>OZ014525.1:430044828-430644828 GCA_963966055.1 Lathyrus aphaca
GCGCGTATGCTTGCATTCATAAGGTCCTGGGTACGAATCCAACCCCAGGCCTTTTTATTTCTTTATTTTCCTGGATTTTTGAGGCAAGGCACAAAACAAAGTGGGACTCCTTTATTATCACCTGCGTCTGGCTGGCCTGGTGGTTGTTGCTGCTGCTTGCAAGTGTGAGGTCTTGGGATCAAATCCCAGCAGGTTCCTTTTTCTATTTTCTTATCTTTTTTCTTATTATTGTCTTGGTTATTATGTTATTTTAAATTCAAAAATCTAAAAAAATTTCAAACTAATATATTGATATTAGGTTAAACTTATTTTTATTTTCTTTTCTTAAAAAAATACTAATTTGTTAATATTATTAAATTGTATATGTCATTATTTTAATATTCTAAAAATTGTATATATGTCCTATTTAATTAAATAAATTGTTAATCAAACCCTAAAAAATATTTTTTCTAATAAACCCTAATTTAGTTTAAAAAAAAAAACCTAATTCTATTTTTTTTAATAATCTTATTTTCTAATTCCTAATATAATTATTATATATATATATTTATTCTAATTCTTATAAATTTTGTAAATATATTTATAATTCAAATTATTTTTCTTTTAATGTTTAGAAACAATTTAGTTTATAATAATTATATTTTTGTATATGGTTAAAAATAATTTGTAAATATAATAATTAGTAGAATTAAATTTTATAAACATGATTAATATTGTAAATATGATATTTAAACCTATTTTTCTTTTCTTATAATATGTATATATTGTTTAAAAAATAAATGTTAATATATGTTTATAATAATTAAATTTTGTAGTTATAATATATTTAAAAAAATAATAATTTAATAATTTGCAAATTAATTGTTTGTTCATATTTGGTTCTAAATATAATTGTTCATATTAAAATTTATTAATTTCTTATTCTTATAATTTTGGTTAATTTTATTTATTATTGTTATTACTAACCATATTACTTATTTTGCTTTATTAATTTTATAGGTTATTATTATTTCAATTAATTTTTATTATTCACTAACCTCTCTCATTTTATTATTACTAACTTTTTGCTTATTATTATTATCTATCACTAACCCCTTATTTATTTATTTATTGTTTATCTATTATATTTTGCTAATTATTTATTATTGCTATTTATTTATTTTTGCTTATAATTTTGTAATTGCTCCTTGGTGTAAAATTTGTAATATTTTATTTATTTAATTATTATTGTTATGGTTAGTAATTAGGGAGTGCAAACACATGTATGTTATTTAAAAATAAATTAGATCACTTTAATATAAGATAATTAAAATAAACACTCACACACGTAAGTCGATTTTAATCGCCGTCTCACTTTCTAAGGTTATCCCTCAAGTTGCCTACGAATAATGGTCAAGTGGGGTGTATAAAGCAAGTCCCTTAAAAAGAAAAATCATCAAGTCCCTCATGGTTGCCTTTACGAATCGAGTCCCTTCGAAATAATGATGATAGTCCCTCCTATATGCTTATTACACCCCACAGTTGCCTTCATACAAACAGATGTCCCTCACATGTCCCTTACATCCAAGGTAATGACTACCTACTCCTTAATAGTAGGGATAGTCTTACCAAGGAAAGGATAAAGAACAAGAAAGACTTTAAACTTTAGGGTAGGTTCCTCTTATGTACTTGCTCACTTCAAAAATATTTCAAACATTTCACAATTTCAAACAAATTTTCAAACAAGTTTTTTTTACACATCCGTACATAGTATTATTATTAACTATTCTGAAAATTTTTCTATTCACGCACTACACTTTCAAAAACAATTTAAAGTGAGCTTAAGTACCTAAGAGCCCATGGATAACCATGGATGAAAAGGGTGCTAATACCTTCCCTTTTCATAACCTACCCCCCGGACCCAAAAATATCTCTTAAGGTCTTTCCTGTTCTTTTATAACCTTTCCTTTGGATAAAATAAAAGTCGGTGGCGACTCTTGCTATCCGCAACATTACTTAAAGTCAGTTCTCCCACCGTGTTACAGAACTGGCGACTCTGCTGGGGATCTAAATTAAAGAGGGGTACCCTTAGGAATTAAGATCACTTTAAATTGTTTGCCTTGTTTGCTTTATATTACTTGTTGGGGTGCTCTTATGTGTGAAAGGTCCTAACCCGGATCTAGTGTACCTTAGGTAAATGGCAATAGACCAAGGAAACTGTACGACGTATATCGATACGGTTGATCTGGTGGCCATAGTTAGTGCGACTTCTTGGTTGGTGCTTATATTCCTTAAGTCAAGTTGAGGATAATATTGAGGCTGCCATATGTTGTCAATGCACTAACTAACTTTTAGAACCCTAGTTAACTCATCTTGGCCTTTAGAAAAGTAGTGAGGTAACCGGCTTTGGTGCAGACTGAAGTTGGTTGACACTCGATACTACACTCATTGAGATCTTAAACTTGGAGGGTTTTGGTTGGCAAGTAAGTTGCCTTCTGATCAACCACCCTTGTGAAGGATCAATGATATTGAGATCCCTTAGAACCTGGTTACTTTTGTAGGACAGGATGAACCATCTAACTTCAGGGGAGGGTACTTACCTTTGAACCTCATGCAAGCCTTTAAACCTAGGGCTATGGTGTGACTTGTTTGTGTGTTCCACATGTTTGTGATTGAGCATAACATCATGACATCATCATGCATCATAAGCATATCATTTTCCCTAACCATTTCAAGGACCAAAGGATTTATCTTTGTTCTTTGTTGCAGGTCATGGCTTCTGCTCGTAGAAACACCATCAGGATCAACTTTGTAGGGATACCTCCCAAGCTTAAAGAGTTGGTTTCTCAAGTGTCTGATCATTCCCAGTTCAACAAGAGACATGGTCACCTATTGGATCTAGTCACTTCAGGATTCAATGAAGACATGATGAGTGTTCTATTTCAGTTCTTTGACCCTAAACACCATTGCTTTACATTCCCCGACTACCAGCTGGTTCCAACCATGGAGGAGTTCTCTAAACTTCTGGGTATACCTGTTCTTGATCAAAGGCCCTTCACAGGTTTGGAGAAGGAATTTAAACCAGAGGTTATTGCTGCAGCTCTACATCTGAAGAAGTCTGATATTGTTCTAGAAACGAGAAGTGGAGTCAAGGGTATTCTTGCCAAGGTATTAATGGATAAAGCTCAAATGTTCCTGAAGGCCATGAGTCATGATGCTTTTGAGGAGATCTTAGCCTTGCTGATATATGGCTTAGTATTGTTCCCCAATCCAGATCAGTTCATAGATGTTCATGCCATCAATATTTTCCTGAGTCACAATCCAGTACCTACATTGCTTGGAGACATCCTACATTCTCTTCACACCCGTACTACAAGGGCAAGAGGAACTTTGATGTGTTGCATACCTTTACTATCAAGGTGGTTTATTTCTCACCTTCCTCGCTCAGTAATGAAGAATGAGCAAGGGTTCAGATGGTCCAAAAGGATCATGTCACTTTCTCACTCAGACATTCATTGGTGCTCCAGATCTATGGAGAATGTCACCATCATTGACCGTTGTGGGGAGTTTCCTAATGTGCCACTTCTAGGCATAAGAAGAGGCATCACCTACAACCCCTCTCTAGCTTTACGACAGTTTGGTTACGCTCGAAGTGATGGTCCACATGACATGTTAATCCAGGGCATTGTGTTTGACTACGACAACGATCTTCAGGGTTACCGTCAGAGATTCATACGAGCTTGGGGAAAGGTAAACAGGGTTGACAGCAAGACACTGGAGCCTAAGTATACTATTCCTATGGAGGCTTATCTCAGATGGGTGCGAGCTCGTGCTCAGACACTCATGATGCCATATCCTGCCGTCCTACCAGTTACCATGGAACCTGTTGCTGAAGGAGACACAGCTTATACCATCCTTCATCCAGACATGCCTACTGATATGGAAGACTTGCAGAGATCATGGATCCAACTGAAGGAGCAAAGGGATACTTTCGAGGCTCATTACAAAGAAAGCCAAGCAAGAATCCTAGAGCTAACAAAACAGCTTCACGAGGAACGAAACCTCAACTCATACCTCAATACAAAAAGGAAGCGTCCATGGGAGACTTAAAACCCCACCTTTTGTACTTATTTCATTTTATTTTTGTAAGCCTAAAAGGCAAAACAAGTTATTACTAATAAAAAGTTACCTTCTTGTTTGTTTAAGCAAATTTAAATCCTACGGTCCTTGAAAACATTGCATATGCATTCACATATCATTTCATTGCATCACAGGTTTATTTGTGCACAGGTTTCTCATCTTCTCGCTGTTTATTTCAGCAATGGCTCTTGAACAATCAGTTAAGGATCTTCAGGCACAGAATGCACAGTTCCAAGAGCTGATCCTGAACCTATCCAAGGGGCAGGATAAATTGAAGACACTGCTGGCCAAGAAGACTAAGAAGACTAGAAGGTCTGCTGGTTTGATCAACATGGGAAGAAGGTTCAAAGGTCTTGCCAAGACCAAAGAACCAGCTGAAGACCATGAATCTGAGGAATCTGAGCAAGAGGTAGGCAGTCTCCACCACACAATGGGGGACTCTGATTCTGAGGCTAATTACTACCATGAACCTAATGAAGACAAATTCAAGATGCTGGTGGATAGAATGGATGCTATGGAGTTACAGAAATCATCTGGGCTGGATTTTGAGGATTTAAGTCTGATATCTGGGGTTGTGATACCCATTGGTTTCAAAGTACCTACCTTTGTTGTCTATGATGGGGTCTCTTGTCCCAAGCTGCACTTGAGGTCTTATGTCAGAAGGATTCAACCTCACACTGCTGACAAAAAGTTGTGGATCCATTTTTTTCAAGAGAGCTTATCTGGAGCTCAGTTGGAGTGGTATTATCAGTTGGAGAGTGTCAACATCAGAGACTGGAATGATCTTGCTGAGGCTTTCTATAAGCAGTACCAATACAATGCTGACTTAGCCCCCACTCGCATGCAGCTGCAAAGCATGTCTATGGGTGCCAAAGAAAGTTTTAAGGAGTATGCTCAGAAATGGAGAGACTTAGCTGGAAGAGTTCAACCCCCTTTGACTGACAGGGAATTAGTTGATATGTTCATGTGTACGCTGAATGGTCCGTTTTACAGTCATCTCATTGGAAGCTCATCATATGGCTTCACTGAGTTGATCATGACAGGAGAGCGAGTAGAGAATGGTATCAAGAGTGGTAAGATCCATGTGGGTACTTCTTCATCAAGTGCTGCAAAGAAGCCTCCCACTGGGAAGAAGGAATCCAATGCTGTTTATGGTCAACCTGATCGTAACAGAAGGCATCAGTCTGTTAGTGCAGTTCATATTTCAAATCCAACTCCTGCAACAACAGAGCAGCCTCAAGGCAACCAACAGAGGGCTAGAAGACAGTTCACGAAGATCAACATGTCAATGGCTCAGGCATTGCAACACTTGTTGAAGGCTGAACTTATTACCCTGAGGGAGGCTCCTCAGAATCCCAATGTTACATCTCCCAAGTACAATCCCAATGCACGATGTGCATATCATTCAAACTGTCCAGGACATGATACTAATAACTGCTGGGTCTTGAAGAACAAAATTCAAGATATGATTGATGCTGGAGAAATTGAGTTTGATCCACCAGGTACTCCAAATGTGAATACAGCACCACTGCCAAATCATGAGAAAACTGTCAATGCCATTGATGAAGATCTTCATATCTATTCAGTTGCGGAGTTGACCACACCATTGTCTGTCATCAGAAAGAAGTTAGTACAAGCTGGTTTCTTTCCGGGTTGTCGTGAAGATTGTGTTTATTGTGAGTATAATCCAGAGAAGTGCTTCAGGTTGAAGGATGGAATTCAGCGTCTCATGGATAATTACACCATTGTATTTGAAAGGAGGCCATCTTCTGTAGAAGGCATGGTGGATCATTTGACTCGGGGTAAGAAGATTGAAGAGGTTGACATGGTTGACAAAGTACCAGTAAGAATCACTTCAAAGAAGCCCATTAAAATCTCTCATCAGGGTCCAATCAAGATTACTGCTGAAGGTCCTGTGAAGGTTGTTGCTGAAGCCAGAGTGGCTCCTCTGGTCATTACTACTCCTGGTCCTATTCCTTATACATCTGACAAAGCTGTGCCTTGGCACTATGGGTCTGATGTTTACATCCATGGGGTCAAGCAGGAGCCTTTACCTGATGTGCTTGCTGACATTGATAATATTGCTGGATCTAGCAAGATCACTCGTAGTGGAAGAGTCTTCTCTCCTCCAATTGCTTCTAAAAGTGCAGTTACTCCTGCTGATACTTCCACCACTGACGCTCGGGGCAAAGGTCCTGTTATTGAGCCTGTATCCACTGATGTGCCAGCTGCTGATGATCTCTCTAAGCAGATGGAAGAAGTATTGAAAATCATTCGCAAGAGTGATTATGACATTGTGGATCAACTGGGGCATACTCCCTCAAAGATTTCTATGTTGTCCTTGTTGCTGTGTTCTGAGACTCATGCCAAGTCCTTGATCAAGTTTCTGAAGTCTGCTCATGTGCCCAGTGCAATTTCTGTTGACCAATTTGAGAACTGTGTTGCTCACCTGACTTATGACAATGGGTTAGGGTTCTCTGATGCTGACTTGACCCCCGCCAAGAGGGATCATAACAGGGCCTTGAATATTTCAATTGAATGCAGGGGCACTACCCTGTCACATGTGCTGATAGACAATGGTTCCTCTCTGAATGTGTTGCCCAAGGAAGTCCTGAATAAGCTGAGTCCTGAAGATGCTGTGTTGAAGCCCAGTAATATTGTGGTAAAGGCTTTTGATGGTTCTAGAAGAGTAGTGCATGGGGAAATTGATCTTCCAATCAAAGTTGGCTCTCAAATGTTTACTGCTACATTTTATGTGATGGATATTCGTCCTTCATACTCTTGTCTGCTTGGTCGTCCCTGGATCCATGGGGCAGGTGCTGTGACTTCTACATTGCACCAAAAGTTGAGATATCCAGTGAATGGAAAGGTTGTTACTGTCTTTGGAGAGGAAGAATACTTTGTCAGCCATGTAAACACTTTCAAGTATCTGGAAGTAGAAGGTGAATACATTGAGACTCCGTGTCAGTCATTTGAAGTGGTTCCCTGGGTTAATGATTATGTAGCTCCTCCTGCTGTGAAGAAAGTTCCTGTGGTCATCAGAAAACCTCCAACAATGGCAATGGCCTCCCTCAATGATGCTAGAGCTGTGGTGGATGAAGGTGGTTGTACTATTTGGGGTCAGCTTCCTGATATTCCATATAAGTCTGACAAGTTTGGTTTGGGTTTCACTGCAGAGTCCCAGAAGGTTGTTCGTCGTGCTCGTGCTGCTCGTATCACTAATCAGGGGGTTATCAATGCTGTGGGAGACTATGATGAAGACTATAACTTGGATGCTTGGATTTTTCCTACTGTGGGTGCTGGACTCAATAACTGGAAAGCTGAAGATGTTATCCCTATCTCCTTTAGTCAGGAGTAAATACTATTACTGTGTTGTTGCTTTTTAAGTTTGTAATTTCTTGAACAATAAAACTTTCAAGCCATATGCCTTACCCGGGGTACAATGGTGTGCTTGTTACGGGCTGTCATTTCATTTGCATACTTCATTCAATAAAATCAATGGACGTTTCGTTTTCGTAAATATGGTGTTCCTTGTCTTTCTCTTCTTTTATTCTTACTTTATCAGCTATGTGTTCTTACACACACCCACATCACTAAATGCAGATCCTTATCCACTCTGGATCCTGTTGATAACAGTTCTACTATTGCCAATTACAATTTCGAGAATCCGATCTATCAAATTGAAGACGGAAAGGAGGACGATTGTGAAATACCTGTAGAGCTTGCTAGGTTGTTACAACAAGAAGAGAAAGCTATACAACCACATGAAGAGCCAGTCGAAGTTGTGAATTTGGGAACTGAAGAAAACAGAAAAGAGGTCAAGGTAGGGGCTGATTTAGAGGACAGTGTCAAGAGCAGGTTGATTCAGATGTTACGAGACTATGTGGAGATCTTTGCTTGGTCTTATGAAGATATGCCAGGGTTGGATACAGACATTGTGGTTCACCGTTTACCAGTGAAATAAGATTGTCGTCCAAAGAAACAGAAGGTTCGTCGTATGCGTCCTGAAATGTCAGAAAAGATCAAGGCAGAGGTAATGAAACAGTTCAATGCAGGGTTCTTAGCAGTGACTTCTTATCCTCAGTGGGTTGCAAATGTGGTACCGGTTCCCAAGAAAGATGGTAAGGTGCGTATGTGTGTGGACTACAGAGATTTGAACAAGGCTAGCCCCAAAGATGACTTTCCACTTCCTCATATTGATATTTTGGTAGACAACACTGCTCAGCATAAGGTGTTCTCTTTTATGGATGGTTTCTCTGGTTACAATCAAATCAAGATGGCACCTGAAGATATGGAGAAGACAACATTTGTGACACAATGGGGCACCTTTTGCTATAAGGTGATGCCATTTGGTTTGAAGAATGCAGGGGCAACATATCAGCGTGCTATGGTGGCTTTGTTTCATGATATGATTCATCATGAGATAGAGGTATATGTGGACGATATGATAGCCAGATCTCAGAATGAAGAGCAACATCTTGATCATCTGCACAAGTTGTTTGAGAGGTTGAAAAAATACAAGTTGAGATTGAACCCAAACAAGTGTACTTTTGGGGTTAGATCTGGAAAGCTCCTGGGTTTCATTGTTAGTGGAAAAGGTATTGAAGTGGATCCTGCAAAAGTGAAAGCTATACGAGAGATGCCAGCTCCCCGCACTGAGAAGGAAGTTAGAGGTTTCTTGGGACGATTGAATTACATTGCAAGATTTATTTCCCAGTTAACTACCATCTGTGAGCCAATCTTCAAGTTGTTGAAGAAAGATCAGGTGATGGAATGGAATGATGAGTGCCAGACTGCCTTTGATGAAATCAAGAGATATTTGCTAGAACCTCCAATTTTGATGCCACCAGTGGATGGAAGACCCTTGATTATGTACCTAACAGTGTTAGACAACTCAATGGGGTGTGTGTTGGGGCAACATGACGAGTCTGGTCGAAAAGAGCAGGCAATATACTACCTTAGCAAAAAGTTTACCGACTGTGAAACAAGATACCCACTGCTCGAGAAAACTTGCTGCGCTTTGGCATGGGCTGCTCGCCGACTAAGACAGTATATGTTGACCCATACTACCTTGTTGATTTCAAAGATGGATCCAATCAAGTACATATTTGAGAAACCTGCTCTCTCCGGAAGAATTGCAAGATGGCAAATGATCTTGACAGAATATGACATACAGTATACTACTCAGAAGGCCATCAAGGGAAGTGTTGTTGCTGATCATTTGGCTCATCAAGCAGTGGATGATTATCAGTCAATGAGTTTTGAGTTTCCTGATGAAGATATTATGACTGTTACCAAAGAACCTGGACAATATGACGGACTTGAACAAGGATCCCGATGGACTATGGTTTTTGATGGTGCCTCCAATGCACATGGTAATGGTGTTGGTGTTGTAATTAGTTCCCCCGAAGGTTGTCATACCCCGATTACTGCCAGACTTTGTTTCTATTGTACCAATAACATGGCTGAGTATGAGGCATGTATCATGGGTATTAAAGTTGCTATTAATATGAAGATTCAGTTCATGGATGTGTATGGAGATTCAGCCCTGGTAGTGAGTCAGATTAAAGGAGATTGAGATACCAAGCATGATAATCTCATTCCTTACAGAGAGCATGTGTTGTCTTTAGTCCCACATTTCAAAGAGATTACCTTTGGACATATTCCACGAAGAGAGAATCAGTTGGCGGATGCATTGGCCACCATGGCATCTATGTTTGAGATCAGTTGGGATGATGAAGCTCCCAAGATTACTATTGATAGATTTGAAAAGCCTGCATACTGCAATGAGATTAATACAGAAGGGGCAGATGAGAAGCCTTGGTTCTATGAAGTAAAAAGATATCTTGAAGCTCAGGAGTTTCCTGAAGAGGCATCTGTCAAAGATAGGAAGTTTCTGAGGAGGTTTTCTGCCAAGTTCTTTTTGAGTAATGGGATTCTGTACAAGCGTAATCATGATTCAACTATGCTTCGTTGTGTGGATAAGAAGGAAGCAATTGAGATTATGGGAGAGATGCATGATGGGACCTTTGGCACTCATTCTAGTGGTCATACTATGGCAAAGAAGATTTTGAGAGCAGGTTACTATTGGTCTACCATGGAAGCTGATTGCTATCAACACTCCAGAACGTGTCACAAATGTCAAATTTATGCTGATAAAGTCCATATACCTCCATCACCATTGAATGTGCTGACTGCTCCGTGGCCTTTTGCCATGTGGGGCATTGATATGATTGGTGAGATCAAGCCTACTGCTTCTAATGGGCATCGTTTCATCCTGGTTGCTATTGATTATTTCACGAAGTGGGTAGAGGCAGCTTCATTTGCATCTGTTACCAAGAATGTTGTGGCCCGATTCATTAAGAATAATCTCATATGTAGGTATGGCATCCCTGAAAGGATTATCACTGACAATGGCTCTAATCTGAACAACACTATGATTACTGATCTCTGCGCGCAGTTCAAGATTAAGCATCACAACTCTTCTCCTTATCGTCCAAAGATGAATGGGGCAGTTGAAGCTGCTAATAAGAACATTAAGAAGATTGTACAGAAGATGACTGTTACTTACAAGGATTGGCATGAGATGTTGCCATTTGCTCTTCATGGTTATCGTACTACAATACGTACTTCAACAGGGGCAACCCCATTCTCCTTAGTCTATGGTATGGAAGCAGTTCTGCCCATTGAAGTTCAGATCCCCTCCTTGAGAATTATGAAGGATGCAGGCTTGGATGAAGATGAGTGGATTCAGACTCGACTGGACCAGATAAATTTAATTGATGAGAAGAGGTTAGCAGCAGTTTGTCATGGCCAGATGTACCAGAAACGAATGATCAAAGCTTTTAACAAGAAGGTTAAGCCAAAGGTATATCGGGCTGGTGACTTGGTAATCAAGCGTATCATATTACCACAGGGTGATCCTAGGGGCAAGTGGACTCCAACATATGAAGGACCATTTGTAGTCAAGACAGTATTTTCAGGAGGTGCCATGATACTGACTACAATGGATGGTGAGGACTTCCCACAGCCTGTAAACGCAGACATAGTTAAAAAATACTACGCATAAAAAGAGACCCGCTAGGTTGACAGGCCTAGGCAAAAATAAGGGCATCCCGGCAAACCAAAAGGGTTTGGGCAAAAATTAGGGATATATATATAAAAAGATGTACACCCGGCAAGTTGAAAACCTGAAAAGGCGGCTTGGGCAAAAAAGGGTATCCCAGTGGATTGAAAACCTGAGAAGGCAATCCAGGCAAAAGTTAGGGATTAAAGCGTATGACTATGTCTCGTTTGGATCACACATGAAACTGCAACCAGTTGTACTACTTACTCAAGCTCGAACAGATAAAGCTCAATTCAATCGTTTCCGTCTCAACAGCAAGAAGATGAGATACTTGAGTGGCAATAGTAGAATTGAAACTCAATAGGATTGTTTCCCACATAGCTGATTTTCTTTGTTTTGTAAAAAAATTTTACGACAAAATCCTCTTACTAGGGTTTATGTCTCCTTGTACAAACTTACCCGTGTATGGGTCACTTTTGATATAAATAAGTTCCATCTTTTGAATCCAGATTTACTTTTACCCTATTTACATAAGCGAAACGTCCATTGGTTGTGTTTGAATGTATGAATGCTTTTGAATATGATTAATGTTTACCAGAAATGCATGTATGCTTAATATGATTAATGTTTACCAGAAATGCATGAAAATGCAGTAATAGTATTTACTAAGGACGAACGAGGGAAGGATTTCAACGAAGCTTCGCTGGTTCACCTCTAACAAGACAGTCACAAAACCCTCAGTAGGGAAAATCCATCTTCATAAGGTCTCATCTCCCCTGGAATTTATATCCATCTCTTTTATCCTCATACGGATATTCGGGAAATTACTTTCCAATAAGGGTACGACGAACGAAGACAGGATGTTATACTTATCCTACTACCAAACGAAGACGAAGGTTATATATACCTTACTATCCCCAGCATAGGGAGGTTATCTATACCCTGTTATCCCCAGCAGACGGAGGGTTATATATTCTTCAACAATGAATCGGGATTTATTTTCCCTGGCCAGCAGTTGTTATACGAAGATATCCAGACGATTCCGGCAGTATCATATCATACATACATCATTTACATCATACCATAGCATATATATCCATAGACATATAGTACATTACCTAAGTGCATCATATCATACATGCATACATAAAGCATAAACTAATGTTATTATACAGAATGCTACCTTGTTTTCAGGTTAATTATCCAACAAACAAGCTTATGATCTTTGGGACTGCTTTATTGTAACCTCAGGGTTACTTTATCCTCCTGATAACATCTCATGACTTCAAGACTGCATTAGAGCTACTGATTGCTCTATCCTCCTGAAATCATCTTATTATTTCAAGACTGCTTTAGAGTTATCATTATTGACTGCTCTATCCTCTTGAAGACATATCATATTATTATTTCAAGACTGCTTTGGAGTTATCATTATTGATGGCTCTATCCTCCTGAAATTATTATTTCAAGACTGCTTTAGAGCTGTTGATGGCTCTATCCTCCTGAAATCATATTATTACTTCAAGACTGCTTTAGAGTTATCATTATTGATAGCTCTATCCTCCTGAAATTGTTACTTCAAGACTGCTTTAGAGTTATCATTATTGATTGCTCTATCCTCCTGAAGACATATCACATCATTACTTCAAGACTGCTTTAGAGTTATCATTATTGATAGCTCTATCCTCCTGAAATTATTATTTCAAGACTGCTTTGGAGTTATCATTATTGATGGCTCTATCCTCCTGAAATTATTATTTCAAGACTGCTTTAGAGCTGTTGATGGCTCTATCCTCCTGAAATCATATTATTACTTCAAGACTGCTTTAGAGTTATCATTATTGATAGCTCTATCCTCCTGAAATTGTTACTTCAAGACTGCTTTAGAGTTATCATTATTGATTGCTCTATCCTCCTGAAGACATATCACATCATTACTTCAAGACTGCTTTAGAGTTATCATTATTGATAGCTCTATCCTCCTGAAATTGTTATTTCAAGACTGCTTTAGAGCTGTTGATGGCTCTATCCTCCTGAAATCATATTATTACTTCAAGACTGCTTTAGGGTTATCATTATTGATTGCTCTATCCTCATGAAGACATGCTGTTACATCAGGATTACGCCAGTATCCTGAAAACATATCATCAATACCTCAGGACTGCTCCAGACTCTTGACAGCTTTCATTATACCTCCATATTTTGGACTGCTTTATCTTCCAAGAAATATATCTGAAGAACTTTCCCCCCAGTGGCATCTTTAAGCCCACTCAATCATATTCAACCAACCATCAATATCACTCTATGCACTGGTGAGTGCAAATTTTTGGGCTTTTGTGTTCAATCCCCTTCAACCTTCCAGGTCACGACTGGCAAATATACCAATCTAACCCCTCAGGTTTCAGAAAATTGAACAGGGGCAGCTGTTGCACCCCAAAATTTGCCCTCACAATACAAGACTTTGTGTCCTAAGAAGGTTCACAAGGTTCACAAGTTCTCCAACACTTACATAACCTTTCATGAGGTTCATGAAGTCTACAAGTTACTTTATGAAGGTTCACAAGGTTCACAAGTCCCACAATGCTTTCAATACCTTTCATGAGGTTCATGAAGTCTACAAGTCACTTCAAGAAGGTTCACAAGGTTCACAAGTTCCACAATGCTTTCAAGACCTTTCATGAGGTTCATGAAGTCAACAAGTCACTTCTTGAAGGTTCACAAGGTTCACAAGCTTCACAATACCTCCCATGAGTATCACAAGACATTTTATGAAGATTCACAAGGTTCACAAAGTTCACAATTGGTCAGAAGAGTTGACAATTCCCTCAGACAATGCACCTCCTAAGCAGTGCATCCAAAACTAGGGTTTTAACTTTAATCAGGCTAAATGGACTTCCAATACCTCAAATGAGTTTCATAACATCTCATATGTGTGTAAAAACCCCCATGACAAGTTTCAAGACTTTTCTCAAAAGTTTGCTCAGTCAGATGATCAGATAAGTCAAAATCAGTCAATGCAGTAAAAAAGTCAAACTGAGGTCAACTGTGGTCAAACCAAAGTCAAACTTCATGATTTTTTGCCAACATCAATTATATGAAGTAAAATTCATCATTTGATCAAGGGTTGATCATGATTCATCAAGGAGATTCCAGATCATCAATAATCAGGAGTTTCTAAATTAGGGTTTCCTTAGTAAAAGTCAACTGAACTTTGACCAGCCATAACTTTCACATACTTCATCACCAAGTCTCCATCCAAAGCTCATTTTGAAGGAAATTGAAGTCTCTACAACTTTGATGTTGAAGGTTAATCCCAAAAATGCTTCATTTGAAAGATATGATCTAAGACATTATAGGTCATTTCAAAAGTCAACAAAAAGTCAACAACTTCAAAAGGGCATAACTTGAGATTGGTAAATGATATGGACCTGAAACCAATGGGGTTGTTTAGAGGACTCTTCAAGCTTTCCAAAAAGTCCAAGAACACCCTCATACCCTTAAAATTGAGGGAGATGTGCCTTTGCAAAGTTGGGAAATTTTGTGATGGTTTATGTTGAAAATGGAGGTTTAAAATCATTTCTTTCCAAATGGGCTGCCCAAGTTGTGATCCAATCCATACACTAACACTATGCACGACCCAAACCACTTAAAATCTGATTTTTATTATTTTTATTTCTATTTATTTTGATTTAAATCATTAAAAATCATTTTAAATATAAATAAAATATGAAAATTAAAGATTTTATTTGGATAATGCTTCTAGAATTTCATAATTGGTGATTAGAATCAAAGAGGAATGGAATCATGTGATTGATACAAAAATAGCAAGTCATCATGAGCCAATATTTGAAATTCAAAGTTCAATCTTTTTCAATATTTTTTGGATCAAAGCTTCACACAATCAATCCATATTTCTGACCTAATTCAATCTCACATATATATACTAAACATAAACCTAACAAGAGGGGACGAAATCCAGCAGCTCAGAGGTAGGTTTTGCACTTCAAAAAATCATAAGAAATTTCAAATTCGGATTCCTCTCTTCAAGGCAGAAAAAGGTATTGTGAAGACATGGAGATGTTCCTTGAGCCCTCTTGAAGCAAACTCAATCATCCATTACATCAAAACCATACAAATTCATGCTACCCGAATGCATTTTATCTCTCTTGAAAATTTTTTCGGTTTGAACTAATTATGCATTGATAATGAAATCTAATGATGTATTTATGTTTGTAATGATGCATAGATGCTTCCTGGGCAAGTGGATTGAAGAATAGGTGCTTAAACCGTAAACGGCCATAGCTAGGGTTCTTGAATGATTTTTGGGATTCTTTGATTTAGGACTCATAAACTAATTTTAATACCATGGATTGACTGTATGTGACGTGGGGATCATAACCCTATGCTTGATTTAATGAATGCTTGCGTATTTGTGATAATTGAAAATTTGCAGGTTGTGTGCGTATGAAAATTCGCAGGTAATTCCCTAGCTGATTTCGCAGCAAATTTTGAAGGTCACAAGGTTGAAGACGATCCCCTGGCGCCAAGATTCAAATTCAAATTATGATTAATTTATTTTATGTTGTTTTGCTGTTTGATAATCACACGCGTGCATGTGGTCCAGTGGTAAAAGGCCTGTGTATGTAGCCAGCGTGACCTGAGTTCGAGTCTTGGACTCGTACATTGTTTTTGCTATTTTTTTTAGGATAATAGAAGACTTATTATATTATTGTTCAAAGCCATTCAGCTAACAGGAAGGCTCTCCCAGCCAGGCGGTAGCGCGCGTATGCTTGCATTCATAAGGTCCTGGGTACGAATCCAACCCCAGGCCTTTTTATTTCTTTATTTTCCTGGATTTTTGAGGCAAGGCACAAAACAAAGTGGGACTCCTTTATTATCACCTGCGTCTGGCTGGCCTGGTGGTTGTTGCTGCTGCTTGCAAGTGTGAGGTCTTGGGATCAAATCCCAGCAGGTTCCTTTTTCTATTTTCTTATCTTTTTTCTTATTATTGTCTTGGTTATTATGTTATTTTAAATTCAAAAATCTAAAAAAATTTCAAACTAATATATTGATATTAGGTTAAACTTATTTTTATTTTCTTTTCTTAAAAAAATACTAATTTGTTAATATTATTAAATTGTATATGTCATTATTTTAATATTCTAAAAATTGTATATATGTCCTATTTAATTAAATAAATTGTTAATCAAACCCTAAAAAATATTTTTTCTAATAAACCCTAATTTAGTTTAAAAAAAAAACCTAATTCTATTTTTTTTAATAATCTTATTTTCTAATTCCTAATATAATTATTATATATATATATTTATTCTAATTCTTATAAATTTTGTAAATATATTTATAATTCAAATTATTTTTCTTTTAATGTTTAGAAACAATTTAGTTTATAATAATTATATTTTTGTATATGGTTAAAAATAATTTGTAAATATAATAATTAGTAGAATTAAATTTTATAAACATGATTAATATTGTAAATATGATATTTAAACCTATTTTTCTTTTCTTATAATATGTATATATTGTTTAAAAAATAAATGTTAATATATGTTTATAATAATTAAATTTTGTAGTTATAATATATTTAAAAAAATAATAATTTAATAATTTGCAAATTAATTGTTTGTTCATATTTGGTTCTAAATATAATTGTTCATATTAAAATTTATTAATTTCTTATTCTTATAATTTTGGTTAATTTTATTTATTATTGTTATTACTAACCATATTACTTATTTTGCTTTATTAATTTTATAGGTTATTATTATTTCAATTAATTTTTATTATTCACTAACCTCTCTCATTTTATTATTACTAACTTTTTGCTTATTATTATTATCTATCACTAACCCCTTATTTATTTATTTATTGTTTATCTATTATATTTTGCTAATTATTTATTATTGCTATTTATTTATTTTTGCTTATAATTTTGTAATTGCTCCTTGGTGTAAAATTTGTAATATTTTATTTATTTAATTATTATTGTTATGGTTAGTAATTAGGGAGTGCAAACACATGTATGTTATTTAAAAATAAATTAGATCACTTTAATATAAGATAATTAAAATAAACACTCACACACGTAAGTCGATTTTAATCGCCGTCTCACTTTCTAAGGTTATCCCTCAAGTTTCCTACGAATAATGGTCAAGTGGGGTGTATAAAGCAAGTCCCTTAAAAAGAAAAATCATCAAGTCCCTCATGGTTGCCTTTACGAATCGAGTCCCTTCGAAATAATGATGATAGTCCCTCCTATATGCTTATTACACCCCACAGTTGCCTTCATACAAACAGATGTCCCTCACATGTCCCTTACATCCAAGGTAATGACTACCTACTCCTTAATAGTAGGGATAGTCTTACCAAGGAAAGGATAAAGAACAAGAAAGACTTTAAACTTTAGGGTAGGTTCCTCTTATGTACTTGCTCACTTCAAAAATATTTCAAACATTTCACAATTTCAAACAAATTTTCAAACAATTTTTTTTTTACACATCCGTACATAGGATTATTATTAACTATTCTGAAAATTTTTCTATTCACGCACTACACTTTCAAAAACAATTTAAAGTGAGCTTAAGTACCTAAGAGCCCATGGATAACCATGGATGAAAAGGGTGCTAATACCTTCCCTTTTCATAACCTACCCCCCGGACCCAAAAATATCTCTTAAGGTCTTTCCTGTTCTTTTATAACCTTTCCTTTGGATAAAATAAAAGTCGGTGGCGACTCTTGCTATCCGCAACATTACTTAAAGTCAGTTCTCCCACCGTGTTACAGCGATGTACACATGCAAAATTATAAGTGAATGCGAATGAATTACTTCAAGAAAAACATGTGAGTTTTATTATTGCTATCATTCAAAAGCAAACAAATTCCATACATGTAGACAAATGTTTAGCACATAAAAGAAACTACAAATGGAAATGCAGTAAAGAAACTGAATATTGCCGTAGTTAAGGAGGCTTGACTCCGTCTGGACCTATCAGTCTTGGATACTTTCAGTGATCAATAGCTCTTTTACAGACATATAATCTTCAAGTTGCACCGTATACCCAACCATGGCAGTCATACTTCTTCTTCTAGTTATTCTGACTCTGACACGAGACGTTTGAAGGAAAAAGTGAAGTCGGGGAGTAAAGTTGCCCCATAAGGTTGCTCGGAAAGACCTGGCGATCTTCTGCCTACGTATCTCCATTGACCAGATGACCAATGAATAATTAGAGCGACGTAGTTCCCCTCAATAGGGATGAAAATGAACAATGAAGAAAGGCAAACACACAAATGCCATCACTGAGAGTACTTGAATACTGCTGGCTTTATTTACATCATGAATACTCTGGCATCCTGGGTGATTAACTCGAAGACTTCAGCTCAACGTGGACCATCTGGTAGAACAACCATGACACCAGTTCCACCGTGACTAGGCATTGGATTCTGGAGTACATTTGGGAGAGGAAAGAAATTGATCGCCTTGGAGTCAACTAGGTCTTGTACCCTGTTCTGAAAAGCCCAACATTTCTCAATACTGTGCCTCTGGGCACCCGAATGGAATTCGCACCTGGCGTTAGCATCAAAATTCGGAGGTAGATTGTTCGGAGGAGGAGGTCTCATGGTACGAAGCTCGACCATGTTCAACTTTAGAAGCTCTGAGAGTAATACAACATATGGACATGGGACAGGATCAATCCTACGGTCCCTTGCTCTCGCTCTTTGCTGAAACGGTCTATGTACCTGTTGTTGCTGACCTTGTGGTCGTTGTTGAACCTGTGGAGTAATAGTCACTGCAGCTGCTTGGTAGTAACCTTGAGAATGACCTTTTTCTCGACCTCTATACACAACATTTGTCTCGCCTTCTCTTCTTCTTTGGCCATTGCCAAAAGGATTTTTCATACCAAAAGAACTAGCACTGCTTGCATCCTGAATCTTTCCCAATTTCAGAAAGTTTTCTATCATTTCTCCAGCGATGACAATATCAGAAAAACCAATGGATGGGAAGACGGCTTGACGATCCAAGTAAACACCTTGCAAGGTGCCCATAAACATGTTGGCCATTTCCCGATCGAGCAATGGAGGTTGAACCTATGCGGTCAGCTCACGCCACCTTTGGGCATACTGCTTAAAACTTTCCTTAGGTCCTTGAGACAAGTTCTGCAACTGAGTGCGGTTCGGAGCCATATCAATGTTATATTGATACTGCTTGAGAAAAGCTTCAGCTAAATATTTCCATCTTCGAATAGAGACCCTGCTCAGCTTTATGTACCAGCTCAACGAAGCTCCAGATAAACTATCTTGGAAGAAATGCATCCAAAGTTTCTCGTCATCAGTGTGAGCCGAGATTCTTCCAAAGTATGTGTGAATGTGAGTTCTAGGGCACGTGCTCCCGTTGTACTTGTCAAATGATGGTGCCTTGAACTTAGGAGGGATTCTGACTCCTGGTACTAACCCAAGACTAGTTACATCAATGCCTAGGGAATTCTGACATTCCATGGCCTTAATCTTCTCTGCCAGCTCTTCATACACGCGGTCGTTGATCTCATTCATATTACCCATATCAGCATCCAGTAGAGTGAATTGGTCTTCTTGATTGTCTTATAAACCTGCATTACATGATGTGGTCCTATTTGGATTAGGCTCTCCGGTACGGGCAGCGTTAGGATCCACATTCTCAGTCGGTGTTCCAGTATTAGCATTCCCATAGGGTTGCTCAACCATCAGCCTGAGACATTCCTGGTTTTGGGCCATGCTAGTCATCATTTCCATGAACTGATCCATCCTCTGTCGGAGCTGATTGAGATCAGTCTGCATTCGTTCAACCATCCTTACTCGGTTTCTTTTAGTCGGATATCGGTGAACGCGTTGACCAGCTATATTGTCTGCAGTTGAATAAGTTAGAAAGTCTGGGTAACCTGCAAAAATACAAGAATATGATATGCAGGAAATGAATGCTTATGGCATGTATATTCATTCTTAGGGCATTCCATCCCCTGATTCCAGTGTTTGTGGGTTTAATGAAGACAAAAACTCCTTTTGCTGCAAATAAAAAACAGTGTTAATAATATAAGGTGTGTGTGTGTGTGTAACAGACGTGCCAAACAATTCCAAGAATATGAAGACCAACGTGTTTTGCAAACGTGCCAGATGTGTCGGTGATCACAAAGCGAGAGCACACTGAATGATAGTAAAGAGATTTTTTAATGATAAGCACTTGTTGATATAGTCAAAACACACAAAGCATGGATTTTAAACAGAAGTGCAATGATAAAAAGATTTCATCAACAGTCCTGATGGTAATCCCACAACATAAAAGCAAACAGAAAGATGTATTTGTCAATGTGATCCTCTATCTAAGTCTGAGTCAACGATCGGTCCTGCCTTTGGAACTTCTACCAATTCCTTCGTGTGCGCCTGGTTGTCCTCAACCCTCTTCAGCTTCTTCTGATAGTATATCATCATCCGCTTATAATAAACAGCTTCCTCTCGGGCTTTAGCAAGTTCTGCATCCTTTTCTCTCAACTTACCGGCCATCTCTTCATCTTTCTTTTTTAGCTTACTCACGATCTCCCCAGCTTGAACTTTATCTTGTTCCTCTCTTTTGATCCTGTAAGCAGCATGCCTCTTTTTCATGTTCTCAAACATCAACGTCTTTTGATCAAGTTGCCTTCTGTAAACACCCCAAATTTTCCCTCACTAAGTTCACACCATGGCTTGTGATCTTTTCATTTACATTAGTTTAAGCATATCATTTCATGTTGCATTTTTGCTTCACTACATTGGTTCAAGTCCATCTACATCTAGGGTTTGTGATTTGAGCAATCCAGGATCCATCTGAGCCACTCCAAAGGTCTTCAATCATCTCAAGAGGGTCCATGTATGTTCAATCATCATATTTTATCCTTCAAATATCAAGGAAGTTCAAAAATCACAAGAACTTGCAAAGCATGGAAGCAGAGCTAGGGTTTAACTACACAGATGACCTAAAATTAGGGTTTTGCTTTCAGAGGCCATAAATCCAAATTTTTTGGTCATTCTTGTTTCTATTGGTCTCAATATGATATAAGGATCATGCATACCAAGTTTGATGAAGAAATTCATTGTGGAAGTCATCTGATCACTAGGTAACTTCCTGAGCAAGTCAGAGCAAAATCAGGGCATCTGAGGTCCCCCAACATGGAACCAAAGTGGATTTTTCATCAAATTGAAGTTTTATGGTCTTTATTTGATCATTTAAGTGCTTGGAAGTTCACAAGTTTGAAGAAAAATGAGCTAAACCAAAAGTTGCCAAAAATGGAAATGACTTGTAATGTAAACTTTCCATTTTGGGAAAGTTTTTCAACCTCCTCTTTCTCACCCAAAAATGCTTCAAATGAAAAATTATTGGTCATGAAAGTTGTAGATTGGATCATTCCCTTTTCAAAAAGTACAAGAACAAGATCTAATTCATTTTGGAACTCAAGTTATGGCTTTCCAAAGTTGGCAAAAATCACATAATTTCAAGTTTCATGCCAAAGAGGGATTTTTGAAAATTCAAGTTCTAAACACTTTCAAGACCTCTAAATGACTTCTATGCATCATTAAAACATATTTCAACTTGCCAAAATCAGAATTGCACAAAATTCACAAAGTTTCATGCCTTGGATCACAAGCTTCCATAAGCAATTTTTCATAAATTCTCAAAAGAGGGATTCTTGCAAGAATGATTCCTAAGGGTTGGTTTGGTTTCTAAATGATCTCAAAGCATTATAATAACATCATACAACACTTCATGACCTGAATTCAGCTTGGAATGAGACATGTCCATGACCAAAAATCTCAAAGTGCAACAAGTTGTGAAAATGCAAAACATGTGACATCTAACCATCCATCCACTTCTGATCACTCTAAATCATCCCATGGCCATCCTTGAAGACAGCTGAACTCAGAGCAGCCCTAAGATAGATTCTGTCATGGCCCATGCTTGAAGTATACCAACTATTGACTTTTTGGCCAATTGCTCCATACCATTCCCACAGTGCATGTCAAGTCTTCTGACCCATTCCAATAGTTTAGGGATTGTATAAGGATCATAAAACAAGCCTCACACAAGCTCAGACCACACACACAATCAGATTGCACAAAACTTTCAAAAACCTTCCCTTCTTCGATTCTCTCAAACCATCCATCAAACTTCAGAAATTCTTTCACCATCCACTCAGAAATCACCCACAGAACACAAACCAACCATTGGAATGGCCTGAAACATCACAAACACAAACCTCAAATTCTGCTACACCAGAACTGGAACTTTCAAACTAGCCAATCTCAAAGCTTTTTAAGCTTCACATCATCCTCAGGGGGTTCACTGAAGCTGACTTGCACGAAGAAGGAGGCCAGAAAGCCCAAAATTTGAAAGCTCAACCTCAGGTAACATGATGAACTTTTTTCCCAGAAAACTTTTTTTTAAGTTCCTAAATGAATCCTTATGATGTGTTGATGATCCTGATGTATTTATTTTTCAAAATGGTGGAATATTGAGCATGTATGGAATCTCTGAAATTTTTGACCTAGAACTTGTTTTCTTCGATTCAGCTTTGTTGTGTATGAGAAATGATTTTTGTTTGCGGATTCATGTTCATTGATGTTAGAGGAATGATTCAGGGGAAAAAAATTAGAAGTTTTGATGCTTATATGAGTTTCTGGATTTTTGCCTCGCCGGAGAAGATGACCCGAACACTGTTCTGGTCACCTGAAAAAGATTAGGGTTTAATCCTGTGATTAATGAACTTTGAATAATGGCCCTTAGATCTTAGGTTTACCGCGCGTACGAATGGCTCAGATTTGCCCATTAACCCTAATCCATTTTTAAATAAATTAATTAGGATTAATTAGTTTAATTTAATAAGAAGCAATCCAGGCCTTTAAAAAACGCGCCAGTCAACCAAAATCTCCCAACTTTGAATATGAGCCCTTGATTCAGCTTACTTTCATTAATTCAGTTTTATTTCATATTTTTTATCATTTACTTTGCATATTTTATTTAAAATACATAGAAAATCCAAAAAAATATTTTCTTTCAACATTTTAATTCCAAATAATTTTCTCAACCCAAAAATATTTTTATTTTTATTTTTTGCATTTAAAAATTATTTTTTAGACATTTAAATGTTTATTTTAATTAATTAATGAAAATTAATTAATTAAAATATCATTTAGGTTTCTAAAAAATCGCAAAAACTTCATATTACTTATTTAAACATTTAGAGACATTGTCATACCATCCACACAAATTTCTTTTTGGTTTTGAATCATTTTGACATTTTTTCTTTGAATTTAGGGTTCATAAAATCCCATTTTAGAACCCTAACTTCAAGAATTATTTTCTGCCTAACCAAGAATGGTATGACATTGATTCTTTTTGAATTGTTCTTCATTGAAATGTAGTTCCTAACTTAATTTTGTCATGATTTTCTTCTGCCTTTTTGAATTGATTGGCATTTTTTCCCTTTAGATACCTTAAAACCCTAGAAAACTTAGAAAAATCATAAGTCCCTTAGGGTTAAGAGTTAGGTCTCCTCCTTTGGGGTATGAAATCATATGGGGTTAGGGTTCTTTTGATTTCATTTTCAATTTTTTATCAATTCATTTGCTTATGTTTTTGAGTTTTGCATCTCATGTTGCATCAAAAAACCCTAATTTCTCATCTTCCTTTGCATACATCTTGCATAAGCATTCATATAAGAACTTTCCATGACATTTCTTGCATCCACATGACTTCTAAGACATCTTAGGACACATTAGAATCATGTTTGATCATTTCATCATCCATTTTTCATGTTATGCATTCATTTCATTTCATGTGCATTCATGAACTTTCATGCTTCTTTCATGCTTCATTTGCATTCTCATATCTTGTATGATCATTCACATATCTTGACATACATTTGCATCATCTCTTAGCATCATTTGCATCATGATTGTGCTTCTGGTTTTGCTTTTCATCCTTGAATTCATTTCATTTTTATTTCATTTCATTTCCTTTTACTAACTTTTCAGGTGGTAAGTTACTTTGAGAAGTGAATTTGCCTTCACTTATCACAATCTCTTCTCATCTCTCTTATGCATTCATTTCTGCATTTTGCATTTGTATTAGAGTGAGCTTGCTCATTCATGTTCCTTCTTCACTTTCTTCCTTCAAGCAACTTATCTTCTTAAGTGAAGTAAGTTGACTTGTTTCTTCTGCTTCTCCTCCTTTCATCTGCTTCTTCCTTGGTGGCTTTTCTTGAAGATCTCTTGCAAGCCTCATAAACCCTAGGAATACCCAAGCATGATAAAAATTAGGGTTTGATAAAAATTAGGGTTCTAATTCTTCCTTAATTGGTTAAGAAGGACTAACCCTAGTGTTAATGGACAAGTCCCCCTCAAGTTGTCTTACAAACCATAAAAATCACTTCTTAATCTTACCATTAACTAAAATCCACTTTAATAAAGGCTCTATTTTGTCATAAGGTTAATCCCTAATCATGGATTAAGTTGAGGAGCCTTCCTCAGCTTAAATGTTCTCATCTATTATCCTTCTATTAGGATGGTGTAATGGGTCCATTAAATCCTTGATTATGGCTTAAAAGCATTACTTAACACTAAACAAAAACTCAAAAAAAATCTAAATAAATGCAAGTAGGTTAATGATTTTAATCCTACATCATGGTGATTAAGTGTGAGGTGTTTACTTCATACTTAAGGTATTCTCATTACCCCTAATCAGAGGGAAGATGTGATGAGTTTACTAACTCTTGGTTTAGGCTTAAGCTCATTTTCTTATGACAAACACAAAAAAGCAATAAAAGATTGAAAACACAAAAACAAACAACAATCGTCTCCTCCGGGATTCTTTTCTCATCTCATTCACTCATAATCGAGAACTTGCTTCTTCCGTCTAATGCAAGACAGTTAGCACCTGAGCTAGACAGGTCATACTCTTGAGCATAGACAAGCAAGCAGTTCATTAGTCAATTTATCTTTCAGTCTCTTTGAGTCGAACTACAGTGTTCTAACTTCCTCATTGCACGAGAGGATACGTAGGCATAACCTAACTGTTATCGAACAAAACTCTCTGTATATTCCCCCTCTTCCAGCATTATTCGTTTAAGCCTCATTGTCTTGAGCACTGCGTTCGTTCCTTACACTGACATACCTTTTCTTCACTTCACACTTCTTTGCACTGACACTTGTGTTCTTTTCCAGTTTTTGCACACAGTTAGCACAGACACTACCCCTTTAAACACAAATCTTTTAAGTGTGGATCCCGTCGAGTACGACGGACAATCTGGGTGCTAATACCTTCCCAGGTCGTAACCAACCCCGTTTCTTAGTTTCTCTGGTTCACAATCGTCTTATCCATCCTTTCTTAGGCTTATGCATCATTACCTTTCCTTCGGGATAAAAATGCCTAGCCGGCGACTCTTTTCAGTTCATCTTCATGATCTCCCTCTCGCCGACCGTTCGCGTTTGTACCCCTTCTGACAAGGTGTCATACGGTGGGAGCGATAGCTTGGCGACTCTGCTGGGGAAAGATATTGCAACCAGGGCTTCTGGTTCTTTTTGTGGGTTCCTCCTAGCGCTTTTTTGATTTGTGTTTACTGGGGTGTTATGTGCTAATTGTGTTTCTTTATTTGCTTTATTTATTGCTTTATGTATAACTTTATTTACTACTTTCTTTACAGTTTTGTATACATCATACTGCCATTATCATTGTTGGATCTGGCTTCTGTTTTGGTGGGTGGGGTTCCACTGAGTGATTAAGATCCTATACCTGGGACCTGAGTGACACCTAGGCTAGAGTGGTTCATGTTCTTTCCCATTCCATTTCTGTCTGGTGCGGGAATATGAAACACGGTTCAGATGTGGGTTTCTTCTTGAGAACTCTGTGCTATAGATTTCCTGTAGTGCTAGGGCTATCTGGGAAGCCTGCTAAGACTGGATGACCTTTATTTTGACCTTCAGAATCTGGGGTGAATTAGAGGAGGATCTTTTATGGTTATTGTAAACACTGTACCTCCGGGTTAGAAGTGTTTACACTTCTCATAACTGATCCGAGTCTGAGGATCTTTGTTCTAGAACATTACATGTGAGGGGGTTGGGTTGTTTATAGGTTTGTAGGAACCCTTGGCCACATCATACCCTGTTATTGTTTTATTTAAGAGTACTTCACTTTGGACAGTTCTTGTGATTAGCCCTGGACATGTGACTCTTTATTTGAGTCCCCCACCCTGGTTACTGGATTTCTGTGCCTCCATCCGGACCTTTGAACATACATGGGCCTTATATCAAGACAGATAATCAGATCCAGCTCTTGATCACAAACCCTTGCATATCATTTGCATATATCATCATTGCATCATTTAACATTTGTTTATTTGTTTTTCAGGGTATCCATCATATCATATTTGGTTTGGTTTTGACCCCTTCTACTGCTTAAACCTCTGCTTCAGTTATCTTCTTTAGCATCTGCTTTAGTTATCTCCCCCAGCACCTGCATCAGTCTGTCAGAGACTCACCCCCTTCAGTCTGTCAGAGATTTATCTCCCAGCATTTTAGTCATTGATCTTCATCAGCATTTGTCTTCAGCTTCTTCATCAGCACTCATGGATGTTCCAAGGAAAAGCAACATATCTTATCACTTTTTTGAGCCCATATTGACTGGTATCAGGAAGGTCCAGTCTCTTATCACCCCTGACCACATCCCACTGTTTAGAGAACACTATGGGGTTATTTTGAACATGGTTATGGATCTTGATTCTTCTCAGAGAAGCATGATCCACACATGCTTGCAGTTTTATGACCCTCCACTAAGATGCTTCACCTTTCCTGACTTCCAGATGGGGCCTCTATTGGAAGAGTTTTCTTTGTTGATTGGAGTGCCTATCAGAGGAGGGATCCCCTTCAACCCAGAGATGACTGCTCCCAGAAGTGAAGAGATAGCAAGGGCATTGCACTTGGAGCCTGCCCTCATTGAGCAAAGTATGACAACAAAAGATGGGATTCCTGGTTTACATCTAGACTTCTTGATTTCTCAGGCCATCCTGAAGGCTGCAGTGGGAGAATGGAGGGAAATATGTGCACTATTATCCCTCAGCATATATGGGGCTATATTGTTTGCAGATGAGCCCAAATTTGTGAGTAAGAATTCCATCCACTTGTTCCTGCTGAGGAACCCAGAGCCTACATTGCTAGGAGATTTATACTACTCCATCCATCAGAGAAATGAAAAACAAAGGGGGAAGTTGGTCAGATGTTGTGCTCCCTTATTCTACTCTTGGCTACTCAGACACCTGCCTAAGTCAAATGCCTTCTTGAACCCACACCAGCAGAAGAATTGGGCCACGAGGTTCATTGCCTTAACATCAGATGATATCAGATGGTGCACCCAGAGCACCAAAGGCAAGGAGATTATTACCAGCTGTGGGCAATACCCTAATGTGCCTCTAATAGGAGTAAAAGGTTGCATCAATTACAACCCTTTGCTGTTTAAGAGACAATTGGGATATGCCTTGGTTCACCCTCCCAGAGGACAGGATTTAGCTGAGACCCTATACTGTGAAGTGCAACCTAATTCAGCTGTTGCCAGGCAAGCTGCCTGGGCTTGGGACAACATCCAGACCAAAGGGACAGCCATCCTTGGAAGATGTAACAATGTTGCTTCAGCTCAATACTCTGACTGGTCCCGTACTAGAGCTCAGATCACCAGGATGCCTTTCACCTTGGAAGACACACCTGGACCTTCTACAGTACAGCCTACAGCAACTGTTAGCCTGGAGGAATTTGAAAAGCTGAAAGAGAGGAACAATCAGCTATCTGAGGCTCTAAAGAAGAATCTTTGTGAAAGAAGTGACGGTCGTCTAGACATTGAGAGATTGGAAAAGCTCAAGATTGAGCATCTGACCAAGATTGAAAGAACAGAGGACTACATAAGGAAGGCAAGAGCAGGAGAACAAATATTGAAGAATTCCTGCAAGGAGGACAAGATTCAGAAAGCTAGGGCTGAGCACTATCTGCAAGAAAGCCAGGCTAGGTGGGTCAGGATCACCGAAGCCCGTACACAAGAAGACCAGAGAACTCAGGCCAAGATTGAGCAGCTGGAGGCCAATGAGAAGAAGCAGCAGGAAGCTCTGTTGGCAGCTCAGAAGGAAATATCAGAATTGAAGCTCCGAGCGGGGTTAAAGAGATCAAAAGATCAAGACGGGCATAAGAAGCTGACCAATGCCATTGCTACTAGGAACCTCCTCATTAGGACCATTACAGAGCACCCAGCTGGTCTAGTGACTGAGGCATTCCTGAAGGAGGTCAGGGAAGATGACTTTGGACTGGATGTATGATTCCCTTTTGCTTGTATTTCTTTTCTTTTGATGTACTTTCCTTTTTGTTGTATTTTTGACCCACCATAGGCATGTGTTGTAAATAGACTATGTATTTTCATTATTTGTAATATATCAGTTTGTTTTATTTTGGTGGGCTTTCTCTCAACATCATTAAGCATCTCCTCGAGGTCTGGAAAGGTCAAAACCAAGAACCAAACCGGATACCTTGGAAAACAAATAAGCATATTGCATTGTATACTAACATTTTCTTTGTTTTGTAGGTTTTTGTTTATTATTTGTTTCTCACTTTGTTGTGCTTTCAAGAAACATTGCTCGTCGCAGAGTGTTCCCTGTCAACCGCACACACTGGTACCCAACTCGTAACAACCTTCCAGGCATTCAGATGGATCAGGTACAACAGGACCTGAATGAAGTAAGAAATCAGATGGCAAACGAAAGGGTCGAAATGAGAAACCAAATGACCCTGTTTATGGTAGTAATAATTGGCTTAGCCCAGATCCAGGAGAGGCTGAGAGAGCTGGTAGAAAGGCAAACACCCGAAGAGCCCCGCCTTGGGATAGGGGGAACCAGCAATAATGAACGGGGACAACCTCGTATCGACCCACCAGAGTATGGGCCCCATTTGAATCCAGATGTTAATGGCACAAGGAATGTTCAAGGTAATACTGCTGGGGGCAGAATCCTGCAAGAGGATCCCCAAGAGGAACAATTCACTGTTATTGGGGTTGGGGATGAAGTGTATGAAAGAAGACTGGATGAGATTGCTGAAAAGCTAAGGTCCTTGGAATCTCAGAACTCCTTAGGCTTTGACGTAATGGATATGGGGCTGGTAGATGGGGTGAGGATTCCCCACAAATTCAAACCCCCATGCTTTGAAAAATATAATGGTACCTCATGCCCGCGTACTCATCTGCAATCCTTCTTAGGGGGACTCAAGGATTATATCATGGATGAGAAGTTATGGATGTTCTATTTTGAGGACATTCTGACTGGAGCGTCAAGAGAATGGTATTCGCATCTGACAAGGGCCACTATAAGATGTTGGAAAGACATGGCCGAAGCCTTCATCCGGCAATACCAGTACAACCTAGACATGGCCCCCAATATAACTCTTCTAATGGGCATGTCTCAGTCTTCAAGAGAAAGCTTCTGGGATTATGCTCAGAGGTGGAGACAGCTTGCTGCTGCTGTCCAACCACCCATGTCAGAAAGAGAGATGGCTGACATGTTTATGAACACCTTGCAGGGAACTTATATTGATAGACTTGCTGCTTTCTCTTCCACCTGTTTTGCCGATGTAGTTATAGCTGGTGAGAGAATTGAGAGTCTTTTGAAAATGGGCAAAATCTCTGACAACGGTGCCAGCCCCTTTAACAACCCCAGAAAACCTTTTGCAGGACCCCGAAGGGTAGGTGAAACGAATGTTATCCATGCAAGCAGGGACAGACCCCAATATTCTCACAGATCGGTAGCAGTCGTTACTATCCCGACTCCAGATCCACAGCAACCACTTTATCCTCAACAACAACAACAACTCTATCAACAACAATCTCATTTTATGCAACAAAGAACGTACAACAATAACAACAACAACCAACAGCAGCGCCCCTTTCAACAGAGGTCATCTCAAGAAAATAGGGTGATTGACCCCATCCCTATGCCTTATGCCGCTCTACTGCCACAACTCCTGAAGCTTAAACTGGTTGAGTTAAGGACGTTGGCTCCACCAGATCCTCTCAATCTCCCGAAGAATTATGATGCTAGTTCCAGGTGTACCTTTCATTCCAACGCACCTGGTCACAATACTGAGAAATGTAGAGCTTTGCAAATGAAGGTGCAAGATCTGGTCGATTCCAAAGCTCTCAATTTCGCACCTCCTCCGAATGTTAACAGGAATCCTATGCCTAATCATGGTGGGCCCAAGATTAATGCCATAGAAGAGGATCAACCATCTGCACTAATTGACAATGTTGCATAGATTCAAACACCGTTGGTAGAAGTCAAAGCTCAACTTTTAAGATGCCAAGTGTTCCCGGGCTGTGGGGCCTGCTGTGAATCATGCAAAACTGCTAGTAATGGTTGTAAGAAGCTAAGGTTTGGCATATATGGCCTCATCAAAGATGGAATTTTGCAGATTACCACAACAGCTCCTTCAACAACTCTTTCTTCAGTAACAATGGATTCTCCTACAACATCAACAATCCTCTCTTCAGCAACAATAAATCCTCCTACAACTGCAACAACTATCATTCCCACTGATTCATCCACAACTCCAGCAATCACTCCGTCCATTATTTCAACAGATCAGAGTTCAGCAACATTTACTTCTACAACATCAGCACCCATCTTATCAACGGAAACGCCTACAACACCAGCAAACATTAATGAAGATGTCTCAACGGTCACGATCTATTATGACCCGACAAATGTTCATCCCAACAACAATTTCCAACAACAAACTGCAACATCTCCTGTCAGACCTCCAGTCACAATCTATTACGACCTGCATACCATCACAGTTCCTTCTGCTGCAGTAATCAGTCCGGTCACCATTACGGTACCTGGACCCGTTCCTTATGAAAGCAGTAATGCCATACCTTGGCACAATGGCTCTGATCTCTACTGTGACGGAAAGAAGATCACTCTAGATTCATCAACCTCTTCACCACAAGTTGACAATGTTGGGGGAGGCGGAGGCTTCACCAGAAGCGGACGCCTTTTTGCCTCATAAACACCAAGGCCCAATGCTGAAGCAGAAGCCGCTGCCAAAGCAAAAGGGAAGAATGTGGCACTTGAAGAGCCAACTATTAAAGAAACTTCGAAGACGTCTTTTGAACAAGAGGTGGACGAGTTTATGAGAATAATAAAAAAGAGTGATTACAAAATGGTGGACCATCTTCATCAGACACCCTCCAAAATCTCTATATTATCACTGTTAATGTGTTCCGAAGCCCACATGAATGCATTGTTGAAGGTCCTGCACACAACATACGTGCCGGGAGAGATTACGGTTAATCAGCTGGAAACAGTGGTTGCAAATGTTAACACCAGTCATAGACTGGGCTTCACAAATGCTGATTTAACAACGGAGGGACGCAACCATAATAAGGCTTTACATATCACCTTAGAATGAAAAGGTGCTGTTCTTTCTCATGTGCTGGTGGACACTGGGTCTTCGCTCAATGTCCTCCCAAAGAAATCCTTGGTGAAGCTAGAGTATGATGGTTTGGCATTGCGTCCAAGAAACTTGGTGGTGAGAGCATTTGATGGCTCTAAGAGATCAGTGCTTGGAGAGATTGATTTACCTGTGTTGATTGGTCCACAAACCTTTAAAACTACCTTCTTCGTGATGGACATACAGCCGGCCTACAACTTTTTGTTAGGTAGACCCTGGATTCACGCCGCTGGCGCTGTTACATCTACCCTTCACCAGAAGTTAAAATTTGAGTGGGAAGGCCAGATCATCACAATCTGCGGAGAGGAAGACATTTTTGTTAGCCAGCTGGCTACTTACAAGTACATAGAGATGGATGGGGAGATCCATGAGACTATGAGTCAGGGGTTTGAGGCCCTTAATATCAATGAAGCAACTGATGTATCTGGAACTTCCATCACTTCATATTAACAAGCCCGGAAGGTTGTTGAGGAGGGTACCGCTCAAGGCTGGGGCAAGCTGCTGCCAGTTGAAAAGAAAGAAGACAGATTCGGGCTGGGTTACAGACCAACTCGACAAAATCAACCAGAGGCTGCAACGGAGCTCAAATTTGTCAGCGGGGGAATGCTAACCCCGGATGCTGTGAACAGTCTGGAAGACGAGGAAGAAGACGAACGCAACCTGGAAAACTGGATACGTCCAAGGATCCCAGAGAACCAAGTCTCAAACTGGTCTTCCCAGGAAATTATAAAAGTTACTCCTGCAGAGTAATTATTATTTCCTGTCTTTAAGCATGCATCAAGTCCTGCATCTTGCCCAAGATGTCAGGACTCATTTTGTAATCGGGCCATCTTGTATTTTGTGCAAACGATCAATTAATGAATATCAGGACATCTTTTGCAAATGAGTCTCTTCTTTTTTCCCGCTCACTGTTTTTCATTTTTCATTTTTTGTACAAAAATAAAATGGCAATGTTTTTCAAAATAATAAATTCATTTTCACTTTTTCTAAACAAGATAAAACTGTTCACTAAAATGAACCAATCTAAACCCTTGCAGAGAGTACCCTCCAGACTGCACCGACAACGACACTGCTATGACTTCGTATGACTTCGACAATCCGATTAATCAAGCCGATGAAGGGGTTGAAGAAGATTCTGAGCTACCTGAAGAACTAGCCAGGTTGTTGAGACAAGAGGAAAAGGTTATCACTCCTCATCAGGAGTAAGTGGAGACAGTTAATCTTGGTACCGAAGAAGATTTGAAAGAAGTGAAGACCGGGGCCCGCCTGCAAGAATTAGTGAAGGAACAACTTATTGACATGCTGCGAGAGTACGTTGATGTCTTTGCTTGGTCTTACCAAGACATGCCGGGCCTGGATACCGACATTGTTATGCACAAGCTGCCTCTAAAGGAAGACTATCCTCCAGTAAAACAGAAACTGCGCCGTACTCGCCCAGATATGGCCATGAAGATAAAAGAAGAGGTACAAAAACAGTGGGACGCCGGTTTCCTTGCTCTAACTAGTTACCCGCTGTGGTTTGCTAACATTGTACCTGTGCCTAAAAGGATGGAAAAGTACGGATGTATATGGACTACCAGGATCTGAATAGAGCTAGCCCAAAAGATGACTTCCCATTACCTCACATTGACGTATTGGTCGACAATACGGCTCAGTTATCGGTGTTCTCCTTCATGGATGGATTTTCAGGATATAATCAGATCAAGATGTCACCTGAAGACATGGAGAAGACAACTTTCATCACACCCTGGGGCACATTCTGTTATAAGGTAATTCCATTCGGACTGAAGAATGCTGGTGCCACCTATCAACAGGCTATGGTAACATTGTTCCATGACATGATCCACAAAGAAATAGAATGTTATGTGGATGACATGATTGCCAAGTCCCTCACGGAAGAAGACCACCTGGTGAATCTGTTGAAGCTATTCAAACGTCTGAGAAAGTACCAGCTAAAGCTAAATCCCAACAAATGCACATTCGGGGTACGTTCTGGTAAGCTGTTGGGGTTCATTGTAAGTGAAAAGGGGATTGAAGTTGACCCTGAAAAAGTCAAAGCCATTCAGGAGATGCCTGCACCCAGGACTGAAAAAGAAGTTCGGGGGTTTCTAGGTAGATTGAACTACATTTCAAGGTTCATATCTTACCTTACTGCAACATGTGAGCCCCTGTTCAAATTGTTAAGGAAAGAACAAACGGTCAGGTGGAATGAAGACTGCCAGAAAGCTTTTGACAAAATCAAGGAATACTTACAAGAGCCTCCAATCCTTATGCCTCCAGTTGAAGGAAGACCTCTAATAATGTACTTGACAGTATTAAAAGAGTTAATGGGGTGTGTGCTGGGCCAACATGATGAGTCTGGTCGAAAAGAGTACGCAATATACTACCTAAGCAAAAAGTTTACTGACTGTGAACAACGTTATTCATTGCTCGAGAAAACTTGTTGTGCTTTAGCGTGGGTTGCTCGCTGACTAAGGCAGTATATGTTGACTCACACTACCTTGTTGATCTCAAAGATGGACCCAGTCAAGTATATATTTGAGAAGCCAGCACTTACTGGACGGGTTACAAGAAGGCAAATGATTCTCACAGAGTATGACATTCAGTACACATCTCAGAAAGCCATCAAGGGCAGTATGCTGTGTGATTATCTAGCTGAGCAACCCATTCATGATTACCAGCCTATGAGATTTGACTTCCCTGATGAAGACATCATGTTCATAAAAGAAAAAGATCATGAAGAGCCTGTTCACACCGAAGGGCCTAACCCAGAAGAAGAATGGACAATGATGTTTGATGGGGCTGTTAATATGAATGGCCGTGGAGTTGGTGCATTACTTATTACACCTAAAGGAGTTCATATGCCTTTCTCGGCAAAACTCACCTTTAACTGCACTAACAACGAAGCTGAATATGAAGCCTGTATCATGGGTCTTGAGGAAGCCATTGACCTCAGGATCAAGACTTTAACTGTGTTCGGAGATTCAGCTCTGGTGATCAATCAAACCAACGGCAAATGGTACACTCACCAGGAGCATCTGATTCCATACCGCGACTATACGAGGAGATTATTGACTTTCTTCACTACAGTCAAACTTGAGTATATCCCTCGAGATGAAAATCAGTTTGCAGATGCTCTGGCTACCATTTCCTCCATGATCAAGGTTCAAACTGCTAATTTTGTGCCTCGGATTTCAGTATCCAGACTTGACAGACTAGCATACGTATTCTCAGTAGACATTGCTAAAGATGACAAGCCTTGCTTCTATGACATCAAATGCTTCTTAGAGGATCAAACATACCCACCTGGGGCATCATCCAATGATAAGAAGACATTAAGAAGGCTAGCTGGTAGTTTCTTCCTGAATGCTGATGGTTCATTATACAAGAGAAACTTTGACATGATACTTCTCAGATGTGTTGATAAGGCAGAAGCAGACTTTTTGATGCACGAGGTGCACGAAGGATCTTTTGGTACCCATGCTGGAAGGCATGCAATGGCTAAGAAAATGTTACGATCAGGTTACTACTGGATCGCAATGGATGCAGATTGTTGTGCTTATGCCAGAAAGTGCCACAAATGTCAGATTTATGTAGACAAAGTGCATGTGCCTCCGAATCCTTTGAATGTGATGTCTTCACCCTAGCCCTTCGCCATGTGGGGCATTGATATGATTGGAAAAATCGAACCGACTGCTTCAAATGGCCACAGATTCATCTTGGTAGCCATTGACTATTTTACCAAGTGGGTTGAAGCAGCTTCGAATGCAAATGTCACCAGGCAAGTGGTAGCCCGATTCCTGAAGAGAGACATCATCTATCGGTATGGATTACCCGAGCGAATCATTACTGATAATGGTTCCAACTTGAACAACAAGATGATGGCAGAATTGTGCCGGGACTTCAAGATTCAACACCACAACTCTTCTCCTTACAGGCCAAAGATGAATGGCGCTGTTGAGGTATCTAACAAGAATATCAAGAAGATTGTGCAAAAGATGGTGGTCACATACAAAGACTGGCATGAGATGCTACCATTTTCCTTGCATGGGTACCATACATCAATCAGAACATCTACTGGGGAAACACCGTATCACCTTGTGTATGGTATGGAGGCAGTCCTACCTGTTGAAGTTGAATTACCCTCATTACGAGTATTGATGGATGTCAAGTTGAATGAAGCAGAGTGGGTCCGTTCTCGGTACAATCAACTGAATCTGATCGAAGAAAAGAGATTAGCTGCAATCTGTCATGGGCAGCTGTATCAGAAGAGAATGAAGAAAGCCTTCGATCAGAAAGTCAGGCTTCGGGAATACCAAATAGGAGATATTATGTTGAAAAGACTCCTTCCTCCTCATACAGACCACAGGGGCAAGCGGACTCCGAATTATGATGGTCCATTCATAGTGAAGAAGGTTTTTTCCTGTGGAGCACTGATGCTCGCTACTATGGATGGTGAAGATTTCCTGTCCCCTGTGAATTCAGATGCAGTTAAAAAATACTTCGCATAAAATGACCCGCTGGACATAAAAACAGAATGTAAGTCCAGGAAAAATTAGGGCATCCAGGTGAGTCAAAAACAGAATAAAAGACTCGGGCAAAAATAAGGGGAAAAAATGTACACCCGCTGAGTTGAAAAGCCGCATTGGACAGCTCAGGCAAAAATGGGTATCCCGGTGGATTGAAAACCCGAAAGGGCGATCCACGCAAAATAAGGGAATAAGCGAACAACTGCATTCTGAATTCGTATGTATCTCTCACATCATGGCAAGCTTCGAAAGGTTAAAGCATCGGTCAGAATCAACCTTCTTCAGAAGGCAAGATGAGAAGAACGTCAAGGCCATACGAGTCATAGCAAAAGGGAAGCTCACTAAAGCGTCGTCAACATTGCCAACACCTTTTTGTTTCTCAATTTTGTAACAATCTCCTCATTTCAGGGGATCTGTTTCTTTGACTGTACTTGCCAATTCAGGGCACACAAATTAATAAAACCAGAATTTTCAGTCACATCTCGTCTTGTACATTTTTATCTCGTTTGCAAAAATGTCTGATATCCCTGATATAATGTTTGCATAAAAACAGATGTGCCTTTCTAAACATATGCTTGCAGGAAAATGTATTACTTACTCCAGGGAGTGTCTAGACTCCTATGATGGAACCCAGTAAGGGATGCCTCGGGTTACTTGTGTGTTTCAGTGTCATAACAGGATTGCAGGTATTCAGAGCGCAACATGGGGCATGCAAGGTTTTCCCCAGCAAAGTTGCCAAATCATTATTTCCTCAGCACGTCATCCAAACAGCACCGGAAGTGCTTTCTCCCCATCAGAGCCGCCAGGCATCACTTCTCTAGCACATCTTTCAGAGCATTTTCAGAAAGGTGCTCATTTCCCCAACTGAGTTGACAGATACCATCATCCTCAGCAGGATCCCCACAGAAATCTCTAGGAAGACCGTTCAGTGGTCCTTCCTCTCCCAACAGAGTGCTAGACAGGGGGAACCATCTCCCCACGGAGCTCTAGCCTCCTCCTAAAAGAGTAATATCTGAAATTCTCACACAAAAAAGTGACAGAAGCTTCCACATCCCCAGCTGGGTTCCTCATTACAAAGATAGGTCTATCAGCGACCTATTCCCCAAGCAGAGTCATGCATCTTATCAGGTCTACAAATGAACTCATCCCCAGCTGGGATATCCTTTCAAGAATATCAGTCAGAGATCTCCATAGGCAGCGGGATCTGAATCCCGGATCGGTATCTGTTGCATAATCATGGCATTCGCATCATTTTTCCCCATAGCGTAGCATTCCGTCTAATACAGAGCATTACGGCAAAAATCAAACATATTGCATGATCACAAGTCATGTTTTGAATCAGCCACCTGTAAATATCAACGGTACTTCATCAGCAATATACAAAATGCATCCCCATAAAAGCCAAAGCGTCCCCTTTGCACTCTCAAATACAAATACATGCTCCTTTTTTACACTCGTCTGTGTCATCATTCCCCAGTAAAATCGCCAGAACACTTTCTAAAAACAGATACTTATACATAACCTGTTTATCCCGACACTCGTCCGTGTCATCTCATATTTCCCCAGCAGAAAGCCAAAGCGTCCTCTTTGCACTCTCAAACACAAATACATGTTTATATATACTCATTCGACACTCGTCCATGTCATATCACCCCCTGCAGATATAAGCCACAAATATCCTTCTTTTGAATACAGAAACTTTACATACTCTTTCGACACCCGTTCGTGTCACCACTCCTCAGCATGGTTGCCTAAAACACTCGTCGCAAACCAAACACTTATTTATAATACACTCTTGTTGACACCCGTCCGTGTCATCCTACCCCCACATATCACTAGATTACCTTTTACACTCAAGATCATGATTTATACATCTCCTCTTATGACACCCGTCCGTGTCACTCTCCCCAGCAAGTTGAACACTCGTCTGTGTCTCACTCATGCTTACTTTTACTCATACAGATACTCGTCCGTATCTTGTATACACCACTTATTTCCCCTCGGATTCAACACTCGTCCGTGTTCTTTATTAACCAGTTGGTACTCGACTGTACCATCATCTCTGAACATGCTTCAACGTTTATTTCTACCGATACTCGTCCGTATCATAGTCTTAAGGATGCTCGCCCGCATTTTTAATCTATACATAGTGTCAAACACTTATACCTTTTACTTCTTGGATGTAAGCACTTGTCCGTGTTTACTATTCCCCAGTAAGCCCCCAGCAAAGCAACTATTCTTTTATCTGACATTCGTCCTATGTCATGATACTTTCGGCAGCCGTCCCCTGCCAGGTGATCGTCCTTCACCTTTGGGTGACCGTCCCTCATCCTTCTCCCAGCGGAGTCTCCATTATTGGAACCCCTTTGTTATCCGACATTCGTCCAATGTCGTGATATTTAGCAGCCGTCCCCTGCTAGGTGATCGTCCTTCACCTTTTTGATGATCGTCCTTCATCATTTTACCCGATGGTCGTCCCCATCGTTGATTCTGTTATCTGACATTCGTCCTATGTCATGATAAACCCGAGAGCAGTTGTACCCTGCTAGGTGATCGTCCTTCACCTCTTGATGATCGTCCTTCATCATGCTTATTCGATGGCCGTCCCCATCGTCGACCTTTTCTATCTAACATTCGTCCTATGTCGCGATACTCTCGGCAGCCGTACCCTTCCAGGTGATCGTCCTTCACCTTGGATGATCGTCCCTCATCCTTATCCCCAACAGAGCAGCCGTTCCCTGCTAGGTGATCGTCCTTCACCTTTGATGACCATCCCTCATCATTTATTTACTTAAACCGATGGCCGTCCCCGTCGTTGTTTACATTACTTTACAAACCCGATGGTCGTCACCATCTCTGACTTTACCTTTAATCCCCAGAGAATCTTGATGGTTGTCCCCGTCATAATCTCTTTATTTCCCCAGCATGACGGCCGTCCCCGTCATTGCTTTATCCCCAGCAGTCGTCCTCTACTCGATAGTTGTCCTCCATCGCCCGCACATTATAATCATACTATACTTTCTTTTCACAAATATATATCCCTTTTCTTCCTCTCCCAGTGAGTGCAAATTTTGGACTGTCTTTGGTATTCAACCATAATTTATCTTGTTTGCCTGTTAAGCCGACGCTTACATCCTGCACAGCTAACTCATGCTTGAATAGGGGCAGCTGTAAACACCCCAAATTTGCCCTCACTAAGTTCACACCATGGCTTGTGATCTTTTCATTTACATAAGTTTAAGCATATCATTTCATGTTGCATTTTTGCTTCATTGCATTGGTTCAAGTCCATCTGCATCTAGGGTTTGTGATCTGAGCAATCCAGGATCCATCTGAGCCACTCCAAAGGTCTTCAATCATCTCAAGAGGGTCCATGTATGTTCAATCATCATATTTTATCCTTCAAAGATCAAGGAAGTTCAAAAATCACAAGAACTTGCAAAGCATGGAAGCAGAGCTAGGGTTTAACTGCACAGATGACCTAAAATTAGGGTTTTGGTTTCAGAGGCCATAACTCCAAATTTTTTGGTCATTCTTGTTTCTATTGGTCTCAATATGATATAAGGATCATGCATACCAAGTTTGATGAAGAAATTCATTGTGGAAGTCATCTGATCACTAGGTAACTTCCTAAGCAAGTCAGAGCAAAATCAGGGCATCTGAGGCCCCCCAACATGGAGCCAAAGTGGATTTTTCATCAAATTGAAGTTGTATGGTCTTTATTTGATCATTGAAATGCTTGGAAGTTCACAAGTTTGAAGAAAAATGAGCTAAACCAAAAGTTGCCAAAAATGGAAATGACTTGTAATGTAAACTTTCCATTTTGGGAAAAATTTTCAACCTCCTCTTTCTCAACCAAAAATGCTTCAAATGAAAAATTATTGGTCATGAAAGTTGTAGATTGGATCATTCCCTTTTCAAAAAGTACAAGAACAAGATCTAATTCATTTTGGAACTCAAGTTATGGCTTTCCAAAGTTGGCAAAAATCACATAATTTCAAGTTTCATGCCAAAGAGGGATTTTTGCAAATTCAAGTTCTAAACACTTTCAAGACCTCTAAATGACTTCTATGCATCATTACAACATATTGCAACTTTCCAAAATAAGAATTGCACAAAATTCACAAAGTTTCATGCCTTGGATCATAAGCTTCCATAAGCCATTTTTCATAAATTCTCAAAAGAGGGATTCTTGCAAGAATGATTCCTAAGGGTTGGTTTGGTTTCTAAATGATCTCAAAACATCACAATAACATCATACAACACTTCATGACCTGAATTCAGCTTGGAATGAGACATGTCCATGACCAAAAATCTCAAAGTGAAATAAGTTGTGAAAATGCAAAACATGTGACATCTCACCATCCATCCACTTCTGATCACTCTAAATCATCCCATGGCCATCCTTGAAGACAGTTGAACTCAGAGCAGCCCTAAGATAGCTTCTGTCATGGCCCATGCTTGAAGTACACCAACTATTGACTTTTTGGCCAATTGCTCCATACCATTCCCACAATGCATGTCAAGTCTTCTGAACCATTCCAATAGTTTAGGGATTGTATAAGGATCATAAAACAAGCCTCACACAAGCTCAGAACACACACAATCAGATTGCACAAAACTTGCAAAAACCTTCCCTTCTTCGATTCTCTCAAACCATCCATCAAACTTCAGAAATTCTTTCACCATCCACTCAGAAATCACCCACAGAACACAAACCAACCATTGGAATGTCCTGAAACATCACAAACACAAACCTCAAATTCATCTACACCAGAACTAGAACTTTCAAACTAGCCAATCTCAAAGCTTTTTAAGCTTCACATCATCCTCAGGGGGTTCACTGAAGCTGACTTGCACGGAGAAGGAGGCCAGAAAGCCCAGAATTTGAAAGCTCAACCTCAGGTAACATGATGAACTTTTTTCCCAGAAACTTGTTTTTAAGTTCCTAAATGAATCCTTATGATGTTCTGATGATCCTGATGTATTTATTTTTTTAAATGGTGGAATATTGAGCATGTATGGAATCTCTAAAATTTTTGACCTAGAACTTGTTTTCTTCGATTCAGCTTTGTTGTGTATGAGAAATGATTTTTGTTTGCGGATTCATGTTCATTGATGTTAGAGGAATGATTCTGGGCAAAAAATTAGAAGTTTTGATGCTTATATGAGTTTCTGGATTTTTGCCTCGCCGGAGAAGATGACCGGAACACTATTCCGGTCACCTGAAAAAGATTAGGGTTTAATCCTGTGATTAATGAACTTTGAATAATGGCCCTTAGATCTTAGGTTTACCGCGCGTACGAATGGCTCAGATTTGCCCATTAACCCTAATCCATTTTTAAATAAATTAATTAGGATTAATTAGTTTAATTTAATCAGAAGCAATCAAGGCCCTTAAAAAACGCGCCAGTCAACCAAAATCTCCCAACTTTGAATATGAGCCCTTGATTCAACTTACTTTCATTAATTCAGTTTTATTTCATATTTTTTATCATTTACTTTGCATATTTTATTTAAAATACATAGAAAATCCAAAAAAATATTTTCTTTCAGCATTTTAATTCCAAATAATTTTCTCAACCCAAAAATATTTTTATTTTTATTTTTTGCATTTAAAAATTATTTTTTAGACATTTAAATGTTTATTTTAATTAATTAATGAAAATTAATTAATTAAAATATCATTTAGGTTTCTAAAAAATCCCAAAAACTTCATATTAATTCTTTAAACATTTAGAGACATTGTCATACCATCCACACAAATTTCTTTTTGGTTTTGAATCATTTTGACATTTTTTCTTTGAATTTAGGGTTCATAAAATCCCATTTTAGAACCCTAACTTCAAGAATTATTTTCTGCCTAACCAAGAATGGTATGACATTGATTCTTTTTGCATTGTTCTTCATTTGAAATGTAGTTCCTAACATAATTTTCTCATGATTTTCTTCTGCCTTTTTGAATTGATTGCCATTTTTTCCCTTTAGATACCTTAAAACCCTAGAAAACTTAGAAAAATCATAAGTCCCTTAGGGTTAAGAGTTAGGTCTCCTCCTTTGGGGTATGAAATCATATGGGGTTAGGGTTCTTTTGATTGCATTTTCAATTTTTTATCTTGTCATTTGCTTCTGTTTTTGAGTTTTGCATCTCATGTTGCATAAAAAAACCCTAATTTCTCATCTTCATTTGCATACATCTTGCATAAGCATTCATATAAGAACTTTCCATGACATTTCTTGCATCCACATGACTTCTAAGACATCTTAGGACACATTAGAATCATGTTTGATCATTGCATCATCCATTTTCCATGTTATGCATTCATTTCATTTCATGTGCATTCATGAACTTTCATGCTTCTTTCATGCTTCATTTGCATTCTCATCTCTTGTATGATCATTCACATATCTTGACATACATTTGCATCATCTCTTAGCATCATTTGCATCATGATTGTGCTTCTGGTTTTGCTTTTCATCCTTGAATTCATTTCATTTTCATTTCATTTCATTTCCTTTTACTAACTTTTCAGGTGGTAAGTTACTTTGAGAAGTGAATTTGCCTTCACTTATCACAATCTCTTCTCATCTCTCTTATGCATTCATTGCTGAATTTTGCATTTGTATTAGAGTGAGCTTGCTCATTCATGTTCCTTCTTCACTTTCTTCCTTCAAGCAACTTATCTTCTTAAGTGAAGTAAGTTGACTTGTTTCTTTTGCTTCTCCTCCTTTCATCTGCTTCTTCCTTGGTCGCTTTTCTTGAAGATCTCTTGAAAGCCTCATAAACCCTAGGAATACCCAAGCATGATAACAATTAGGGTTTGATTAGTCCCCCTTTAGTTTTACCTTTGTTTCATCTTTTGTGTCTTCTCTTCTCATCTCTTAATTAGGGACTAAACCTTAAAGGTTTTAAGGCTTTGTGATTAAGGTTATGCCTGCATCCTTCTCTTAGGATGGAGTGTATAACTTTAATCCTAAGTGTTAAACCCTTGATGTGTTTAAATCTCTTAATCAATTCATCTAATAATCACTAAGACAATAAGCTTGTAACTTGGGCCTTACATTAGGGTTCTAATTCTTCCTTAATTGGTTAAGAAGGACTAACCCTAGTGTTAATGGACAAGTCCCCCTCAAGTTGTCTTACAAACCATAAAACTCACTTCTTAATCTTACCATTAACTAAAATCCACTTTAATAAAGGCTCTGTTTTGTCATAAGGTTAATCCCTAATCATGGATTAAGTTGAGGAGCCTTCCTCAACTTAAATGTTCTCATCTATTATCCTTCTATTAGGATGGTGTAATGAGCCCATTAAATCCTTGATTATGGCTTAAACTCATTACTTAACACTAAACAAAAACTCAAAAAAAAATCTAAATAAATGCAAGTAGGTTAATGATCTTAATCCTACATCATGGTGATTAAGTGTGAGGTGTTTACTTCATACTTAAGGTATTCTCATTACCCCTAATCAGAGGGAAGATGTGATGAGTTTACTAACTCTTTGTTTAGGCTTAAGCTCATTTTCTTATGAAAAACACAAAAAAACAATAAAAGATTGAAAACACAAAAACAAACAACAATCGTCTCCTCCGGGATTCTTTTCTCATCTCATTCACTCATAATCGAGAACTTGCTTCTTCCGTCTAATGCAAGACAGTTAGCACCTGAGCCAGACAGGTCATACTCTTGAGCATAGACAAGCAAGCAGTTCATTAGTCAATTTATCTTTCAGTCTCTTTGAGTCGAACTACAGTGTTCTGACTTCCTCATTGCACGAGAGGATACGTAGGCATAACTTAACTGTTATCGAACAAAAGTCTCTGTATATTCCCCCTCTTCCAGCATTATTCTTTTAAGCCTCATTGTCTTGAGCACTGCATTCTTTCCTTACACTGACACTCCTTTTCTTCACTTCACACTTCTTTGCACTAACACTTGTATTCTTTTCCAGTTTTTGCACACAGTTAGCATATACACTACCCCTTTAAACACAAATCTTTTAAGCGTGGATCCCGTCGAGTACGACGGACAATCTGGTTGCTAATACCTTCCCAGGTTGTAACCAACCCCCTTTCTCAGTTTCTCTGGTTCGCAACCGTCTTATCCATCCTTTCTTAGGCTTATGCATCATTACCTTTCCTTCGGGATAAAAATGCCTAGCTGGCGACTCTTTTCAGTTCATCTTCATGATCTCCCTCTCGCCGACCGTTCGCGTCTCCAATCTCCATCCCACATCCTTCAACGTAATAAATTCATCCAACATGATCTGTCAACATCTAGTTCTTATTACCACATTCCTCTTACACTAGGCTTGCAAAATCCCACCTAGCTCAAGGTCCTGGTAGGCATGACAATCCAACTCACAACAACAACAATACTACAGATGAATTTCAGCTCACTATTGATCCTTTATCAATCAAATCCAATTTTTTCCCATTGCAATTGTGAATTCTCATACTATTCACTAATCGACATATAACTTCGTATCCTTATCTTTTTATATCAATAACACCGAAGTTTTCCCAGAAGGCACCCTTACTGCCATGATTCCTTATAACTACACCTCTAATATATCCTTCAAAACACAATTATAATTCGTACTCTACAGACGGTCCATCGTTGTGACCTTATTCCCAATCAATGTCATCTATGCAACCAAATCAGACATCGGAATCCTCTCTCAAAAGTTCCACTACATACCCAGTAGATATAACGTTCAACTTTTCATAACTATCCATTCCCAATTCACTTCCTACTCACCGAGGAGTAACCATTTGTAACATAATCAATCCTTAAATTCATCTCTTTTCCGGATACCGGAATCTACATCTACTCCTTTATACCACTAATAGCCCTGGCTCAACTCCATATGGTCTACTGAACATACTATCTCGGCTGAAAGATATGTCTTTTGCATCCAACACAATTCCGTCTACTATTAGCAATGGATTGAGGGTGATTAGTTCCTCAATTTGCCAATAGATAGCCGGCAATCATGATGGCCATAAGTCACATTTTCCAACTTTAATAGCGTTCCTTGCATCTTGCGAACTAAGTTGCTTCACGAGCGAGTCCTTAGTCAACGCCAACCTTAGCAACCTCTGCCACACCGCAATCCCAACACACCACAAGCCAACTCTCAAGAGAAGCAATAACTCCTCCCCCAATTATATTCAACAAACATCTGCAAACAAATAGCTAGCAAACAAGCAAGTATCGATAGTGTTTCACACACGTATCGCATACTCCGGGACAAACGACACGCGACAACCTGGCTGGACGGACCGACCTGCTCTGATACCAATTGTAACACCCACTTTTCCCATTTTCTAAAATAACATAAGTTTTCAGATAAATCAGAGTTTAATTAACAAGTGAGTAGCTACATTTTCAAAATCAACTAAAAGTATAATCATTTATTAAAAACAGCGGAAATATCTTTTTATTCAACAATCGGCAATTCGCCAAATATCCACAAATTCATCAATTCACTTAATTTATAGGTTTCAACAAAATATGATACGTAACTATTACTAACAAGAATAATTAAATAACAAATATCCCCATTTCTCGTGTTACGTATCAGAGCGACTCCTAGGACTCGACCAAACAACTTGTACTCTGAGCATACTCAAGTACCTGAATCATCTATACTTCAGAAGAAGCACAGACGCAACCAAACAACAAAGGGGTGAGAAAACAATTCAATATATTAACGGTGCAAATAACATCTTACAGGGTAGTCTCACCTCTATTCATCAAATACACATCATACATCGTACAATTAATCAATATCTCAAATAGTTCATCAACACATAACATATATCATTAATTCAATCAATGCAAAGTGACTCAATGACACAATGCAAATGCGGTACCGACTCACAATAACGGTTCATCAAATAGAACCCCGAATGCATCGTTAACGTCTCCAACAAGACACGATCATCCCTACAACCACGATTCTCAACGAATCCGGAATAATCACATCCACGACATGATTATTCCATCAAACGTATGCGCATGCAGACACAACAACGCATACCATATCATAACATACATGAACACATCATGCTTTACGATCCTCATGATCCTCATCAAAACATATATGTCATTTCATCATATAAATAGCACTAAACATATAGTACACATCAACATAATTACACATGAATACAATCATGTCAACACGATCCTCATGATCTAACACATATCCCATCACGTGGGTCACATAGATAGTCCAAAAATACCCATACACATTGTCAACACCATTAATATGGTTCACCATTAAGAGTCATGCAAAACAACATAAGCACGTATATTCATACACGCTAATTACCAAATGTCATATCTTATGAATTCCTCATTAATTCCACTCTCATTTATTCCCTATACATATATTCCAATACCACACGATCCTTCTGATCCTCACCGCTACCAACACTTACATCATGGGGTCTAAGCAAGATATATAATCAACTATGTTACCAATCATCACGATCCTCTTCGTTGATCACTATTCCTTCATATAATTGTGCAAGACTTATAGTAAACATTTCCATCATCAACACCTTCTAATCGACATATTAATAAAGTTATAATATCTCCAATAATCACATAACACGCATACGCTTATAATCGGTCGTCAGGTCCTATAGTTAAACATGGATGTCATCATCAAGGCCCTAGACTAATGGTACAAGTATCGAACAAGAACTCGGGATTAAACCACTTAAAATATAGAAAAATTCCTCAAAACAGAGGCCTGACACGGCCCCCCGTGTCCCATGACACGGCCCGTGTCATGCGGCCTGGGACACGGCCCTCCAAATCATCAAAACACATTTTCCAGGAGGCTGACACGGCCGCCCGTGTTGTACAACACTGCCTGTGTTGTGGCACCTGAAGCCAACTTCCCAAATTTCCACTTTTTAGCATAATGCCCGTAGCCTGACACTGCCCGTGTTGTACAACACTGCCCGTGTCAGGGCACCTGTACCCCCAAAATTCAGCTTTTTCTAAAACTCAATTTTCTCTCCCAATTTCATACTAGTTCGGATTCTATCACTTATCTCTCACTTTTATCACCCAAAACACTCCAAATATTGTCCTTATACTTATTTTATGCATCTAATCCCTCATTATCTTCTCAACCTAACATCACAAATTAAATTAGGAAAATTTCAGGTTTCTCTTCCTCTTCTCAATTTACATCATCCACAACCACATTTGTGACCAAGTTCTCATAATACACACATCATGGAATTTAATTATAAAACTTCAAGAATATACAATCAATAATCATAATATTCATACTCATATCATGAACTCATCAACAACAATCAAATTCATATAATCCCTAAGAGAGTAAGGACCTCTCAATTACCCTTTCATGTTAGATCACCAATAAAGAACCCTTTCTCCCCCCTTACCTCGAATTTGACAAAATCCTTGCAAAGCCTTAATCTTGAAGCTTTACGATTCTTGATTTCCCTTCTTCTTTCCCTTTTTCTCCAGAGCCCTCTTTCCTTCGTCAAAATACGATAATGAGAAAATGTATTGTGTTCTCCCCTTTTCATAACAGAATCAAATTACAACCTTGCCCCCCAATCCTCCAACTTATATTTTTATTTAATTTATTAAATAACAATATTATAATAATAATACCACCTCATTATATTATCATTATTTAAATAAAATACCACATCCACTTATTATTCAAAATACACCATCATACTCTTGATATTTATTTTATAAAAAATACTTTATAAAATTGGGGCGTTACATTTACACTTCTCATAACTGATCCGAGTCTGAGGATCTTTGTTCTAGAACATTACATGTGAGGGGGTTGGGTTGTTTATAGGTTTGTAGGAACCCTTGGCCACATCATACCCTTTTATTGTTTTGTTAAAGAGTACTTCACTTTGGACAGTTCTTGTGATTAGCCCTGGACATGTGACTCTTTATTTGAGTCCCCCACCCTGGTTACTAGATTTCTGTGCCTCCATCCGGACCTTTGAACATACATGGGCCTTATATCAAGACAGATAATCAGATCCAGCTCTTGATCACAAACCCTTGCATATCATTTGCATATATCATCATTGCATCATTTAACATTTGTTTATTTGTTTTTCAGGGTATCCATCATATCATATTTGGTTTGGTTTTGACCCCTTCTACTGCTTAGACCTCTGCTTCAGTTATCTTCTTCAGCATCTGCTTTAGTTATCTCCCTCAACACCTGCATCAGTCTGTCAGAGACTCACCCCCTTCAGTCTGTCAGAGATTTATCTCCCAGCATTTCAGTCATTGATCTTCATTAGCATTTGTCTTCAGCTTCTTCATCAGCACTCATGGATGTTCCAAGGAAAAGCAACATATCTTATCACTTTTTTGAGCCCATATTGACTGGTATCAGGAAGGTCCAGTCTCTTATCACCCCTGACCACATCCCACTATTTAAAGAACACTATGTGGGTATTTTGGACATGGTTATGGATCTTGATTCTTCTCAGAGAAGCATGATCCACACATGCTTGCAGTTTTATGACCCTCCACTAAGATGCTTCACCTTTCCTGACTTCCAGATGGGGCCTCTATTAGAAGAGTTTTCTTTGTTGATTGGAGTGCTTATCAGAGGAGGGTTCCCCTTCAACCCAGAGATGACTGCTCCCAGAAGTGAAGAGATAGCAAGGGCATTGCACTTGGAGCCTGCCCTCATTGAGCAAAGTATGACAACAAAAGCTGGGATTCCTGGTTTACATCTAGACTTCTTGATTTCTCAGGCCATCCTGAAGGCTGCAGTGGGAGAATGGAGGGCAGTATGTGCACTATTATCCCTCAGCATATATGGGCTATATTGTTTGCAGATGAGCCCAAATTTGTGAGTAAGAATTCCATCCACTTGTTCCTGCTGAGGAACCCAGTGCCTACATTGCTAGGAGATTTTTACTACTCCATCCATCAGAGAAATGAAAAACAAAGGGGGAAGTTGGTCAGATGTTGTGCTCCCTTGTTCTACTCTTGGCTACTCAGACACCTGCCTAAGTCAGATGCCTTCTTGAACACACACCAGCAGAAGAATTGGGCCAAGAGGTTCATTGCCTTAACATCAGATGATATCAGATGGTGCACCCAGAGCACCAAAGGCAAGGAGATTATTACCAGCTGTGGGCAATACCCTAATGTGCCTCTAATAGGAGTAAAAGGTTGCATTAATTACAACCCTTTGCTGTTTAAGAGACAATTGGGATATGCCTTGGTTCACCCTCCCAGAGGACAGGATTTAGCTGAGACCCTATACTGTGAAGTGCAACCTAATTCAGCTGTTGCCAGGCAAGCTGCCTGGGCTTGGGACAACATCCAGACCAAAGGGACAGCCATCCTTGGAAGATGTAACAATGTTGCTTCAGCTCAATACTCTGACTGGTCCCGTACTAGAGCTCAGATCACCAGGATGCCTTTCACCTTGGAAGACACACCTGGACCTTCTACAGTACAGCCTACAACAACTGTTAGCCTGGAGGAATTTGAAAAGCTGAAAGAGAGGAACAATCAGCTATCTGAGGCTCTAAAGAAGACTCTTTGGGAAAGAAGTGACGATCGTCTAGACATTGAGAGATTGGAAAATCTCAAGATTGAGCATCTGACCAAGATTGAAAGAACAGTGGACTACATAAGGAAGGCAAGAGCAGGAGAACAAATATTGAAGAATGCCTGCAAGGAGGACAAGATTCAGAAAGCTAGGGCTGAGCACTATCTGCAAGAAAGCCAGGCTAGGTGGGTTAGGATCACCGAAGCCCGTACACAAGAAGACCAGAGAACTCAGGCCAAGATTGAGCAGCTGGAGGCCAATGAGAAGAAGCAGCAGGAAGCTCTGTTGGCAGCTCAGAAGGAAATATCAGAATTGAAGCTCCGAGCGGGGTTAAAGAGATCAAAAGATCAATACGGGCATAAGAAGCTGACCAATGCCATTGCTACCAGGAACCTCCTCATTAGGACCATTACAGAGCACCCAGCTGGTCCAGTGACTGAGGCATTCCTGAAGGAGGTCGGGGAAGATGACTTTGGACTGGACGTCTGATTCCCCTTTGCTTGTATTTCTTTTCTTTTGATGTACTTTCCTTTTTGTTGTATTTTTGACCCACCATGGGCATGTGTTATAAACAGACTATGTATTTTCATTATTTGTAATATATCAGTTTGTTTTATTTTGGTGGGCTTTCTCTCAACATCATCAAGCATCTCCTCGAGGTCTGGAAATGTCAAAACCAAGAACCAAACCGGATACCTTGGAAAACAAATAAGCATATTGCATTGCATACTAACATTTTCTTTGTTTTGTAGGTTTTTGTTTATTATTTGTTTCTCACTTTGTTGTGCTTTCAGGAAACATTGCTCGTCGCAGAGTGTTCCCTGTCAACCGCACACACCGGTACCCAACTCGTAACAACCTTCCAGGCATTCAGATGGATCAGGTACAGCAGGACCTGAATGAAGTAAGAAATCAGATGGAAAACGAAAGGGTCGAAATGAGAAACCAAATGACCCAGTTTATGGCAGTAATGATTGGCTTAGCCCAGATCCAGGAGAGGCTGAGAGAGCTGGTAGAAAGGCAAACACCTGAAGAGCCCCACCTTGGGACAGGGGGAACCAGCAATAATGAACGGGGACAACCTCGTATCAACCCACCAGAGTATGGGCCCTATTTGAATCCAGATGTTAGTGGCACAAGGAATGTTCAAGGTAATACTGCTGGGGGCAGAATCCTACTAGAGGATCCCCAAGAGGAACAATTCACTGTTATTGGGGCTGGGGATGAAGTGTATGACAGAAGACTGGATGAGATTGCTGAAAAGCTAAGGTCCTTGGAATCTCAGAACTCCTTAGGCTTTGACGTAATGGATATGGGGCTGGTAGATGGGGTGAGGATTCCCCACAAATTCAAACCCCCATGCTTTGAAAAATATAATGGTACCTCATGCCCGCGTACTCATCTGCAATCCTTCTTAGGGAGACTCAAGGCTTATACCATGGATGAGAAGTTATGGATGTTCTATTTTGAGGACAGTCTGACTGGAGCGTCAAGAGAATGGTATTCGCATCTGACAAGGGCCACTATAAGATGTTGGAAAGACTTGGCCGAAGCCTTCATCCGGCAATACCAGTACAACCTAGACATGGCCCCCAATATAACTCTTCTAATGGGCATGTCTCAGTCTTCAAGAGAAAGCTTCTGGGATTATGCTCAGAGGTGGAGACAACTTGCTGCTGCTGTCCAGCCACCCATGTCAGAAAGAGAGATGGCTGACATGTTTATGAACACCTTGCAGGGAACTTATATTGATAGACTTGCTGCTTTCTCTTCCACCTGTTTTGCCGATGTAGTTATAGCTGGTGAGAGAATTGAGAGTCTTTTGAAAATGGGAAAAATCTCTGACAACGGTGTCAGCCCCTTCAACAACCCCAGAAAACCTTTTGCAGGACCCCGAAGGGCAGGTGAAACGAATGTTATCCATGCAAGTAGGGGCAGACCCCAATATTCTCACAGATCGGTAGCAGTCGTTACTATCCCGGCTCCAGATCCACAGCAACCACTTTATCCTCAACAACAATAACTCTATCAACAACAATCTCATTTTCCACAACAAAGAACGTACAACAATAACAACAACAACTAACAGCAGCGCCCCTTTCAACAGAGGTCATCTCAAGAAAATAGGGTGATTGACCCCATCCCTATGCCTTATGCCGCTCTACTGCCACAACTCCTGAAGCTTAACCTGGTTGAGTTAAGGACTTTGGCTCCACCAGATCCTTTCAATCTCCCGAATAATTATGATGCTAGTTCTAGGTGTGCCTTTCATTCCAACGCACCTGGTCACAATACTGAGAAATGTAGAGCTTTGCAAATGAAGGTGCAAGATCTGGTCGATTCCAAAGCTCTCAATTTCGCACCTCCTCCGAATGTTAACAGGAATCCTATGCCTAATCATGGTGGGCCCAAGATTAATGCCATAGAAGAGGATCAACCATCTGCACTAATTGACAATGTTGCACAGATTCAAACACCGTTGGCAGAAGTCAAAGCTCAACTTTTAAGATGCCAAGTGTTCCCGGGCTGTGGGGCCTGTTGCGAATCATGCAAAACTGCTAGTAATGGTTGTAAGAAGCTAAGGATTAGCATAGATGGCCTCATCAAAGATGGAATTTTGCAGATTACCACAACAGCTCCTTCAACAACTCTTTCTTCAGTAACAATGGATTCTCCTACAACATCAACAATCCTCTCTTCAGCAACAATAGATCCTCCTACAACTGCAACAACTATCATTCCCAGTGATTCATCCACAACTCCAGCAATCACTCCGTCCATTATTTCAACAGATCAGAGTTCAACAACATTTACTTCTACAACATCAGCACCCATCTTATCAACGGAAACGCCTACAACACCAGCAAACATTAATGAAGATGTCTCAACGGTCACGATCTATTATGACCCGACAAATGTTCATCCTAACAACAATTTCCAACAACAAACTGCAACATCTCCTGTCAGATCTCCAGTCACAATCTATTACGACCCGCATACCATCACAGTTCCTTCTGCTGCAGTAATCAGTCTGGTCACCATTACAGTACCTGGACCCGTTCCTTATGAAAGCAGTAATGCCATACCTTGGCACTATGGCTCTGATCTCTACTGTGACGGAAAGAAGATCACTCTAGATTCATCAACCTCTTCACCACAAGTTGACAATGTTGGGGGAGGCGGAGGCTTCACCAGAAGCGGACGCCTTTTTGCCTCATAAACACCAAGGCCCAATGCTGAAGCAGAAGCCGCTGCCAAAGCAAAAGGGAAGAATGTGGCACTTGAAGAGCCAACTGTTAAAGAAACTTCGAAGAAGTCTTTTGAACAAGAGGTGAACGAGTTTATGAGAATAATCAAAAAGAGTGATTACAAAGTGGTGGACCAGCTTCATCAGACACCCTCCAAAATCTCTATATTATCACTGTTAATGTGTTCCGAAGCCCACATGAATGCATTGTTGAAGGTCCTGCACACAACATACGTGCCGGAAGAGATTACGGTTAATCAGCTGGAAACAGTGGTTGCAAATGTTAACACCAGTCATGGACTGGGCATCACAAATGCTGATTTAACAACGGAGGGACGCAACCATAATAAGGCTTTACATATCACCTTAGAATGCAAAGGTGCTGTTCTTTCTCATGTGCTGGTGGACACTGGGTCTTCGCTCAATGTCCTCCCAAAGAAATCCTTGGTGAAGCTAGAGTATGATGGTTTGGCATTGCGTCCATGTAACTTGGTGGTGAGAGCATTTGATGGCTCTAAGAGATCAGTGCTTGGAGAGATTGATTTACCTGTGTTGATTGGTCCACAAACCTTTTAAACTACCTTCTTCGTGATGGACATACAGCCGGCCTACAGCTGTTTGTTAGGTAGACCCTGGATTCACGCCGCTGACGCTGTTACATCTACCCTTCACCAGAAGTTAAAATTTGAGTGGGAAGGCCAGATCATCACAATCTACGGAGAGGAAGACATTTTTGTTAGCCAGTTGGCTACTTACAAGTACATAGATATGGATGGGGAGATCCATGAGACTATGAGTCAGGGGTTTGAGGCCCTTAATATCAATGAAGCAAATGATGTATCTGGAACTTCCATCACTTCATATCAACAAGCCCGGAAGGTTGTTGAGGAGGGTACCGCTCAAGGCTGGGGCAAGCTGCTGCCAGTTGAAAAGAAAGAAGACAGATTCGGGCTGGGTTACAGACCAACTCAAAAAATCAACCAGAGGCTGCAACGGAGCCCAAATTTGTCAGCGGGGGAATGCTAACCCCGGATGCTGTGAGCAGTCTGGAAGACGAGGAAGAAGACAAACGCAACCTGGAAAACTGGATACGTCCAAGGATCCCGGGGAACCAAGTCTCAAACTGGTCTTCCCAGGAAATTATAAAAGTTACTCCTGCAGAGTAATTATTATTTCCTGTCTTTAAGCATGCATCAAGTCCTGCATCTTGCCCAAGATGTCAGGACTCATTTTGTAATCGGGCCATCTTGTATTTTGTGCAAACGATTAATTAATGAATATCAGGACATCTTTTGCAAATGAGTCTCTTCTTTTTTCCCGCTCACTGTTTTTCATTTTTCATTTTTTGTACAAAAATAAAATGGAAATGTTTTTCAAAATAATAACTTCATTTTCACTTTTTCTAAACAAGATAAAACTGATCACTAAAATGAACCAATCTAAACCCTTGCAGAGAGTACCCTCCAGACTGCACCGACAACGACACTGCTATGACTTCGTATGACTTCGACAATCCGATTAATCAAGCCGATGAAGGGGTTGAAGAAGATTCTGAGCTACCTGAAGAACTAGCCAGGTTGTTGAGATAAGAGGAAAAGGTTTTCACTCCTCGTCAGGAGGAAGTGGAGACAGTTAATCTTGGTACCGAAGAAGATTTGAAAGAAGTGAAGACCGGGGCCCGCCTGCAAGAATCAGTGAAGGAACAACTTATTGACATGCTGCGAGAGTACGTTGATGTCTTTGCTTGGTCTTACCAAGACATGCCGGGTCTGGATACTGACATTGTTATGCACAAGTTGCCTCTAAAGGAAGACTGTCCTCCAGTAAAACAGAAACTGCGCCGTACTCGCCCGGATATGGCCATGAAGATAAAAGAAGAGGTACAAAAACAGTGGGACGCCGGTTTCCTTGCTATAACTAGTTACCCGCTGTGGGTTGCTAACATTGTACATGTTCCTAAAAAGGATGGCAAAGTACGGATGTATGTGGACTACCAGGATATGAATAGAGCTAGCCCAAAAGTTGACTTCCCATTACCTCACATTGACGTATTGGTCGACAATACGGCTCAGTTCTCGGTGTTCTCCTTCATGGATGGATTTTCAGGATATAATCAGATCAAGATGTCACCTGAAGACATGGAGAAGACAACTTTCATCACACCCTGGGGCACATTCTGTTATAAGGTAATTCCATTCGGACTGAAGAATGCTGGTGCCACTTATCAGCGGGCTATGGTAACATTGTTCCATGACATGATCCACAAAGAAATAGAATGTTATGTGGATGACATGATTGCCAAGTCCCTCACGGAAGAAGACCACCTGGTGAATCTGTTGAAGCTATTCAAACGTCTGAGAAAGTACCAGCTAAAGCTAAATCCCAACAAATGCACATTCGGGGTACGTTCTGGTAAGCTGTTGGGGGTTCATTGTAAGTGAAAAGGGGATTGAAGTTGACCCTGAAAAAGTCAAAGCCATTCAGGAGATGCCTGCACCCAGGACTGAAAAAGAAGTTCGGGGGTTTCTAGGTAGATTGAACTACATTTCAAGGTTCATATCTTACCTTACTGCAACCTGTGAGCCCCTGTTCAAATTGTTAAGGAAAGAACAAACGATCAGGTGGAATGAAGACTGCCAGAAAGCTTTTGACAAAATCAAGGAATACTTACAGGAGCCTCCAATCCTTATGCCTCCAGTCGAAGGAAGACCTCTAATAATGTACTTGACAGTATTAGAAGAGTTAATGGGGTGTGTGCTGGGTCAACATGACGAGTCTGGTCGAAAAGAGTACGCAATATACTACCTAAGCAAAAAGTTTACCGACTGTGAACAACGTTATTCATTGCTCGAGAAAACTTGTTGTGCTTTAGCGTGGGCTGCTCGCCGACTAAGGCAGTATATGTTGACTCACACTACCTTGTTGATCTCAAAGATGGACCCAGTCAAGTATATATTTGAGAAGCCAGCACTTACTGGACGGGTTGTAAGAAGGCAAATGATTCTCACAGAGTATGACATTCAGTACACATCTCAGAAAGCCATCAAGGGCAGTGTGCTGTCTGACTATCTAGCTGAGCAACCCATTGATGATTACCAGCCTATGAGATTTGACTTCCCTGATGAAGACATCATGTTCATAAAAGCAAAAGATCATGAAGAGCCTGTTCACACCGAAGGGCCTAACCCAGAAGAAGAATGGACAATGATGTTTGATGGGGCTGTTAATATGAATGGCCGTGGAGTTGGTGCAATACTTATTACACCTAAAGGAGTTCACATGCCTTTCTCGGCAAAACTCACCTTTAACTGCACTAACAACGAAGCTGAATATGAAGCCTGTATCATGGGTCTTGAGGAAGCCATTGACCTCAGGATCAAGACTTTAACTGTGTTCGGAGATTCAGCTCTGGTGATCAATCAAACCAACGGCAAATGGTACACTCACCAGGAGCATCTGATTCCATACCGCGACTATACGAGGAAATTATTGACTTTCTTCACTACAGTCAAACTTGAGTATATCCCTCGAGATGAAAATCAGTTTGCAGATACTCTGGCTACCATTTCCTCCATGATCAAGGTTCAAGCTGCTAATTTTGTGCCTCGGATTTCAGTATCCAGACTTGACAGACCAGCATACGTATTCTCAGTAGACATTGCTAAAGATGACAAGCCTTGCTTCTATGACATCAAATGCTTCTTAGAGGATAAAACATACCCACCTAGGGCATCATCCAATGATAAGAAGACATTAAGAAGGCTAGCTGGTAGTTTCTTCCTGAATGCTGATGGTTCATTATACAAGAGAAACTTTGACATGGTACTTCTCAGATGTGTTGATAAGGCAGAAGAAGACTTGTTGATGCACGAGGTGCACGAAGGATCTTTTGGTACCCATGCTGGAGGGCATGCAATGGCTAAGAAATTTTTACGATCAGGTTACTACTGGATCACAATGGATGCAGACTGTTGTGCTTATGCCAGAAAGTGCCACAAATGTCAGATTTATGCAGACAAAGTGCATGTGCCTTCGAATCCTTTGAATGTGATGTCTTCACCTTGGCCCTTCGCCATGTGGGGCATTGATATGATTGGAAAAATCGAACCGACTGCTACAAATGGCCACAGATTCATCTTGGTAGCCATTGACTATTTTACCAAGTGGGTTGAAGCAGCTTCGTATGCAAATGTCACCAGGCAAGTGGTAGCCCGATTCCTGAAGAGAGACATCATCTGTCGGTATGGAGTACCCGAGCGAATCATTACTGATAATGGTTCCAACTTGAACAACAAGATGATGGCAGAACTGTGTCGGGACTTCAAGATTCAACACCACAACTCTTCTCCTTACAGGCCAAAGATGAATGGCGCTGTCGAGGAAGCTAACAAGAATATCAAGAAGATTGTGCAAAAGATGGTGGTCACATACAAAGACTGGCATGAGATGCTACCATTTGCCTTGCATGGGTACCGTACATCAATCAGAACATCTACTGGGGCAACACTATATCAGCTTGTGTATGCTATGGAGGCAGTCCTACCTGTTGAAGTTGAATTACCCTCTTTACGAGTATTGATGGATGTCAAGTTGAATGAAGCAGAGTGGGTCCGTTCTCGGTACAATCAACTGAATCTGATAGAAGAAAAGAGATTAGCTGCAATCTGTCATGGGCAGCTGTATTAGAAGAGAATGAAGAAAGCCTTCGATCAGAAAGTCAGGCTTCGGGAATACCAAATAGGAGATATTGTGCTGAAAAGACTCCTTCCTCCTCATACAGACCACAGGGGCAAGTGGACTCCGAATTATGATGGTCCATTCATAGTGAAGAAGGTTTTCTCCGGTGGAGCACTGATGCTCGCTACTATGGATGGTGAAGATTTCCTGTCCCCTGTGAATTCAGATGCAGTTAAAAAATACTTCGCATAAAATGACCCGCTGGACATAAAAACAGAATGTAAGTCCAGGAAAAATTAGGGCATCCAGGTGAGTCAAAAATAGAATAAAAGACTCGGGCAAAAATAAGGGGAAAAAATGTACACCCGCTGAGTTGAAAAGCAGCATTGGACAGCTCAGGCAAAAATGGGTATCCCGGTGGATTGAAAACCCGAAAGGGCGATCCACGCAAAATAAGGGAATAAGCGAACAACTGCATTTTGAATTCGTATGTATCTCTCACATCATGGCAAGCTTCGAAAGGTTAAAGCATCGGTCAGAATCAACCTTCTTCAGAAGGCAAGATGAGAAGAACGTCAAGGCCATACGAGTCATAGCAAAAGGGAAGCTCACTAAAGCGTCGTCAACATTGCCAGCACCTTTTTGTTTCTCAATTTTGTAACAATCTCCTCATTTTAGGGGATCTGTTTCTTTGATTGTACTTGCCAATTCAGGGCACACAAATTAATAAAACCAGAATTTTCAGTCACATCTCGTATTGTACATTTTTATCTCGTTTGCAAAAATGTCTGATATCCCTGATATAATGTTTACATAAAAACAGATGTGCCTTTCTAAACATATGCTTGCAGGAAAATGTATTACTTATTCCAGGGAGTGTCTAGACTCCTATGATGGAACCCAGTAAGGGATGCCTCGGGTTACTTGTGCGTTTCAGTGTCATAACAGGATTGCAGGTATTCAGAGCGCAACATGGGGCATGCAAGGTTTTCCCCAGCAAAGTTGCCAAATCATTATTTCCTCAGCACGTCATCCAAACAGCACCAGAAGTGCTTTCACCCCATCAGAGTCGTCAGACATCACTTCTCTAGCACATCTTTCAGAGCATTTTCAGAAAGGTGCTCATTTCCCGAGTTGAGTTGACAGATACCATCATCCTCAGCAGGATCCCCACAGAAATCTCTAGGAAGACCGTTCAGTGGTCCTTCCTCTCCCAACAGAGTGCTAGACAGGGGGAACCATCTCCCCACGGAGCTCTAGCCTCCTCCTAAAAGAGAAATATCTGAAATTCTCACACAACAAAGTGACAGAAGCTTCCACATCCCTAGCTGGGTTCCTCATTACAAAGATAGGTCTATCAGCGACCTATTCCCCAAGCAGAGTCATGCATCTTATCAGGTCTACCAATGAACTCATCCCCAGCTGGGATATCCTTTCAAGAATATCAGTCAGAAATCTCCACAGGCAGCGGGATCTGAATCCCGGATCGGTATCTGTTGCATAATCATGGCATTCACATCATTTTTCCCCATAGCGTAGCATTCCGTCTAATACGGAGCATTACGGCAAAAATCAAACATATTGCATGATCACAAGTCAGGTTTTGAATCAACCACCTGTAAATATCAACGGTACTTCATCAGCAATATACAAAATACATCCCCATAAAGGCCAAAGCGTCCCCTTTGCACTCTCAAATACAGATACATGCTCCTTTTTGACACTCGTCTGTGTCATCATTCCCCAGTAAAATCGCCAGAACACTTTCTACAAACAGATACTTATACATAACTTGTTTATCCCGACACTCGTCCTTGTCATCTCATATTTCCCCAGCAGAAAGCCAAAGCGTCCTCTTTGCACTCTCAAATACAAATACATGTTTATATATACTCATTCGACACTCGTCCGTGTCATATCACCCCCTGCAGATATAAGCCACAAATATCCTTCTTTTGAATACAGAAACTTTACATACTCTTTCGACACCCATTCGTGTCACCACTCCCCAGCATGGTTGCCTAAAACACTCGTCGCAAACCAAACACTTGTTTATAATACACTCTTGTTGACACCCGTCCGTGTCATCCTACCCCCACATATCACTAGATTACCTTTTACACTCAAGATCATGATTTATACATCTCCTCTTATGACACCCGTCCATGTCACTCTCCCCAGCAAGTTGAACACTCGTCTGTGTCTCACTCATGCTTATTTTTACTCATACAGATACTCGTCCGTATCTTGTATACACCACTTATTTCCCCTCAGATTCAACACTCGTCCGTGTTCTTTGTTAACCAATTGGTACTCGTCTGTACCATCATCTCTGAACATGCTTCAGCGTTTATTTCTACCGATACTCGTCCGTATCGTAGTCTTAAGGATGCTTGCCCGCATTTTTAATCTATACACAGTGTCAAACACTTATACCTTTTACTTCTTGGATGTAAGCACTTGTCCGTGTTTACTATTCCCCAGTAAGCCCCCAGCAAAGCAACTATTCTTTTATATGACATTCGTCCTATGTCATGATACTTTCGGCAGTCATCCCCTGCCAGGTGATCGTCCTTCACCTTTGGGTGACCGTCCCTCATCCTTCTCCCAGCGGAGTCTCCATTATTGGAACCCCTTTGTTATCCGACATTCGTCCTATGTCGTGATATTTAGCAGCCGTCCCCTGCTAGGTGATCATCCTTCACCTTTTTGATGATCGTCCTTCATCATTTTACCCGATGGTCGTCCCCATCGTTGATTCTGTTATCTGACATTCGTCCTATTTCATGATAAACCCGAGAGCAGTCGTACCCTGCTAGGTGATCGTCATTCACCTCTTGATGATCGTCCTTCATCATGCTTATTTGATGGCCGTCCCCATCGTCGACCTTTTCTATCCGACATTTGTCCTATGTCGCGATACTATCGGCAGCCGTACCCTGCCAGGTGATCGTCCTTCACCTTGGATGATCGTCCCTCATCCTTATCCCCAACAGAGCAGCCGTTCCCTGCTAGGTGATCGTCCTTCACCTTTGATGACCGTCCCTCATCATTTATTTCCTTAAACCGATGGCCGTCCCCGTCGTTGTTTACATTACTTTACAAACCTGATGGTCGTCCCCATCTCTGACTTTACCTTTAATCCCCAGAGAATCTTGATGGTTGTCCCCGTCATAATCTCTTTATTTCCCCAGCATGACGACCGTCCCCGTCATTGCTTTATCCCCAGCAGTTGTCCTCTACTCGATGGTCGTCCTCCATCGCCCGCACATTATAATCATATTATACTTTCTTTTCGCAAATATATATCCCTTTTCTTCCTCTCCCAGTGAGTGCAAATTTTGGATTGTCTTTGGGTTCAACCATAAGTTATCTTGTTTTCCTGTTAAGCCGACGCTTACATCCTGCACAGCTAACTCATGCTTGAATAGGGGCAGCTGTAAACACCCCAAATTTTCCCTCACTAAGTTCACACCATGGCTTGTGATCTTTTCATTTACATTAGTTTAAGCATATCATTTCATGTTGCATTTTTGCTTCATTGCATTGGTTCAAGTCTATCTGCATCTAGGGTTTGTGATCTGAGCAATCCAGGATCCATCTGAGCCACTCCAAAGGTCTTCAATCATCTCAAGAGGGTCCATGTATGTTCAATCATCATATTTTATCCTTCAAAGATCAAGGAAGTTCAAAAATCACAAGAACTTGCAAAGCATGGAAGCAGAGCTAGGGTTTAACTGCACAGATGACCTAAAATTAGGGTTTTGGTTTCAGAGGCCATAACTCCAAAATTTTTGGTCATTCTTGTTTCTATTGGTCTCAATATGATATAAGGATCATGCATACCAATTTTGATGAAGAAATTCATTGTGGAAGTCATCTGATCACTGGGTAACTTCCTAAGCAAGTCAGAGCAAAATCAGGGCATCTGAGCCCCCCCAACATGGAACCAAAGTGTATTTTTCATCAAATTGAAGTTTTATGGTCTTTATTTGATCATTGAAATGCTTGGAAGTTCACAAGTTTGAAGAAAAATGAGCTAAACCAAAAGTTGCCAAAAATGGAAATGACTTGTAATGTAAACTTTCCATTTGGGAAAGTTTTTCAACCTCCTCTTTCTCAACCAAAAATGCTTCAAATGAAAAATTATTGGTCATGAAAGTTGTAGATTGGATCATTCCCTTTTCAAAAAGTACAATAACAAGATCTAATTCATTTTGGAACTCAAGTTATGGCTTTCCAAAGTTGGCAAAAATCACATAATTTCAAGTTTCATGCCAAAGAGGGATTTTTGCAAATTCAAGTTCTAAACACTTTCAAGACCTCTAAATGACTTCTATGCATCATTACAACATATTGCAACTTGCCAAAATAAGAATTGCACAAAATTCACAAAGTTTCATGCCTTGGATCACAAGCTTCCATAAGCCATTTTTCATAAATTCTCAAAAGAGGATTCTTGCAAGAATGATTCCTAAGGGTTGGTTTGGTTTCTAAATGATCTCAAAGCATCACAATAACATCATACAACACTTCATGACCTGAATTCAGCTTGGAATGAGACATGTCCATGACCAAAAATCTCAAAGTGCAACAAGTTGTGAAAATGCAAAACATGTGACATCTCACCATCCATCCACTTCTGATCACTCTAAATCATCCCATGGCCATCCTTGAAGACAGTTGAACTCAGAGCAGCCCTAAGATAGCTTCTGTCATGGTCCATGCTTGAAGTACACCAACTATTGACTTTTTGGCCAATTGCTCCATACCATTCCCACAGTGCATGTCAAGTCTTCTGACCCATTCCAATAGTTTAGGGATTGTATAAGGATCATAAAACAAGCCTCACACAAGCTCAGAACACACACACAATCAGATTGCACAAAACTTGCAAAAAACTTCCCTTCTTCGATTCTCTCAAACCATCCATCAAACTTCATAAATTTTTTCACCATCCACTCAGAAATCACCCACAGAACACAAACCAACCATTGGAATGGCCTGAAACATCACAAACACAAACCTCAAATTCTGCTACGCCAGAACTGGAACTTTCAAACTAGCCAATCTCAAAGCTTTTTAAGCTTCAAATCATCCTCAGGGGGTTCACTGAAGCTGACTTGCACGGAGAAGGAGGCCAGAAAGCCCATAATTTGAAAGCTCAACCTCAGGTAACATGATGAACTTTTTTCCCAGAAACTTGTTTTTAAGTTCCTAAATGAATCCTTATGATGTGCTGATGATCCTGATGTATTTATTTTTCAAAATGGTGGAATATTGAGCATGTATGGAATCTCTGAAATTTTTGACCTAGAACTTGTTTTCTTTGATTCAGCTTTGTTGTGTATGAGAAATGATTTTTGTTTGCGGATTCATGTTCATTGATGTTAGAGGAATGATTAAGGGCAAAAAATTAGAAGTTTTGATGCTTATATGAGTTTCTGGATTTACACCTCGCCGGAGAAGATGACCGGAACATTGTTCCGGTCACCTGAAAAAGATTAGGGTTTAATCCTGTGATTAATGAACTTTGAATAATGGCCCTTAGATCTTAGGTTTACCGCGCGTACGAATGGCTCAGATTTGCCCATTAACCCTAATCCATTTTTAAATAAATTAATTAGGATTAATTAGTTTAATTTAATAAGAAGCAATCCAGGTCTTTAAAAAACGTGCCAGTCAATCAAAATCTCCCAACTTTGAATATGAGCCCTTGATTCAGCTTACTTTCATTAATTCAGTTTTATTTCATATTTTTTATCATTTACTTTGCATATTTTATTTAAAATACATAGAAAATCCAAAAAAATATTTTCTTTCAACATTTTAATTCCAAATAATTTTCTCAACCCAAAAATATTTTTATTTTTATTTTTTGCATTTAAAAATTATTTTTTAGACATTTAAATGTTTATTTTAACTAATTAATGAAAATTAATTAATTAAAATATCATTTAGGTTTCTAAAAAATCCCAAAAAATTCATATTACTTCTTTAAACATTTAGAGACATTGTCATACCATCCACACAAATTTATTTTTGGTTTTGAATCATTTTGACATTTTTTCTTTGAATTTAGGGTTCATAAAATCCCATTTTAGAACCCTAACTTCAAGAATTATTTTCTGCCTAACCAAGAATGGTATTACATTGATTCTTTTTGCATTGTTCTTCATTTGAAATGTAGTTCCTAACATAATTTTGTCATGATTTTCTTCTGCATTTTTGAATTGATTGCCATTTTTCCCTTTAGATACCTTAAAACCCTAGAAAACTTAGAAATATCATAAGTCCCTTAGGGTTAAGAGTTAGGTCTCCTCCTTTGGGGTATGAAATCATATGGGGTTAGGGTTCTTTTGATTGAATTTTAAATTTTTTGTCTCGTCATTTGCTTCTGTTTTTGAGTTTTGCATCTCATGTTGCATCAAAAAACCCTAATTTCTCATCTTCCTTTGCATACATCTTGCATAAGCATTCATATAAGAACTTTCCATGACATTTCTTGCATCCACGTGACTTCTAAGACATCTTAGGACACATTAGAATCATGTTTGATCATTGCATCATCCATTTGCCATGTTATGCATTCATTTCATTTCATGTGCATTCATGAACTTTCATGCTTCTTTCATGCTTCATTTGCATTCTCATCTCTTGTATGATCATTCACATATCTTGACATACATTTTCATCATCTCTTAGCATCATTTGCATCATGATTATGCTTCTGGTTTTGCTTTTCATCCTTGAATTCATTTCATTTTCATTTCATTTCATTTCCTTTTACTAACTTTTCAGGTGGTAAGTTACTTTGAGAAGTGAATTTGCCTTCACTTATCACAATCTCTTCTCATCTCTCTTATGCATTCATTGCTGCATTTTGAATTTGTATTAGAGTGAGCTTGCTCATTCATGTTCCTTATTCACTTTCTTCCTTCAAGCAACTTATCTTCTTAAGTGAAGTAAGTTGACTTGTTTCTTCTACTTCTCCTCCTTTCATCTGCTTCTTCCTTGGTGGCTTTTCTTGAAGATCTCTTGCAAGCCTCATAAACCCTAGGAATACCCAAGCATGATAACAATTAGGATTTGATTAGTCCCCCTTTAGTTTTACCTTTGTGTCATCTTTTGTGTCTTCTCTTCTCATCTCTTAATTAGGGACAAAACCTTAAAGGTTTTAAGGCTTTGTGATTAAGGTTATGCCTGCATCCTTCTCTTAGGATGGAGTGTATAACTTTAATACTAAGTGTTAAACCCTTGATGTGTTTAAATCTCTTAATCAATTCATCTAATAATCACTAAGACAATAAGCTTGTAACTTGGGCCTTACATTAGGGTTCTAATTCTTCCTTAATTGGTTAAGAAGGACTAACCCTAGTGTTAATGGACAAGTCCCCCTCAAGTTGTCTTACAAACCATAAAAATCACTTCTTAATCTTACCATTAACTAAAATCCACTTTAATAAAGGCTTTGTTTTGTCATAAGGTTAATCCATAATCATGGATTAAGTTGAGGAGCCTTCCTCAGCTTAAATGTTCTCATCTATTATCCTTCTAGTAGGATGGTGTAATGGGTCCATTAAATCCTTGATTATGGCTTAAACTCATTACTTAACACTAAACAAAAACTCAAAAAAAATCTAAATAAATGCAAGTAGGTTAATGATCTTAATCATACATCATGGTGATTAAGTGTGAGGTGTTTACTTCATACTTAAGGTATTCTCATTACCCCTAATCAGAAGGAAGATGTGATGAGTTTACTAACTCTTGGTTTAGGCTTAAGCTCATTTTCTTATGACAAACACTAAAAAGCAATAAAAGATTGAAAACACAAAAACAAACAACAATCGTCTCCTCCGGGATTCTTTTCTCATCTCATTCACTCATAATCGAGAACTTGCTTCTTCCGTCTAATGCAAGACAGTTAGCACCTGAGCCAGACAGGTCATACACTTGTGCATAGACAAGCAAGCAGTTCATTAGTCAATTTATCTTTCAGTCCCTTTGAGTCGAACTACGGTGTTCTGACTTCCTCATTGTACAAGAGGATACATAGGCATATCTTAACTGTTATCGAACAAAAGTCTCTGTATATTCCCCCTCTTCCAGCATTATTCTTTTAAGCCTCATTGTCTTGAGCACTGCATTCTTTCCTTACACTAACACACGTTTTCTTCACTTCACACTTCTTTGCACTGACACTTGTATTCTTTTCCAGTTTTTGCACACAGTTAGCACATACACTACCCCTTTAAACACAAATCTTTTAAGCGTGGATCCCGTCGAGTACGACGGACAATCTGGGTGCTAATACCTTCCCAGGTTGTAACCAACCCCCTTTCTCAGTTTATCTGGTTCGCAACCGTCTTATCCATCCTCTCTTAGGTTTATGCAGCATTACCTTTCCTTCGGGATAAAAATGCCTAGCTGGCGACTCTTTTCAGTTCATCTTCATGATCTCCCTCTCGCCGACCGTTCACGTCTGTACCCCTTCTGACAAGGTGTCATCAGGTGGGAGCGACACCTTCTAGTGTCAATATGTTCCTTGGAAGAATTCCTAGTAGCAAACTCGAACCTTGTATACCGAGCCAACTCAACTTCACACAGTTTCCTTGTAATAACATGCTTCTCAGCATCTTCTTGAGCTTTCCACTCAATCTCAAGTCTAGAGTGATTAGCCTTAGCAAGTTCTTGACTCAACTGTGCATTTTACTTTAAAAACCCGTCTCTTTTCGTCTTCACCTTGTTGAACTCTTCAATGCTAACTGTGGTAGACTGTTCAATGACCATGGGATATAGAAGAGGCGCAGGCCCAAATGGTAACAGTAACACTTCAACTCGTTCTCTTAGTCATTCTGCAAACGGTGGATACATTTGACAATCCCCTACTCCCAAAGTCTTCTTCCCTCTTGTCTTTCGACTATGCCAAGCATTAGAAGCTTTCTGAGCAATCTCGAACCCGTCTGTTGATTGGAAGTATAAGGACTCTGTGATGTCCACAGCGGTTGGTGGTTCCTTTAAGGCGTACCCGAACTGTCTAACCGTGAGGGAAGGGTTATAATTAATTCCCCCTTTCCTCCCGATCAATGGAACATTAGGGAATCCTCCGCAACTATGAAGAATGTCAATGCATCGCAATCCCTGATTAACCCAGACAATGTCCTTTGCTTGCAAGCCCATCAGTCTTTCCGACCATTCAAGTGAGTACTTCGTCCTCTTAAAAGCCCTTGATTGTGGAAGAAAGCGTGTGAACCACTTATAGAATACAGTCGCGCAACAATTCAACATTCCACCCCTTTGCTTCTCATTCTTATAATGCACAAAGTGGTAGAGATCACCTAAGAGAGTAGGAACAGGATTCTTTGCTATGAAATGCGAATAACATCGATATCCACGAAGTTCGTCATGTTCGGGAACAGAGTGATTCCATAGATTCACAGTGCTAGGATCGCATTGAAGGTACTCCAACTTTTTGCTTCAGCAGCTTTAGTAGCCTCATCTAACAAGAAACTCAAATGATATCCTCGGAAGCCTCCTTTAGTATCAATCCGGTCTTCCAATAATGACTTGCTCAAATAAATAGCAGTTGCTACATCTTTGAAGTCGGGGTCAATCTTGGACCCAAATAATGGTGCACAATCCTTCACGGAAACACTCAGGATGCTCTAGTACTCCTCTAATGTAGGTGCCAATACGAAATCAGAAAGTACGAAACATCTAAGTTGTGGATCATAAAACTATAGCAAGGTGTGCATCCCTCTGAAAGCATAGTCACTGATGGGCTCTATGAAATACAAAATCCACCCATAATCCTGCTTGAAGACATTGAGAACTTCTGGAGGAGCTAAGGCTTTCACTTTGAGGATTTCTTTCACAATAGGCTGATGAACCTTGTAGGAGATAATAAACTTGGTTTTTTTCTTGGATTCCATGCTCATAGAACAATACCCACAACTGGAATCAAGGATGTGATATGCAGCCCTGCAAATGAATAAACATGCGTTAGGAATGCAAGTATGCGGATGATGTGATGCAATGCAATGGCATGTGATCACGGTGGCATATACTGAGCATTGTTGTACTGTCTTCTGATTTGCCCGAATATCGACTGTCAAGAATACCAGATCATAAGTATGTGTCAAAAGAAAACCCAAGTATCAAGAACAAGGTAGGTTGAAGGTTAGTTTTCCTGCAAACCTGTAAACCCCTCCCAATCTCACGGGTGTGCTACTACGGGTCAACATCACGGACTCTCAAAGCCGAGTAGCAATAATATGTTCACCATTTTCGAGAAATGGCTCATGACCAAATCAGGGAATCGGTTTGGCATTATGTACTACCCAGGGAGGCCTCAGCTGAGCCCGGGAAAATAAGCATCCCTCAAAAGTTCTCGGCTTCAAGCACTGCAGTCGAGAAACAATAGTACATTCATCCCGAAGGGTACAATACTATCGTCATACGACTAGAGATGGTTATTTCCACTAAGGTCCTCGATGATCGGTTCCCAGTGTTAGTAGCTCAGGTGGAAACATTCTATGGTTTGCCTAGGTAGTATAGAACATATCCCAAGAGAGCCTGATCTGGGTGTGGGACTCGTGAAAACTACACATGCTCAAAACCACGCAAGCAACACGACCGCCCACTCTAAATCCTATGTGTATACTCAAGCCGGGTATTTGGCTTATCTCATAATAACCCCATCCTGCCAAGGAAAACCAGAACAACCAGTACAGTATTGTTGCACCCCAAAATTTTCCCTCCACAAGACAAGACATTGTGTACCATGAGGCTCACAAGTTTCACAATTCTCACAAACATCTCATGAGGTTCACAAGGTTCACAATTAGTCAGAAAATTTGACAATTCCCTCAGACAATGCATCTTCCTAAGCAATGCATCTTAAACTAGGGTTTTGACTTTAATCAGGCTAAATGGACTTCCAAGACTTCAAGTGAGCTTCATAGCATCCTATATGTATTCAAGAATCCCCATGTCAAGTTTCAAGACTTTCCCAAAAGATTTTCTCAGTCAGATGATCAGATAGGTTAAAATTAGTCAAAGTAGTTAAAAAGTCAAACTGAGGTCAACTGTGGTCAAACCAAAGTCAAACTTCATGATTTTTTGCCAACATCAAGTATATGAAGTAAAATTCATCATTTGATCAAGGGTTGATCATGATTCATCAAGGAGATTTCAGATCATCAAGAATCAGGAGTTTCTAAATTAGGGTTTTCATAGGAAAAGTCAACTGAACTTTGACCAGCCATAACTTTCACATGCTTCATCAAAAGTTTTCCATAAAAAGCTCATTTTTAAGGAAATTGAATTCTCTACAAATTTATGTCTCACAAGCCAAGCCCAAAAATGCTTCATTTGGAAGGTATGAGCTAAGACATTATAGGTCCTTTTAAAAGTCAACAAAAAGTCAACAACCTCAAAAGAGCATAACTTGAGAATGGTAAACGATATGGACATGAGACCAAAGAGGTTGGTTAGAGGACTCTTTAATATTTTCGAAATGTCCAAGAACACCTTCATAGCATTAAAATTGAAGGATTTGTGCCCTTGCAAAGTTGGGAAATTTTTGGGAATTTTATGAAGCAAATAAGGCCTTAAAGTCAATTTTTGCTAAATGAGCCCACCTAATTGCCATTCAAACTTTACAAACTCATCAAGCACGACCCAACCCACTCATTTTCTGATTTTTTATTTTTTATTTGATATTTATTTGAATTTTATTCATTAAAATACAAATTAAATTGAAATAAAATATAAAAATCATATATTTGAAAAGGATTTGGTTTCTAGAAGGTCTTAAGACTTATTTAGACTTGATTGATACAAAAATAATGGAGAACATACCAAAATAGCAAGGCTAGATCAAGAATATTCAAAATTTAAGATCACATCTTTTTCAATCTTAAAAAGTCCAAAAGTCCACAAATGTGTTAAAGTTTTGACCTAAATTCATTAAGTGGTATATATACAACATGAAGACAAGCCAAACACACGAATTCCCAACCTCAAAAACCTTATTCAAACTTCACAAAATTCTTCAAAAAACTCAAATTCAGATTCACTCTTGCAAGGCACTAAAAGGTATTTTAAGTACATGGAGAGGATCCTTGGACATCACTGAACCTATCCCAATCCTCAAAAGCATCATAATCATGCCCATATACACAAACCGAATCAATATTTGTTCAAATTTTTAAATTTTCGATTGCGATTATTCATGATGCTTTGCTTGTTTTTGGTTGATTAATCTTGTTTGTGTGATGATGTAGAAGCTTTCTGGACAGTTTGATTCGAGTTTCATGGACTAGAATGAATTCCACCATTGTTAGGATTTTCGGCCTCTTTTAGGGTTTCACTATTGAGCCAAAATAAATTAATTCTAAGGACATGGAATGATTGTAAATGTCATATGGAACTCAATGGTATCATTAATTTTGTGAAATTTTACGTTTTGTATGAAGTTTGAGAATCGCAGGTTTACCTACGAACACGAAAACGCAGGAAAAATCGCAGGAAATTTCGTAAGTAATTTCGCAGGTCCAGAGGTAGGAGACGAAGCTGTTGGGCGCGAAAACCATATTTGAATTTGATACAGGGCTTAAAACGGATCCGTTTATGTTATATGTCAACTAGCGCGCTTGGCTCAGTTGGTTTGTATGTCTGGCTGGTAAATGAATGGTCCTGGGTTCAAACCTTCCCCAGGCCATTTTGGTTTTATTTTTATTTTCAATGTTTTCGCAGGTTTAAAAATAAAAGGATTGCTACCAGATTACTATCACCAGCACGCAGCTGGCCAGTGGCAGCCTCATGCGTCCAAGGGAAGCAATGCCTAGGGCGTGGGTTCAATCCCTGCCCCAGGTAAGTTTTGGTTTTTATTTTCTTTAATTATTCTATTTTGTCATTATTGTTTTATAATTTATTTTAATTACAATAAAAGTATATTTAGATAATAATATGTAAATCTTTCATATTTTCTAAAAAAAAAAGCCTCTAATTTATTTTCTAAACTTTTAATCCTAGTTTTTTTATTTATTTAAATTAAAATATGTATATATTATTATCATTTATTTATTTTTGTAAATGGTTAAATTAATATTGTAAATAAAATTATAAACCCTAATTCTATTTTCTAAAAAATTTCTAACCCTAATTTCTAAAAACCCTAATTTTTTTAAAAACCTTAATTTATTATCTTAATTATTTTGTTTAAATATTAAACTTAATAATTTTTTCTAATGTATATAATTAATCATGCTCTATTTTTAGTATATGGTTTATTATTTTATTTTTATTTCAAAAATTCTTAAAAAATGTTTATTTAATTTTAAAGTATTTAATTAATTTATATATATTTTATATTTTGTGCTAACCTCTTTTTCTTATCATTGTTCTATTACTAACCCTTTTTATTTATTGCTTATATTTATTATTTAATTATTTTTATTATTATAAATGTAACTGTAAAAGCGTTGTAATAGTCGTAGTTTTTTTTATCGTTTATTTATTTATAAATATTATTGCTTTGGTTAGTAAATATAGGGAGTGATAACCTATTTGCTTTAAAATTAATTTAGATCACTAATCATACGATAAATATTTGAATATATACACGCACACACGTAAGTCGATCTTTGATCGCCATCTCACTTCCTAAGGTTATCCCTCATGTTGCCTAAATAAAAAGGTCAAGTAAGGTGTCTAAAAAAGAAAAGTCCCTTCTCATGCACAAATCATCTAGTCCCTTTCAATATTATAAGATCAAGTCCCTTCGATGTTGCCTTCGTAAATGATCTTGTCCCTTTCGAATAAAAGATGATAAGTCCCTTCGTATTGCTAAGACACCTTACAGTTGCCTAAACACAGATGACCCTTCATATGTCCCTTATAACATCCAAGGTAATGACTACCTATTCCTTAATAATAGGGATAGTCTTACCATTGAAAGAACATTTAAGAACAGTAAAGATCTAAACATAGGGTAGGTTCCTCTTAAGTACTTGCTCACTTTTTTCATCAAATTACTTCATTATACTTCACATTTTCAAACAAATTTTCAAAACAAAGTCTTTATATGTATCCATACAAGGATCCTTATAAAGTACTTAAGAAAATTTTTAATCACACACTACACTTCTCAAAACAGTTTAAAGTGAGCTAAGTAACTAAGAGCCCATGGATAACCATGGATGTAAAGGGTGCTAACACCTTCCCTTTACATAACCTACCCCCCGAACTCAAAAATCTTTTAAGGTCTTTCCTGTTCTTTTATGCCCTTTCCTTTGGATAAAATAAAAGTCGGTGGCGACTCTTGCTATCCGCAACATAACTAAAGTCAGTTCTCCCACCATGTTACAGAACTGGCGACTCTGCTGGGGATTTAATAAAAGAGGGGTACCCTTAGGAATTAGATCACTTTAAAATTGTTTGCCTTGTTTGCTTTATACTTATCTGTTGGGTGCTCTTATGTGTGAAAGATCCTAACCCGGATCTAGTGTACCTTAGGTAAATGGCAATAGACCAAGGAAACTGTACGGCGTATACCGATATGGTTGATCTGGTGGCCATAGCTAGTGTGACTTCTTGGTTGGTGCTTATGTTTCTTAAGTCAAGTTGAGGATAATATGAGGCTGCCATATGTTGTAAATACACTAACTGACTTTTAGAACCCTAGTCATCCCATCTTGGCCTTTAGAAAAGTAGTGAGATAACCGGCTTTGGTGAAGACTGAAGTTGGTTGATACTCGATGCTACACTCATTGAGATTCTAAACTTGGAGGGTTTTGGTTGGCAAGTAAGTTGCCTACTGTAAACACCCCAAATTTGCCCTCACCCATTCACACCATGGCTTGTGATCATTCCCATATGCATAAACACAACATATCATCTCATATCTCACTTTTGATTCACTGGATAGTTTCTAAGTCATCTGCACCTAGGGTTTGTGATCTGAGCAATCCCAGAGCTTCTTGAGCCACTCCAAAGGCCATCAATCACTTCAAAGGGGTCCATATATGTTCAAGTATCATATTATATCCTCTCAAAGTCAAGAATGTCAAGAAATCACAAGAACTGAGAATGGCAGGGAAGCAGAGCCAGGTTTGACTGCACAGTTGACTGAAAATTAGGGTTTTGGTTTCAGAGGCCATAACCCCAAATTTTTTGGTCATTCTTGTTTCCATTGGTCTCTATATGGTATAGGGAGTATGCATATCAATTTTCATGAAGAAATTCCATGGGGAAGTCATCTGATCAAGGGTTGACTTTTCAGACAAGTCAGTGTAAAATCAGGGCATCTGAGGCCCCCAATGACCCAACCAATGGGTGATCTTCATCATTTTGAGTGTATATGATCTTTATTTGATCATGGAAGAAGGTTGAAGTTCATAGAAATCAAGAATTTAGGGTTTTTGCAAATGTTGACTTTTTGGGCATAGTTGACTTTTCAAGAATGCATCATTTTGGGTCATTTTTTCAAGCCTTGATTCTTGATCCAAAAATGCTTCAAATGGAAAAACTTTGGTCATGAAAGTTGTAGATCTCATCTTTCCCTTTTCAAAAAGTACAAGAACATGATCAAACTCTTCTTGAATCAAAAGTTATGGCAATGCAAAGTTGGCTAAAATCATTGATTTTCAAGGCATGCCCTAAGTGAGAATTTTGCAAAATCTTGGACCAATGCATATTGCAGCCTCTAATTCATTTCAAACCAGCACATAAACTTTCTCTAAGTCCTAAAAATCAGAAATGAACTAAGAATGCCCATGGTTTTATGTTTGGTTGGACAAAAAAGGTCACATGTGAACAAAAAGTCACAAGTTGCAAAACTCATGATCATGCTTCCTCCTACTTGCAGCCTTGGATGCTGAGCTTTGCTAGCCTCTCACCTCACCTTGCTGCACCAGAACCAGCCCATGTACTTGCCTAGATCATGAGCCATACCTCTCTTACACATTATTTGACTTTTTGCAAAAGGTAACTTACCAATCAATAAAGGGCATGTCTTGTCAACTGACCAATGAGAGAGAGTTATGTGGACAATTTGCAAGCTAGACATAACAGAAGGCAAGGCTGAAACACATTCATTCATCACATTCACACAAACACTCCCAATTGCAACTTGCTTCGAATCTGATTCCACAGCTTGCAAACACTCAAACTATCTTCACCATTCAACTCACCTTGCTCCATAGACCACCCAGCACCAAGAACCCAAGCCTGAAACAACCAGAATACTCCATAACCATTTCTCACCTCATTTTGCAGTTTCATTCGAAACTCTCACCCTAGCTCACAAACAGCCAAACAAACCTTGCAGACCTTCTCCACATATCATTTGGACCTCAAACAACCATTCACAATGGCCTGAAACCACCAGAAACTCCATAGCCATTCTTGACTGAGGTGAAGCAGAAACTGTCGAAGCTCATCAACCAGCCTACATAAATTGTTCTGAGGCATTCAAACATCTTCTGGGGACCAAGTGGAGTGGATTGCACAAGGAGAGGTGGCCAGAAAGTTCTCAGGTTGAAAGCTCCAAATCTCAGGTAGCTTGAAATTCATTTTTCCAGAAATCATTTCTCTTGTTACAAACTTGTTCTATGTGCTTCACTGATCATCCTGGTATCATTGGTTTTGAAAATGGCTTTGATATGAGCATTTAATTTCTCTCTGAAACCTGCGTGCCCTAGTTTTCATTTTCTTCGATTCAGCTTGTTTAGGAAGAAGAAATTTGTTTTGGGAGAGGGGTTTGATTCGTGAGGGTGTAAGGAACATTTCCCAGTTCTTAGTTTTCATTTTTGATACGTTTTGAGGGAGTTGGGGAGTTTTCAGGTGAGAAGCTGGCCGGAGAAGACGACCGGAAGTCTTCTCCGGCCACCTGAGAGTGATTAAGCCCTAATTGCGTAATTAATGACCATTTGAATGTGGACCACTGGATGCGTTGACATGTTTGACTCCCCGCGCGAATGAAAGGCCAGGATCAGCCTGCTTAGCCCTAATCTCTCTCATTAGTTTTATTTAATTTTTAATTAAGTTAATTAACTCAGGAGCCATCTGGGCCCTTCATTCACGCGCCAGTCAACGTTTTCAAACTCAGGCTGCATCCTGGCCCTCCATCCTGTTTACTTTCATTTTTATTTAATTTTTATTCATTTTCTTTTCAATTAATTTGCACAATTATTTTAAAATAGTTAAAAATTCTTAAAAATTATGAAACTTTTTCTTAAAAGTTTTATTAATTTTTAAGACCCAAAAATATTTTTATTTTATTTTTTATCATTAAAAAAGCATTTTTAAATATTTAAAAGATTATTTTTAATTGATTAATGGGAATTAATTAATTAAAAATACTTTTAGGTATTTAAAAATTACAAAAAAATTCATGAAATGTTCTAAGACATTTAGAAACATTGTCCAACCTTCAAACCAAATTTCTTTTTTGATCTTGATGCATTTTAAGAATTTTTCATTGAATTAAATCATTTTTTATGCATTATTTTGATCATGGATTCAAAAATTCATTTCTGCCTATTGGAGAAGGTTTGGACATTGATTCTTCTTGCATTGTGTTATGTTTAGCATGTAGTTTCTAGGATTAAATGGCCTTGATTTGTTTCCTCAATTTCAATTTGTTTGGCATTTCTTTTGTTAGGAACCCTAAAAAACCCTAATAACTTAGAAAATTCATATCTTGAGTTTGGTTAAGAGTTGAGAGTTCCCCTTTGGGCAGTGGTTCATTATAGGTTTAGGGTTTCTTTGGGTAGCATTTTCCATTTTTTATCTTAGGATTTGCTTCTGTTTTGAATTTTGGTTTGATGTTTGATTCATAAACCCTATTTTGGGCTTTCTCTTGCATCCTTCTTGCATTTCCTTGCATAACTTGACTTGTCTTTGCATTTTGTGCATTCTTGTGGTTCATTTGACATCTTAAGACATATAGGAAGCATGTTTGATCATTGCACCACATATTTGCCATGTCATTTGCTTTGTATGCTTCATAACTTTTCATGTTCATTCATGCTCCTTAACTTGCATCATTTGCATTCATAATCTTGTATGAACATCCCCATGCCTTGCCTCATGTTTGCAGCATCTCATAGCATCATTATCATCATCAACATGCTTCTGGTTTTGCTTTGCATCATACCATTTCATCTCATCTTGCATTGCATTGCATTTCTTTCTAACATTTCAGGTGGTAAGTGAACTTGAGAAGTGAATTTGCCTTCACTTCTCATAACTTTTCTTTTCATCCCTCTTGCATCCATTGCTGCATTCCTATATGTGTTTGAGATTGAGCTTGCTCATTCTTGTTCTTCCCACCTTCTTTCTTCAAGTGACTTGACTTCTTGAATGAAGCAAGTCACTTTGCTTCTCTTGATCTTATTCATCTGCTTCCTGGTGGCTCCTTTGAAGACTTCTCTTGCAAACCTCACAAACCTTAGGACCAACCAAGCATGACAATGAATTAGGGTTTTGATTAGTCTCCCCTCTTAGCTTTACCTTTGTGTCTCTCCTTGAGTCCTCTCTTCTCACCTCATAATCAGGGACTAAACCCTAAAGGCTTTGAGACTTTGTGATTAAGCTTATGCCTGCATCCTTCTTTTAGGATGGAGTGTATAACTTTAATCCTAAGTGTCAAACCCTTAATGTGTTTAAATCTCTTAATTAATCCACCTAATAATCATCAAGACATCACACTTGTAACTTGGGCCTTGCATTAGGGTTCTAATTCTTCCTTAAGTGGTTAAGAAGGACTAACCCTAGTGTTAATGGACAAGTCCCCCTCAAGTAGTCTTACAAATCATAAAAACTCACTTCTTCATCTTATCCTTAATTAAAATTCACTTAATCAAAGGCTTGTTTTGTCATGGGTTTAATCCCTAATCATGGATTAAGTTGAGGAGCTTTCCTCAGCTTAAACATTCTCATCTATTATCCTTCTATTAGGATGGTGTAATGAGTCTGTTTAATTCTTGATTATGGCTTAACCTCATTACTTAACACTAAACAAGAAAACACCAAAAACATATAAATAATCACAAGTAGGTTAATGATCTTAATCCTACACCAAAGGTGATTAAGTGTGAGAATCTGACTTCACACTTAAGGTACTCTCATTACCCCTAATCAGAGGGAAGATGTGATGAGTTTACTAACCCATTGGTTTAGGCTTAAGCTCATTAACTTATGACAAATTCAAAAGCAATAAAAGACTGAAAATACAAAAACAAACAATAATCGTCTCCTTCGGGATTCTTTTCTCATCATCTTCACTCACAAACGAGAACTTGCTTCTTCCGTCTAATGCAAGACAGTTTGCATCTGTGCCAGACAGATCATACACTTGAGCATAGGCAAGCAAGCAGTTCATCAAGTCAATTCACCTTTCAGTCTCTTTGGGTCGAACTACGGTGTTCTGACTTCCTCATTGCACGAGAGGATACGTAGGCATAACTTAACAGTTATCGAACAAAAGTCTCTGTACATCCCCCCTCCTTCCAGCTTTATTCTTTAGCCTCATTATCATGAGCATCTTACTCCTGTCCTTACACTGACACATCATTATACACTTCACTTCTTACACTGACACCTGTACATCTTTTTCCAGCTATTTTATACACAGAATGCACTGACACTACCCCTTTAAAACACAAATCTTTTAAGCGTGGATCCCGTCGAGTACGGCGGACAATCTGGGTGCTAATACCTTCCCAGGTTGTAACCAACCCCCTTTCTCAGTCTCTCTGGTTCGCAACCGTCTTATCCATCTCTTTCTAGGCTTATGCAGCATTGCCTTTCCTCCGGGATAAAAATGCCTAGCTGGCGACTCTATTCATCTCCAGTGAGTTCACGGCTGTGTGTTCTCATTGTTCTCTTCGCCGACCGTTCGCGTCTGTACCCTATCTGACCCGGCCTCATTTAGCGGGAGCGACACCTACTGAACAACCACCCTTGTGAAGGATCAATGATATTGAGATCCCTTAGAACCCGGTTACTTTTATAGGACAAGATGAACCAACTAACTTCAGGGGAGGGTACTTACCTTTAAAGCTCATGCAAGCCTTCAAACCTAGGGCTATTGTGTGACTTGTTTGTGTGTGCCACATGTTTGTGATTGAGCATAATATCATAGCATCATCATGCATCATGAGCATAGCATTTTCACTAACCATTTCAAGGACCAAAGGATTTATCTTTGTTCTTTGTTGCAGGTCATGGCTTCTGCTCGTAGGAATACTATCAGGATCAACTTTGTAGGAATACCTCCTAAGCTTAAGGAGTTGGTCTCTCAAGTTTCTGAAAACTCCCAGTTCATCAAGAGGCATGGTCACCTACTGGATCTAGTCACTTCAGGGTTCAATGAAGACATGATGAGTGTTCTGTTTCAGTTCTTTGATCCTAAACATCATTGTTTCACATTCCCCGATTATCAGCTGGTTCCTACAATGGAAGAGTTCTCCAAACTTCTGGGTATACCTGTCCTTGATCAGAGACCTTTCACAGGCTTGGAAAAAGAGCTTAAACCTGAAGTCATTGCTGCATCCCTACATTTGAAGAAATCAGATATTGTCCTAGAAACGAGGAGTGGAGTTAAGGGTATTCTTGCTAAGATGTTGATAGAGAAGGCTCAAGTGTTCTTGAAGGCTATGAGCTATGATGCTTTTGAGGAGATCTTAGCCTTGTTGATTTATGGCTTAGTGTTGTTCCCCAATCCAGACCATTTCATAGACGTACACGCCATCAATATATTTCTGACTCGCAATCCAGTGCCTACATTACTTGGAGACATCTTACATTCTCTCCACACTCGTACTACGAAGGCACGAGGAACTCTGATGTGCTGCATACCTCTCTTGTCTAGGTGGTTTATTTCTCACCTTCATCGATCAGTGATGAAGAATGAACAAGGGTTCAGGTGGTCCAAGAGGATTATGTCACTCTCTCATTCAGATATTCATTGGTTCTCTCGATCTATGGAGAATGTTACTATCATTGACCGTTGTGGGGAGTTCCCTAATGTGCCACTTCTAGGCATAAGAGGGGGCATTACTTACAATCCTTCCTTAGCTCTACGCCAGATTGGTTATGCTCGGAGTGAGGGTCCTCATGACATGTTGATTCAGGGTATTGTGTTTGACTACGACAACGATCTGCAAGGTTACCGTCAAAGGTTCATACGAGCATGGGGTAAAGTGAATAAGGTTGACAGCAAGACTCTAGAACCCAAGTACACTATTCCTATGGAAGCTTATCTCAGATGGGTACGATCTCGTGCTCAGACTCTTATGATGCCATATCCTGCCATCCTGCCAGTTACTATGGAGCTTGTTGCAGTAGGAGATACTTCTTATACCATCCTTCATCCAGACATGCCCACTGACATGGAAGATTTACAGAGGTCCTGGATCCAGTTGAAGGAGAAAAGGGATATTTTTGAGACTCATTACAAAGCAAGTCAAGAAAGAATCCTGGAGCTAACAAAACAACTTCACGAGGAGCGGAACCTCAACTTATACCTCAACACAAAGAGGAAACGTCCATGGGAGACTTAAAACCCCATTTTTTGTATTCATTTCATTTTTATTGTAAGCCCAAGGGACAAACAAGTTTATTACTAATAAAAGTTTACTTTTGGTTGTTTAAACAAATTTAAATCTTGCGGTCCTTGAAAACATTGCATACACATTTATACACCATATCATTGCATCACAGGTTTCTTATGTACAGGTATCTTATCTTCTTGTTGTTTATTTCAGCAGAAATGGCTCTTGAACAGACTGTCAAAGATCTCCAGGCACAGAATGCACAATTCCAAGAGCTGATCCTGAACTTGTCCAAGGGATAGGATGAATTGAAGACACTGCTGGCTAAGAAGACTAAGAAGACTAGAAGATCAGGAGGTCTTATTAATCTGGGAAGAAGATTCAAAGGTCCTGTCAAGACCAAGGAACAGGTTGAAGATTATGAGTCTGAAGAGTCTGAGAAAGAGGGAGGCAGTCTCCATAATACTATGTAGGATTCTGATTCTGAAGCAAATTATTATCATGATCCTAATGAAGATAAGTTCAAGATGCTGGTGGATAGAATGAATGCTATAGAGTTACAAAAGTCTTCTGGGCTGGATTTTGAAGATCTGAGTTTGATATCTGGAGTGGTTATACCCATTGGTTTCAAAGTTCCTGCTTTTGTGGTGTATGATGGTGTCTCATGTCCCAAGCTGCATCTAAGGTCCTATGTCCGGAGGATTCAACCACATACTGCTGGCAAGAAATTGTGGATTCATTTCTTCCAAGAAAGCTTGTCTGGAGCTCAATTGGAATGGTACTATCAATTAGAGAGTGCCAATATTCGTGATTGGAATGATCTTGCTGAGGCTTTCTACAGGAAATACCAATACAATGCTGATTTAGCACCTGCTCGCATGCAACTCCAAAGCATGTCTATGGGTGCTAAGGAGAATTTCAAGGAGTATGCCCAGAAATAGAGAGACCTGGCTGGCAGAGTTCAACCTCCTCTGACTCACAGGGAGCTAGTGGATATGTTTATGAGTACGCTGAATGGTCCTTTCTATAGTCATCTCATTGGAAGCTCATCATTTGGCTTCACTGAGCTGATAATGACTGGAGAACGTGTGGAAAGTGGTATAAGAAGTGGCAAGATACAGGTGGGTGCATCCTCATCAAGTACTGCAAAGAAGCCCCCTAGTGGGAAGAAGGAGTCAAATGCTGTTTATTGTCAACCTGGTCGTAATAGGAGTCACCAATCTGTGAGTGCAGTTCACATCTCCAATCCTACTCCTGCAGCACCAGAGCTACCACAGAGCAATCAACAAAAGCCTAGAAGATAGTTCACCAAGATCAACATGTCACTGGCCCAAGCCTTGCAACACTTGTTAAAAGGGGAACTCATTACTTTGAAGGACCCTCCTCAGAATCCTAATGTTACCTCTCCTCGGTACAATCCTAATGCACGATGTGCCTATCATTCTAATTGTCCAGGACATGACACCAACAACTGCTGGATATTGAAAAACAAGATTCAAGATATGATTGATGCTGGAGAAATTGAATTTGACCCTCCTGGGACACCAAATGTGATTACTGCTCCCATGCCAAATCATGAGAAGACTGTTAATGCTGTTGATGAGGTTTCATATATTTCCTCAGTTGCAGATGTGACTACTCCATTATCTGTTGTCAAGAAGAAGTTGGTACAGGCTGGGTTCTTTCCAGGTTGTAATGAAGATTGTTTTTATTGTGCGTATAAACTTGATAGCTGCTGGAAGTTGAAGGATGGTATTCAACGCCTCATGGACAATTACACCATATTGTTTGAGAGGACACCTTCTGTGGAGAGTATGGTTGAACACCTAACTCGAGGTGCGAAGGTTGAAGATGTGGTATGGTTGATATAGTGCCAGTGAGGATTACCTCCAAGGGCCCTGTCAAGATCACTCATAAGGGTCCTATCAAGATTACTGCTGAAGGCCCTGTGAAGACTGTTGCTGAAGCTAGAGTGGCTCCTATGATTATTACCACTCCTGGTCCTATTCCATATACTTCTGATAAAGCTATACCTTGGAATTATGGTTCTGATGTTTATATTCATGGTGTTAAGCAAGAACCATTGACTGATACACCTGTTGCTAATAATAACCTTGATGTTGATAATATTGCGGGATCTAGTAAGATCACAAGAAGTGGGAGAATTTTCTCTCCTCCGGCTACCTCAAAAAGTGCGGTTACTCCTACTTCCACTTCTGAGCCAAATACTGATGCCCGGGGCAAAGGTCCTGTAATTGAACATGTGCAAGCTGAAGCACCAACTGCTGAGAATCTTTCTAAACAAATGGAAGAGGTGTTGAAGCTCATTCACGAGAGTGATTATGATATTGTTGACCAGTTGGGGCATACTCCCTCCAAGATTTCCATGTTGTCTCTGTTGCTGTGTTCTGAGGATCACGCTAAAGCTTTGATTAAGTTCCTGAAGACTGCTCATGTACCGAATGAGATTTCTGTGGATCAGTTTGAAAACTGTGTTGCACACCTGACTTATGATAATGGGTTAGGTTTTTCTGATGCTGATCTGACTCCTGCCAAGAGAAATCATAATAGAGCTTTACATATCTCTATTGAGTGTAGGGGCACTACCCTGTCTCATGTGTTGATAGACAATGGTTCTTCACTAAATGTACTTCCCAAAGAGGTTCTGAACAAGCTTAGCCCTGAAGATGCTGTGTTGAGGCCAAGTAATATAGTGGTGAGGGCCTTTGATGGTTCAAGAAGAGTGGTGCATGGAGAAATAGATCTCCCAATCAAAGTAGGCTCTCAAGTTTTCAATTCAACCTTCTATGTAATGGATATTCTTCCTTCGTACTCTTGTTTGCTTGGGCGCCCCTGGATCCATGGGGCAGGTGCTGTGACTTCTACTCTACATCAGAAGTTGAGATACCCAGTGAAGGGAAAGGTTGTCACTGTTTACAGAGAAGAAGAATATATGATCAGTCATGTGAATATGTTTAAGTATGTTGAAGTGGAAGGTGAATATGTTGAGACTCCGTGCCAGACATTTGAAGTAGTTCCTTGGGTTGCTCATGCTGCTGAAGCTCCTCCTGTTGTCAAAGGAGTTCCTGTGGTCACCAGAGTACCTCCTACAATGGCCTCCCTCAAAGATGCCAGAGCTGTGGTCGAAGAAGGTGGTTGTACTATTTGGGGTCAGCTTCCTGCCATTCCTTACAAGTCTGACAAGTTTGGTTTGGGTTTCACTGCAGAGTCCCAGAAGACTGTTCGTCGTGCTCGTGCCGTTCGTATCACCAATCAAGGGATCATGAAAGACCAAATCAATGTTGTGGGTGACTATAATGAAGACTACAACCTGGATGCTTGGATTTTCCTACTGTGGGTGATGGGCTCAATAACTGGAAGGCTGAAGATGTTATTCCTATCTCCTTTAGTCAGGAGTAAATACTATTACTGTGTTGTTATTTTTAAGTTTGTAATTTTTGAACAATTAGACTTTTAAGCCTTGTGCCTTACCCAGGGCACAATGGTATGCTTGTTACGGGATGTCATTTCATTTGCATACTTCATTCATTAAAAATCAATGGACATTTCGTTTTCGTAAATATTGTGTTCCTTGTATTTCTTTTATTTTATTTTTGTTTTATCAGCTATGTGTTCTTACACACACCCACATCACTAAAATGCAGATCCTCATCCACTCTGGATCCTGTTGATAACAGTTCTACTATTGCCAATTATAATTTCGAGAATCCGATCTATCAAGCTGAAGATGGAAAGGAGGAAGATTGTGAAGTACCTGTAGAGCTTGCTAGGTTGTTACAACAAGAAGAGAAAGCTATAAAGCCGCATGAAGAGCCAATCGAAGTTGTAAATCTGGGAACGGAAGAAAACAGGAAAGAGGTCAAGATAGGGGCTGAATTAGAGGATGGTGTTAAGAGCAGATTAATTCAGATGTTACATGATTATGTGGAGATCTTTGCTTGGTCCTATGAAGATATGCCAGGGTTGGATATAGACATTGTGGTTCACCGTTTGCCGGTAAAAGAAGATTGTCGTCCAAAGAAACAAAAGGTTCGTCGCATGCGTCCTGAAATGTCAGAAAAGATTAAAGCAGAGGTGATGAAACAGTTTGATGCAGGGTTCTTAGCTGTGACTTCTTATCCTCAATGGGGTGCAAATGTGGTACCGGTACCAAAGAAAGATGGTAAAGTACGTATGTGTGTAGACTACAGAAATTTGAACAAGGTCAGCCCTAAAGATGACTTTCCACTTCCTCATATTGATGTTCTGGTAGACAACACTGCTCAACACAAGGTATTCTCTTTCATGGATGGTTTCTCTGGTTACAATCAAATCAAGATGGCACCTGAAGATATGGAGAAGACAACATTTATTACACAGTGGGGCACTTTTTGTTATAAAGTAATGCCATTTGGTTTGAAGAATGCCGGGGCAACATATCAGCGTGCTATGGTGGCTTTGTTTCACGATATGATTCATCATGAGATAGAGGTATATGTGGATGATATGATAGCCAGGTCCCAGAATGAAGAGCAACACCTTGATCATCTGCATAAGCTGTTTGAAAGGTTGAAGAAATACAAGTTAAGATTGAACCCAAACAAATGTACTTTTGGAGTTAGATCTGGTAAACTCCTGGGCTTCATCATCAGTGGAAAAGGTATTGAAGTAGACTCTGCAAAAGTGAAAGCTATACAAAAGATGTCAGCTCCCTGTACTGAGAAGGAAGTTAGAGGTTTCTTGGGACGATTGAATTACATTGCAAGATTTATTTCCCAATTGACTGCTACCTGTGAGCCAATCTTCAAGTTGCTGAAGAAAGATCAGGTAATGGAGTGGAATGATGAGTGCCAGACTGCCTTTGATGAAATCAAGAAATATCTTCTAGAACCTCCAATTTTGATGCCACCAGTTGATGGAAGACCCTTGATCATGTACTTAACAGTATTAGACAACTCAATGGGGTGTGTATTGGGGCAACATGACGAGTCTGGTCGAAAAGAGCAGGCAATATACTACCTTAGCAAAAATTTTACCAATTGTGAAACAAGATACTCACTGCTCGAGAAAACTTGTTGCGCTTTGGCATGGGCTGCTCACCGACTAAGACAGTATATGTTAACTCATACAACCTTGTTGATTTCAAAGATGGATCCAATCAAGTACATATTCAAGAAACCTGCTCTCTCTGGACGAATAGCAAGATGGCAAATGATCTTGACTGAATATGATATACAATACACTACTCAGAAGGCCATTAAAGGAAATGTTATAGCTGATCATTTGGCTCATCAAGCAGTGGATGATTATCAGTGAATGAGTTTTGAGTTCCCTGATGAAGACATTATGATTATTACCAAAGAACCTGGACAATATGACGGACCTGAACAAGGATCCCGATGGACTATGGTTTTTGATGGAGCTTCTAATGCACTTGGTAATGGTGTTGGTGTGGTGATCATTTCCCATGAAGGTTGTCATACCCCGATTACTGCAAGACTTTGTTTCTATTGTACCAATAACATGGATGAGTATGAGGCACGTATCCTGGGTATCAAAGCTTCCATTGATATGAAGATTCGGTTCTTGGACGTATATGGAGATTCAGCTCTGGTAGTGAGTCAAATCAAAGGAGATTGGGATACCAAGCATGATAATCTCATTCCTTACAGAGAACATGTGTTGTCTTTGATCCCATATTTTGAAGAGATTACCTTTGGACATATTCCACAAAGAGAAAATCAGTTGGCAGATGCATTAGCCACCATGGCATCTATGTTTGAGATTAGTTGGGATGATGAAGCTCCCAAGATTACTATTGATAGATTTGAGAAGCCTGCATACTGCAATGAGATTGACACTGAAGAAGCAGAAGAGAAGCCTTGGTTCTATGAAGTGAAAAGATATCTTGAAGCTCAGGAGTTCCCTGAAGGGGCATCTGTCAAAGATAAGAAGTTTCTAAGGAGGTTTTTTGCTAAGTTCTTATTGAGTAATGGAATTTTGTACAAGCGCAATCATGATTCAACTTTGATTCGTTGTGTGGATAAGAAGGAAGCAACAGAGATTATGGAAGACATGCATGATGGGATCTTTGGCACTCATTCTAGTGGTCATACCATGGCAAAGAAGATATTGAGAGCAGGTTACTATTGGTCTACCATGGAAGCTGACTGCTATCAACATTCCAGAACATGTCACAAATGTCAAATCTATGCTGATAAAGTACATATACCTCCATCTCCATTGAATGTGTTGACTGCTCCTTGGCATTTTGCCATGTGGGTCATTGATATGATTGGTGAGATCAAGCCTACTGCTTCTAATGGTCATCGTTTCATCCTGGTTGCTATTGATTACTTTACAAAGTGGGTGGAGGCAACTTCATTTGCATCTGTTACCAAGAATGTAGTGGCTCGATTCATTAAGAATAATCTCATATGTAGGTATGGCATCCCTGAAAGGATTATCACTGACAATGGCTCTAATCTGAACAACACTATGATTACTGATCTCTGCACGCAGTTCAAGATTAAGCATCACAACTCTTCTCCGTATCGTCCAAAGATGAATGGGGCAGTAGAAGCTACTAATAAGAACATTAAGAAGATTCTACAGAAGATGACTGTTACTTATAAGGATTGGCATGAGATGTTACCATTTGCTCTTCATGGTTATCGTACTACAATACGTACTTCAACAGGGGCAACCCCATTCTCCTTAGTCTATGGTATGGAAGCAGTTCTGCCCATTGAAGTTCAGATCCCTTCCTTAAGATTCATGAAGGATGCAGGTTGGATGAAGATGAGTGGATTCAGACTCGATTTGACCAGATAAATTTGATTGATGAGAAAAGGTTGGCAGCTGTTTGTCACGGTCAGATGTACCAGAAACGGATGATCAAAGCTTTTAATAAGAAAGTTAAGCCAAAGGTATATCAAGCTGGTGACTTGGTAATCAAGCGTATCATATTACCACAGGGTGATCCTAGAGGCAAGTGGACTCCTACATATGAGGGACCATTTGTAGTCAAAACAGTATTCTCAGGAGGTGCCATGATACTTACTACTATGGATGGTGAAGACTTTCCACAGCCTGTAAACGCAGACATAGTTAAAAAATACTACGCATAAAAAGAGACCCGCTAGGTTGACTAGCCTAGGCAAAAATAAGGGCATCCCGGCGAACCAAAAGGGTTCGGGCAAAAATTAGGGATATATATATATATAAATAATGTACACCCGGCAAGTCGAAAACCTGAAAAGGCGGCTTGGGCAAAAAAGGGTATCCCGGTGGATTGAAAACCTGAAAGGGAAATCCAGGCAAAAGTTAGGGATTAAAGTGTATGACTATGTCTCGTTTGGATCACCCATGTAAACTCCAACCATTTGTGCTACTTAATTCAAGCTCGAACATATAAAGATCAATCCAATCATTTTCGTCTCAACAGTAGAAGATGAGATACTTGAAGATAATGGCAATAGTAGAATTGAAACTCAATAGGATTATTTCCCACATAGCTGTTTTCTTTGTTTTGTAAAATTTTTATGACCCATTCCTCTTACTAGGATTTATGTCTCCTTGTACAAACTTGCCTATGTATAGGTCACTTTGTGATATAAATAAAATTTCATCTTTGAATCCATATTTACTTTTACCCTATTTACATAAGCGAAACATCCATTGGTTGTGTTTGAATGTATGTATGCTTTTGAATATGATTGATGTTTACCAGAAATGCATAAAATGCTTGAATATGATTGATGTTTACCAGAAATGCATAAAAATGCGGTAATAGTATTTACTAAGGACGAACAAGGGAAGTAGTTCAACGAAGCTTCGTCGGTTCATCCCCACAAGGCAACTACAAATCCCCATCAGGGCAAATCTATCTTTATAGATACTTCGAATTACATCTCCCCTTGAATTTATGTCCATCTCTTTTATCCTCAGTCGAGATACTCAGGAACTTATTCCTTCAATAGAATTACGACGAATGAAGACGGGGACGAGGTTCTCATATTCTTCAGCAACGAATCGGGATTTATTTTCCCTAGCCAGCAGTTGTTATGTGAAGATATCCAGACGCTTCAGGCTGCATGATTCATACATACATCATTTACATCATATCCATAGCGTACATGCATAATACATTACTTAGGTACATCATGCCATACATGCATACATATTGCATAAACTAACATTCTCTTTGCAGGATGGTTATATGCAGATAAAACAATACCAACAATCCACAACAGGTCAGAAATGATCTATACATTACTCAAGATGTCCTCGGAGAGTAGGCAAACGGTCTGTACGAAGATCCATTCCCTAATCCAGGATATTTATCCTAGGAGAGTAGGCAAACGGTCTGTGCAAAGATTCATTCCTTAATCCAGGATATTTTTAGGAGACTTGATCCTGACACATTTTGTCCTCGGAGAGTAGGCAAACGGTCTGTACAAAGATCCATTCCCTAATCCAGGATATTTTTAGGAGATTTAATCCTGACACTCTTTTTCCTTGGAGAGTAGGCAAACAGTCTGTACAAAGATCCATTCCCTAATCCAGGATATTTCCAGAAGATTTCATCTATCTGGTCTTGAATAGTAGGCAAACGGTCTGTACAAAGATCCATTCCCTAGTTCAAGATATTTTCAGAAGATTTAATCTATTTGCTCTTGAATAGTAGGAAAACGGTCTGTACAAAGATCCATTCCCTAGTTCAAGATATTTTTCAGAAGAATTAATCCTGACATTCTTTTGACCTTGGAGAGTAGGCAAACGGTCTGTACAAAGATCCATTCCCTAATCCAAGATATTTCCAGAAGAGATAATCATCACGAAGATTTATTTCTACTGTTCTAGTCAACAATTCAAACTATGTTGCATAAACAATTCAGAGACGGCCTATACAAAGACCTAAGTACTGATATCCAGTATCAACACAAAGACATCATCACATCCTGATATTTTAGATAGCATCTCTAAGCCCATCTCCAGTTCTTCCATGGAATCTATAAGCCCATCTTCAGTTCTTCCAAGTGGCATCTTCAAGCCCACTCCAGCATATACAATTAATCATCAGTGTTACTTTACGCACCGACGAGTGCAAATTTTTGGGCTTTTGTGTTCAATCCCCTTCAACCTTCCAGGTCACGACTGGCATATATACCAATCTAACCCCTCAGGTTTCAGAAAATTGAACAGGGGAAGCTGTTGCACCCCAAACTTTTCCCTCCACAAGACAAGACATTGTGTACCATGAGTTTCACAAGGTTCACAATGCTCACAAGACATCTCATGAGGTTCACAAGGTTCACAATTAGTCAGAAAATTTGACAATTCCCTCAGACAATGCATCCTCCTAAGCAATGCATCTTAAACTAGGGTTTTGACTTTAATCAGGCTAAATTGACTTCCAAGACTTCAAGTGAGCTTCATAGCATCCTATATGTATTCAAGAATCCCCATGTCAAGTTTCAAGACTTTCCCAAAAGATTTGCTCAGTCAGATGATCAGATAGGTTAAAATTAGTCAAAGTAGTTAAAAAGTCAAACTGAGCTCAATTGTGGTCAAACCAAAGTCAAACTTCATGATTTTTTTCCAACATCAAGTATATGAAGTAAAATTCATCATTTTATCAAGGGTTGATCATGATTCATCAAGGAGATTTCAGATCATCAAGAATCAGGAGTTTCTAAATTAGGGTTTTCACAGGAAAAGTCAACTGAACTTTGACCAGCCATAACTTTAACATGCTTCATCAAATTTTTTCTATAAAAAGCTCATTTTTAAGGAAATTGAATTCTCTACAACTTTGTATTTCACAAGCCAAGCCCAAAAATGCTTCATTTGGAAGGTATGAGCTAAGACATTATAGGTCCTTTTAAAAGTCAACAAAAAGTCAACAACTTCAAAAGAGCATAACTTGAGAATGGTAAAAGATATGGACATGAAACCAAAGAGGTTGATTAGAGGACTCTTTAAGCTTTCCGAAATGTCCAAGAACACCTTCATAGCATTAAAATTGAAAGATTTGTTCCCTTGCAAAGTTGGGAAATATTTGGGAATTTTATGAAGCAAATAAGGCCTTAAAGTCAATTTTTGCTAAATGAGCCCACCTAATTGTCATTCAAACTTTACAAACTCATCAAGCACGACCCAACCCACTCATTTTCTGATTTTTTATTTTTTATTTGATATTTATTTGAATTTTATTCATTAAAATACAAATTAAATTGAAATAAAATATAAAAATCATATATTTGAAAAGGATTTGGTTTCTAGAAGGTCTTAAGACTTATTTAGACTTGATTGATACAAAAATAATGGAGATCATACCAAAATAGAAAGGCTAGATCAAGAATATTCAAAATTTAAGATCACATCTTTTTCAATCTTAAAAAGTCCAAAAGTCCACAAATGTGTTAAAGTTTTGACCTAAATTCATTAGTGGTATATATACAACATGAAGACAAGCCAAACACACGAATTCCCAGCCTCAAAAACCTTATTCAAACTTCACAAAATTCTTCAAAAAACTCAAATTCGGATTCACTCTTGCAAGGCACTAAAAGGTATTTTAAGTACATGGAGAGGATCCTTGGACATCACTGAACCTATCCCAATCCTCAAAAGCATCATAATCATGCCCATATACACAAACCGAATCAATATTTGTTCAAATTTTTAAATTTTCGATTGCGATTATTCATGATGCTTTGCTTGTTTTTGGTTGATTAATCTTGTTTGTGTGATGATGTAGAAGCTTTCTGGACAGTTTGATTCGAGTTTCATGGACTAGAATGAATTCCACCATTGTTAGGGTTTTCGGCCTCTTTTAGGGTTTCACTATTGAACCAAAATAAATTAATTCTAAGGACATGGAATGATTGTAAATTTCATATGGAACTCAATGGTATCATTAATTTTGTGAAATTTTACGTTTTGTATGAAGTTTGAGAATCGCAGGTTTACCTACGAACACGAAAACGCAGGAAAACTCGCAGGAAATTTCGTAAGTAATTTCGCAGATCCAAAGGTAGGAGACGAAGCTGTTGGGCGCGAAAACCATATTTGAATTTGATACAGGGCTTAAAACGAATTCGTTTATGTTATATGTCAACTAGCGCGCTTGGCTCAGTTGGTTTGTATGTCTGGCTGGTAAATGAATGGTCCTGAGTTCAAACCTTCCCCAGGCCATTTTGGTTTTATTATTGTTTTCAATGTTTTCGCAGGTTTAAAAATAAAATGATTGCTACCTGATTACTATCACCAGCACGTAGCTGGCCCAGTGGCAGCCTCATGCGTCCAAGGGAAGCAATGCCTAGGGCGTGGGTTCAATCCCTGCCCCAGGTAAGTTTTGGTTTTTATTTTCTTTAATTATTCTATTTTTTCATTATTGTTTTATAATTTATTTTAATTACAATAAAAGTATATTTAGATAATAATATGTAAATCTTTCATATTTTCTAAAAAAAAATGCCTCTAATTTATTTTCTAAACTTTTAATCCTAGTTTTTTTTATTTATTTAAATTAAAATATGTATATATTATTATCATTTATTTATTTTTGTAAATGGTTAAATTAATATTGTAAATAAAATTATAAACCCTAATTCTATTTTCTAAAAAATTTCTAACCCTAATTTCTAAAAACCCTAATTTTTTTAAAAACCTTAATTTATTATCTTAATTATTTTGTTTAAATATTAAACTTAATAATTTTTTCTAATGTATATAATTAATCATGCTCTATTTTTAGTATATGGTTTATTATTTTATTTTTATTTCAAAAATTCTTAAAAAATGTTTATTTAATTTTAAAGTATTTAATTAATTTATATATATTTTATATTTTGTGCTAACCTCTTTTTCTTATCATTGTTCTATTACTAACCCTTTTTATTTATTGCTTATATTTATTATTTAATTATTTTTATTATTATAAATGTAACTGTAAAAGCGTTGTAATAGTCGTAGTTTTTTTTATCGTTTATTTATTTATAAATATTATTGCTTTGGTTAGTAAATATAGGGAGTGATAACCTATTTGCTTTAAAATTAATTTAGATCACTAATCATAAGATAAATATTTGAATATATACACGCACACACGTAAGTCGATCTTTGATCGCCATCTCACTTCCTAAGGTTATCCCTCATGTTGCCTAAATAAAAAGGTCAAGTAAGGTGTCTAAAAAAGAAAAGTCCCTTCTCATGCACAAATCATTTAGTCCCTTTCAATATTATAAGATCAAGTCCCTTCGATGTTGCCTTCGTAAATGATCTTGTCCCTTTCGAATAAAAGATGATAAGTCCCTTCGTATTGCTAAGACACCTTACAGTTGCCTAAACACAGATGACCCTTCATATGTCCCTTATAACATCCAAGGTAATGACTACCTATTCCTTAATAATAGGGATAGTCTTACCATTGAAAGAACATTTAAGAACAGTAAAGATCTAAACATAGGGTAGGTTCCTCTTAAGTACTTGCTCACTTTTTTCATCAAATTACTTCATTATACTTCACATTTTCAAACAAATTTTCAAAACAAAGTCTTTATATGTATCCATACAAGGATCATTATAAAGTACTTAAGAAAATTTTTAATCACACACTACACTTCTCAAAACAGTTTAAAGTGAGCTAAGTAACTAAGAGCCCATGGATAACCATGGATGTAAAGGGTGCTAACACCTTCCCTTTACATAACCTACCCCCCGAACTCAAAAATCTTTTAAGGTCTTTCCTGTTCTTTTATGCCCTTTCCTTTGGATAAAATAAAAGTCGGTGGCGACTCTTGCTATCCGCAACATAACTAAAGTCAGTTCTCCCACCGTGTTACAAGTATATGCCAGTATATGCAACAGTAAAGTAAAGTGTAGAAAGCTGTAAATAAAGTTGTAAAGTAAAGCGATAAACTATAAACAAAAAAGTAAAGCCAAACTAAAGCACAACAGCAAATAAATAAACACCCAAAGAAAACAGAAACAAACAAGCGCTAGGATTGACTCTTAAGGAGAAACCAGAGATTCTGGGTTCTATCCCCAGCAGAGACGCCAGCTGTCGCTCCCGGGATTTTCATCCTAGTACAAACGCGAAAGTGGCGCGGAAAAGGTAGAGTCGCCAGCCAGACATTTTTATCCCGAATGAATGGGAAAGGTAATGTTGTACAAACCTGAGGAATACGGAAAAGGACGAGGCCTTGCGAACCAAAGATCTGGGTTCGGAAGTTGCTTACGAACTGGGAAGGTATTAGCACCCCAATCCGTCCGCCGTACCCGACGGGTTCCACGCTTGTTTGTCTGTTTCAAAGGGTGAGAAATTCGATGTTGTTGAATGAAAAGAATTGCTGACTGGAACGGGAATTGAGATGAGAAATGGAATTGGAAAAGAAAATGGAACGAATGAGGGAAAATGTAGGGAAAATAAAGGGAAAATGTAGAGAAAATGAAATGGAATTTAGATAATAGTATTTTGTATATAGTTTCTTTTATTAAGTAAAAATTAGGGTAAATAAATTAATTTTTAATTAGATTAGGATTTTCTTAATAAACCTTAAATTTTCCTAATAAAACTTTTCTTTATATATTAACCATATGTTTTTTAATTTTAACCCTTAAAATTTTTTCTCAAACCTTTAAAGATTTTCTCAAACACTAAAATATTTTGTCCTCATTTTTATGTTATTCATATAACCTGTCTTGTTATTATACTGAAGTCTTTACCATCATTTATTTTTCTGCCATTATTTTTATGTATCTACCCCGAAGCGTTGTAATAATTTAGGAATTTCTTGTATTTGTCTTTAATTTTCTGCCATTTATTTTCGTAAATATAATTGCGTGGTTAGTAAATAGGGAGTGAAAAATAATTGTAATTAATTAAATTTAGAAAACTAATTAAATAAGATTAAATATCTGAAAATAAATCATTCACACACGTAAGTCGATCTTTGATCGCCATCTGCACTTCCTAGGGTATTCCTCTTGGTTGCCTTATCTAAATGGTCAAGTCCCTCGAATATAGGGGTGTTTTAAGCAAAGTCCCTTCACAATAAATCCTCAAGTCCCTACAGATTTAAAAGATCAAGTCCCTTCGAGGTTGCCTACGGAATAATGATCTTGTCCCTTCGAATAAATGATGATAGTCCCTACGAATTGCTAAAGACACCCTTTAAGTTGCTTTCTATGACCATACAATGACCTTACGCTTATCCCTTAACATCCAAGGTAATGACTACCTACTCCTTAATAGTAGGGATAGTCTTACCCTTTGAAAAAACATAAAATAATAAGAAAGACTAATCTAGGGTAGGTGCCTCGTAGTTACTTGCTCACACCTTCAAAATTATTTTTACACCTCACAATTTCTAAACTAGGCTTTGTATACACCCAGACGAGGGTCATTACAAAGTACTTAAAGAAATTTATCTAATCACACACTACACTTTAAAAAAAATAATTTAAGTGAGCTAAGTAACTAAGAGCCCATGGATAACCATGGATATAAAGGGTGCTAACACCTTCCCTTTATATAACCTACCCCCCGAATCCAAGTCTTTTAAAAATAGGTCTTTCCTGTTTTTTATGTCCTTTCCACTTGGATAAAATAAAAGTCGGTGGAGACTCTTGCTATCCGCAACATTTATAGAAAGTCAGTTCTCCCACCGTGTTACAGAACTGGCGACTTTGCTGGGGACTTAATAAAAGAGGGGTACCCTTAGGAATTAGATCACTTAAATTGTTTGCTTTGTTTTCTTTATATTACTTGTTGGGCTTTTTGAGTGAAAGATCCTAACCTGAATCTAGTGTACCTTAGGTAAATGGCAATAGACAAAGGAAACTGTACGGCGTATACCGATATGGTTGATCTGGTGGCCATAGTTAGTGTGACTTCTTGGTCGGTGCTTATGTTTCTTAAGTAAGTTAAGGATAATATGAGGCTGCTATATGTTGTCAATACACTAACTGACTTTTAGAACCCTAGTCATCCCATCTTGGCCTTTAGAAAGTAGTGAGATAGTCGGCTTTGGTGAAGACTGAAGTTGGTTGATACTCGATGCTACACTGATTGAGATCCTAAAATTGGAGGGTTTTGGTTGGCAAGTAAGTTGCCTACTGAACAACCACCCTTGGGAAGGATCGATGATATTGAGATCCCTTAGAACACGGTTACTTTTGTAGGACAGGATGAACCAACTAAACTTCAGGGGAGGGTACTTACCTTTAAACCTCATGCAAGCCTCTAAACCTAGGGCTATGGTGTGACTTGTTTGTGTGTGCCACATGTTTGTGATTGAACATAACATCATAACATCATGACATCATAAGCATGGCATTTTCACTAACCATTTCAAGGACCAAAGGATTTATCTTTGTTCTTAGTTGCAGGTCATGGCTTCTGCTCGTAGGAATACTATCTGAATCAACTTTGTAGGGATACCTTCTAAGCTTAAAGAATTGGTCTCTCAAGTTTCTGAAAACTCCCAGTTCATCAAGAAGCATGGTCACCTACTTGACTTGGTCACCTCAGGATTTGATGAAGATGTGATGAGTGTCCTATTTCAGTTCTTTGACTCTAAACATCACTGTTTCACATTCCCCGATTATCAGCTGGTTCCCACAATGGAGGAGTTCTCCAAACTATTGGGTATACCTATCCTTAATCAGAGATCCTTCACAGGCTTAGAAAAAGAGCCTAAACCTGAGGTTATTGCTGCAGCCTTACATTTGAAGAAATCAGACACTGTCCTAGAAACAAGAAGCGAAGTTAAGGGTATTCTTTCTAAGGTATTGATGGAGAAAGCTCAAGTATTCTTGGAGGCTATGAGCTATGATGCTTTTGAGGAGATCTTAGCCTTATTAATCTATGGCTTAGTTCCCTAATCCAGACCAGTTCATAGACGTACACGCCATCAACATATTTCTGACTCATAATCCAGTGCCTACATTACTTGGAGACATCTTACACTCTCTTCATGCCCGTACTACGAAGGCACGAGGAACTCTGATGTGTTATATACCTCTATTGTCTAGGTGGTTTATTTCTCACCTTCATCGATCAGTGATGAAAAATGAACAAGGGTTAAGGTGGTCTAAAAGGATTATGTCACTTTCTCATTCAGACATTCATTGGTGTTCTAGATCTATAGAGAATGTTACTATCATTGACCGTTGTGGGGAATTCCCCAATGTGCCACTCCTTAGCATAAGAGGGGGCATTACCTACAATACTTCTTTAGCTCTACGTCAGTTTGGTTATGCTCGGAGCAATGGTCCTCATGACATGCTTATTCAAGGAATTGTGTTCGACTACGACAACGATCTGCAAGGTTACCGTCAAAGGTTCATACGAGCTTGGGGTAAAGTGAACAAGGTTGACAACAAGACTCTAGAACCAAAGTACTCCATTCCTATGGAACCTTACCTCAGATGGGTGCGATCTCGTGCTCAGACTCTTATGATGCCATATCCAGCTATCCTACCAGTCACTATGGAGCCTGTTGCTGAAGGAGATACTCCTTATACCATCCTTCATCCAGACATGCCTACTGACATGGATGAATTATAGAGGTCCTGGATCCAATTGAAGGAGCAAAGGGATACTTTTAAGACTCATTTCAAAGCTAGTCAAGAAAGAATTCTGGAGCTGACAAGACAACTTCACGAGGAGCGGAATCTCAACACATACCTCCATACAAAGAGGAAACGTCCATGGGAGACTTAAAACCCCATTTTTGTATTTATTTTATTTCATTGTAAGCCCAAGAGGAAAACAAGTTTATTGCTTACTAATAAAAAATTTCATTTCTGGTTGTTTAAGAAAATTTAAATTCTGCGGTCCTTGAAAACATTGCATATGCAACATATCATTGCATGACAGGTTGTCACAGCAGGTTTCTCATCTTCTTGCTGTTTATTTCAGCAGAAATGGCTCTCGAACAATCTGTCAAAGATGTTCAAGCTCAGAATGCTAAGTTTCAAGAAGTGATCCTGAATTTTTCCAAGGGGAAAGAAGAGTTGAAAACACTCCTCTCTAAGGATATGAAAAAGAAGAATCATGAAGACAACAAGGATGATCAGTTGGAACAACTGCAAGCTGAGATGGCAGAGATGAGAATCCAAATGAATGGCCAAGTGACTCTTATCCAAAGTTTATCCCAGGGGCAAGAAGAGCTGAGAACCCTTGTCCACAAACTTCAAAGTAACAGAGACGGGGATCTAATCATCAGTCAACCTCCGTTGAAACAAGCTGACTTGGTTGAAAGGAAGATAATGATAAAAGAAGGAAAGAGACAGGCTACTCCTGATCATCCTTCAATTGAAGAAAGAAGACCTTGTAAGGTTAATCCATTTCGATACAAGGAATGTAGAAGACAGTTCATCCGGTTCAGCACACCAATGTCACAAGTTTTGCAATGCATGTTGGAGATGAAGCTGATTTCCTTAGAAAATTCTCCTCGGAATCCTAATACCTCTTCTCCTCGCTATAATCCCAAGGCAAGGTGTATGTATCACTCTGACAGTCTCGGACATGACACTAATAACTGTTGGGCATTGAAGAATAAGATTCAAGATCTGATTGACGAAGGAATACTCGAGGTTACGCCAGAAAATCAAATTGAATTCTTCTATCGTCCATCAAACATCGAAGCTGCAAGACAAATTGTCCGAGTTAGCAAGAGAGAAAACCCACCTGTCCCTGTTGAAGTTTGGGATACTTTAGGACAACCAAATGGTAAATTTGATTTCATGGTAAAATATACTGCTCCTGAAAGTTTACAAATTGCAATCGAAGACATTCAGCCAACTGGATGGGATATCATTTGAGTTTTTATTTGTAATTTCTTTTGTTTGCTCAGACACTTACTATTATGTCAGACTTTGTTTTCAATAATGCATTACATATGTTTGTCTTGAATCAGTCCATTCGTTTCACTATGTTTAAACTATGCTTCTTATTTCTATTTTGTGATATTTAACTCTTGATAAAGCTATGAGCCTGTAGAGGGAGGATGACGAAAACAATACCATAATCTTATGCAATATGCTTTTGAACAGACTATGCTGACGATGTACATGCATTGCTTCAATTCCTAGACAGTGGAGATATAAGGAAGTTAATCCCTAGTCAACCTTTTTGAGCCTATGAAGTAGAAGTTTTTATTCTCACTCAAAATTGAAACCCTTTCATCATAACCTGGGGCAGGGTAGTTTCTCGGTTAACTCAATTATGAAAATTGTATTTCTTGTACGCAACTGAGGAGGGTTCCTGGAAGCCATCATGTCTGACAGTCAATATCTAGCAAACGAAAAGTTCACTAAGTCATAACCTATGAAGGAGACTTAGTAAAAATTGAGACATCCCGCTGACTGTAATCTTGAAACAACAGTTCAGCCAAAAATAAGGGATAATAAAGTCAAAAAGAAAAAAAGAGGTCACTGTGAATCCTCAACAAAGAAGGATGACTGAATGTGCAAATAAAGATTTGGTTTCTGAACCATCTCGACTGTCAGTGTTACAATTCCAAATACTTTTGGAACCTCGGTGCATAAGTTGACCGAACATAGGACTGAAGAACATCATGAAGATTGGGTTGGGTACAAATAAATTTGATCCTTTATCCTTTGTTTCTTAAACCGTGAACCAGGCCACGTTATAACCCTTTAAAAGTGCTAACTGAAGCATGGTTAGTTTGAAAGCGTACTACTACAAAAAGGTATCTCGACTCCTTCTGGGCTTATTATAAATCTCGAGTTAATATCACAATTTTACAAACATTGTTTTACTAAAATAATTATTTTTCAAAAAAAAAACTTCAAGACAGACATAAGCATTGCATTTTGAATATCATTGTTCACATATAACTAAGCGTTTGACAGCAAAGAAGTTTACATGATGAATATTCAATAAGAAAGAGTCCTTCTGGCAAACAAAAGTTGCTTCTTGGATCAAATCCAATGTATACAAAGGGGCATAGCCACCACCTTCCACTCAAGGGGGCATGCCATGTTACTGAGACAGTCAGGTCAAAATTCAACGATGCTTAATAGCCAGGGGCATGCCATATCACTGTCTAATTCATGTGGGGCAGTCAGATCAAGATTCAACAATGTTTAGTAGCTATGGGGCAAAAATATCCTCATCTAAGTTGCTAGAAGTAACATTACCATGGGCATATTTGGTGGGGCATTCTGGTTGTTCCTCTTGTGGTAGTTTTTTCAAAACACTGGTGTTCTTGGACAAGTCATCCTCGGCTAGGGGCAATGCTCTCTTTTCAAGCATAATGGGATCAAATTTAGTTGCAAGCCCCTTAATGGTTGACCAAGGTATACACGATCCACTACAGTCTGAAGGTATGTTCTCCTCATTACATCATTTTGGTATTGAGTTCAAGCAGAAACCATTGTGGAGATTAATTGTCTGTGCCAATAGTATCAGATGGTGTCAGTATCATGTTTTCAGATTCAATCATGAGAATCCCTAGAAAATTACTCGGGGAAGTCGAGAATCTCAGAAGTTCTAAAGCCATTGGTTACTTTGAATGAGGATCCACTATCTCTGAATTCAAGTTTACTTTTCCCCTGTTTACTTAAGCGAAAACGTCCATTGGTTGTGTTTGAATGAATGTATGTTTTTGAATATGATTGATGTATACCAAAAATGCATAAAATGCAGTAATCATATTTACTAAGGACGAACGAGGGAAGGAATTCAACGAATCTTCGCCTTCTCATCCCCACAAAGTAAAGTTTAATAATCCAGGTAGCTTCATATACTACGAGAGCTTCGAAGAATTGACATTTGTCTGGATAAGTCACTCAGGGAATGTCCATCTCTTTTATCCCCAATCAGGGTATTCAGGAATTTAATCCTTCAATAAGAAGTACGACGAATGAAAACGGGATGTTCAAAGAACGATATTCTCAAACAAGACGGGAACGAAGTCCTCATGTTCCTCAGCAACGAACCGGGATTTATTTTCCCCAGCAAGCAGTTGTTATACAGATATACCCAGACACTTCAGGCTACATGATTCATACATACATCATTTACATTATATCATGGCATACGCATCCATAAACCATATGGCATTCTTACTTAAGAGCATCGTGCTATACATGCATACATCAAATAATCTTGCATAAACTAACTTTTTCTTTTCAGGAAAGTTGCAGGCAGATAAACACTATTAAACAATTTAGAGATAATCGCTACGAAGATTCATTTCTGATGATCAATACAAATTGTCCTTGGGATGGCACATAAATGGTCTATACGAAGTCCTAGTGTTTAGTCCAGGATATTACCAGAAGCAATTCGGGAGTAATCTCCACGAAGATTTAATCCTGATGCTCAAGTTGTCCTTGGAAAGGTACGTAAATGATCTATACGAAGATCTAGTACTTAATCCAGGATATTTCCAGAAGAGATAATCGTTACGAAGATTTATTTCTGATGGTCAATTATCTTTGGGATAGTGTGTAAATGATCTATATGAAGATCTAGCACTTAGTCCAAGAGATTTTTCAGAATAAGTTCAGGGATAATCGCCGCGAAGATTTAATCCTGATATTCTTATTGTCCTTAGGATGGTACGTAAATGGTCTATACGAAGATCTAGTGCCTAATTCGGGATACTTCCAGAAGAGATAATCGCTACTAAGACTTATTTCTAATGGTCAATTCAACCGTTTATCTTTGGGATAGTGTGTAAATGATCTATACAAAGATCTAGCACTTAGTCCAAGAGATTTTTCAGAAGAAGTTCAGGGATAATCGCCACGAAGATTTAATCCTGATATTCTTATTGTTCTTAGGAAGGGTACGTAAATGATCTATACGAAGATCTAGTAATTAATCCAGGATATTTCCAGAAGAGATAATCGTTACGAAGATTTATTTATGATGGTCAATTATCTTTGGGATAGAGTGTAAATGATCTATATGAAGATCTAACACTTAGTCCAAGAGATTTTTAAGAAGAAGTTCAGGGATAATCGCCACGAAGATTTAATCCTGATATTCTTATTGTCCTTAGGATGGTACGTAAATGGTCTATACAATGATCTAGTGCCTAACTCGGGATACTTCCAGAAGAGATAATCACTACGAAGATTTATTTCTAAAGGTCAATTCAACCGTTTATCTTTAGGATAGTGTGTAAATGATCTATACGAAGATCTAGCACTTAGTCCAAGAGATTTTTCAGAAGAAGTTCAGGGATAATCGCCACGAAGATTTAATCCTGATATTCTTATTGTCCTTAGGATGGTACGTAAATGGTCTATACGAAGATCTTGTGCCTAATCCGGGATACTTCCAGAAGAGATAATCTCTACGAAGATTTATTTCTAATGGTCAATTCAACCGTTTATCTTTGGGATAGTGTGTAAATGATCTATACGAAGATCTAGCACTTAGTCAAAGAGATTTTTCAGAAGAAGTTCAGGGATAATCGCCACGAAGATTTAATCCTGATATTCTTATTGTCCTTAGGATGGTACGTAAATGGTCTATACGAAGATCAAGTGCCAAATTCGGGATACTTCTAGAAGAGATAATCGCTACGAAAATTTATTTCTAATGGTCAATTCAACCGTTTATCTTTGGGATAGTATGTAAATGATCTATAAGATGATCTAACACTTAGTCCAAGAGATTTTTCAGAAGAAGTTCAGGGATAATTGCCACGAAGATTTAATCCTGATATTCTTATTGTCCTTATGATGGTACGTAAATGGTCTATACGAAGATCTAGTGCCTAATCCGGGATACTTCCAGAAGAGATAATTGCTACGAAGATTTATTTCTAATGGTCAGTTCAGCCGTTTATCTTTGGGATAGTGTGTAAATGATCTATACAAAGATCTAGCACTTAGTCCAAGAGATTTTTCTGAAGAAGTTAAGGGATAATCTCCACGAAGATTTAATCCTGATATTCTTATTGTCCTTAGGATGGTACGTAAATGGTCTATACGAAGATCTTGTGCCTAATCCGGGATACTTCCAGAAGAGATAATCTCTACGAAGATTTATTTCTAATGGTCAATTCAACCGTTTATCTTTGGGATAGTGTGTAAATGATCTATACGAAGATCTAGCACTTAGTACAAGAGATTTTTCAGAAGAAGTTCAGGGATAATCGCCACGAAGATTTAATCCTGATATTGTTATTCTCCTTAGGATGGTACGTAAATGGTCTATACGAAGATCTTGTGTCTAATTCGGGATACTTCCAGAAGAGATAATCTCTACGAAGATTTATTTCTGATGGTCAACTATCTTTGGGATAGTGTGTAAATGATCTATGCGAAGATCTAACACATAATCCAAGAGATTCTTTCTGAAGAAGTTCAGGGATAATCGCCACGAAGATTTAATCCTGATATTCTTATTGTCCTTAGGATGGTACGTAAATGGTCTATACGAAGATCTAGTGCCTAATTCGGGATACTTCCAGAAGAGATAATCGCTACGAAGATTTATTTCTAATAGTCAATTCAACCGTTTATCTTTGGGATAGTGTGTAAATGATCTATACAAAAATCTAGCATTTAGTCCAAGAGATTTTTCAGAAGAAGTTCAGGGATAATCGCCACGAAGATTTAATCCTGATATTCTTATTGTCCTTTGGATGGTACGTAAATGGTCTATACGAAGATCTAGTGCCTAATCCGGGATACTTCCAGAAGAGATAATCGCTACGAAGATTTATTTCTAATGGTCAATTCAACCGTTTATCTTTGGGATAGTGTGTAAATGATCTATACGAAGATCTAGCACTTAGTCCAAGAGATTTTTCAGAAGAAGTTCAGGGATAATCGCCACGAATATTTAATCCTAATATTCTTATTGTCCTTAGGATGGTACGTAAATGGTCTATACGAAGATCTAGTGCCAAATTCGGGATACTTCTAGAAGAGATAATCGCTACGAAGATTTATTTCTAATGGTCAATTCAACCGTTTATCTTTGGGATAGTATGTAAATGATCTATACGAAGATCTAACACTTAGTCCAAGAGATTTTTCAGAAGAAGTTCAGGGATAATCGCCACGAAGATTTAATCCTGATATTCTTATTGTCCTTATGATGGTACGTAAATGGTCTATACGAAGATCTAATTCCTAATCCGGGATACTTCCAGAAGAGATAATTGCTACAAAGATTTATTTCTAATGGTCAGTTCAACCGTTTATCTTTGGGATAGTGTGTAAATGATCTATACAAAGATCTAGCACTTAGTCCAAGAGATTTTTCTGAAGAAGTTAAGAGATAATCGCCACGAAGATTTAATCCTGATATTCTTATTGTCCTTAGGATGGTACGTAAATGGTCTATACGAAGATCTTGTGCCTAATCTGGGATACTTCCAGAAGAGATAATCTCTACGAAGATTTATTTCTAATGGTCAATTCAACCGTTTATCTTTGGGATAGTGTGTAAATGATCTATACGAAGATCTAGCACTTAGTACAAGAGATTTTTCAGAAGAAGTTTAGGGATAATCGCCACGAAGATTTAATCTTGATATTGTTATTGTCCCTAGGATGATACGTAAATGGTCTATACGAAGATCTTGTGTCTAATTCGGGATACTTCCAGAAGAGATAATCGCTACGAAGATATATTTCTGATGGTCAACTATCTTTGGGATAGTGTGTAAATGATCTATACGAAGATCTAGCACTTAATCCAAGAGATTCTTTCAGAAGAAGTTCAGGGATAATCGCCACGAAGATTTAATCCTGATATTCTTTTTGTCCTTGGGAAGGTATGTAAATGGTCTATACGAAGATCTATTACCTAATCCGGGATATTTCCTGAAGAGATAATCGCTACGAAGATTTATTTCTAATGGTCTATGCAATAGTTTATCTGTGGGATGGTACATAAATGATCGATACGAAGATCTTGTACTTAGCCCAAGATATTACCAAAAGCAATTCAAAAAAGATCGCCACGAAGATTTGATTCTGATGATTAAATTAAAGTATTTTCCTAAAGATGGTTCAGAGCCGATCTACACGAAGATCTAAGTACTGACACCTAATGAAGGATATTCTTTTCCCCCAGAGATAATGCAGAGACGATCGATACGAAGATCTAGTGCTGACGTTCAACTCAATCCATGTTACAGGAATGATTCAAAGACAGCCTATACGAAGACCTAGTACTGATATCCAGTGACAACCTTTTGATACTATCACCTCCTGATATTATGGATGACATCTATGAGCCCATCTCCATCTCCTCTGAGTGGCATCTTTAAGTCCATTCAAGCATATACAACCAATCAATAGTGTTACTTTACACACCGGCGAGTGCAAATTTTTGGGCTTTCGTGTTCAATTTGCCTTCAACCTTCCAAGTCACGAATGGCACACATGCCAATCTAACTCCTCAGGTTTCAAAAAATTGAACAGGGGCAGCTGTTGCACCCCAAAATTTGCCCTCTATTTTTAACTCTAACCGACTTTTTGTTTCACATTCATTTGCATCATCTTCATAGCATAACATTTCATCTTAATATTAGCCAGAATAATTTCTCGGAATTTACAGATGGACTGGTCAAATTAATTTTTAATTGTGCCTAAAACCAATAAACAAAAAAATGTCGCATTTAAATTTGCAAACGTCAGTAATATTAATCTACGGTTCATGTAGATTAACCTGACATGCTAAAAATAATTTTACGACTATTTTTGGTCATATGTTGATCAGTCTGAGCAGTTTAAACGGTCATAATTTTTAATTTCAAAATCCGTCCAAACGCTGTATTTTTCCGAGTCATTTATTTCGCGCTGATTATTTTGACGTGTTAATTTTATTTTTTCGAGCACTTTGGTGCCCGACTTTTATTTTTTTGAGTCCGTTTATTTTTACATTGTGTCTAGAGTAAATAAATAGAATTGTTAGTTTTTATTAAAATTTTAATTATTTTAATTATTAAACTTTATTTAGTTTTAAAATTAATATTTTATTGGGTTCCAAAATAAATATTTAGGCCCATTATGCAAACCCTAATTGGTTCCTATATATATATATATATATATATATATATATATATATATATATATATATATATATATATATATATATATATATATATATATATATATATATATATATATATATATAATATTAATATGTAATATATATAATGTTTATATTATAGATAATATATATTGTTTATTTTTAATCTATATAAATATTTTTGTTTTGTTAAATATTGTTTTATAATTCGATTATGTTGTTTGGATCGGATCGTTCGATACGTTGTTCGCACATTTGTGTGTATGAGGCGTGACACTTATGTTGATCTGATCCAGTTGTGATGATCGCATTTTTGCGTTAGCAACGTCGTTTTTTTTAATTCATATTATTTTTTTCTTCTCATGTTATATATTTAGATCTGCACAAATAACTAACTACCCTGATTTTTTTCATAAATCCTAAGTTTTCGTCACAAACTCAAAATTTCAAACCTATAACTTTTAACTCTGTTCTTTTCCTAAACCTTAAGTTTTTTATATAAACCTTAATTGCTTCTCTAAAACTGATTATATATTTTCTTTATGAATTTTAATGTGTTCAACCTTAACTTTTTTCACTAACCCAAATTTGTTTTAATTCTAATAATTTCCTCTATAAACCTTGAACTCTAATTTTCACTCTAACTCTAACTCATTTTTATGTTATTTATTTACTGTTTATCATATTATGTAACTGTTTCATATTTGTAATAATTTAGTTTTTATTTTTTGCCTTATAATTATGTAACTGTCTCTTTGATGTAATAATTTAGTGTTATTTTCCGCCTAATTATTACGTAACTGTCCCGAAGCCATGTAATAGTGTAGGAATTTTTATTTTCTGTCTTTAAATTTCTGCCTTTATTTATTTTTATTATTCCCTGTGTGGTTAGTAATTTAGGGTGTGCCAAGAACTGAATGAAAATCAATATGGACTTAGATCATTAATTTAAAAAAAAGACTAATTAATCAATAAACTTTTTCTTATAATAATAATAGTATTTTGTATATAGTTTCTTTTATTAAGTTAAAATTAGGGTAAATAAATTAATTTTTAATTAGATTAGGATTTTCTTAATAAACCTTAAATTTTCCTAATAAAACTTTTTTTTTATATTAATCATATTTTTTTTAATTTTAACCCTTAAAATTTTTTCTCAAACCTTTAAAGATTTTCTCAAACACTAAAACTTTTTGTCCTCATTTTTATGTTATTCATATAACCTGTCTTGTTATTATACTGAAGTTTTTACCATCATTTATTTTTCTGCCATTATTTTTATGTATCTACCCCGAAGCGGTGTAATAATTTAGGAATTTCTTTTATTTGTCTTTAATTTTCTGCCATTTATTTTCGTAAATATAATTGCGTGGTTAGTAAATAGGGAGTGAAAAATAATTGTAATTAATTAAATTTAGAAAACTAATTAAATAAGATTAAATATCTGAAAATAAATCATTCACACACGTAAGTCGATCTTTGATCGTCATCTGCACTTCCTAGGGTATTCCTCTTGGTTGCCTTATCTAAATGGTCAAGTCCCTCGAATATAGGGGTGTTTTAAGCAAAGTCCCTTCACAATAAATCATCAAGTCCCTACAGATTTAAAAGATCAAGTCCCTTCGAGGTTGCCTACGGAATAATGATCTTGTCCCTTCGAATAAATGATGATAGTCCCTACGAATTGCTAAAGACACCCTTTAAGTTGCTTTCTATGACCATACGATAACCCTACGCTTATCCCTTAACATCCAAGGTAATGACTACCTACTCCTTAATAGTAGGGATAGTCTTACCCTTTGAAAGAACATACAAGAATAAGAAAGACTAATCTAGGGTAGGTGCCTCGTAGTTACTTGCTCACACCTTCAAAATTATTTTTACACCTCACAATTTCTAAACTAGGCTTTGTATACACCCATACGAGGGTCATTACAAAGTACTTAAAGAAATTTTTCTAATCACACACTACACTTTAAAAAAAAACAATTTAAGTGAGTTAAGTAACTAAGAGCCCATGGATAACCATGGATATAAAGGGTGCTAACACCTTCCCTTTATATAACCTACCCCCCGAACCCAAGTCTTTTAAAAATAGGTTTTTCCTGTTCTTTTATGTCCTTTCCACTTGGATAAAATAAAATTCGGTGGCGACTCTATTTATCCGCAACATTTATAGAAAGTCAGTTCTCCCACCGTGTTACAGTGAGTAGCAGGTTTTACTAGGCCCATGCGCTCTGGGATGAGGGAGCATAACATGTGTCTTTAGGTCAACTCGTTTGACCAATCAGGACCATCAGATTATGAAACTGCTAGCGGATGACGTGTTCAATGGTGGTAAGCGAAAGGGCGTATAGGAGTTAGGATGGGTTAATGCGCATGGAAAATAAATTCGGTGGTCCTACCGGACGGTGACAAGTTTCACCGTCGGAGTGGACCACCCACCAAGAATCTCATCTCTTGAAGAAATTGGGCGGTGGAGATTTTAACCGTTTTTAATGCATTTTTATAGTTTCCAATAGTCATTAATCAGCTTTTTATGGTTTTGATTTTCAATTAAACCAAAATTAATATTGAAATTAACATAGAATTAAATACACCCTATTATATTCATAAACAAAACAAATCCCTCTTTCTCAAAAACCGTAACCCTCCTCTCTCACCAAGAACACATAACCTTCCTCTCTCACCTTCTTCCTATTCCTCTTAGCCCTAACGCCGCCACAGATCCGTCGGCCGACCACCTCCCTTAAAAAAAGAATTCTAAACCCTAACCTTAGATGAAACTAAACCCTCATTCCAAATCTAGTGCTAGGTTTCTCTAATTCTTCACCAAAAAGCGAGATCGAGCGATCCGATTGGAATTCAAACAAACTTATTCAACCATCGAAGACCTTACTGTAACACCCCAAATTTGCCCTCTTCATTTTAAGCATCATATCACATCATATTCATCATGAACATATCACATTCTTAGCATCCTAGCATGGAAAGATGAGGCATAACATTTCTCATGACCTAGCATTAGGCATATGATCATCTGTGGAGGTTCTTGAAGCATTTCAAGCTATGACAAGGGGCCCAATGGTTTTGTACAATTCCTATGAGGAGTCTACATTGCAATTACAAGCTCAAGTTCATTGGCAAAAGCTCAGAAGGTTGTATGATCATCAGAGATTCCAGGATAGGGCAAAGCTCCTAAGCATTGGTCCTAAACTAGGGTTTGAGATTCAAGCATCAAAACTTCACAACTTTTGCCATTTAATTTGGGCAAAGTCTTTTATATGTCAAGAGGATCCTAGGTACCAATATTCAGGAGAAAATTCCTTGTGGAAGTCAAGAAATTCTTCAGTTGTTTGCAGATGAAGTAATTGGTCAACTGTGCCTTTAAAAAGTCAATTGTGTGATTTCAAGGGGTCCAATCCATTTTTTTCTAGCCAAGGGATGTCCTTAAAATATTATAAGAGGTTTGGGAAGTTCAAAGTTCAAGAATCATGAAGATTTGAGGGTTTTTGCAAAATTGGTGCAAAGTTGGTTTTTGGAAAATTCCATTTTTGGCAACTTTTGCCCTAAAATTCAAGTGAGCTTAACATGATCAAAAATTCTTCAAATGGACCAAAGTCAAACATGAAAGTTGGAGATTAAGGTCTTACATTTTCAAAAAGTACAATTACTTTTTCATGGGATTCTTGGTTTGTGATCTATGCCCCTCGAAAATTTGAATAAAACTAGGGCAAAACCTAAAATTTCATGCATGCACCAAAGCCAAAAGTCTTGTAACTTGGTTTTAAGGCTTGGAATGGATCAAATAAGTTTCCAATGTTAAAATACAAGGAAAATGGCACACTTTTCTCCAAAGAAATTCAAAAATTCGTGCAAGGCAAGAAAGTTGCTTCATAAGTGGATTTTTTGCACATTCATGAGAAAAGTGTGATAACTTTGATCTAAGGGCCAAGATCTTTTGGATTATGATTAAGGGTGCAGATTGGAGTGCACATGGGGCTTAAGGCCAAGGAAAGCATGAGCATTGCATGCTCTCACACCAAACTTGCAAGAATTGCAAAATCACAATTTCTCTTGATTCACACGTGCAAACTTCTTGATATTTTCAGCATTTGCTCATGACTTGGTATATAAGAAATTAGGGTTTCAGAATCCCATAACTCTCTCTCATTCTCTCATTTCAAAGTTCTTGCACAAATTGCAATTTCTCCAAAATCTCTTCATACACTTGCTCAATCAAAAAACAAATTGTAGATCCTTGATCAGTGCAAGCTTAGGATCACAAATATCACCATTATTCAAGCTTTCTCTCAAGATCAACAACCTTGCCATTTCAGGGCAGGTGCTTGCAAAGCTCAAGATCCAGCCATCTTCAAGGCTTTAGGTGCATTTATTTTGCATCTAGAGTGAATTTGGAGTGATTTGCATCCATCATCTGGTCTTCTAACAAGCATTTTCAAGACCTGATAGCTTAGGTAAGCTTCTGATTCTTCGCATCTGGAAATGAAATTGGTTGTGCATTTTATGATCCTTGATGTTTGTTGGTTATTCTGCTGCTTGTGGTTTTGAATTTGGTGCAATATTGAGTGAGATATTTGAGTTTCAATTATCATGGTTGTCGCTCCCACCAAAATGACACCTGGTCAGAAGGGGTACAGACACGAACGGTCAGCGAAAAGAGAAATGAATGAATAGAGTCGCCAGCTAGGCATTTTTATCCCGAAGGAAAGGTAATGCTGCATAAACCTAAGAAAAGATGTGGATAAGACGGTTGCGAACCAGAGAGACTGAGAAAGGGGGTTGGTTACAACCTGGGAAGGTATTAGCACCCAGATTGTCCGTCGTACTCGACGGGATCCACGCTTGAAAGATTTGTGTTTTAAAGGGGTAGTGTCAGTGCAATATGTGTATCAAAGCTGGAAAGAATGCAAGTGTCAGTGCAAAAGAAAAGTGAAGTGTATAAGAGAAGTGTCAGTGCAAGAACAGAAGTATAATTCTCAAGATTATGAGGCTCAAAGAATAATGCTGGAAGGAGGGGGAATGTACAGAGACTTTTGTTCGATAACTGTTAAGTTATGCCTACGTATCCTCTCGTGCAATGAGGAAGTCAGAACACCGTAGTTCGACTCAAAGAGACTGAAAGATAAATTGACTATGAACTGCTTGCTTGTCTATGCTCAAGTGTATGACCTATCTGGCTCAGGTGCTAACTGTCTTGCATTAGACGGAAGAAGCAAGTTCTCGTTTGTGAGTGAGTGTGATGAGAAAAGAATCCCGGAGGAGACGATTATTGTTTGTTTTTGAGTTTTCAATCTTTTATTGCTTTCTGAAGTTTGTCATAAGTTAATGAGTTTAAGCCTAAACCAAGGGTTAGTAAACTCATCACATCTTCCCTCTGATTAGGGGTAATGAGAATACCTTAAGTATGAAGTAAGCACCTCACACTTAATCACCATGATGTAGGATTAAGATCATTAACCTACTTGTAATTATTTAGATGTTTTTGTTGTTTCTGTTTAGTGTTAAGTAATGAGATTAAGCCATAATCAAGGATTTAATGGACCCATTACACCATCCTAATAGAAGGATAATAGATGAGAACATTTGAGCTGAGGAAGGCTCCTCAACTTAATCCATGATTAGGGATTAACCTCATGACAAAACAAAGCCTTTGTTAGAGTGGATTTTAGTTAATGATAAGATGAAGAAGTGATTTTTATGGTTTGTAAGACAACTTGAGGGGGACTTGTCCATTAACACTAGGGTTAGTCCTTCTTAACCAATTAAGGAAGAATTAGAACCCTAATGCAAGGCCCAAGTTACAAGCTTGATGTCTTGATGATTATTAAGTGAATTGATTGAAGGATTTAAACACATTAAGGGTTTAACACTTAGGATTAAAGTTATACACTCCATCCTAATAGAAGGATGCAGGCATAAGCTTAATCACAAAGCCTTAAAACCTTTAGGGTTTAGTCCTTGACTATGAGATGAGAGGAGAAGACTCAAAGATGACACAAAGGTAAAACTAAGTGGGGGACTAATCAAAACCCTAATTGTTATCATGCTTGGAGATCCTAGGGTTAATGAGGTTTGCAAGAAGATCTTCAGAGAAACCACCAGGAAAGAAGCAGATGAAAAGAGCAAAGAGAAGCAAAACAACTTGCTTCATTTAAGAAGACAAGTTGCTTGGAGAAAAGAAAGTAAGATGAACATGAATGAGCAAGCCCACTCCAATACACATACAAAATGCAGCAAAGAGAGTATGAAAGAGATGAAAAGAGATTGTGAGAAGTGAAGGCAAATTCACTTCTCAAAACAACTTACCACCTGAAAAGTTAGCAAAAGAAATGAAATGCAATGCAAATGAGATGAAATGTCATGATGCAAACCAAAACCAGAAGCATAAACATGATGTTAATGATGCTAAGAGATGATACAAACATGAGGCAAGGCATGAGAATGATCAAACAAGCATAAGGATGCAAATGAGGCATGCTTTGAAACATGAATGTACATGAAAAGTTATGAAATGCAATGGACATACAACATGGAAAATGAAATATGCAATGATCAAACATGATTCTAACATGTCCTAAGATGTATTATGAATCATGTGGATGCACAAAATGTCATGTCAAGTCATAGGATGCAAGCAAATGAAAAATGGATGCAAAGGAAAGCACAAATTAGGGTTATATACATCATGCCAAACAAAAAATCCAAAACCAGAAGCAAATTACATGATAAAAATTTGAAAATGCAATCAAAGATACTCTAAACCTATACAAACTCACTGCCCAAAGGAGGGGATCCAATTCTTAACCTAGTGAAAGTTATGAATTTCCTAAGATTGCTAGGGTTTTAAGGTACTTCAACAAGAAAAATGCCAAACAAATTGAAAATGCAAGATCAATTCAAACTAATTTTACCCTATAAACTACATGCTATGAAGAGTGCAATGGAAGAAGAATCTTCATTCAACTCTCAAAGGTTAGGCAGAAAGAGATTTTTGAAGTTTGACACAAAATATTGCCTTGAAATGAGATTAAATCCAATGAAAATGATCAAAAGGCATCAAGAACAAAAAAAGAAATTTGGTTTGAGCGTTGAACAATGTTTCTAAATGTTTCTAAATGCTATGTGAATTTTTTTGTGATTTTTAAATACCTAAATGTATTTTTAATTAATTAATTTCCATTAACTAATTAAAAATAAACTTTTAAATGATTTAAAAATAATTTTTAATGCAAAAAATAAAATAAAAATCATTTTCTGATTAAAAAAAATATTTGAAACAAAAATGCAAAGGGAAATATTTTTAGGATTTTTCTAACTATTTTAAAATAAATATGAAAGATAAATGAATAAAAATGAAATAAAAATGAATTTAAATGGAAAGTATGCAGGATCCAAGGCTGAGATTCAAAGCTGGGAGTCAAGGGTTGACTGCGCGCGCTATCCTACTGCTGGCATTTAAACTGACCCAATTAAATTAAACTGGATTAATTAAACTAATTAAGTGAGATTAGGGTTTTAATGAGAGATCCAGGCCCTCCATTCGCGCGGGAGTCAACAAAAGTCCACAAGATCAAAGGTACACATTTAAACTTGGCTAAACCTAATTATCAAACCCTAATTATTTTCAGGTCACCGGAGAAGAGCTCCGATCGTCTTCTCCGGTGACACCCTTCCCTGAAAGTTTCAAAATCACTCCCTAGGTTATTTCTGGAGCTCTAAAGCTCCAGATCACTTCCTCTCACCTCCCTAAACTCATCCCTGACCTCAAAAACAATTTATTTCTCACCATTAACAAGATTCGAAAGGAAGAACAAAAATGGCAGAAATTTCAGTCAATCAATACAAGCTCATTTCTACACCATTTTCAAAATTTCAAAGTCCAGTATGATCAGGAGAGCATGCTTTATCATTTAGAAACTAAAAACAAGAGTTCTGGAAAAATGTTTCAGGGAGGTACCTGAGCTTGAGCTTTCTCAGTTTGGGACTTTTAGGCCTTTCTCAGTGAGTCACTTTGAGATCAATGGTGAAGTTGGTTTGAAGATTGATTGAGTGAGCTGAGAGATTCGAAAGGTTTTGCAAGTTGGGGAATTTTTGATAACTTTGGCAATCTGAAGTTTCAGCTTGTGTTGTGTTGTGTGTTATGTCTCTTTTGGTCCACTTATCACTCTTGGATAGGTCAGAGGAGTTGGTGTGGCCTAGCTTGATTGGTATGGGTCTTTTTGCAAAAAGTCCAAGTTAGGTGTACTTGAGGTATGGGCAAGTGTGAGGCTGTGATAGGGGCATGGTTGGGCTCAGCTGAGTTTAGGGAGAGCCATGGAAATGGATTAGAAGCAATGCAGCAAGTGGATTAGGGTTTGTCATAGGTTTTGCAACTTTGTGACTTTTGGGCCCTTTTGTGATTACTTGAAGCACAAGTCATGAAAATGGACAAACTCTTGGTGCATTCTGAATTTTAGGCATTGGTTTATGTTTGTACAAAGATCAGAAGTCACTTTGAGGTCTCATTTTGCCTTGGTAAGAGGTTTTGCAACTTTGCCTCTTTGGTGCACAACTTAAAATTATGTGATTTTTCCCAACTTTGACAAGCCATAACTTTTGATCCAAAATGAATTAGAATGAGTTCTTGTACTTTTTGAAAAGGTAATGATCCATTCTACAACTTTCATGACCAAAGTTTTCCCATTTGAAGTAATTTTGAATCAAAAAGATGGGTTGAAAAAGTTTCCCAAAATGGCAAGTTTCCATTACAAGTCATTTTCCCAAAAAGGCAACTTTGCAAATGGCTTGAAATTCTTCAATTTTGTGAACTTCCAATACCTTCTATGATCAAATAAAGATCATACATAATCAAAATGATGATGAACACCCTTTGGTTGGGTCATTGGGGGCCTCAGATGCCCTGATTTTACACTGACTTGCTCAAGAAGTCAACTCCTAATTAGATGCCTTCCCCATGGAATTTCTTCATGAAAATTGATATGCATGATCCTTATAACATATAGAGACCAATAGAAACAAGAATGACCAAAAAATTTGGAGTTATGGCCTCTGAAACCAAAACCCTAATTCTAGGTCATCTGTGTAGTTAAACCTGGCTCTGCTTCCATGCCATTCCCAGTTCTTGTGATTCTTTGACTTTATTGACTTTGTGGGGGTATAATATGATGCTTGAACATACATGGACCCCTTTGAAGTGATTGGAGACCTTTGGAGTAGCTAAAATGGCTCTTGGATAGCTCAGATCACAAACCCTAGATGCAGATGACTTAAAAGCAATGCAGTGAATCACAAATGCAATATGAGACGCTATGATTGAACTTATGCATATGAAGAGATCAAAAGCCATGGTGTGAATGGGTGATGGCAAATTTGGGGTGTTTACAGCTGCCCCTATTCAAACATGAGTTAGCTGTGTAGGATGTAAGCAACGGCTTAACAGGCAAACAAGATAACTTGTGGTTGAATACCAAAAGACAGTCCAAAATTTGCACTCACAGAATGAAGAAGAAAAGGGATATAGATTGTCAAGGAAAATAAAGTATGATTATAAAGTGCGAGCGACGGAGGACGACCGCCGAGCAGAGGACGACTGCTGGGGATAAAACAATGATGGGGACGGCCGACATGCTGGGGAAAATGCAGGAAATAAAGCAATGACGGGGACAGCCGACAAGCTGGGGATATGCAGGAAATAAAGCAATGACGGGGACGGCCGACAAGCTGGGGATATGGGAGATTATGATGGGGACGGCCATCAAGTAAATCTATAAGACTCTCTGGGGATTATAGGTAAATGAAATAAATGATGAGGTACGGTCATCAAAGGTGAAGGACGATCAACTAGCAGGGGAAGGCTGCTCTGTTGGGGAATAAGATGAGGGACGGTCATCTAAGGTGAAGGACGATCACCTGGCAGGATACGGCTGCCGAAAGTACCACGACATAGGACGAATGTCGGGTAGAAGAGGTCGACGATGGGGACGGCCATCGGATAAGCATGATGAAGGACGATCATCAAGAGGTGAAGGACGATCACCTAGTAGGGTACGGCTGCTCTCGGGGTTTATCATGACATGAGACGAATGTCAGATAACAAGATCAACGATGGGGACGACCATCGGATAAAATGATGAAGGACGATCATCAAGAGGTGAAGGACGACCACCTAGCAGGGGACGGCTGCTGAAAAAACCACGACATAGGACGAATGTCGGATAAGAAGGAAATAGTTTAGCAAGTTTTGTTGGGGACTTCGCTGGGGAAAAAGTAAACACGGACGAGTGTCTACATCCAGGAAATGAGAGGTATAAGTGTTTGACACGGTGTATAGATTAAAGACGCGGACGAGCATCCTTAAGACTATGATACGAACGGGTACCAGGTAGAAACAAACACTGACACATGTTCAGAGATGATGATACGGACGAGTATCAACTAGTTAACAAAGAACACGGACGAGTGTCGGATCTGAAGGGACTCTTCTGGGGAATAATAGGCACAGACGAGCGTCTAAATTCTAAAAAAGAGGTAGCAGTAACTGATATTGCGTATGGATCAAAGATGCGAACGAGCATCCTTAAGACTATGATACGGACGAGTATCAGGTAGAAACAAACGCTTGACGCATGTTCTGAGATGATGATACGGACGAGTATTAACTGGTTAACAGAGAACACGGACGAGTGTCGAATCTGAGGGGATTTGAGTGGTGTATACAAGATACGGACGAGTATTTGTATGAGTAAAGAGCGAGACACGGATGAGTGTTTATCTTGCTGAGGAGAGCATGACACGGACGGGTGTCTAAAAAAGTGTATTATAAACAAATATATGATCTACAAAGTATTTAGGTAACTATGTTGGGGAAGGTGACACGGACGGGTGTCAAGGAATTGGTATGTATATGTATTTGTACGGTGAGTGCAAAGGGGACGCTTTGGCTTTCTGCTGGGGGTATGACACGGACGGGTGTCAGGAAGTATCTGTATCTTTAATGAAGAGGCCTTGGCTCTCTGCCGGGGAATCTGGGGAGTTTTATGTATATCGCTGACGGATTGCCAGTTATTCACAAGTGTTTGATTCAGAACATGGCTTATGATTATGCAATATGTTTGATTTTTGCTGTAATGCTCCGTATTAGACGGAATGCTACGCTCTGCGGGGAGAATATGATGCGAATGCTATGATTATGCAAAGATAACGATCCGGGATTCGGATCCTGTTGCTGTGAAGATCTCTGGCTGATCTGCTTGAAGTGGATATCCCAGCTGGGGATGAGATCACCGGTAGATCTTGATAAGATGTATGACTTCGCTTGGGGAAATTGGTCACTGATAGACCTATCTTTGTAATAGGGGACCCAGCTGGGGTTTGTAAAGGCTTCCTTCACTCTGTTGTGAGTTCTTCCTGCATTGCTCTTCTGGACAGAGGCTGAAACTCTGTGGGAATATGGTTCCCTAACTTTTGTACTTTGGCTGAGGAGAAATAACAAATGGCAACTCAGCTGGGGAGAAAGCACCTCCGGTGCTAATTGGGAGATAGACTGGGTAGATAATGATTTGCCAGCTTGCTGGGGTGAAGCTTTCATGCCCCGCGTTGTGCTTTGAATACCTGCAATCCTGCATAACAAAGAAACGTACAAGCATCCCGAGGTATCCCTTGCCGGATTCCGTCATAGGAGTTTAGACACTCCTGGGAGTAAGTATATTCCCTGCAAGCACGTATTTTTTAGAAGAGAAACATCTGTATTCATGCAATCAAATCTTAAAGTCATCGGACATTTTTGCAAACGAAAAAATAGAATGTATAAGACGAAACATGACTGAAAAATCTGATTTTATTAATTTGTGTGCCCTGAATTGGCAAGATACAGTCAGAGAAACGGATCCCCTGAAATGAGGAGATCGTTACAAATCGAGAAACAAAAAGGTGCTGGTAATGTTGATGACGCTTCAAGGAGCTTCCCCTTGCTATGACTCGTATGACTTTTGACGCTCTTCTCGTCTTGCTTTCTGAAGAAGGCTGATTCTGAAAGAAGCTTGATCCTTTCGAAGCTTACCAAGTCGTAAGTGATACAGATGAATTCAGAATACAGTTGTTCGCTTATTCCCTTATTTTGCATGGATCTCCCTTTCGGGTTTTCAATCCATCGGGATACCCTTTTTTTCCCGAGTCGTCCAATGCGGCTTTTCAACTCAGCGGGTGTACATTTTTGTTATTTTCCCCTTATTTTTGCCTGAGTCTTTTATTCTGTTTTTGACTCACCGGGATGCCCTATTTTTGCCTGGACTTACATTCTGTTTTTATGTCCAGCGGGTCATTTTTATGCGAAGTATTTTTTAACTGCATCTGAATTCACAGGGGACAGGAAGTCTTCACCATCCATAGTGCTGAGCATCAGTGCTCCACCAGAAAAAACTTTCTTTACTACGAATGGCCCTTCATAGTTCGGATTCCACTTGCCCCTGTGGTCTGTATGAGGAGCGAGGAGTCTTTTCAGCACAAGATCTCCTACTTGGTATTCTCAGAGCCTGACTTTCTGATCGAAGGCTTTCTTAATTCTTTTCTGATATAATTGCCCATGACAGATTGCAGCCAATCTTTTCTCTTCAATCAGACTCAGTTGTTCGTATCGGGAACGGACCCATTCTGCTTCATTCAGCTTAACATCCATTAGTACCCGCAGGGAGGGTAATTCAACTTCAACAGGTAGGACTGCCTCCATACCATACACAAGTTGATACGGTGTTGCCCCAGTGGATGTTCTGATTGACGTACGGTACCCATGCAAGGCAAATGGTAACATTTCATGCCAGTCTTTATAGGTAACCACCATCTTCTGCACAATCTTCTTGATGTTCTTGTTAGCCGCTTCAACAACGCCATTCATCTTTGGCCTGTAGGGAGAAGAATTGTGGTGTTGGATCCTGAAGTCCCGGCATAGTTCTGCCATCATTTTGTTGTTTAAGTTAGAACCATTATCAGTAATGATTCGCTCGGGAACTCCATACCGACAGATGATGTCTCTCTTTAGAAACCGGGATACCACTTGTCTTGTAACATTTGCATAGGAAGCTGCTTCAACCCACTTGGTAAAATAGTCAATGGCTACCAGGATGAATTTGTGGCCATTTGAAGCAGTCGGTTCAATCTTGCCAATCATATCAATGCCCCACATAGCAAAGGGCCAGGGTGAAGACATCACATTCAGAGGATTGGGAGGCACATGCACTTTATCCGCATAAATCTGGCATTTATGGCATTTTCTGGCATAGGCACAACAGTCGGCGTCCATTGTGATCCAGTAATAACCTGATCTTAGCAACTTTTTAGCCATGGCATGCCCTCCTGCATGGGTACCAAAGGATCCTTCGTGCACTTCGTGCCTCAACAAGTCTGCTTCTGTTCTATCAACGCACCGGAGAAGTACCATATCAAAGTTTCTCTTGTACAAGGAACCGTCAGCATTCAGAAAGAAACTACCAGCAAGCCTTCTTAAAGTCTTTTTATCATTGGAAGATGCCCCAGGTGGGTATGTTTGATCCTCCAAGAAGCGCTTAATGTCATGGAACCAAGGCTTATCATCTTTGACAACATCTGCTGCAAATACATATGTTGGTCTGTCAAGTCTGGACACTGAAATCCGTGGTACAAAGTTGGCAGCTTGAACTTTGATCATGGATGAAATGGTAGCCAGAGCATCTGCAAATTGATTCTCATCCCGAGGGATATACTCGAGCTTGACCATTGTAAAGAAAGTCAATAACCTCCTTGTATAATTCCTGTAAGGTATCAGATGATCTTGGTGGGTGTACCATTTGCCGTTGGTTTGATTAACTACCAGAGCTGAATCTCCAAACACAGTCAAAGTCTTGATCCTGAGGTCAATGGCTTCCTCAAGACCCATAATACAGGCTTCGTATTCAGCTTCGTTGTTAGTGCAATTGAAGGTGAGTTTTGCCGAGAAAGGCATGTGAACTCCCTTAGGTGTAATGAGTACTGCACCAACACCACGACCATTCATATTAACAGCCCCATCAAACATCATAGTCCATTCTTCTTCCGGGTCAGGCCCTTCAGTGTGAACAGGCTCTTCATGATCTTTTGCTTTTATGAACATGATGTCTTCATCGGGGAAGTCAAATCTCATAGGCTGGTAATCATCAATAGGTTGCTCAGCAAGATAATCAGACAATACACTGCCTTTGATGGCTTTCTGAGATGTGTACTGAATGTCATATTCTGTGAGGATCATTTGCCATCTTGCAACCCGTCCGGTAAGTGCTGGCTTCTCAAAGATATACTTGACTGGGTCCATCTTTGAGATCAATAAGGTAGTGTGGGTCAACATATACTGTCTCAGTCGGCGAGCAGCCCACGCTAAAGCACAACAAGTTTTCTCGAGCAGTGAATAACGTTGTTCACAGCCGGTAAACTTTTTTCTTAGGTAGTAAATTGCATACTCTTTTCGACCAGACTCGTCATGCTGGCCCAGCACACACCCCATTGACTCTTCTAATACTGTCAAGTACATTATTAGAGGTCTTCCTTCAACTGGAGGCATAAGGACTAGAGGTTCTTGTAAATATTCCTTGATCTTGTCAAAAGCCCTCTGGCAGTCTTCATTCCATCTGACCGTATGTTCTTTTCTTAACAGCTTGAACAAAGGCTCACAGGTTGCTGTAAGGTAAGATATGAACTTTGAAATGTAGTTCAATCTACCTAGAAACCCTCGAACTTCTTTCTCTGATTTCGGTGCAGGCATTTCTTGAATGGCTTTGACTTTATCAGGGTCAACTTCAATTCCTTTCTCACTTATAATAAATCCCAGCAGCTTACCGGATCACACCCCGAATGTGCATTTGTTGGGGTTTAACTTCAGTTGATACTTCCTCAGACGCTTGAATAACTTCAGCAGATTCACCAGGTGGTCTTCCTCTGTGAGGGACTTGGCAATCATGTCATCCACATAACATTCAATTTCTTTATGGATCATGTCATGGAATAATGTTACCATAGCCCGCTGATAAGTTGCACCAGCATTCTTCAGTCCGAATGGCATCACTTTATAACAGACCGTGCCCCAGGGTGTGATGAAAGTGGTCTTCTCCATGTCTTCAGGTGACATCTTGATCTGATTATATCCTGAAAATCCGTCCATGAAGGAGAACACTGAGAACTGAGCCGTATTATCAACCAATACATCAATGTGAGGTAATGGGAAATCATCTTTCGGGCTGGCTCTATTCAGATCCCGGTAATCCACACACATTCTCACCTTGCCATCTTTCTTAGGCAGAGGCACAATATTAGCAACCCACGGTGGATAGCTAGTCACAGCAATGAACCCGGCGTCATACGAAGTCATAGCAGTGTTGTTGTCGGTGCAGTCTGAAAGGCACTCTCTGCAAGGGTTTAGGTTGTTCATTTTAGTGATCAATTTTAATCTTTTTTAGAAAAAGTGAAATGAGTTTATCATTTTGGAAAACATTGCCATTTTATTTTTGTACAAAAAGAAAAATGAAAAACAGTGAGCAGAAAAGGAAAAAGACTCATTTGCAAAAGATGTCTGATATTCATTAATTGATCTTTGCACAAAACACAAGATGGCCCGATTACAAAATGAGTCTTGTCATCTTGGGCAAGATGCAAGACTGGATGCATGCTTAAAAAATACAGGAAATAATAATTACTCTGCAGGAGTAACCCTTATAATTTCCTGGGAAGACCAGTTAAGGACTTGGCTCCCCGGGACCCTTGGACGTATCCAGCTCTCCAGGTTGCGGTCGCTTTCCTCCTCGTCTTCCAAGTTGTTCACTGCATCAGGGGTGAGCATTCCCCCACTGACAAAACTGGGCTTCTTGGCAGCCTCTGATTGATCTTGTTGAGTTGGTCTGTAACCCTACCCAAATCTGTCCTCCTTCCTCTCCATGGGCAGCAGCTTGCCCCAGCCTTGGGCAGTCCCCTCTTCAACAACCTTCCTGGCTTGCTGATAAGATGTCATGGAGGTTCCCAGTACAGCAGATGCTTCATTAATGTTCAAGGCCTCAAACCCCTGGCTCATGGTTTCATGGATCTCTCCATCCATCTCAATATACTTATACGTAGCCAGATGGCTAACAAAGGTGTCTTCTTCACCACAAATGGTGATGATCTGGCATTCCCACTCGAATTTCAGCTTCTGGTGAAGGGTAGATGTAACAGCGCCAGCGGCATGGATCCAGGGTCTACCCAACAAACAGCTATAGGCCGGCTGAATGTCCATCACATAGAAGGTAATTTTATAAGTCTGCGGGCCAATCATCATAGGCAGATCAATCTCTCCAAGCACTGATCTTTTAGAGCCATCAAATGCTCTCACTACCAAATTACTCGGACGCAGTGCCAAGCCATCGTACTCTAGCTTCACCAAGGCTTTCTTTGGTAGAACATTGAGTGAAGACCCAGTGTCCACCAGTACATGGGATAGAACAACACCCTTGCATTCTAGAGTGATGTGTAAAGCCTTGTTATGGTTACGCCCCTCAGTTGTTAAGTCAGCATTGGTGAAACCTAGTCCATGACTGGTATTGACATTTGCTACCACAGTTTCTAGCTGATTAACAGTGATTTCCTCTGGCACGTACGCTGCGTGCAAGACTTTTAGTAGTGCATTCCTGTGAGCTTCAGAACACATCAACAGGGATAATATGGAGATCTTTGAGGGAGTTTGGTGAAGCTGATCCACCACTTTGTAATCACTTCTCTTTATAATCCTCATAAACTCATCTACATCTTGTTCAAAAGATGTCTTCTGAGTTTCTTTGATAATTGGTACTTCAGATGTCACACTCTTCCCCTTTGCTTTGGCAGCAGCTTCTGCTTCGGCATTAGGTCTTTGCAATTGTGAGGCAAAAAGGCGTCCGCTTCTGGTGAAGCCTCCGCCTCCCCCAACATTATCAATTTGTGGAGAAGAAGTTGAAGAGTCCAAAGTGATTTTCTCCCTGTTGCAGTAGAGGTCAGAGCCATAATGCCAAGGTATGGCATTACTGCTTTCATATGGAACTGGTCCAGGCACCGTGATGGTAACTGGACTGACTGCTGCATAGGAGGGTGTTGTAACGGTGTGCGGATCGTAGTAGATGGTGACTGGTGACCTGGCAGGAGGTGCCACTGTTTGTTGTTGGAAATTGTTGTTTGGAGGAACATCTGATGGATCATAGTAGATGGTGACTGCTGAGACATCTTCATTAATTTCTGTTGGCGTTGTAGAAGATTCTGCTGAATAAATGGATGTTGATGTTGTAGAAGAAATGGTTGTTGACATTTGATTTGTGGAAGTGATGGATGAAGCCATTGTTGATGATATTGATGAATCGGTAGGAATAATGGTTGTTGCTGTTGTAGAAGAATCAGGAATTGTTGTCAAAGGAATTGCTGGATTTGTAGGCGTCGTTGTTGAGATCTGAAAGATACCACTTTTGATAAGATCATCTATGCCGCTTCTCAAATTATCACCCCCATTGACTGCAATGTTGCAATACCCACAACCAAGCTCACACCCGGGGAACATCTGGTACTCTAGAAGCTGAGCTTTAATTTCGACCAGAGGTGTCTGAATCTGTCCAACACTGGTGATTAAGAAAGATGGCTTGTCTTCCTCAATGGCATTAATTCTTGGCCCTCCATGATTGGGCATGGGATTCTTGGTGACACTTGGAGGGGGTGCAAAGTTGAGGGCTTTAGAATCCACCAGGTCTTGGACTTTCATTTGCAAGGCCCTGCACTTCTCCGTATTGTGGCCAGGTGCATTGGAGTGGAAAGCACATCTGGCGTTGACATCATAATTCCTTGGAAGATTGGAGGGATCTGGTGGTGCCAATGTCCTTAATTCAACCAAGTTGAGTTTCAGGAGTTGTGGCAGTAAGGCAGCATAAGGCGTAGGGATAGGGTCAATCACCCTATTTGCCTGTGATGGTCTTTGCTGAAAGGATCTTTGTTGTTGATTGCTGTTATTGTTGTTGTAGGCTCTCTGTGGCGGATACTGAACTTGCTGTTGATAGTGGGGTCGTTGTGGTTGTTGATATGTCGGTTGCTGAGGAATCGGAGCTGGAATAGTGACAACTGCTACTGATCTGTGGGCATACTGAGGTCTACCTCTGCTGGCATGAATGGAATTTGTCTCACCGGTTCTTCTAGGTCCCACAAAAGGCTTCCTGGAGTTACTAGACGAACTTGCACCATTATCAGCAATCTTACCCATCTTCAGAAGGCTTTCAATTCTTTCTCCAGCTATGACTACGTCAGCGAAACTGGTGGAAGAAAAGGCAGCTAGCCTATCAATATATGTTCCTTGCAGGGTATTCATAAACATGTCGGCCATCTCTCTTTCCGACATGGGTGGTTGGACAGCAGCAGCAAGCTGTCTCCACCTTTGGGCATATTCCCTGAAGCTTTCCCTGGAGGATTGAGACATTCCCATCAAAAGGGTCCTGTTAGGAGCCATGTCTAGATTGTATTGGTACTGTCTGATGAAAGCTTCAGCTAGGTCCTTCCAGCACCTGATAGTAGCTATGGTCAAGTGCGAATACCACTCCCTTGAAGCCCCAGTCAAACTATCTTCAAAATAGAACATCCATAGCTTTTCGTCCATGGTGTATGCTTTAAGTCTTCCCAGGAAGGACTGTAGGTGAGTTCGTGGGCAAGAAGTTCCATTGTATTTCTCGAAGCACGGAGGTTTAAACTTATGGGAATCCTTACCCCATCCACTAACCCCATATCCATGACATCAAAACCCAGGGAATTTTGAGACTCCAGAGACCTCAACTTCTCAGCAATTTCATCAAACCTCCTATCATAAACTTCATCCCCAGCTCCCATTATAGTAAACTGCTCCTCTTGAGGATCTTCTTGCAAGATCCTGCCTGCAGAAGTGTTGCCTTGCACGTGCCTTGGGATGTTGGCCTCTGGATCTAGATGAGGTCCAAATACTGGTGGGTTAACATGAGGCTGACCTCCCTCGTTATTACTTGTTCCCCCAGTCCCAGGATGAGGCTCCTCGGGGGTTTGTCTTTCTACTAACACCCTTAATCTCTCTTGGCTCTGAGCCAAGCCAGTCATTACATTCATGAACTGAGTCATTTGGTTCCTCATCTCCACCCTTTCATTAGCCATCTGGGTTCTGACCTCTGTTAGGTCTTGCTGTACTTGCTCCATTATAATACCCGGAAGGTGTAAACACCCCAAATTTGCCCTCACCCATTCACACCATGGCTTGTGATCATTCTCATATGCATAAACACAAACATATCATCTCACAGTACACTGTTGATTCACTGGATAGTTTCTAAGGCATCTGCACCTAGGGTTTGTGATCTGAGCAATCCCAAAGCATCTTGAGCCATTCCGAAGGCCACCAATCAAATCAAAGGGGTCCATGTGTGTTCTTACATCATATTCCATCTCCTCAAAGTCAAAAATGCAGAGGAATCACAAGAACTAGGGTTTGAGTGGATGCAGAGCCAGGATGAACTGCACAGTTGACTGAAAATTAGGGTTTTGGTTTCAGAGGCCATAACTCCAAATTTTTTGGTCATTCTTGTTTCCATTGGTCTCTATATGGTATAGGGAGTATGCATATCAATTTTCATGAAGAAATTCCATGGGGAAGTCATCTGATCAAGAGTTGACTTTTCAGACAAGTCAGTGCAAAATCAGGGCATCTGAGGTCCCCAATGACCCAACCAATGGGTGATCTTCATCATTTTGAGTGTATATGATCTTTATATGATCATGGAAGAAGGTTGAAGTCCACAAAAATCAAGAATTTGGAGTTTTTGCAAATGTTGACTTTTTGGGTTTTGTTGACTTTTCAAGAATGCACCATTTTAGGGCAATTTTCAAGCTTTGATTCATGATCCAAAAAAGGCTTCAAATGGAAAAACTTTGGTCATGAAAGTTGTAGATCTCATCTTTCCCTTTTCAAAAAATACAAGAACATGATCAAACTCTTCATGGATCAAAAGTTATGGCAATGCAAAGTTGGCAAAAATCATTGTTTTTCAAGTTATGCACCAAATGGAAATTTTGCAAAACCTTGGATCAATGCATTATGTGACTTCTAATCCCTCTCAAACCAGTACACAAACATTTCTCTAAGTCATAAAATCAGAAATGAACTAAGATTGCCCATGGTTTCATGTTTGGTTGGACAAAAAGGTCACATGTGAACAAGAAGCCACAACTTGCAAAAAACCATCATTGTGCTCCCTACAACTTGATGCATTGGATGCTGCATTGTGGCTAGCCTCTCACCTCACCATGCTGCACCAGAACCCATCTTGTACTTGCCTAGACTTTGAGCCATGCCTTATCTTACAAAAGTTGACTTTTATGCAAAAGCAAACATCCCAATCACAGCTGCACAAGTCACATCCTCTGGCCACTTGGATTAAAATATGTTATCAATTTGCAAGCCAAAACACTCAAGAGGCAAGGCTGAAGCATACACATTCACAACATTCACATAAAAAAACCTCCCAACTGCAATTGGCTTCGAATTCCTCTTCACAGCAAGCAAACACTAAAACTCTCATCACTATCCAACTCAACACACTCCATTGAGTAGAAACCACCCAAAGCACCAGCCTGAAACACCCTGAATCCTCCATTGCCATTGTTCACCTTCATTCTGCAGATTCTATCGAATCTCTCATCCTAGCCCACAAACACCAAAACAAACCCTGCAAAGCAACTCAATACACTTCATAGATCACAAACCACCCCTTTTCACAGCCTGAAAGTGCCAAGATCACCATAGCCATTGCTGACTGAACTGAAGCAGTTCTCTTCGAAACTCATCATCCAGCAAATCTAAACTCCATTTGAGCATCCAGACACACTTGGGGGATCAAGTAGAGCAGCTTGCATCAAGGGAAGTAGCCTGAAAGTTCCTAAATCAAAAACTGCAAAACTCAGGTAGCTCAAAAATAATTTTTCCAGAAATCTCTTTTTGTGTTACAAACTTGATCTTCATGCTTGTCTGATCATTCTGGTACCTTTAGTTTTTGAAATGGTTTTGTTTTAAGCATTTAATTTGAGTTTGAAGCTTACGAACCCTAGAACTTAGTTTCTTCGATTCAGATGATTTAGGTAATATAAATTTGTTTTAGGTTAGGGTTTTGGTTCGTGAGAGTGAGAGGAACATTTCCCTGGCTTTAGTTTTCATTTTTATTACGTTTTGAGGAAGTTGGGTGTTTCTCAGGTGAGGGCTGGCCGGAGAAGACGACCGGAAGTCTTCTCCGGCAGCCTGAGAGTGATTAGGGTTAATTGCATTTAATTAGGGCAAGGTTCAAACGTGGGCCATTGGATCAGGTTTCGCGCGCGTGTTTGAGTGGTTCAGATCAGTTCATTAGTTTTAATTAGGTTTAATTAAATTAATAAATCAAGATTAATTCAGTTTGAATCCTGGCCACAGGATTGCGCGCCAGTCAACCTTTTTAAACCCAGACTCAATCCTGGCCATCCAATCTGTTTACTTTTCATTTTATTTAATATTAATTCATTTTTCTTGCATTTAATTTGTACAATTAATTTAAAATAGTTAAAAAATCATAAAAATTATGAAACTTTTTCTTTAAGGTTTTATTAATTTTTATGACACAAAAAATATTTTTATTTTATTTTTATCATTAAAAAAGTATTTTTAAATATTTAAAAGATTATTTTTAATTGATTAATGAGAATTAATTAATTAAAAATACTTTTAGGTATTTAAAAATTACAAAAAAATTCATGAAATGTTCTAAGACATTTAGAAACATTGTCCAACCTTCAAACCAAATTTATTTTTTGATCTTGATGCATTTTAAGAATTTTTCATTGAATTAAATCATTTTTGATGCATTATTTTGTTCATGTGTTTAAAAATTCATTTCTGCCTTTTGGTGAAGGTTGAGACATTGATTCTTTTTGCATTGTTTTCCATTTGACATGTAGTTTCAAGGATAAAAAGGCCATGATTTGATCTTGCATTTTCTAATTGATTGGCATTTCTTTTGTTACAAACCCTAAAAAGCCCTAATAACTTGCAAAATTCATAACTTGAGTTTGGTTGAGAGTTGAGAGTTCTCCTTTGGGCAGTGATTCATTATAGGCCTAGGGTTTCTTTGGGTACCATTTTCCATTTTTTATGTTAAGGTTTGCTTCTGTTTTTGGTTTATGTTTGATGTTTGATCCATGAACCCTAATTTGGGCTTTCATTTGCATCCCTCTTGCATTCTCTTGCATAACATGACTTGCCATTACATTTTGTGCATTCTCATGATTCATTTAACATCTTAAGACATGTATGAATCATGTTTGATCATTGCATTGCATATTTGCCATGTCATTTGTCTTGTATGTTTCATAACATTTCATGTTTGTCCATGCTCCTCAACTTGCATCATTTGCATCCATGACTTTGTATGAACATCTCATTGTCTTGTCTCATGTTCATAGCACTCCATAGCATCATCATCATCATCAACATGCTTCTGGTTTTTGCTTATCATGTCATTTCATTTCATTTAGCATTGCATTGCATTTGTTTCTAACATTGCAGGTGGTAAGTAACTTGAGAAGTGAATTTGCCTTCACTTCTCATAACCTCTATTCTCATCTCTCTTGCATACCATGCTGCATTTGTACCTGTGTTTGAGATTGAGTTTGTTCATTCTTCTTCCTCCCACTTTCTTTCTTCAAGTGACTTGACTTCTTGAATAAAGCAAGTCACTTTGCTTCTCTTGATCTTGTTCATCTGTTTCCTGGTGGTTCATCTGAAGATTGTTCTTGAAAACCTCACAAACATTAGGACCAACCAAGCATGATAATGAATTAGGGTTTTGATTAGTCTCCCCCATAGTTTTTACCTTTGTGTCTCTCCTTGAGTCATCTCCCCTCACCTCATAATCAGGGACTAAACCCTCAAGGCTTTAAGACTTTGTGATTAAGATCATGCCTGCATTCTTCTTTTAGGATGGAGTGTATAACTTTAATCCTAAGTCTTGGACCCTTAAGGTGTTGAACTCTCTTAATTAATCCATCTAATAATCATCAAGACATTACACTTGTAACTTGGGCCTTGCATTAGGGTTCTAATTCTTCCTTAATTGGTTAAGAAGGACTAACCCTAAAGTTAATGGACAAGTCCCCCTCAAGTTGTCTTACAAATCATAAAAAACACTTCATCATCATATCATTAATAAAATCCACTTAATCAAAGGTTTGTTCTGTCATGGGTTTAATCCCTAATCATGGATTAAGCTGAGGATCATTCCTCAGCTTAAACACCCTCATCTATTATCCTTCTTTTAGGATAGTGTAATGAGCCTGTTAAATCCCTGATTATGGCTTAACCTCATTACTTAACACTAAACAAAAATCACAAAAACATCTAATTAATCACAAGTAGGTTAATGATCTTAACCCTACATCAAAGGTGATTAAGTGTGAGAATCTGACTTCACACTTAAGGTAATTCTCATTACCCCTAATCAGAGGGATGATGTGATGAGTTTACCAAATCCATTGATTTAGGTTTAAGCTCATTATCTTATGACAAACTCCAAAAAGAAATAAAAGACTGAAAACACAAGAACAAACAATAATCGTCTCCTTCGGGATTCTTTTCTCATCATCTTCACTCACAACCGAGAACTTGCTTCTTCCGTCTAATGCAAGACAGTTTGCATCTGTGCCAGACAGATCATACACTTGAGCATAGACTGCAAGCAGTTCACCAGTCAATCCTTTCAGTCTCTTTGGGTCGAACTACGGTGTTCTGACTTCCTCATTGCACGAGAGGATACGTAGGCATAACTTAACGGTTATCGAACAAAAGTCTCTATCCATTCCCCCTCTTTCCAGCTTCATTCTTTAGCCTCATTATCATGAGCATCTCATCTTTGTTCCTACACTGACACTGTATATATCACATTTCACACTTCTTTTACACTGACACCTGTACATCCTTTTTCAGCTCTTTTATACACAAATCGCACTGACACTACCCCTTTAAAACACAAATCTTTTAAGCGTGGATCCCGTCGAGTACGACGGACAATCTGGGTGCTAATACCTTCCCAGGTTGTAAACGACCCCCTTTCTCAGTCTCTCTGGTTCGCAAACCGTCTTGTCCATCTTTTTCTAGGCCTATGCAGCATTGCCTTTCCTCCGGGATAAAAATGCCTAGCTGGCGACTCTATTCATTCTCCAGTGAGTTCACGGCTGTGTGTTCTCACTGTTCCCTTCGCCGACCGTTCGCGTCTGTACCTTCATATGATCCATTTTCATTTGTCGGGAGCGACAGCTTGGCGACTCTGCTGGGGACCCTTATACTGCAACCAGGGCTTCTGGTTCTTTTTGTGGGTTCCTCCTAGCGCTTGATTGATTTGTGTGTACTGGGGTGTTATGTGCTTGTTTGTGCTTGTATTTATTTTTGTTTATTGCTTTATGTACAGTTACTTTACTGCTTTCTTTATTGCATTTATATATATCATACTGTCATGCTGTCTGTGCTGGATCTGGTTTTGTTTTAGTGGGTGGGGTTCTATTGAGAGCCAAGGTCCTATACCTGGGACCTGAGTGACACCTAGGCTAGAGTGAATCATATTCTTTCCCATTCCATTTCGGTCTGGTGCGGGAATATGAAACACGGTTCAGATATGGGTTTCTTCTTGAGAACTCTGTGCTACGGATTTCCTGTAGTGCTAGGGGGATCTGGGAAGCCTGCTAAGTCTGGATGACCTTTTAGTATTGACCTTCAGAAATTGAGGTGAATTAGAGGAGGAATTGTTATGGTTATTGTAAACACTGTACCTCCGGGTTAGAAGTGTTTACACTTCTCATAACTGATCCAAGTCTGAGGATCCTTGTTCTAGATCACTACCTGTGAGGGGGTTGGGCTGTTTACAGGTTTGCAGGTACCTTGACCTCAGAATACCCTGTTACTTTGACTTTGTTAAGAATGCTCCATGTTGGATAGTTCTTGTGATTCTAAAACCCTGGACATGTGGCTCTTTATTTGAGTCCCCCACCTTGGTTACTGGATTTATAGACCTCCATCCGGAATTCTTGAACACACATGGATCTATACCAAGGCAGTTTATCCAGATCCAGCTCAGTCACAAACCCTTTGCATATCATTTGCATACATCCTCATTGCATCATATTAACATGTGCTTATTTGTTTTTCAGGGTATCCATTTTCATCAGGTTTTGGTTTTGACCCCATCTGCAGCTTTGACCCATCTTCACCAGCATCTGCTTCAGTTTAGCTGTCTGCTTCAGCACCAGCCAGTCAGTGGTTTTCTCTACTTCAGCATTGTCATTAGCACCCTACCCAGTCTTCAGCATCATGGCTCCAAAGAAAAGCAATATCACCTATCATTTCTTCCAACCAGACTTGTCAGACATCAGGAGGGTCCAAACCCTGATGACCCCAGATCACATACCTCTGTTCAGGGAGCATTATGGGGATATACTTGACTTGGTTATAGACATGGACCCATCTCAGAGGAGCCTGATCCATACCTGCATCCAGTTCTATGACCCCCCATTGAGGTGTTTCACCTTTCAAGACTTTCAGTTGGGACCTCTCTTAGAAGAATATGCATCTTTGGTTGGTTTGCCTATCAAGAGAGAAATTCCTTTTAACCCTGAAATGGTCTTTCCCAGCAACGGAGAGATAGCAAGAGCTTTGCACCTGGAACCTGCTTTGATTGAGCAGCATATGACCTCTAAAGCTGGGATCCCTGGTTTTCACCTGGATTTCCTGATTTCTCAAGCTAGTTTGAAGGCCTCCCTGGGGGATTGGAAAGCTGTTTGTGCATTGTTGGCCTTGAGTGTATTTGGAATTGTGTTGTTTGCAGATGAGCCCAGATTCATCAGCAAGAGTGCCATCCACCTGTTCATCCTGAAGAACCCAGTGCCAACCTTGTTGGGTGACCTCTATTACTCAGTACATCAGAGGAATGAGAAACAGAGGGGTAAGCTAGTGAGGTGTTGTGCTCCACTATTCCATGCTTGGCTTCTCAAGCATCTACCCAGGACAGATGCATTCCTGAATCCTCATCAGCAAAGCAACTGGGCTAAGAGGCTCACTACTCTCACTGCAGCAGACATCAGATGGTGCACCCAAGGCACCAAGGGCAGAGATATGATCACAAGCTGTGGGCACTTTCCCAATGTACCTTTGGTAGGAGTTAAGGGAAGTATCAACTACAACCCCCTGCTGTTCAAGAGGCAATTAGGCTATGCACTGGTTCATGCTCCTAGGGAACAAGACCTGGTTGAGACCCTCTACTGTGAGAACAAGATCAGTTTGACTGTTGTTAGGCAGGCTGCCTGGGCCTGGGATCATGTTCAAACCAAGGGAATCACCATTCTGGGGAAGTGCAATAATGTGGCATCAGCCCAATATCATGAGTGGTCCTATGCTAGGGCCCAAATCTCAGGATTGCCCTTCACCATCAAAGACATGCCTGAGTCATCATCAGCACCACCCCCTGCTACTGTCAGTTTGGAAGAGTTTGAAGGCTTGAAAGAAAGAAATGAGAAGCTATCCCAAGCCCTGCAGAAGACCCTCAGGGAGAGGAGTGAAGGTATAAGGGAGATTGAAAGATTGGAGAAGCTGAGAGTGGAACACTTGACTAAGATTGAGAAGTCTGGAGACTATATCAACAAGTCTAAAGCTGGTGAGCAGATTCTGAAAAATGCTTGTAAAGAAGCCCAGTTCCAAAGAGCAAGGACAGACTTGTACTTGAAAGAGAGTCAGGCCAGGTGGGTCCGGATCACTGAAGCCCGTACTCTAGAAGACAAGAGAGTTCAAGATAAGATGGAGCAGATGGAAAAAGCCCTGGCAGCAGCCCAGGAGGAAATTTCAGAGTTAAAAATCAAAGCTGGAGTGAAGAAATCCAAAGACCAAAGCCAGAACAAGAAGTTGACTACAGCTGTTGCAACAAGAAACCTTCTCATCAGGAATCTTACGGAGCATCCGGCTGATCCTGTGACCGAAGCACTTCTTAAGGAAGTTCGCGAGGATGAGTTTGGCCTTGGAGTCTGATTATTTGCTTGTTGTTGTTCCTTTTCCATGTACTTTTGCTTTTGGTGATGTATTTCTGACCCCTTAGAGGGCTAGTGTTGTAAAAAATGAACAATTTGTATTATTTTACCTTTGTAATATATTTGTGTTTGTTTCCATCTGGGTTCACTTCAAAAGCAACTTCAACAGCATCATCTTCAAGGGTCTGGACGGGTCAAAACTGAAGACCAAGCCGGATATCTTGACAGCAAATAAGCATACTGCATTGCATACTAACCCTTTTGTTTGTTTTGTAGGTTTTGTTTTATTGTTTCTAACCTCTGTTGTGATATTCAGGAATTATTGCTCGCCGCAGGCTATTCCCTCTCAACAGGCCACACAGGTACCCTACAAGAAACAACCTTCCGGGCATCCAGATGGACCAGTTGCAGCAAGACCTCAATGAGGCCAGAACCCAGATGGCTAATGAAAGGGTGGAGATGAGAACCCAAATAACTCAGTTCATGGAAGTGATGAATAATTTAGCTCAAAGCCAGGAGAGGCTTAGAGTTCTGGTAGAGGGGAGAACTCAAGATGACCCCCATGTGGGAACTGCTGGCACCAGTAACAATGAAAGGGTGCAACCACATGTTAACCCCCCTATATTTGGTCCACACCTACATCCTGAGATTCATATTCCTGCAAACGTTCAAGGAACAGCCACTGCAGCCAGAGTACTTCAAGAGGATCCTCAGGAGGATCAGTTTACAGTCATGGGTGCTGGAGAGGAAACCTATGATAGGAGATTGGATGAGTTGGCTGAGAAGTTGAGGTCTTTGGAATCCCAAAATTCTTTGGGGTTCGATGTCATGGACATGGGTTTAGTAGAGGGAGTCAGGATCCCTCATAAGTTCAAGCCTCCTTGTTTCGAAAGATATAATGGAACTTCATGCCCCCGGACTCATTTGCAATCGTTTCTGGGAAGGCTGAAGGCCTATACAATGGATGAGAAGCTCTGGATGTTTTACTTCGAAGACAGTTTGACTGGAGCATCAAGGGAATGGTATTCCCACTTGACAAGGGCAACTGTAAGATGCTGGAAGGACCTGGCAGAGGCCTTCATCCGACAGTATCAATACAACTTAGACATGGCACCCAACAGGACTCTCCTAATGGGAATGTCACAGTCGTCAAGGGAAAGTTTCCGAGAATATGCCCAGAGATGGAGGCAATTGGCTGCTGCTGTTCAACCACCAATGTCTGAGAGAGAAATGGCAGACATGTTTATGAACACTCTCCAGGGAACGTATATTGACAGGTTGGCTGCTTTCTCGTCCACTAGCTTCGCAGATGTTGTTATAGCTGGGGAGAGAATTGAAAGCCTGTTAAAAATGGGTAAAATTTCCGATAATGGCGCCAGTTCGTCCAGCAGTACAAGGAAGCCTTTTGCAGGCCCTAGAAGAGCTGGCGAGACCAATGCCATTCATACCAACAGGGGTAGGCCCCAATATGTTCAAAGGTCCATAGCAGCAGTCACTATCCCTGCTCCAGCACATCCTCTGCCAGTCTATCAACCTCCTCAACAAAACTTCCAACAACAACCTCCGTATCAGCAGAACCAATATCCTCCAAGGAACTACAACAACAACAACTCCAACAACAACAATCAACAGAGGCCATTCCAACAAAGGCCCTCTCAAGCTAATCGAGTGATCGACCCGATTCCAATGCCGTATGCTGCTTTGCTGCCACAGCTTCTGAAACTCAACCTGGTTGAGCTAAGAACGTTGGCACCTCCGGATCCAAACAGTCTACCAAGAAATTATGACTCTAATGCTAGGTGTGCTTTTCACTCAAACGCGCCTGGTCACAGTACAGAAAAATGCAGGGCACTGCATATGAAGGTACAAGACTTAGTAGACTCCAAGGCTTTGAACTTTGCACCTCCGCCCAACGTCAACAAAAACCCAATGCCACACCATGGTGGTCCCCGAATTAATGCTATCGAAGAAGACCAACCGTCTTATTTGATAACCAGTGTGGATCAGATCAGGACACCATTGGTGGAAATCAAGGCTCAACTCCGTGAAAGCAATATATTTCCGGGGTGTGAACTAGGGTGCCCATACTGCAATATTTCTTGGAATGGGTGTGAAGACTTGAGGAATGGCATTGACAGCCTTATTCAGAGTGGCTTACTGCAGATCACTACATCATTCCCGGCCAACCCGACGACTTCATCAGCAATGGTTTCAGATCCTCCTACAAATACAGCAGCAATTGTTCCCAACAATTCATCAGCAACATCAGCAAGTACTTCATCTGTTCTACCCAATGATCAGTTTTCAACAGTTTCTCCTGCTACAACTTCAACTTCAGTCCACTTCGACTCCCCATCAACAACAACAACAGTTCTTCCAACAGAACCTTCTACAACACCAGCAAACAATCACGAAGATGTCTCCACTGTTACCATATTCTACGATCCAGAAAACAATTCCGCTTATCATTCAGAAGGTGCTGCTCCCACTAGAGCACCAGTTACAATCTTTTATGATCCACAGACAATAACAGTCCCCTCAGCAGCAGCAATCAGTCCAGTCACCGTCACGGTACCTGGACCTGTACCATATGAAAGCAATAGGGCCATCCCTTGGCACTATGGCTCTGACTTGTACTGTGAAGGGAAAAGAATCACTCTGGAAACATCATCACCTGCACCACAAGTTGATAATGTGGGGGGAGGCGGAGGCTTCACTCGAAGCGGACGTCTCTTCGCTTCACAAGTCCAAAGACCCACTGCCGAAGCAGAAGCTGCTGCCAAGGCAAAGGGTAAAGGACCGGTGCAGGAAGATCCAGCTGCCAAAGAAGCCCTGAAGACTCCATTTGATCAGGAAGTTGATGAGTTTATGCGGATCATCAAGAAGAGTGATTATAAAGTTGTGGATCAACTTCACCAAACTCCATCCAAAATCTCCATCCTCTCACTGCTCATGTGCTCCGAAGCCCATCGGAATGCACTACTGAAAGTCCTGCACGCAGCTTACGTGCCAGAGGAGATTACTGTCAACCAGTTGGAAACGGTGGTTGGGAATGTTACTGCTAGCAACGGGCTAGGGTTTACCAATTCTGATTTGACAGTGGATGGTCGTAACCACAACAAAGCCTTGCACATAACTATGGAATGCAAAGGAGCTGTCCTTTCTCATGTGCTGGTGGACACAGGTTCCTCCCTGAATGTCTTACCAAAGAAGGCTCTGGTGAAGTTAGAATATGATGGATTGGCATTGAGACCCAGCAACCTGGTGGTTAGAGCTTTTGATGGCTCAAAGAGATCGGTTCTGGGAGAGATTGAGCTGCCCGTGACAATTGGCCCGCAGACTTTTAAAACTATCTTTTATGTGATGGACATTCAGCCCGCCTACAGCTGTTTGTTGGGTAGACCCTGGATTCACGCCGCTGGCGCTATAACGTCTACCCTTCACCAAAAGTTAAAATTTGAGTGGGAGGGTCAAGTTGTCACAATCTGTGGAGAAGAGGACATCTTTGTTAGCCACCTGGCTACCTACAAGTACATTGAGATGGATGGAGAAATCCATGAAACGATGAGCCAAGGTTTTGAAGCCTTGAATGTCAATGAAGCATCTGCTGTTTCAGGAATCTCCATGTCGTCATATCAACAAGCCCGGAAGGTTGTTGAGGAAGGAACTGCCCAAGGCTGGGGCAAGGTCTTAGCTGTGGAGGAGAAGAAGGACAAATTTGGGTTGGGTTACAGACCAACTCAACATCAAGCAAAGGCTGCTGCGGAGCCTGGATTTGTCAGTGGGGGAATGCTAACCCCCGATGCTATCAACTGTCTGGAAGACGAGCTGGAAGAGGAGCGCAACCTGGAGAATTGGATTCGTCCAAAGATCCCGGGGAGCAGTGTCTCGAACTGGTCTTCCCAGGAAATTATAAGAGTTACTCATGCAGAGTAATTATTATTTCCTGTATTTTTTTTTTATAGCATGCATCAAAGTCTTGCATCTTGCCCAAGATGACAAGGCTCATTTTGTAACCAGGGCCATCTGTACTTTTGTGCAAACAAGATTAAATTAATGAAATATCAGACAATCTTTTTGCAAACGAGTCTTTTTCTTTTCTGCTCACTGTTTTTCCATTTTTCTTTTTGTACAAAAATAAATGGCGGTGTTTTCAAAATGATAACTTCATTTCACTTTTTTTCTAAAGCAAGATTAAAATCAATCACTAAAATGAACCGACTTAACCCTTGCAGAGAGTGCCTTCCAGACAGCACCGACAACAGCACAGCTATGACATCGTATGACTTTGACAATCCGATCAATCAAGCTGATGAAGGGGTTGATGAAGAATGTGAGCTTCCTGAAGAGCTAGCCAGGTTGCTGAGACAGGAGGAAAAAGTTATTACTCCTCATCAGGAGGAGATTGAAGTGATTAATCTTGGTACGGAGGAAGACGTGAAAGAAGTCAAAATCGGGGCCTGCCTGCAAGACTCAGTGAAGAGACAGCTGATAGATCTGCTTCAAGAGTATGTTGATGTGTTTGCTTGGTCCTACCAAGATATGCCAGGGTTGGATACCGATATTGTTGTGCATAAGCTGCCTTTGAGGGAAGAATGCCCACCAGTCAAACAGAAGTTGCGCCGAACTCGCCCAGACATGGCTATGAAAATCAAGGAAGAGGTACAAAAGCAATGGGACGCCGGGTTCCTTGCTGTGACTAGCTATCCTCCGTGGGTGGCTAACATAGTACCTGTGCCTAAGAAGGACGGAAAAGTAAGAATGTGTGTTGATTACCGGGATCTGAACAGAGCCAGCCCGAAAGATGACTTCCCATTACCTCACATTGATGTATTGGTGGATAACACGGCTCAGTTCTCGGTATTTTCCTTCATGGATGGATTTTCGGGATACAATCAGATCAAGATGTCACCTGAAGACATGGAGAAGACAACATTCATCACACCTTGGGGCACGTTCTGTTATAAAGTGATGCCATTCGGACTGAAGAATGCTGGTGCAACGTATCAACGGGCTATGGTAACATTGTTTCATGACATGATCCATAAGGAAATCGAATGTTATGTGGATGATATGATTGCCAAGTCCCTTACAGAGGAAGATCACCTGGTGAATCTGCTCAAGTTATTCAAGCGTCTGAGGAAATACCAACTAAAGTTGAACCCCAACAAATGCACATTCGGGGTGCGATCCGGTAAGCTGCTGGGCTTTATTGTAAGTGAGAAAGGGATTGAAGTTGACCCTGATAAAGTCAAAGCTATTCAAGAAATGCCTGCACCGAAAACTGAGAAAGAAGTTCGAGGGTTCTTAGGTCGATTGAACTACATTTCACGGTTCATATCTCACCTTACAGCAACTTGTGAACCCTTATTCAAGCTATTAAGAAAGGAGCAAACGGTCAGGTGGAACGAAGACTGCCAGAAAGCTTTTGACAAAATCAAGGAGTATTTGCAAGAACCTCCAATCCTTATGCCTCCAGTTGAAGGAAGACCTCTGATTATGTACTTGACAGTATTAGAAGAATCGATGGGGTGTGTACTAGGTCAGCATGACGAGTCTGGTCGAAAAGAGTATGCGATATACTACCTAAGCAAAAAGTTTACCGACTGTGAACAGCGTTATTCACTGCTCGAGAAAACTTGCTGTGCTTTAGCGTGGGCTGCTCGCCGACTGAGACAGTATATGTTGACCCATACTACTCTATTGATCTCAAAAATGGATCCAGTTAAGTACATTTTCGAGAAGCCAGCTCTTACCGGACGGGTTGCAAGATGGCAGATGATTCTCACAGAATACGACATACAGTACACATCTCAGAAAGCCATCAAGGGCAGTGTACTATCTGAATATCTTGCTGAGCAACCCATTGATGACTACCAGCCTATGAGGTTCGACTTCCCCGATGAAGACATCATGTTCATTAAAGCAAAAGATCATGAAGAGCCTATTCACACTGAAGGGCCTGACCCAGAAGAAGAATGGACTATGATGTTTGATGGGGCTGTTAACATGAATGGCCGTGGTGTTGGTGCAGTACTCATTACACCTAAAGGGGTTCACATGCCTTTCTCGGCAAAACTCACTTTCAGCTGCACTAACAACGAAGCTGAATACGAAGCTTGCATTATGGGTCTTGAGGAAGCCATTGACCTCAGGATCAAGACATTGACCGTATTCGGAGATTCAGCTTTGGTAATCAATCAGACCAACGGAAAATGGTACACACACCAAGACCATCTGATACCTTACAGGGACTATACAAGAAGGTTACTGACTTTCTTCACAACAGTCAAACTTGAGTATATCCCTCGAGACGAGAATCAGTTTGCAGATGCCTTGGCTACCATTTCGTCCATGATCAAAGTTCAAGCTACTAACTTTGTACCTCAGATTTCAGTATCGAGACTTGATAGACCAGCATATGTATTTGCAGCAGATATTGCTAAAGATGATAAGCCTTGGTTCCATGACATCAAGTGCTTCTTGGAGGATCAGACATACCCACCTGGGGCATCTTCCAATGATAAGAAGACTTTAAGAAGGCTTGCTGGGAGTTTCTTTCTGAACACTGATGGATCTTTATACAAGAGGAACTTTGATATGGTACTCCTCAGATGCGTCGACAAGACAGAAGCAGATTTATTGATGCATGAAGTGCACGAAGGCTCTTTTGGTACCCATGCTGGAGGGCATGCCATGGCTAAAAAGTTGTTAAGATCAGGCTATTACTGGATCACAATGGATGCAGACTGTTGTGCTTACGCCAGAAAATGCCACAAGTGCCAGATCTACGCAGATAAAGTGCATGTACCTCCGAACCCTTTGAACATCATGTCTTCACCTTGGCCCTTTGCTATGTGGGGCATTGATATGATTGGCAAGATTGAGCCAACTGCTTCAAACGGCCACAGATTCATCCTGGTCGCCATCGACTATTTTACAAAGTGGGTTGAAGCAGCCTCATATGCAAATGTCACAAGGCAAGTGGTAGCCCGATTCTTGAAAAGAGATATCATCTGTCGATATGGAGTTCCCGAGCGAATCATTACTGATAATGGTTCCAATCTCAACAACAAAATGATGGCTGAATTATGCCGGGATTTCAAGATCCAACATCACAATTCTTCTCCTTACAGGCCAAAGATGAATGGCGCTGTTGAGGCAGCCAATAAGAATATCAAGAAGATTGTGCAGAAGATGGTAATCACCTACAAAGACTGGCATGAAATGTTGCCATTTGCCTTGCATGGGTATCGCACATCAATCAGAACATCCACTGGGGCAACACCGTATCAACTTGTGTATGGTACGGAAGCAGTCCTACCAGTTGAAGTTGAATTACCCTCGCTACGGGTATTAATGGATGTTAAACTGAGTGAAGCAGAATGGGTTCGAGCCCGATACGAACAACTAAGTCTGATCGAAGAGAAAAGATTGGCTGCGATCTGTCACGGGCAGCTATATCAGAAAAGAATGAAGAGAGCCTTCGATCAGAAAGTCAGGCACCGAGAGTACCGGGTGGGAGATCTTGTGTTGAAGAGAATCCTCCCTCCTCATACAGACCACAGGGGCAAATGGACTCCGAATTATGAAGGACCATTCGTCGTAAAGAAAGTTTTCTCTGGTGGAGCACTGATGCTCAGCACCATGGATGGTGAAGATTTCCCGTCCCCTGTGAATTCAGATGCAGTTAAAAAATACTTCGCATAAAATGACCCGCTGGACATAAAAACAGAATGTAAGTCCAGGCAAAAATAGGGCATCCCGGCGAGTCAAAAACAGAATAAAAGACTCGGGCAAAAATAAGGGAAATAATTAAAAAAAAAAAAATGTACACCCGCTGAGTTGAAAAGCCGCATTGGACAGCTCAGGCAAAAATGGGTATCCCGATGGATTGAAAACCCGAAAGGGCGATCCATGCAAAATAAGGGAATAAGCGAACAACTGCATTCTGAATTCGTCTGTATCACCTACAACTTGGTGAGCTCCAAGGGATCAAGCTGCAATCAGAATCAACTCTCTCCAGAAAACAAGACGAGAAGAACGTCATTGTCATACGAGTCATAGCAGAAGAGGAAGCTCCTTGAAAGCATCGCCAGCACCGCCAGCACTTTATTTCTCAATTTGTAACAATCTCCTCATTTCAGGAGATATGTTTCTCTGACTGTATCTTGCCAATTCAGGGCACACGAATTAATATAATCAGATTTTCAGTCATGTCTCGTTTTTTACATTTATGTTTTGCAAAGAGTTGTCTGATGTCTCTAAAAACACAATTGCATAAGTACAGATGCCTCTCTCTAAAAATAAAACACATGCTTGCAGGGAATATACTTACTCTCGAAAGTACTTATTTCCTATGACGGAATCTCAGTAAAAGATACCTCGGGACCATTTGTGCGTTTCTTTATCTTTGCAGGATTGCAGGTATCCAGAACACAACTTGGGGCATACAAGTTACGTCTCAGCAAGCTGGCAAATCTACAAAAGATATCGGCATCCGAAATGCTTTATCCCCAGCTGAGTTGCTCCCCATTGCTCTCCCCAGCTGAGTTGCCTCTCACTTCCCCAGCCGGGTTGCCATTCTTCCTCAACAGAATACAGAAATCAGGGAATCATCTCCCCACAGAGCTTCAGGCCTCTATTCAGAAAAGCAGCGCACGAAGAAGTCACAACAGAGAGAGAGAAAGCTTCTACAAACCCCAGCTGGGTCCCGTATTATAAGAATATGTCAATCGATGACGTATATCCCCAAGCAGATACAACTACAGATCTATCAATGATCTCATCCCCAGCTGGGATGTTCACTTCAAGCAGATCGATCAGAGATCTTTGCAGCAACGGGATCCGAATCCCGGATCGGTGCCTCTTTGCATAATCATAGCATTCGCATCATATTCACCCCCAGAGCGTAGCATTCCGTCTAATACGGAGCATTACGGCAAAAAATCAAATGCATAGCATAATCTTAAGTCATGTTGTGATTTGAACACTTGTAAATATTGACATTCTGTCGGCATACAGAATACATCCCCATCAGAGTCCCAGCAAAAGCAGTTGCCCCATATCACAAACACCAGTGCATATCTCCTTTTTGATACCCGTCCGTATCATCATTTCCCAGCAGATTGCCTGAATACACTTTACAAACCAAGATCACCAGTATTGCAGATACATCCTGACACTCGTCCGTGTCGTGTCACCAGCAGAAAGCCAAAGACACCCTCTTTGCACTTACATATACCTATACACTTTCCTGACACCCGCCCGTGTCATATCCCCAGCGTGGTCGCCTATACTTGTATATACACTTTCCTGACACCCGTCCGTGTCATATCCCCAGCAGACAAACACTCACCTATACATTATATACTCACTACTCATTGGTACACCTACTCAGATACTCGTCCGTATCTTATATACACCATGTATATCCCCGCAGATTCGACATTAGTCCTTGTTCTTTGTTAACCAGTTGGTACTCGTCCGTACCATCATCTCAGAACATTGCGTCTAATGTTTGTTTCTACATGATACTCGTCCGTATCATAGTCTTAAGGATGCTCGTCCGCATCTTTAATCCATACACCGTGTCAAACACTTATGTCTTCGTGAATATAGATGCTCGTCTGTGTCTACTATTCCCCAGAAGGATACTTTCAGATGCAACACTCGTCCGTGTTCCTTGTTAATCAGTTGATACTCGTCCGTATCATCAGCTCTGAGCACGTGTCAGTTTGTTTCTACATGATACTCGTCCGTATCATAGTCTTAAGGATGCTCGTCCGCATCTTTAATCTATACACAACACCAAACACTTATACCTTTTGTTTCTTGGATGTAAACGCTCGTCCGTGTTTACTATCTCCCCAGTAGATCGCAGTCAAATTTCCTTTTTATCTAACACTCGTCCTGTGTTATGATAAACTTTGAGAGCAGCCGTCCCCTGCTAAGTGGTCGTCCTCCACTTCTTGATGGTCGTCCTCCATCATGCTCATCCGATGGCCGTCCCCATCGTTGATTTTAGCAGCCGTCCCCTGCCAGGTGGTCGTCCTCCACCTTTTGATGATCGTCCTTCATCACTTTATCCAATGGCCGTCCCCATTGTTGATTTTAGTTGTCTAACACTCATCCTGTGTTATGATAAACTTTGAGAGCAGCCGTCCCCTGCTGAGTGGTCGTCCTCCACTTCTTGATGGTCGTCCTCCATCATGCTCGTCCGATGGCCGTCCCCATCGTTGACCTTTTCTATCCGATGGCCGTCCCCATCGTTGATATTTTGGCAGCCGTACCCTGCCAGGTGGTCGTCCTCCACCTTTGATGGTCGTCCCCATCATATTTCTTTTATGCCCAACAGAGCAGCCGTCCCCTGCTAGGTGATCGTCCTTCACCTTTGATGGCCGTACCCCATCATCTGTTTATTTCATTTATTCTTTAACCCGATGGCCGTCCCCGTCGTGGTCCCTTTTCTTTTTTAACCCGATGGCCGTCCCCATCGTTGGTTACTTTACCTTTGTGAACTTGATGGCCGTCCCCGTCATGTTTCACCAATCCCCAGAGAATGTTACTACTTTATCTTGATGGTCGTCCCCATCATATTATCTTAGTTTCCCAGCTAGTCGGCCGTCCCCGTCTTAGCTTTATCTTTTATCCCCAGCATGTCGGTCGTCCCCGTCATCGCTTTATTTTACACACTTTCCCCAGCATGTCGGCCGTCCCCGTTTACCCAGCAGTCGTCCTCTGCTCGACGGTCGTCCTCCGTCGCCCACACTTTACAATATACTTTATTTGCTTTTACAATCTATATCCCTTTTCTTCTTCATTTCTGTGAGTGCAAATTTTGGACTGTCTTTGGTATTCAACCACAAGTTATCTTGTTTGCCTGTTAAGCCGTCGCTTACACCCTGCACAGCTAACTCATGTTTGAATAGGGGCAGCTGTAAACACCCCAAATTTGCCCTCACCCATTCACACCATGGCTTGTGATCATTCTCATATGCATAAACACAAACATATCATCTCACAGTACACTGTTGATTCACTGGATAGTTTCTAAGGCATCTGCACCTAGGGTTTGTGATCTGAGCAATCCCAAAGCATCTTGAGCCATTCCGAAGGCCACCAATCAAATCAAAGGGGTCCATGTGTGTTCTTACATCATATTCCATCTCCTCAAAGTCAAAAATGCAGAGGAATCACAAGAACTAGGGTTTGAGTGGATGCAGAGCCAGGATGAACTGCACAGTTGACTGAAAATTAGGGTTTTGGTTTCAGAGGCCATAACTCCAAATTTTTTGGTCATTCTTGTTTCCATTGGTCTCTATATGGTATAGGGAGTATGCATATCAATTTTCATGAAGAAATTCCATGGGGAAGTCATCTGATCAAGAGTTGACTTTTCAGACAAGTCAGTGCAAAATCAGGGCATCTGAGGTCCCCAATGACCCAACCAATGGGTGATCTTCATCATTTTGAGTGTATATGATCTTTATTTGATCATGGAAGAAGGTTGAAGTCCACAAAAATCAAGAATTTGGAGTTTTTGCAAATGTTGACTTTTTGGGTTTTGTTGACTTTTCAAGAATGCACCATTTTAGGGCAATTTTCAAGCTTTGATTCATGATCCAAAAAAGGCTTCAAATGGAAAAACTTTGGTCATGAAAGTTGTAGATCTCATCTTTCCCTTTTCAAAAAATACAAGAACATGATCAAACTCTTCATGGATCAAAAGTTATGGCAATGCAAAGTTGGCAAAAATCATTGTTTTTCAAGTTATGCACCAAATGGAAATTTTGCAAAACCTTGGATCAATGCATTATGTGACTTCTAATCCCTCTCAAACCAGTACACAAACATTTCTCTAAGTCATAAAATCAGAAATGAACTAATATTGCCCATGGTTTCATGTTTGGTTGGACAAAAAGGTCACATGTGAACAAGAAGCCACAACTTGCAAAAAACCATCATTGTGCTCCCTACAACTTGATGCATTGGATGCTGCATTGTGGCTAGCCTCTCACCTCACCATGCTGCACCAGAACCCATCTTGTACTTGCCTAGACTTTGAGCCATGCCTTATCTTACAAAAGTTGACTTTTATGCAAAAGCAAACATCCCAATCACAGCTGCACAAGTCACATCCTCTGGCCACTTGGATTAAAATATGTTATCAATTTGCAAGCCAAAACACTCAAGAGGCAAGGCTGAAGCATACACATTCACAACATTCACATAAAAAAACCTCCCAACTGCAATTGGCTTCGAATTCCTCTTCACAGCAAGCAAACACTAAAACTCTCATCACTATCCAACTCAACACACTCCATTGAGTAGAAACCACCCAAAGCACCAGCCTGAAACACCCTGAATCCTCCATTGCCATTGTTCACCTTCATTCTGCAGATTCTATCGAATCTCTCATCCTAGCCCACAAACACCAAAACAAACCCTGCAAAGCAACTCAATACACTTCATAGATCACAAACCACCCCTTTTCACAGCCTGAAAGTGCCAAGATCACCATAGCCATTGCTGACTGAACTGAAGCAGTTCTCTTCGAAACTCATCATCCAGCAAATCTAAACTCCATTTGAGCATCCAGACACACTTGGGGGATCAAGTAGAGCAGCTTGCATCAAGGGAAGTAGCCTGAAAGTTCCTAAATCAAAAACTGCAAAACTCAGGTAGCTCAAAAATAATTTTTCCAGAAATCTCTTTTTGTGTTACAAACTTGATCTTCATGCTTGTCTGATCATTCTGGTACCTTTAGTTTTTGAAATGGTTTTGTTTTAAGCATTTAATTTGAGTTTGAAGCTTACGAACCCTAGAACTTAGTTTCTTCGATTCAGATGATTTAGGTAATATAAATTTGTTTTAGGTTAGGGTTTTGGTTCGTGAGAGTGAGAGGAACATTTCCCTGGCTTTAGTTTTCATTTTTATTACGTTTTGAGGAAGTTGGGTGTTTCTCAGGTGAGGGCTGGCCGGAGAAGACGACCGGAAGTCTTCTCCGGCAGCCTGAGAGTGATTAGGGTTAATTGCATTTAATTAGGGCAAGGTTCAAACGTGGGCCATTGGATCAGGTTTCGCGCGCGTGTTTGAGTGGTTCAGATCAGTTCATTAGTTTTAATTAGGTTTAATTAAATTAATAAATCAAGATTAATTCAGTTTGAATCCTGGCCACAGGATTGCGCGCCAGTCAACCTTTTTAAACCCAGACTCAATCCTGGCCATCCAATTTGTTTACTTTTCATTTTATTTAATATTAATTCATTTTTCTTGCATTTAATTTGTACAATTAATTTAAAATAGTTAAAAAATCATAAAAATTATGAAACTTTTTCTTTAAGGTTTTATTAATTTTTATGACACAAAAAATATTTTTATTTTATTTTTATCATTAAAAAAGTATTTTTAAATATTTAAAAGATTATTTTTAATTGATTAATGAGAATTAATTAATTAAAAATACTTTTAGGTATTTAAAAATTACAAAAAAATTCATGAAATGTTCTAAGACATTTAGAAACATTGTCCAACCTTCAAACCAAATTTCTTTTTTGATCTTGATGCATTTTAAGAATTTTTCATTGAATTAAATCATTTTTGATGCATTATTTTGTTCATGTGTTTAAAAATTCATTTCTGCCTTTTGGTGAAGGTTGAGACATTGATTCTTTTTGCATTGTTTTCCATTTGACATGTAGTTTCAAGGATAAAAAGGCCATGATTTGATCTTGCATTTTCTAATTGATTGGCATTTCTTTTGTTACAAACCCTAAAAAGCCCTAATAACTTGCAAAATTCATAACTTGAGTTTGGTTGAGAGTTGAGAGTTCTCCTTTGGGCAGTGATTCATTATAGGCCTAGGGTTTCTTTGGGTACCATTTTCCATTTTTTATGTTAAGGTTTGCTTCTGTTTTTGGTTTATGTTTGATGTTTGATCCATGAACCCTAATTTGGGCTTTCATTTGCATCCCTCTTGCATTCTCTTGCATAACATGACTTGCCATTACATTTTGTGCATTCTCATGATTCATTTAACATCTTAAGACATGTATGAATCATGTTTGATCATTGCATTGCATATTTGCCATGTCATTTGTCTTGTATGTTTCATAACATTTCATGTTTGTCCATGCTCCTCAACTTGCATCATTTGCATCCATGACTTTGTATGAACATCTCATTGTCTTGTCTCATGTTCATAGCACTCCATAGCATCATCATCATCATCAACATGCTTCTGGTTTTTGCTTATCATGTCATTTCATTTCATTTAGCATTGCATTGCATTTGTTTCTAACATTGCAGGTGGTAAGTAACTTGAGAAGTGAATTTGCCTTCACTTCTCATAACCTTTATTCTCATCTCTCTTGCATACCATGCTGCATTTGTACCTGTGTTTGAGATTGAGTTTGTTCATTCTTCTTCCTCCCACTTTCTTTCTTCAAGTGACTTGACTTCTTGAATAAAGCAAGTCACTTTGCTTCTCTTGATCTTGTTCATCTGCTTCCTGGTGGTTCATCTGAAGATTGTTCTTGAAAACCTCACAAACATTAGGACCAACCAAGCATGATAATGAATTAGGGTTTTGATTAGTCTCCCCCATAGTTTTTACCTTTGTGTCTCTCCTTGAGTCATCTCCCCTCACCTCATAATCAGGGACTAAACCCTCAAGGCTTTAAGACTTTGTGATTAAGATCATGCCTGCATTCTTCTTTTAGGATGGAGTGTATAACTTTAATCCTAAGTCTTGGACCCTTAAGGTGTTGAACTCTCTTAATTAATCCATCTAATAATCATCAAGACATTACACTTGTAACTTGGGCCTTGCATTAGGGTTCTAATTCTTCCTTAATTGGTTAAGAAGGACTAACCCTAAAGTTAATGGACAAGTCCCCCTCAAGTTGTCTTACAAATCATAAAAAACACTTCATCATCATATCATTAATAAAATCCACTTAATCAAAGGTTTGTTCTGTCATGGGTTTAATCCCTAATCATGGATTAAGCTGAGGATCCTTCCTCAGCTTAAACACCCTCATCTATTATCCTTCTTTTAGGATAGTGTAATGAGCCTGTTAAATCCCTGATTATGGCTTAACCTCATTACTTAACACTAAACAAAAATCACAAAAACATCTAATTAATCACAAGTAGGTTAATGATCTTAACCCTACATCAAAGGTGATTAAGTGTGAGAATCTGACTTCACACTTAAGGTAATTCTCATTACCCCTAATCAGAGGGATGATGTGATGAGTTTACCAAATCCATTGATTTAGGTTTAAGCTCATTATCTTATGACAAACTCCAAAAAGAAATAAAAGACTGAAAACACAAGAACAAACAATAATCGTCTCCTTCGGGATTCTTTTCTCATCATCTTCACTCACAACCGAGAACTTGCTTCTTCCGTCTAATGCAAGACAGTTTGCATCTGTGCCAGACAGATCATACACTTGAGCATAGACTGCAAGCAGTTCACCAGTCAATCCTTTCAGTCTCTTTGGGTCGAACTACGGTGTTCTGACTTCCTCATTGCACGAGAGGATACGTAGGCATAACTTAACGGTTATCGAACAAAAGTCTCTGTCCATTCCCCCTCTTTCCAGCTTCATTCTTTAGCCTCATTATCATGAGCATCTCATCTTTGTTCCTACACTGACACTGTATATATCACATTTCACACTTCTTTTACACTGACACCTGTACATCCTTTTTCAGCTCTTTTATACACAAATCGCACTGACACTACCCCTTTAAAACACAAATCTTTTAAGCGTGGATCCCGTCGAGTACGACGGACAATCTGGGTGCTAATACCTTCCCAGGTTGTAAACGACCCCCTTTCTCAGTCTCTCTGGTTCGCAAACCGTCTTGTCCATCTTTTTCTAGGCCTATGCAGCATTGCCTTTCCTCCGGGATAAAAATGCCTAGCTGGCGACTCTATTCATTCTCCAGTGAGTTCACGGCTGTGTGTTCTCACTGTTCCCTTCGCCGACCGTTCGCGTCTGTACCTTCATATGATCCATTTTCATTTGTCGGGAGCGACAGAAGGTTGTTGCGAGTAGGATACCGGTGTGCACGGTTGACGGGGAACACTCTTCTACGAGCAATATTTCCTGAACCACAACAGAGTTAGAAACAAACATAATAAAAACAAAACCTACAAAACAAAACAAAAGTTAGTATGCAATGCAGTATGCCTATTTATTTTCCAAGGTATCCGGCTTGGTGCTTGGTTTTGACCTTTCCAGACCCCGAGGAAGATGCTTTGATATTGCTTGAGGAAAGAAGCCCAATGGAAACAAACTAACATATATATTACAAATGGTGCATAATACATAGTTTGTTTTTACAACACATGCCCCTGAGGGGTCAAAATACAACAAAACAAAAGAAAAGTACATGAAACAGAAATGAACAACAAGCAAAGAAATCAAACATCTAATCCAAACTCATCCTCCTTAACCTCCTTCAAAAGTGCCTCAGTTACAGGACCAGCCGGATGCTCTGTAATAGTCCTGATAAGGAGGTTCCTAGTGGCAATAGCAGTGGTCAGCTTCTTTTGCCTGTCCTGGTCCTTTGACCTCTTCAAACCAGCCCTAAGCTTCAACTCTGAAACCTCCTTCTGGGCTGCCATCAATGCTTCCTGTTGTTTCTTTTCATTAGCTTCTAACTGCTCAATCCTGGCTTGAGTTCTCTTATCTTCTTGAGTGCGAGCTTCAGTGATCCTGACCCACCTAGCTTGACTTTCTTGTAGATAGAGATCAGTCCTAGCCTTCTGAAGCTTGGCCTCCTTACAAGCATTCTTCAATATTTGCTCCCCAGCTCTTGATTTCTTGATGTAGTCCTCTGTTTTCTCAATCTTGGCCAGATGCTCCACCCTAAGCTTCTCCAACCTTTCAATGTCCAGACGACCATCACTCCTCTCCCAAAGAGTCTTCTTCAGAGCTTGAGACAGATTCTCATTCCTTTCCTTCAGCTTCTCAAATTCTTCCAGGCTGACAGTGGCTGGAGGTGGTACTGTGGATGGTCCAGGTGCATCCTCAATGGTGAAAGGCATTCCAGAAATTTGTCTCTAGTATGAGACCAGTCATAATATTGAGCTGAAGCCACATTGTTGCACCTCCCAAGAATGGCCATCCCTTTGGTCTGGATGTTGTCCCAAGCCCAGGATGCTTGTCTGACAACAGCTAGATTAGGCTTTACCTCACAATACAAGGTCTCAGCTAAATCTTGCACTCTTGGAGGGTGAACCAAAGCATAGCCCAATTGTCTCTTGAACAGCAAAGGATTGTAGTTGATGCAACCCTTCACTCCTACTAGAGGTACATTGGGGTACTGTCCACAGCTAGTGATGATATCCTTGCCTTTGGTGCTCTGGGTGCACCATCTGATGTCATCTGAAGTCAAAGCAATAAGTCTCTTAGCCCAATTCTTCTGTTGGTGAGGATTCAGGAAGGCATCAATCTTAGGTAAGTGTTTGAGTAGCCAAGTATGAAATAGAGGAGCACAGCATCTCACCAACTTTCCTCTCTGTTTCTCATTCCTCTGGTGAACAGAATAATAGAAATCCCCCAGCAATGTGGGCACTGGGTTTCTCAAAAGGAAGAGATGAATAGAATTCTTGCTGATAAACTTGGGCTCATCTGTAAATAGTATAACCCCATATATACTGAGGGCTAACAATGCACAAACTGCCCTCCATTCTCCCAGAGAGGCCTTCAGGATGGCCTGAGAAGTCAGAAAGTCTAAGTGCAAACCAGGGATCCCAGCCTTTGTTGTCATGTTCTGCTCAATCAAAATAGGCTCCAGGTACAATGCTTTTGCCACTTCTCCATTGCTGGGAGAAGTCATCTCTGGGTTGAAGGGGACACCACCCCTGACAGGTACTCCAATCAATGATGAGAACTCCTCCAGCAGAGGTCCTAACTGAAAGTTCTGGAAAGTGAAGCATCTCAAAGGAGGGTCATAGAACTGTAAGCAGGTGTGGATAAAACTCCTCTGAGAAGGGTCCAGGTCCATAACCATATCAAGGATGCCTCCATAATGCTCTCTGAATAATGGGATGTGGTCTGGAGTGATAAGTGCCTGGACGTGCCCGATGCCAGTCAGCACAGGCTCAAAGAAATGGTATGAAATGTTGCTCTTCTTGGGTGTCATGACTGCTGATGAAGAGCTGAAAACAAGTGCTGATGATGAAGACTGATACTGGAGATGAGCCACTGATAGGCTGAGGCTGGTGATAAGAGTAGCTGAAACAGGCAATTGATGAAGATAGTTGAAGCAGATAACTGATGAACAGAGGTCTATGCAGATGAAGGGGTCAAAACCAAGCCAGATACAATATGGATACCCTGAAAAACAAATAAACAAATGTCAAATGATGCAATGATGAGCATGCAAATGATTATGCAAGGGTTTTTGATCAAGCTGGATCTGATTAACTGCCTTGGTATAAGTCCATGTATGTTTAAGAAGTCCAGATGAAGGTTCATAAGTCCAGTAATCAAGGTGGGGGACTCAAATAAAGAGTCACATGTCCAGGGTTAAATCACAAGAACTGTCCAAAGTGGAGTAATCTTAATCAAACAAGTAATAGGGTATGATGTGGCCAAAGGCACCTGCAAACCTGTAAACAGCCCAACCCCCTCACAGGTAGTGTTCTAAAACAAGGATCCTCAGACATGGATCAGTTATGAGAAGTGTAAACACTTCTAACCCGGAGGTACAGTGTTTACAATAACCATAAAAGATCCTCCTCTAATTTACCTCAGTTTCTGAAGGTCATAGTAAAGGTCATCCAGACTTAGCAGGCTTCCCAGATAGCCCTAGCACTACAGGAAATCTGTAGCACAGAGTTCTCAAGAAGAAGCCCACATCTGAACCGTGTTTCATATTCCCGCACCAGACCGAAATGGAATGGGAAAGAACATGAACCACTCTAGCCTAGGTGTCACTCAGGTCCCGGGTATAGGACCTTAAACTCTCAGTAGAACCCCACCCAACAAAACAAAAACCAGATCCAGCAAGATGACAGTATGACAGTATGATGTATAAAGCTATAAAGAAAGCAATAAATAACTGTACATAAAGCAGTAAATAAAGCAAATATATAAACACAATTAGCACATAACACCCCAGTAAACACAAATCAAACAAGCGCTAGCAGGAACCCACAAAAAGAACCAGAAGCCCTGGTTACAGTATAAGGATCCCCAGCAGAGTCGCCAAGTTGTCGCTCCCACCAAAATGACACCTAGTCAAAAGGGGTACAGACGCGAACGGTCGGCGAAAAGAGAAATGAATGAATAGAGTCGCCAGCTAGGCATTTTTATCCCGAAGGAAAGGTAATGCTGCATAAACCTAAGAAAAGATGTGGATAAGACGATTGCGAACCAGAGAGACTGAGAAAGGGGGTTGGTTACAACCTGGGAAGGTATTAGCACCCAGATTGTCCGTCGTACTCGACGGGATCCACGCTTGAAAGATTTGTGTTTTAAAGGGGTAGTGTCAGTGCAATATGTGTATCAAAGCTGGAAAGAATGCAAGTGTCAGTGCAAAAGAAAAGTGAAGTGTATAAGAGAAGTGTTAGTGCAAGAACAGAAGTATAATGCTCAAGATTATGAGGCTCAAAGAATAATGCTGGAAGGAGGGGGAATGTACAGAGACTTTTGTTCGATAACTGTTAAGTTATGCCTACGTATCCTCTCGTGCAATGAGGAAGTCAGAACACCGTAGTTCGACTCAAAGAGACTGAAAGATAAATTGACTATGAACTGCTTGCTTGTCTATGCTCAAGTGTATGACCTGTCTGGCTCAGGTGCTAACTGTCTTGCATTAGACGGAAGAAGCAAGTTCTCGTTTGTGAGTGAGTGTGATGAGAAAAGAATCCCGGAGGAGACGATTATTGTTTGTTTTTGAGTTTTCAATCTTTTATTGCTTTCTGAAGTTTGTCATAAGTTAATGAGTTTAAGCCTAAACCAAGGGTTAGTAAACTCATCACATCTTCCCTCTGATTAGGGGTAATGAGAATACCTTAAGTATGAAGTAAGCACCTCACACTTAATCACCATGATGTAGGATTAAGATCATTAACCTACTTGTAATTATTTAGATGTTTTTGTTGTTTCTGTTTAGTGTTAAGTAATGAGATTAAGCCATAATCAAGGATTTAATGGACCCATTACACCATCCTAATAGAAGGATAATAGATGAGAACATTTGAGCTGAGGAAGGCTCCTCAACTTAATCCATGATTAGGGATTAACCTCATGACAAAACAAAGCCTTTGTTAGAGTGGATTTTAGTTAATGATAAGATAAAGAAGCGATTTTTATGGTTTGTAAGACAACTTGAGGGGGACTTGTCCATTAACACTAGGGTTAGTCCTTCTTAACCAATTAAGGAAGAATTAGAACCCTAATGCAAGGCCCAAGTTACAAGCTTGATGTCTTGATGATTATTAAGTGAATTGATTGAAGGATTTAAACACATTAAGGGTTTAACACTTAGGATTAAAGTTATACACTCCATCCTAATAGAAGGATGCAGGCATAAGCTTAATCACAAAGCCTTAAAACCTTTAGGGTTTAGTCCTTGACTATGAGATGAGAGGAGAAGACTCAAAGATGACACAAAGGTAAAACTAAGTGGGGGACTAATCAAAACCCTAATTGTTATCATGCTTGGAGATCCTAGGGTTAATGAGGTTTGCAAGAAGATCTTCAGAGAAACCACCAGGAAAGAAGCAGATGAAAAGAGCAAAGAGAAGCAAAACAACTTGCTTCATTTAAGAAGACAAGTTGCTTGGAGAAAAGAAAGTAAGATGAACATGAATGAGAAAGCCCACTCCAATACACATACAAAATGCAGCAAAGAGAGTATGAAAGAGATGAAAAGAGATTGTGAGAAGTGAAGGCAAATTCACTTCTCAAAACAACTTACCACCTGAAAAGTTAGCAAAAGAAATGAAATGCAATGCAAATGAGATGAAATGTCATGATGAAAACCAAAACCAGAAGCATAAACATGATGTTAATGATGCTAAGAGATGATACAAACATGAGGCAAGGCATGAGAATGATCAAACAAGCATAAGGATGCAAATGAGGCATGCTTTGAAACATGAATGTACATGAAAAGTTATGAAATGCAATGGACATACAACATGGCAAATGAAAGATGCAATGATCAAACATGATTCTAACATGTCCTAAGATGTATTATGAATCATGTGGATGCACAAAATGTCATGGCAAGTCATAGGATGCAAGCAAATGAAAAATGGATGCAAAGGAAAGCACAAATTAGGGTTATATGCATCATGCCAAACAAAAAATCCAAAACTAGAAGCAAATGACATGATAAAAATTTGAAAATGCAATCAAAGATACTCTAAACCTATACAAACTCACTGCCTAAAGGAGGGGATCCAATTCTTAACCTAGTGAAAGTTATGAATTTTCTAAGATTGCTAGGGTTTTAAGGTACTTCAACAAGAAAAATGCCAAACAAATTGAAAATGCAAGATCAATTCAAACTAATTTTACCCTATAAACTAAATGATATGAAGAGTGCAATGCAAGAAGAATCATCATTCAACTCTCAAAGGTTAGGCAGAGAGAAATTTTTGAAGTTTGACACAAAATATTGCCTTGAAATGAGATTAAATCCAATGAAAATGATCAAAAGGCATCAAGAACAAAAAAAGAAATTTGGTTTGAGGGTTGAACAATGTTTCTAAATGTTTCTAAATGCTATGTGAATTTTTTTGTGATTTTTAAATACCTAAATGTATTTTTAATTAATTAATTTCCATTAACTAATTAAAAATAAACATTTAAATGATTTAAAAATAATTTTTAATGCAAAAAATAAAATAAAAATCATTTTCTGATTAAGAAAAATATTTGAAACAAAAATGCAAAGGGAAATATTTTTAGGATTTTTCTAACTATTTTAAAATAAATATGAAAGATAAATGAATAAAAATGAAATAAAAATGAATTTAAATGGAAAGTATGCAGGATCCAAGGCTGAGATTCAAAGCTGGGAGTAAAGGGTTGACTGCGCGCGCTATCCTACGGCTGGCATTTAAACTGACCCAATTAAATTAAACTGGATTAATTAAACTAATTAAGTGAGATTAGGGTTTTAATGAGAGATCCAGGCCCTCCATTCGCGCGGGAGTCAACAAAAGTCCACAAGATCAAAGGTCCACATTTAAACTTGGCTAAACCTAATTATCAAACCCTAATTATTTTCAGGTCACCGGAGAAGAGCTCCGGTCGTCTTCTCCGGTGACACCCTTCCCTGAAAGTTTCAAAATCACTCCCTAGGTTATTTCTGGAGCTCTAAAGCTCCAGATCACTTCCTCTCACCTCCCTAAACTCATCCCTGACCTCAAAAACAATTTATTTCTCACCATTAACAAGATTCGAAAGGAAGAACAAAAATGGCAGAAATTTCAGGCAATCAATACAAGCTCATTTCTACACCATTTTCAAAATTTCAAAGTCCAGTATGATCAGGAGAGCATGCTTTATCATTTAGAAACTAAAAACAAGAGTTCTGGAAAAATGTTTCGGGGAGGTACCTGAGCTTGAGCTTTCTCAGTTTGGGACTTTTAGGCCTTCTCTCTTTGTGCAAACTACTCCCCTTGAACTCCTGATGCAGTTTTGATGCTTGGAAGGAATTTCTTTTGCTGATTTGGGAGTTTGCAAGCCAACTGGTCAAAAATCGTGTTTGGCTTATGGGGTGTTTTTGGCTGTTTCAAGGGTTGGTTTGTGGTCAGTGAGTCACTTTGAGATCAATGGTGAAGTTGGTTTGAAGATTGATTGAGTGAGCTGAGAGATTCGAAAGGTTTTGCAAGTTGGGGAATTTTTGATAACTTTGGCAATCTGAAGTTTCAGCTTGTGTTGTGTTGTGTGTTATGTCTCTTTTGGTCCACTTATCACTCTTGGATAGGTCAGAGGAGTTGGTGTGGCCTAGCTTGATTGGTATGGGTCTTTTTGCAAAAAGTCCAAGTTAGGTGTACTTGAGGTATGGGCAAGTGTGAGGCTGTGATAGGGGCATGGTTGGGCTCAGCTGAGTTTAGGGAGAGCCATGGAAATGTATTAGAAGCAATGCAGCAAGTGGATTAGGGTTTGTCATAGGTTTTGCAACTTTGTGACTTTTGGGCCCTTTTGTGATTACTTGAAGCACAAGTCATGAAAATGGACAAACTCTTGGTGCATTCTGAATTTTAGGCATTGGTTTATGTTTGTACAAAGATCAGAAGTCACTTTGAGGTCTCATTTTGCCTTGGCAAGAGGTTTTGCAACTTTGCCTCTTTGGTGCACAACTTAAAATTATGTGATTTTTCCCAACTTTGACAAGCCATAACTTTTGATCCAAAATGAATTAGAATGAGTTCTTGTACTTTTTGAAAAGGGAATGATCCATTCTACAACTTTCATGACCAAAGTTTTCCCATTTGAAGTAATTTTGAATCAAAAAGAAAGGGTTGAAAAAGTTTCCCAAAATGGCAAGTTTTCATTACATGTCATTTTCCCAAAAAGGCAACTTTGCAAATGGCTTGAAATTCTCCAATTTTGTGAACTTCCAATACCTTCTATGATCAAATAAAGATCATACATAATCAAAATGATGATGAACACCCTTTGGTTGGGTCATTGGGGGCCTCAGATGCCCTGATTTTACACTGACTTGCTCAAGAAGTCAACTCCTGATTAGATGCCTTCCCCATGGAATGTATTCATGAAAATTGATATGCATGATTCTTATAACATATAGAGACCAATAGAAACAAGAATGACCAAAAAATTTGGAGTTATGGCCTCTGAAACCAAAACCCTAATTCTAGGTCATCTGTGCAGTTAAACCTGGCTCTGCTTCCATGCCATTCCCAGTTCTTGTGATTCTTTGACTTTCTTGACTTTGTGGGGGTATAATATGATGCTTGAACATACATGGACCCCTTTGAAGTGATTGGAGACCTTTGGAGTAGCTCAAATGGCTCTTGGATAGCTCAGATCACAAACCCTAGATGCAGATGACTTAGAAGCAATGCAGTGAATCACAAATGCAATATGAGACGCTATGATTGAACTTATGCATATGAAGAGATCACAAGCCATGGTGTGAATGGGTGAGGGCAAATTTGGGGTGTTTACAATGGTCACAACGTTTTCTCTTCGATCCGGATGATTCTTTGATTCATTGTTCATTTCAATCCCATTTTTGAACTCAGCGTACATCATTTACCTAATTTGGAGCTTCGTGTTCATTATTGTTGTGTTTTGTGCATCTGGTGTGATTTCCGGTGTCGGAGCCCTAGCTCCGGTCACCGGAGTCTGCAAAGTTTGAGTCTAGGGTTTCTAAGGTTGAAGAAGGGTCCTATGCCCTTGGATCTTGTCTCTGAGCGTCCAGGATCACGCCACGTTTTAAGTGGAACACCCTCTCATCCACGTGATCTTCTAATTCTATTTTAATTCAGCATACTGCGCACCACACCACAACTTGTGTGCTCCCTCACCTCACAACCAACACTCTTTCCACGTCATTTAATGAAGTCCCTCTCAGTATGCGTCAGATTAATCCTACGGTCCTTTGTTTTTCCATTTATTCTCTGATTTTCCACTTTTACTAATATATTCCTGCGCAGGCCAATGGGCCTCAGTCTCCTATTCGCACCTCCCTCCTCTTAAGCCCAAATCATTTACACTGCATATCCTTACTATCCACACCCCAGCCTCATTTTCTTATTTTATTTCATTTTCTTTTATTTCTTTTCTTTCCATTTTGATTTCCAATTATTAAAAATACTTCCAATTATCCAAAAATTCCAAACTAATTCTTGAATGTCCATTTGAGTTTTCTTTATTTTTCTATATTTTTATTTTCCATTTTTTCCTATTATCCACGTGTCCATTAATTTTCTCTTTTAATTAATTCATTTTAAGTCCTTTTCAAGTACCATGTCTTGTCCATTTTCCATAGAGTTCATTATTTTGAGTTTTGTGTTGATTCTTTTTGATTTGGATTTCTAAGATGATGTAGTTTATGTGTGATTTTCCCCTGATTTTTTAAAAATTTATTAATTTGGTTTTGATTCTTGGCTTGTGAAGGAAGTTTTTAACCCTAGTTCATGTTCTTGTCTTCATTTGACCTACTTGGCTTCTGAATTTCTTCCAATCCTTTTGGCGCATTGTTATATCATGTTTTAGGATCATATGTCTTTATTTGTGGAATTTTTAGATGCATTGTTGATTTGTTGTGAATTTTGGTTCATGCCTTGTCCCATTTTGCTTCTTTGTGATCTCAAGCTCTCTTATAAGCTTAGAAAGGAATTTGTGCCAACTTTTTCTTCTCATTTGGGGTCCCTTTGGGGTATGGGTTCCATTCTGGTATTGACTTAGGGTTTGTGTCTTAGAAAATTTGATGTTTGGCTTACCTTTTGAGTTCATCTTTTCTTATGTGCTTTCACTTCATCTCTTTACTTCTTTCACTCCATTATGTGATTTTTTGGTCTTGTCTGTCTGTTCTCTTCATCTATCTTGCTTCTAAAGCTCTTCTTTGACTTGTTTTAGTTCTGTTTGTGTGCCTTGAGTCCATTTTTGTGCATTTTTGCTTTGCATCTTCCTAAGTGTGCATTTGTTTGCCATTTGTTTCATGTTGCATCATGTTTGCTTGCATGCTTCTTTCCTCATTCTTTTGACTTGCATATCCATTGAGCATTTGTATATAGGACTTCATTTCTGTTTGTATGATGTTAGCATGTCATTTGTGTCATTTTTCTTTGCTTGTATGCTTATGTTGCTAACCTTGCAGGGGCTATGGTAAGTGAGAGATGTGGATGTGAGTTCCACATCTCCAAATCCCATCCCTTCTTCTTTTTATTTCTTTATTGTACTAACCCTTTGTTTGTTGGGCTTAGGCCTTACTCATCTCATCCCTCTTCTTCTCTTCTTCTTTCCTTCTTCTTTAGGATAGAAAACCACACTAACCTTAGGATATCCATGCATGACAACACTTAGGATTTCTTTAGTCCCCATTAGACTTTTGCCTTTGTGATCCTTTGGTTCTTCTTCTCTTCTCATCTCATAACCTCTAAGAAAATACTTAATAAAGTTTGAAGTGATGGCTTGAACAATAGCCTTATCCCATGAGGTACTTGTAGTCTTCCCATCTTGGGATAGTACAAGCTTACCTTGTGATGCACAAGTCTGATCAAGGTATCTTCTTCACAAAGAAAAGCATAAAAAAGACTTCTTCACTGTAAATACCAAAAACACTTAATAAGTTAATGAGTTAGTGAGTTTAGGCCCTAATCTATGGGTTCAAGTTTTGGGGATCTTCTCCTTACTTGAGTGTGCTTGTTCTATTATTCCATCTTGGAATGTAGTGACAAGTGCACATTCCATGGAAAAGAGCTTGAGTTCACTTTCTTGTGACACAATCATAAAAGCTTCTAAAAAACACAAAAAACCAATAAGCGTCTTTCCTTCGGGAATTCTTTTCTCATCTCATTCGCTCCGTACGCGAACTTGCTCCTACTTGTCACTTTGCAAGACGGTTACGCACTCTTCGTCCGAGTCTGCAACACCTGAGCATTGGCATAGGCAGTTCAAGCCTTAATTCACAAGCAATTTCCTTGTTACCCCTAGTTAGGGGAACTACGATGTCTCTGATCCTCATTGTCCTGATGAGGTACGTAGGCAGCGGGGTAGGGCCCGTTTGAGCACAATCTTTATTTTCCCTACATTTTTCTCTTTGTTTTCTTATCCAGTGTCTTTCTCAGTCCTTTTATCCAGTTCATTTTATTTCTCTTTGCAGCAGCTTTCATACCCTCACCCTTTGAAATAGTTTCTTTGCAAGCGTGGATCCCGTCGGGTATGGCGGACGATCTGGGTGCTAATACCTTCTTAGGTCGTAACCGACTCCCGAACTCAGTCTCTTTGGTTCGCAGGACCCGTGTCCTTCCTCTTCTTTCTTCTGGTTTGTGCAACATTACCATTCCCGTTCCTGCGGGATAAATATGCTTGGCTGGTGACTCTATTCATTTTCCGCGCCACTTTCGCGTTTGTACCAGGATGGAAATCCGGGGAGCGACAGCTGGCGACTCTGCTGGGGACATCATAACCAGAGTATCTCTGGTTCCCCTGTGAGTCTCTCCTAGCGCTTGCGTGTTTCTGTTTCTTTAGGTGTTGATTGTTTGCTGTTGTGTATTGTATTTTTATTGTTGTTTATTTTACAGCTTTATTTACAGCTTTATTTACAGTTTTCAGTATTTATTTTCTGCATCATGTATATATACTGGACTGTCTGAACTGGTTTTCTGTTTGGTGGGCTCGGGTGATACTGTTTCTGAGAGATAAGCCAAGTACCCGGCTTGAGTGCACTATAGGATTAGAGTGGACATATTGTACTCACATGTGACATGATGAGTGGCAATGTGTTTCACGCCCAGATTGCGACCGTCTTGGAAATATCTTGTGTGGGGATTTCCTCCACTTCGGGATAGGACCTTGATAGTTATGTGCATCTGGGGACTGATTATTGAGAACCTTTGTGGAAACAATCCTCTCCAGTGGTGACAGTGGCAGACCACATTTTGTGGCAAACCCATTCGCACCCGAGGGTCCACTGGGGACTCGCATAGGATGGCCTGGTTCTCTTATAGGAACTCAGTCAAAGCATCTGGTCGTATGACATTAGTACTGTATCCTACGGGCTGAATGTACTATTGTTTCTCAATTTCAGCGCTTGAAGCTGAGAACTTATAAGGGATGCTTGTTTTTCCCGGACTCAGCTGAGGCCTCCCTGCGTAGTACATAATGCCTAACTGATTCCCTGATTTGGTCATGAGCCATTTCTCGGAAATGGTGAAAGTATTATTGCTATTCGTCTTTGAGAGTCCGTGATGTTTGACCCGGAGCACACCTGTGAGATTGGGAAGGGTTTACAGGTTTTCAGGAACCCTTGACTCCATCATACCCTGGTTACCAGTGCAGTTTCATGTTCTGATACAGTTACTTTGGTTCCGAAGTTCTTGAGTTTATCTGGTTCTTGATTGGGAGTATCTGAGCTTATCTGAGTGTTTGTGGGTTGTTATCCAGAGGATTTGGGTTTCTGATCACTTGGCCTTGGTATCCAGATTCCAGACAGTCCCAGATGGATCATATGTCTTTGCATTTGCATTTGCATTGCATCATTTCATCATTAATCATGTTTTGTTTTCATTCACAGGTTCATACCTTTGCTTCCAGTTCTGGTATCCTCTTCAGAGATGGAAGATCCTCGCAAGCAGAATATTCATTTCAAGTTCTTTGACACTAAGGTTGGTCTGTTAAAGAAGATGGTGAAGCTGATCACACCCAACCATGTAGAGAGATTTAGGAAGGCTTATGGGAGTATTCTGGATGTGGTGGTAGAGTTAGATCCTTTTGAGAGAAGTTCCATTCACACCCTGCTTCAGTATTATGATCCTCAGCTCCGTTGTTTCACTTTTCCTGATTTTCAGTTAGGTCCTTTGCTGGAGGAGTATGCTTTGATCTTGGGAGTCCCTGTTCGAGACCAGATTCCGTTCAATGCTGAGATGAGTAGACCTGCACCTGAGACTATTGCCAAGGCTCTTTATTTGAGCACTTCTGCTGTGAATTCTATGACCATCATTAAGGGAGGTGTACCTGGGTTTGCTTTGGAGACTTTGGTAAAGAAGGTGGAAGAGTTGGCTGTTGAGGAAGAATGGGATGCTGTCTGTGCTATCATGGCCCTTTCTATCTATGGCATTATTTTGTTTGCAGATATGGAAAAGTTTATAGATATGAATGCCATTCATCTTTTCTTGCTGAAGAATCCTGTGCCTACATTGCTCGGAGATTTGTATTACTCGGTGCACTACAAGACTGAGAAGAAGAAGGGAGGTTTAGTTCGTTGTTGCGCTCCTTTATTTCATATGTGGTTCATGAGGCATCTGCCTAGTACTGGAGTGTTTAGTGACCATACCTTGGTATGGGCTCAGAAGCTAGAAAAGGTTCTTGCCAAGGATGTCAGGTGGATCACTCAAAGGCTGCAAGGTGCATGTTTCATCACTAGCTATGGGAGTTATCTTAGTGTACCTTTATTGGGAGTAACTAGAGGGATCAATTATAATCCAATCTTGTTAAGAAGACAGTTGGGATATGCCTTGAGAGAGGTACCAGAAGAATTGAAGTTGACCCCTATTTTCTACTTCCCTGTAAAGGACAATATGCCTTTAGTGAGGAAGGTTGCTGGAGCCTGGAAGTGCATTAAGGGAGAAGGGATAGCCATTTTTGGAAAGTGCAACAATCAGACATTCCCAGAGTATGAAGCTTGGTTGAAAGACAGAGCCATAAGGGTATTGCTGCCATTCTCATCTCCAGTTCCTCCAGTTGCTGAGTCTAATGACACTGTGTCTTTAGAAGAGTTCAAGAAGTTTGAAGCCCATCTGCATGAAGTCAGGGTGGAGAACAATGAAATGGTTAATCTGTATCATCTTGCCAACCGGGCCAAGAATGAAGCTGAAGAGAAATTGGTGAAGATGCAGAACACCTTGGAGGCTAAAGAGAAAGACTTTGCTGGAAGGGAAGCTCACTTTCACAGGTTGGGTATTGAAATTTTGTGATCAGGTATGAGATGTCCTAAGAGATGTCCCAACACTTGATAGGACACTTGACAAATTTAACCAAAACTTAAATAGCAAGAAAAGTAAACAACACAGAAGTTTGTTAACCCAGTTCAGTGTATAACCACACCTACATCTGGAGGCTACCAAGCCAGGAGGAAATCCACTATAAGTAATATTAATTCTAGACTTAAACCACCCTGTTTAATCTATCACTTAATAACTACCCAATGTAATTTCTACCTAAGACACACCTTAGATAAGAGTACCCTACTCACTCCCCCTCAATCACACAGTGATCAAGTTTACAAGTTTACTGAAATTGAAGACATCCTTCAAACAAAATAGCTTGATCTTACTTCACAGTTTCAATCAAGTCACAAATACACTTTTGCTTAAAAGCTCATAAAGTGGTACAATAAAAACACCTGCTATTAAAAACACTAGACACCCTATTTGGTCTTCTAAAATTCGTACTCAATTCTATGAGTTTCTGTTGCTTAAATAGGTATCTGTAATTTGGGCTTTCTGTAGAGGATCCAACCCTAATGCGCAGCAGCTTCCACCTTGAATTTAGGGTTTGTTACCTCCTAGATACTAGGTGATTTAGGTCTTTTGTTTTAATCTGAATCTTCAATATAAAACTCCCTACAGATGCGCCTTGTTCTGTTTTTATCCATCATTAATTAATTCCAGATAATTCTCCTTAAATATCTCTGATCAGTTAATCAATAATTAATTCTGGTAGCAGGTCTGAGATGTCTCAACATCTGTTGGGACATCCTGAAAAACTGAACTTAAGTTATTTACACAATGTCCCAACATCTGATGAGACATCCTGAAATAAGTTCATATACTCTGTTTGATAATGTCCCAACATCTGATAGGACATTCTGAACTGAATTCAACATTTCTTGTTGGTCAAAAATTCTGCCAATTCTTAAACATCTACAAACTCCCCCTTTGGCTAATTTTTGGCTAACATCTTTTCTGGTTTTCAGAGTGCAGCAGAAGTTCTTTTTATCAGAGTATAACATTACTTTTCTGTTGATTCTTATTTGAGATTACTCCCCCTCAAACAAATGTGTATCCAATCTTGTTGCAACAGAAAAAAAACTTATTCAGTTCAGAAGCAAACTTTCATTCATTAATTAAACAGCAATACAATTTGTTGTTGTTCTCCCCCTTGGTAGACACAAAATTAGGGGCCAAAGACACTATTCCAGAAATACATTGCTGTCATTACATTTGCCTCACAGACATTGATCACTCAGATTCATCACTCTCAGTTTCTTCCTCCACTTCTGTTTCTTTATCAGCTTCACTTTCTTCATCAGCTTCACTGTCTTCATCAGAGGCAGCATTCTGATCTTCTTCACTCTCCAGTCTTTTAATGATTTCCTCAAGCTTCTGCTTTCTAGCTTCAAGCTCTTTACAGGTGCTTTTGAGTTCAGCAATTAAGTCCTTCTTGGAGATTGGATTCTTAGCAGTTGAAGGACCTGCAGATGTCCCAGAAGGTGCTTCAACATCTGCTACATGATGACTGAGGAATAACTTGTAGTGAAAAGCCCAGGGGCTTTCTCTTTTGCAGGTTGTATCCTTGTCAGTGAGAATTCCAGGGTATTGATTGAGCACAATACCACACAGCAATGATGGAAAAGCTATTGGCAGCTTTGTTGCAGAAGAGCTGGCATGCTTCATGGTTTGATCAAAAATGAAAGCTCCATAGTCCATCTTGGTTTGAGTTCCCACAGCATATATAAATCTGGCTAGACCAGTGGAGATTGAAGAAGTGTGGTTGGTAGGCACCCAGTTAGCTGTACCAATCCTGTTTAGCATGGCATATTTTCTGGTAAGCATGCTCACTGAGAGCTTTCCCTTCACAGGCCATGCCTTGACCTGGTTTGCAGTGATCACTTTACAGACTTGATTATCTGTCTTACCTAGCTCATTTGGTCCATCTGTTTCTCTTCCTAGGTACTGATTTATGATTTGAGAAGAGAACTCAACACACTAACCTCTCACAAACACTTTTCTGAACTCAGATGACTTACCATTTGAGCAATCCTCCTGAAGATTTACAATGAACTCTTTGACAAGAAGTTCATAGCAGGGAGAGAGGTCTGAGACTGTTTTGAATAGTCCTGCAGCAGAGATGAGATCAATCAATTCAGTGCACTCAAGTGCATTGCTGCTCAGTTCTCTTTCTAGGGCAACTCTTCTTTGGTACACAAACTTCCACTTGTTCACACTAGAGACATGGTGGAAAGATATGTTGTCTAATGGAGCTTCTGGAACACCTGTTGAAGCCCTAGATGGGGCTGGTCTCTTCTTGGGAGGAGATGTTGGGACATCTGATTCAACATCTGAGTCAGATGTGATGACAGCTTTCCTTTTTTGAGTTTGGACTTTACTCCATTGTTTTGATGGCCCAAAAGTGGCTTTAGCTTTGCCTTTCTTTGGAGAGGCTTTCTTCTTCTCAGGGATTGCTGCTTCAGCTTGCATCTTGCCTTTCCTGGACCTGAGCCTTTTGGCTATGCTGGGTTTAACAGATGCTATGATTTCTGCATCAGAGTCCTGCTCCAGGATGACCATTGGAGGAGATTGAGCAGTCTCCTCTTCAGCTGTTTGATCAGCAGGGACTTGATCTTCATTTGAGGCTTTGATCTGATCCTCAAAGTTTTCTTTATCACTTTTATTTGAGGCCTTTTTCTGGTCCTCAGTCTGTTCAGTATCAGCATCAGATGAATTTTCTTTCTCATCTGCAGATGTTCCAACATCTGGTGGGACATCTTGTTCTGCAGGAGTGTCATTTGCAGTTTGAGCTGGTTCTTCTTGAGGTGCAGGCATGGTGTTCAAAGGAACAGAGATCCCACTCACCACTCTTTGTTCAATTAGAATTTGGTTGATAATCTCCTTGATGGAATCATCAACATATTTTGAAGAGTTTGGGGTCCTGTTAGCAGGAGAGGGAATGCCTTTTGCTTTGCTGCGTACTTGATCTTTAGCTCTCTTTGGAGTTCTTGCCTTTTTAGTGTGAGAAACGCTTCCCCTGAGTTCGTCCAATGGGGTTGATTGCATTGGTACTACAGAGATGGGAGTGGCATGAACTACGTCTTCTTGGTTGAGAACTTCTTCAGTTATGTTAGGGTTTTGAGACATTGTTGAGGAAGATGAATGAAAAGCTTTAGGGTTTATGATTTCTGAAGGATAGCTAGTTAATGTGATTCGCTTGTGATAGTATGATGAGAATCTTGATAGCTGCTTATAAATAGTTACTAAATAAGTAGCCGTTACAGTGCAAATGATTAGGAATGGAATTCCCAAGAATCTTGTCCAGATTGGTTTTGCCATCTGGAACTTATGCCATACAATGTCATATGACATGTTGGCACATCTCATTAACTGCTAAATATCACATAAACAGATTCCAAGTTTGCCCCTTAAGTTCTCAAATTGTGTAGCATCCAATGCTTTGGTAAAGATATCAGCTAACTGCAGATTTGTAGCTACATGTTCCAATGAAATCACTTTTTCCTCTACAAGATCTCTGATGAAATGATGTCTGATATCAATATGCTTGGTCCTGCTATGTTGGATAGGATTCTTTGATATGTTTATTGCACTTAAGTTGTCACAGTACAATGTCATGACATCCTGTGGGACATTGTACTCAGTGAGCATTTGCTTCATCCAAACCAACTGAGAACAACTGCTTCCAGCTGCTATATATTCAGCTTCAGCTGTAGATAAGGATACACAATTTTGTTTCTTACTGAACCAAGAAATCAAATTGTTTCCTAAAAAGAAGCATCCTCCTGAAGTGCTTTTTCTGTCATCAGCACTTCCAGCCCAATCAGCATCCCAGAAGCCAGTGAGAATTGGTTTGCAACCATGAAAGTACATTATGCCATAGTCACAAGTACCATTAACATATTTAAGAATTCTCTTGACTTGATTGAGATGACTGACTTTTGGATCAGCTTGATATCTTGCACAAACTCCTACTGCAAATGCAATGTCTGGTCTGCTAGCAGTCAAGTATAACAAGCTTCCAATCATGCTTCTGTATAAGCTTTGATCTACATTCTCACCCTTTTCATCTTTAGTCAGCTTTAAATGTGTGGGGGCAGGAGTTCTTTTATGAGAAGCATTTTCCATTCCAAATTTCTTGACTATGTTCTTGGAGTACTTACTTTGAGAAATGAACATTGAGTCTTCCATTTGCTTTATTTGCAGACCAAGAAAGTAGGTTAACTCTCCTACTAGGCTCATTTCAAATTCAGATTCCATCTGCTTGACAAAATGTTTGACCATCCTGTCAGACATCCCACCAAAGACAATGTCATCAACATATATTTGAGCAATCATGACATTTCCTTCTTCATCTTTAACAAACAGGGTTTTATCAATCCCACCTTTTCTGTATCCTTGCTTGATAAGAAATGTGGTCAGTCTTTCATACCATGCCCTTGGAGCTTGCTTCAATCCATAAAGTGCCTTCTTTAGTTTGTATACATGATTTGGACAGCTTGGATCAACAAATCCTTTAGGCTGTTCTACATATACTTCTTCATTAAGGTAGCCATTTAAAAAGGCACTTTTCACATCCATTTGAAATAGCTTGAACTTCAAGATACAAGCAATTCCCAACAGCAGTCTGATTGATTCAAGCCTTGCTACTGGTGCAAAGGTTTCATCAAAGTCTACCCCTTCAATTTGAGTGTATCCTTGAGCTACAAGTCTAGCTTTGTTCTTTGTAACAACTCCTTGTTCATTTGACTTGTTCTTATACACCCATTTTGTACCAATCACATTTATGTCATCAGGTCTAGGAACAAGATTCCACACTTCATTCCTTGTAAATTGACCTAATTCCTCTTGCATAGCACAAATCCAGTATTCATCAGTAAGAGCTTCCTTAATGTTCTTAGGTTCTATTTTGGAAACAAAACAAGAACCTGAAATCACTTCTCTTGATCTAGTGCTCACACCTCTGTTGGGATCACCAATTATCAAATCTTTGGGATGATCCTTCTGTATTCTGATGGAGGGAGGTTTGCTTGATTCTTCTGTTCTTGTATCAGTTTGAGTGAAGTTATAATGATCATTCTTTTCTTCAGCTTCAATCTTGATATCAGCAGATGTTCCAACATCTTCTGGGACATCTGTAGGAGCATCATCAATTATCACATTAATGGACTCCATGATAACCTTGGTTCTAGAATTAAACACTCTATATGCTCTGCTGTTTATAGAGTATCCAAGGAAAATCCCTTCATCACTTTTAGGATCCATTTTTCTCCTTTGCTCCCTATCTGCTAGAATATAACAGTTACTTCCAAACACATGAAAGTACTTCACAGTGGGTTTTCTGCCCTTCCAGACTTCATATATTGTGGACAAGGTTCCTTTCCTTAAAGTAACTCTGTTATGGATGTAGCAGGCAGTGTTCATAGCTTCAGCCCAGAAGTACAGAGGTAACTTTTTGGCATGGATCATAGCTCTTGCAGATTCTTGAATAGTTCTATTCTTCCTCTCAACAATCCCATTCTGTTGAGGAGTGATTGGTGAAGAATATTCATGATTGATTCCTTCTGAAGAGCAGAAATCTAAGAACTTTTGATTCTCAAATTCCTTTCCCTGATCACTTCTTATTCTGATTACACAGCTGGATTTTTCTCTTTGTAATCTTTGGCATAATTCTTTGAATACATCAAATACATCAGACTTTTCTTTGATGAAATTTATCCATGTATATCTTGAAAAGTCATCAACCACCACATAAGCATACCTCTTACCACCAAGACTTTCAACCTGCATAGGTCCCATAAGATCCATATGCAAAAGTTCCAAAACTTTGGAAGTTGTCAGATGTTGGAGCTTTGGATGGGACATCTTGGTTTGCTTGCCTATTTGACATTCACCACATATTTTGCCATCATCAATCTTCAGTTTAGGAATACCTCTTACAGCATCCATGGATATTATCTTCTTTATGCCTCTGAAATGAAGATGACCTAGTCTTTGATGCCTCTGAAATGAAGTTGAAGTGAGACTGAGATTTTGGGATTCCCACATGTAACAGTTGTCTTTAGATCTGGCACCTTTCATAACAACCTCTTGTTCTTTGTTAGTCACTATGCATTCAGATTTGGTAAAGTTTACACTGTATCCTTGATCACATAATTGACTTATGCTGATCAGGTTAGCAGTTAAACCTTTAACTAGCAGCACATCATCTAGTCTTGGAACATCTTGACAATCCAAGGTTCCAACTCCCTTGATTTCTCCTTTAGCTCCATCTCCAAAGGTCACATACCTGGATGAATGTGATTTTAAGTTTACTAGCAAATTCTTCAATCCAGTCATGTGTCTTGAACATCCACTGTCAAAGTACCAGTCTTCTTTAGCTGATACTCTCAGTGATGTATGTGCTATGTATGCAGTACTTTTCTTTGACCAGATGAGTTGAGATTTCTTTTGATGCCTCTGCTCTGTGTGTTGTTCATCAGCTGATCTCCAAGCTTGAATATTGATCTTGTTCTTGTAGCTTTGATTAGCCTCAGTGCTAGCTTTTGGTCTCCATACCTTCTTGATGACTTCTGTCTTTTGCTTAGGAGGTTGCTGATTTCTATGATGTCTATGCAGCACTTCCTTGGTACCTTCTACTTTCTGCTTGGAAGGTTGCTGATACATCTGATTTGGATATCCATGCAACTTATAACAATGAGGTTTGATATGTCCAAATCTTCCACAGTGATGGCATCTCCATCTTTGATACTTCTTCTTCATTTTGTTCTTTTCAGAATGTTGAGACATCTGTTGGAACATTATGTTTGACTTTGTGTTCTGATGTTGAAGCATCTTTTGGGACATCTTGTTTGACTGTGTGGATTTTGAAGTAGTTTTGCTAGAGCTGGCTTCATCTTTAATTACTCTGTTAAATCCCAGTCCACTTTTATCCCCTGAGTGCTTATTGTTGTTGAGAATCACATCCAGTGTATTTGAGCTGCTGTTCAACATTCTAACAGATTTGGACATATGTTCCAACTTGGAGTTGAGAAGGCTTACTTCACTTTTTAAGGTGTCAATGATCTCCTGATCATTTGCTTTGTCATCTTTTAATGCCTCATTCTGCTTCTTTAGCTTTATAACCTCACTGCATATTTCAGAGCTTCTTTTGTATAGATCTTTGAATGCTTGCTCAAGTTCTTCATAAGTAAGTTCTCCATCACTGGATTCACTTTCAGAATCACATAAACCAGCTAAAGCAGTGATATGTTTAGCTGATTCCTCTTCTGAATCAACTCCTGAGTCTTCATCAGACCAGGTCACAGAGAGTCCTTTCTTTTGCCTCTTTAAGTAGGTAGGACATTCAATCTTGATGTGTCCATATCCTTCACATTCATGGCATTTGACTCCTTTATCTTGACTGGTCTTTTCAGCATACTTTGACCTTCTGTTAGCATCATAAGGTCTCCTGTTCTCAGAGTTTGTGTTTCTTCCACTGGATTTGGATTTGCCTTCCATTCCTCTGAGAATCTGTTTGAATTGTCTTCCAAGCATGGCAAGGTTTTCTGATAAGCTTTTATCATTTGCTGATTCATCATCTTCTTCTTCATCTGTATTTGAAACCAAGGCTATGCTTTTGTTCTTTTTGACATTTGTGTCATTCATTCCCATCTCAAAAGTTTGAAGGGAACCAATGAGTTCTTCAACTTTCATGGAGCATATGTCTTGAGCTTCTTCTATTGCTGTGACTTTCATGTCAAATCTTTTTGGCAAAGATCTTAGAATCTTTCTTACAAGCTTTTCATCAGTCATCTTTTCTCCCAAAGCTCCAGAAGTATTGGCTATATCCAAGATGTTCATATAGAACTCATGAATTGATTCATCTTCCTTCATTCTCAAGTTTTCAAACTTGGTGGTGAGAAGTTGAAGTCTTGACATTTTTACTTTTGATGTTCCTTCATGAGTTGTTTTGAGAGTGTCCCAAACATCTTTGGCCAGCTCACAATGATGCACAAGTCTGAAAATGTTCCTATCAATGCCATTGAATAAAGCATTTAAGGATTTTGAGTTGCCTAGTGTTGAATCTTCTTCCTCCTTACTCCATTCTTCTTCAGGTTTCAGCACTTTTGATCCATCTTTGGTGTCTTGGACAGGATGATCCCATCCAACATTTACTACTCTCCATGCCCTGTTGTCAAGTGATCTTAAGAATGCAATCATTCTTGGCTTCCAGTAGTCATAATTAGATCCATCCAGTATAGGTGGTCTATTTACTGACCCTATATCTCTGTCCATGTTACAGAATTTGTTTTCCCTAGATCTCACCCAGTATAAACAGGCAGGGTGCCTGCTCTGATGCCAATTGAAATTCTGTGATCAGGTATGAGATGTCCTAAGAGATGTCCCAACACTTGATAGGACACTTGACAAATTTAACCAAAACTTAAATAGCAAGAAAAGTAAACAACACAGAAGTTTGTTAACCCAGTTCAGTGTATAACCACACCTACATCTGGAGGCTACCAAGCCAGGAGGAAATCCACTATAAGTAATATTAATTCTAGACTTAAACCACCCTATTTAATCTATCACTTAATAACTACCCAATGCAATTTCTACCTAAGACACACCTTAGATAAGAGTACCCTACTCACTCCCCCTCAATCACACAGTGATCAAGTTTACAAGTTTACTGAAATTGAAGACATCCTTCAAACAAAACAGCTTGATCTTACTTCACAGTTTCAATCAAGTCACAAATACACTTTTGCTTAAAAGCTCATAAAGTGGTACAATAAAAACACCTGCTATTAAAAACACTAGACACCCTATTTGGTCTTCTAAAATTCGTACTCAATTCTATGAGTTTCTGTTGCTTAAATAGGTATCTGTAATTTGGGCTTTCTGTAGAGGATCCAACCCTAATGCGCAGCAGCTTCCACCTTGAATTTAGGGTTTGTTACCTCCTAGATTCTAGGTGATTTAGGTCTTCTGTTTTAATCTGAATCTTCAATATAAAACTCCCTACAGATGCGCCTTGTTCTGTTTTTATCCATCATTAATTAATTCCAGATAATTCTCCTTAAATATCTCTGATCAGTTAATCAATAATTAATTCTGGTAGCAGGTCTGAGATGTCTCAACATCTGTTGGGACATCCTGAAAAACTGAACTTAAGTTATTTACACAATGTCCCAACATCTGATGAGACATCCTGAAATAAGTTCATATATACTCTGTTTGATAATGTCCCAACATCTGATAGGACATTCTGAACTGAATTCAACATTTCTTGTTGGTCAAAAATTCTGCCAATTCTTAAACATCTACAGGTATGATGGAAGCAAAAAGAGAAGCTGAACGCAAGAAGAAATCAAAGACTCTCAAGGAAGCTCGTCAGTCTATTGTCTGGTTGCAGGGACAGAGAGAGCAAGAGTTGAAGAGATATAAGGAAAAAGAAGAGTTCTTCGAAGTGCAAATGGCTTACAAGAAGGAAGAGGTGGAACAGGTCCACAACATTCGAAGGGAGAAGACTCAACAGTTAGCAGATAGTCAACAAGCCTTAGAAGCAACACTTAAAGAGATTGAAAACCTCAAGTTGATGGCTGGAGAGAAGGCTAGGTCTGAGTTGGGGCCTAGTGAGGGAGGTTCAGGGTCCTCAGGCAGTGGTTTTGCTTCTTAGTTTGTTTTCCTTGTATTTGGATTACCTACAGGCATGTTGTAGGAATCCTGGCTGTTTGCTTTTCTCCTTAGAAACTTGTACCCTACGGGGAATTCTGTTATTTCTGCCTTGTAGGCTGATTCATGTTATGCAGTTTTTCAGTTCACCATTTCTTTCTGTGCCTGCTGTTATGGTTTGAATGTAGTTTCTATGCGAAGGTTTCTGAAGGTCGAGGATCAGTATCCATCTGGTTTTCTTTGCTAAATACTGGAACCGGGGCATGAATGACCTGGGATTGGAAACATAAACAACTGAATTGCATACATATCACCTGTTTTCTTGTTTTGCAGGTATGGTCACCAGTTCCTAATGTCTTTTGTGTTTCAGGCACTATAGCTCCCAGAAAAGTTCGGGAACAACCAGTCGCACACAGATATCCAACAAAGGTCAACAGAGAGAGAATCATGGATCAGATGCAAGCTGACTTAGCTGATTTGAGACTAAGGATGGACAACTTTATGACTCTGATGGCAGGCATGGGTCAGAATCAAGAACGTCTGCGGGAGATGATTGAAAATGGTCAAGCTAGAAACAACGACACTGCTGAGGAAGGTAATCGTAACGGTGCGGGCGCACGTCAAGTTGAAGCCCCTGTAATACAACCAGGGGTTACTATAATCAATGATGGGCTGAACAATATCCAAATGGACGGACAAGACGAACAGTTCACTCTGCTGGACGAAGCTGAGGGTCAGGGGGCTGAGATGAACAGGAAGTTTGAGGAAATGGCAGAACAAATCAAGCCTATTCAATCCCAGAGCTCTTTGGGATTTGACATTACTGACTTGGGCTTGGTTCTAGGGGTTAGAATCCCTTACAAGTTCAAGGTTCCAACTTTTGAGAAATACAATGGCACAGCATGCCCAAAAACTCATCTTCAGTCCTTTGTAGGGAGGATTGCTGCTCACACTGACGATGAAAAACTATGGATGTACTATTTCCAGGACAGCCTGGTCAGGGCCTCCCTGGAATGGTATATGAAGCTAAGCAGAGTCAACATTAAGAGCTGGAAGGACCTGGCAGAGGCTTTTGTGAGACAATACCAGTATAATTTGGACATGGCTCCAAATCGCACTCAATTGCAACACATGTCTCAAACTGCTAAGGAGGGATTCAAAGAATATGCTCAAAGGTGGCGTCAGCTCGCTGCCAGAGTGCAACCACCCCTGCTGGAGAATGAGATGGCTGGCATGTTTATGGGGACATTGCAAGGTGTGTTCATCGAAAGATTGGCGTCTTGTTCTGCTACTAAGTTCAACGATATAGTGATTGCTGGAGAGAGGGTAGAGACCTTGTTAAAGATGGGGAAGATCCAAGATACAAGTGCTAGCAGCTCTAATGGAGCAAGAAAAGCTTTCAGTGGACCTCCTAGAAGAAGGGAAGGCGAGACCAATGTTGTGTTTGGCCGAGGACGGGGCCGAGGGTATAGAAGACCTTATGAGCATGTGGCAGCAGTCATAATTCCTTCCAGCCCTGTGCAGCAGGCACCACCTCAACAACAACAGCAACAACAGCAGCCACCACACAACAACTATTAACAGAGACCGTATCAGCCAATGCCAACTCGCCCGGCTACTAGGGTGCTTGAGGCAATCCCCATGACTTATGCTACTTTGCTACCAAGATTGCTAGACCTGAATCTGATTCAATTGAGAACTTTGGCACCACCACCACCTGGAGAGCTTTCAGTGGGGTACGATGTCGATGGAAGATGCACTTTCCATTCAGGGGCACCCGGGCACTCAACTGAGAAGTGTAGGGCGCTACAACACAAAGTTCAAGACCTGATAGACTCCAAGGCGATTAACTTCGCACCACCGCCAAATGTTAATTCGAACCCTATTCCGAATCACGGAGGGGCTAAAATACATGTTGTTGAGGGTGGCAAGAAGTTAAGTCTAATTCTGAGCATAAAAGAAGTAAAGACTCCGCTGTTGGTGGTGAAAGAGAGGCTGTTGGAAGGTCAAGTGTTCCCGGGATGCAATTCTGATTGTGAGAAATGTTTGAATTCAGAGAATGGGTGTGAAGACCTGAAGATGGGATTGCAGAGTTTGATTGATGAAGAATCTTTGCAGTTTAACAAGACTGGTAATGAAGCTGATGATGTGTCCACGATAACCATATTTTATGATGAAGCAGAGATCTCTTCCAGAAGAGATCCTGTAACCACTTATGCTCCTGAGGTTAGTCCTGTGACTATCACCGTGCCTGGGCCTGTTCCTTATACAGACGATAAAGCCATTCCATGGCATTACGGCTCAGATGTGTATGTGGCCGGACGGAAAGTTGAGAGCAAGTATGTTGCTATTGACCCGACTGTAGTGAACGTCGAAGGAGTTGGAGGCTTTACAAGAAGTAGTCGGTTATTTGCTTCCCCAGTTCTGAGAGGGGATCTTGAGGCTGAGGCTTCGACAAAGGCTAAAGGAAAGCAAGCTGTGACTGATGAGACAACAACTCCTGTTGCTGGGCAGGGTACCTTTGAGAAGGAGGTCGAGGAATTTATGCGGATCATTAAAAAGATTGATTATAAGGTGGTCGAGCAGTTGAACCAGACACCTTCCAAGATATCAATTCTATCTTTGCTGATGTGTTCTCCTGCACACAAAGAGGCCTTGTTGAAAGTGCTGTAGATGGCCTATGTTCCTCAGGAAATCACTGTCAACCAACTTGAAGCTATCGTGGGCAGTGTGAATGCAAGCCACGGACTGGGCTTTACAGACAGAGACCTGACGTCAGAGGGGCGAAACCATAACAAAGCACTACATATCACTATGGAGTGCAAGGGTGCTGTGCTGTCGCATGTTCTTGTAGATACAGGCTCTTCTCTTAATGTACTTCCGAAGAAGGCATTAATGAAGCTCAATGTTGATGGTATAGTCCTGAGACCCAGTGATTTAATTGTCAAAGCGTTCGACGGGTCCAGAAGATCAGTGTTTGGAGAGGTTGAGTTGCCTGTGAAGATAGGTTCTCAAGTATTCAAAAGTGTCTTCTACGTCATGGACATCCAGCCTGCGTACAGCTGCTTGTTGGGACGCCCATGGATTCATGTTGCTGGAGCTGTTACTTCAACTCTGCATCAAAAGCTCAAATATGTGGTTGATGGCCAGGTAATCACAGTATGCGGAGAGGAAGACATCTTCGTGAGCCCTTTATCAACATTCAAGTATGTAGAGATGGATGGAGAGATCCATGAGACTCTGTGCTAAGCCTTCGAAGCAGTCAACGTCAGCATTCTAACTCCTATAGAGAGAAGCAGTGAGAAAGAAGGTACCTCCATCTATTCCTACAAGCAGGCAAAAAAGGTAGTTCAATCAGGAAGCGCCCAAGGCTGGGGCAAATTGTTGGAATTGGAAAAGAAAGACGACAAGTTTGGTTTGGGTTATCAGCTTGGTGGATCTACTCTAAGTGGTAAGGCCATTACCTTTACAAGCGCTGGGATGCTCGACCGCAACCAAATCTGTGTGACAAGCCAAGAGGGAGACAGTGATGGTGACTGGGACAACTGGATTCATCCGTGTGCGCCCGGAGAGGAGCTAAAGAATTGGTCTGCTGAAGACATTGTCCAAGTTACCTGGCGCTCAGAGTAATTTATTTTGTTTCCTCTTTCTTATCATACTGCATTGTCAAATCCAGCATTCTGCCCAAGATGCTAGGATCCATTGTATTGGGCCACCATGTTTTGTATGCATCTTATTTTACCATGAAATGAAAGGACATTTTCAGACAAATTGTGTTCTCTTTCTTTGTTTTAAATTTTTCACAACAAAAAATATAAAAATGGCAATGTGTTTTTCCTTTTTGTTTTTGTTTTTGCGTCTCTTTTTCAAAATAAGAAGATTCTGAATAAGCACATCATCTGTGCAGTGTTGATCATCTGGATTCCATTGATAACATTCCTGTTATGACCACACATGACTTTGACAATCCTGTCTACCAAGCTGATGAAGGGGTTGAGGAAGAATGTGAACTCCCAGAAGAATTGGTCAGATTGTTGAAACAAGAGGAACGGGTTATTCAGCCTCATCAGGAAGAAATTGAGATCGTCAACATTGGCAGTGAAGATGTGAAGAAAGAGATCAAGATTGGGGCCAGTCTGCAGGCCGAAGTCAAGAAAGAGCTGATCAGTATGCTGCGTGAGTATGTGGATATCTTTACTTGGTCATATCAAGATATGCCAGGGTTGGATACCGACATCGTTGTGCATAAACTACCATTGAGAGAAGACTTTCCTCCTGTGAAACAGAAGTTGAGAAGAACTCGTCCTGACATGGCGATGAAGATCAAAGAGGAGGTTCAGAAGCAATGGGATGCCGGGTTCCTTGCTGTAACTAGTTACCCTCCTTGGGTAGCTAATATTGTGCCTGTACCAAAGAAGGACGGCAAGGTCCGGATGTGCGTTGATTACTGGGATTTGAATAGAGCAAGCCCAAAAGATGACTTTCCGTTGCCACACATTGATGTGTTGGTAGACAATACTGCTCAATTCTCGGTATTTTCCTTCATGGATGGCTTCTCCAGATATAATCAGACTAAGATGGCGCCAGAAGACATGGAGAAGACAACGTTCATTACCCCGTGGGGTACATTCTGCTATAAGGTCATGCCCTTTGGTTTGAAGAACGTCGAGGCAACTTAACAGCGGGAAATGGTCACATTGTTCCATGACATGATACACAAGGAGATTGAGTGTTATGTGGATGATATGATTGCTAAGTCCCGAGACGAAGAAGAGCATCTGGTCAACCTTAAGAAGTTGTTTGATAGACTGATTAAAAACAAGCTGAGGTTGAATCCAAAAAGTGCACTTTCGGAGTGCGTTCCGGGAAACTGCTGGGTTTCATTGTTAGTCAGAAAGGGATTGAGGTAGATCCTGCAAAAGTAAAAGCAATTCAAGATATGCCTGCACCGAGAACAGAAAAAGAAGTGCGCGGGTTTTTAGGGAGGTTGAACTAAATTTCTCGGTTCATATCTCATCTAACTGCCACGTGCAAACCAATATTCAAATTGCTAAGAAAAGAGAAAACGGTCAGGTGGAACGATGACTGCCAAAGAGCTTTCGACAAGATAAAAGAATATTTGCATGAGCCTCCAATTCTAATGCCTCAAGTGGAAGGAAAACCTTTAATCATGTACTTGACTGTGCTAGAAGGGTCAATGGTGTGTGTTATAGGCCAACATGACGAGTCTGGTCGAAAAGAGTACGCTATTTATTACCTTAGCAAAGAGTTTACCGACTGTGAATCCCATTACTCACTGCTCGAGAAAACTTGATGCGCTTTGGTATGGGCTGCTCGCCGACTGAGATAGTACATGTTGACTCATACCACACTGCTCATTTCCAAAATGGATCCTGTCAAGTACAATTTTGAGAAACCAGCATTAACCGGAAGGGTTGCTAGGTGGCAAATGATTTTAACTGAATATGACATCCAGTACACTTCTCAGAAAGCCACCAAGGGAAGTGTATTGTCGGATTACATTGCACAACAACCTCTTAAAGATGATTATCAGCCAATGAAGTTTGATTTCTCTGATGAGGACATCATGTACCTCAAAGCAAACGATTGTGAGGAACCACTTCCGGAGGAGGGGCCAAACCCTGAATCCAAATGGAAGTTGATGTTTGATGGGGCAGTCAATATCAATGGGCGTGGAGTTGGTGCCGTTCTTATTACTCCCGAAGGTGTTCACTTTCCCTTCGCTGCCAGAATCACTTTTGGCTGCACCAACAATGAAGCGGAATACGAGGCATGCATAATGGGAATAGAGGAGGCCATTAATCTTCGGATTAAGAACCTCGATATATTCGGAGATTCAGCCCTCGTCATTAACCAAGTTACCGGCAAGTGGTATACGCATCAAGAGAATCTAATTCCATACAGGGATTATGCTAGAAAACTGTTGACATTCTTCACGACAGTTAAGCTTCAATACATACCATGTGATGAAAATCAATTTGCCGATGCATTGGCCACTCTTTCTTCGTCTATCAAAGTCTTGTGTTGGAATTATGTGCCCAGAATTGACATCTCCAGGCTTGACGCTCCAGCTCATGCCTTCTCTGTAGATGCAGTGTCTGACGAGAAACCTTGGTATTTTGATATCAAGCTATTCCTGGAAAAGCAAGAATACCCAACTGGGGCCTCTTCCAATGACAAGAAGACCTTAAGGCGATTGCTGCTAGCTTCTTCTTAAACACAGACGGGGTTTTGTACAAGAGAAACTTTGACATGGTCTTGCTCAGATGCGTGGATAGACACAAAGCAAGCCTGTTAATGCAGGAAGTCCACGAAGGATCTTTCGGTACCCATGCAGGAGGGCATGCTATGGCAAAGAAATTGCTGAGATCGGAGTATTACAGGATGACAATGGATGCAGACTGTTGTTCATTCGCTCGTAAGTGCCACAAGTGCCAAATATATGCAGACAAAGTGCATGTTCCTCCAAGCCCGCTCAACGTCATGTCATCTCCTTGGCCCTTTTCTATGTGGGGCATTGACATGATCGAGAAGATAGAGCCTACTGCTTCAAATGGTCATCGCTTCATCCTGGTTGCGATTGATTACTTCACGAAATGGGTGGAAGCAGCATCTTATGCCTATGTCACTCGTCAAGTGGTTGCTAGATTTCTGAAGAGGGATATCATTTGCAGATACGGAGTGCCCAAAAGAATCATTACTGACAATGGTTCTAATCTCAACAACAAGATGATGGCAGTATTGTGTCGGGACTTCAAGATTCAGCATCACAATTCTTCTCCTTACCGACCAAAGATGAATGGTGCGGTAGAGGCAGCAAACAAGAATATCAAGAAGATTGTGCAAAAAATGGTTGTCACTTACAAAGATTGGCATGAGATGTTACCGTTTGCGTTGCATGGGTACCGAACGTCAGTCAGAACGTCAACTGGGGCAACTCCCTTCTCTCTGGTATATGGTATGGAAGCAGTCCTGCCTATTGAAATAGAGATTCCTTCATTGCGTGTGATGATGGATGTGAAGCTTGATGAGGCTGAATGGGTGCGTGCTCGTTACAATCAGCTATGTCTAATTGAGGAAAAGAGATTAGCGGCTATCTGTCATGGTCAGCTTTATCAGAGGAGAATGAAGCGAGAATTCGACCAACGAGTACGTACTCGGGAGTATCAAGTGGGAGAGCTTGTGCTGAAGAGGATCATTCCTCCAGGTTCAGATCACAGGGGCAAGTGGACCCCAAACTACGAAGGACCATTCATAGTGAAGAAAGTCTTTTCAAGAGGAGCACTGATGCTCACCACTATGGATGGAGATGACTTCCAGTCCCCTGTTAACTCGGACGCAGTTAAAAAATACTTCGCATAAAGAGACCCACTGGACACAAAAACAGAATTAAAGTCCAGGCAAAAAAAGGGCATCCCGGCGAGCTAAAAACAGAATAAAAAGCTCGGGCAAAAGTTAGGGAAATAAAATAAAAAATAATGTACACCTGCTGAGTTGAAAAGCCACATTGGATAGCTCAGGCAAAAAAGGGTATCCCTGTGGATTGAAAACTCGAAAGGGCGATCCACGCAAAACAAGGGAATAAGCTAACAACTGCGATCTGAGTAATCTGAACCGCATCATCGTTTCTTACAACTTGACAATATCGGAAGGATAGGAATCAGTCCCCTCATCTTCTCAGAAAGAAAAGGCAAGAATGGAGAGTTTTGAAGACATGTTGTTCATAGCAGAAATGGAACTCATTGGGATGTCGTGCCCATTGCCATTAGGATAGTTTCTTTTCTCAATTTTATGGTGGCTACCTCTTTCCAGGTGGTTGCTTCCTGACGTAAATCTGTGCCTATTCAGAGGCCTTTCAATAAAAAGAATATTTAGTCAAAAAGCTGTGTGTGTTTATTTTTGTTTGCAAAATGTCCTGAATTTTTGGCAAAAATAGCATTGCATTTAAACATGGTGATAATTTGAAAAGAAAACTGACATTGTAGGGAAACATTTGAAACCCTCTTTGAGTGTCGAGTGACGATGGATGAGCAGATCATACCATACAAGTCCCCGGGGCACACTTGTGTTTTCTGTTGTTGCAGGTTGCAGGATGGCGTCACATTCTCCCAAGCAGAATTCTTCCCTAGCTAAGCCTTGGCAGGCAGGCCAAGCAGTTTATTCTTCCCTAGAGGAGTGTGCCCAACAGGAAGCTGAATGCCTAATGTCCCCACAGAGCTCAGATTTAGCAGAATGCTCTCCCCGGCTAGAGTATTGTTGAAGCATCTTTCCCAGCCAAGTCTGAAGATGATCCTGTCCCCACAGAGTTCATATCTGATTTTCACTCCCGTCAGTGAAATATTCCCCAGCGAAGTTGCCAATTTATTTTTGGTCAATATGATGATACAGTCAGGTATTCATCACTCCAGTCAGAGTTAGGTGCCAAGGCCTTTTGACTTGTTCTTCCCCTGCAGATTTTTAACTCTTGGGGCCAATCAGGCATTTGTTGTTGTTCGTCTGCATTCTCCAGCACTCGTCTGTGTGTTCGTACTTTATTATTGCACGTCTGCATCTTTCAACACTCGTCTGTGTTATCCCTAAGCAGAGTTTTCCCCAGCAGTGGTCTATGATTACTTTGATATTGCTTGTCCGCATCTCCCAGCACTCGTCTGTGTTTGATATTTGACATTTGTTGTTTGCTCGTCTGCAATTCTCAACACTCGTATGTGTTTGATATGTAATCTTTGTTGTTGCTCGTCTGCAATTTCCAACACTCGTCTGTGTTTGATATTTAATCTTTGCTGGTTGCTCGTCTGCAATTCATAGCACTCGTCTGTGTTTGATATGTAATCTTTTGTGGTTGCTCGTCTGCAATTCTCAACACTCGTCTGTGTTATCACCTTGTGGTTTCTCGTCTGCAATTTTCAACACTCTTCTGTGCTCGATATTTGATCTTGGCTGTTGCTCGTCTGCAATTCTCAACACTCGTCTGTGTTTGATATGTAATCTTTGTTGTTGCTCGTCTGCAATTTTCCAACACTCGTATGTGTTTGGTGTTTGATATTTGTTGCTCGTTTGCATTCTCCGGCATTCATCTGTGTTTATTATCTATTTAAAGCTCTTCTGCTTTGTTTGGATACTCGTCTGTATCATCCCCAGCACTCGTCTGTGTATTATCTGTTTGAAGCTCGTCTGCTTTGTTTGGATACTCGTCTGTGCCATCCCTGACACTCGTCTGTGTTAGCTTATATCTGTATGTGTGGATTTGCTACTTATCCTGGTATTCTTTTGTATTGATTGCTCCAAATGCTCGTTTGTGTTTGAATTTCTAGTATTCGTCTATACCAGTGACTGATACTCGTTTGTATCATTGCCGGAAGCGCCCGTCTGTGTTTCTTAGATCATCGTCTGATACTCGTCTGTATCATGGACTGTTGGCACTCGTCTGTGTTATCTTGCTGATATTCCAATACTCGTTTGTATTGAAGAGGTTTAAAATCCTGACTGTGAGAATTAATGTCAAAATGGTTACCGGTCCTGGCGTAACAGGATTATCCGAAGGAGGCTCGTCTGTCTCAAGCACCAATTATTGTTGTTGAACCTGGCGTAACAAGTTTGCTCGAAGAAGACTCGTCTGTCTTATACCATATGTCCACGGATAATATATGAAGAAGGTTCGTCTACCTTTATTATGCATATCTATCCCATAGACTTAAGTGCATCCCGGTCCTGGCGTAACAGGTATATCCGAAGGAGATTTGTCTGTCTCAAGTCATATGTCTTGCAAAGTGTTTGAGGAATCGTATGTCCAGCTCCTCGCGTAACAGGATTGTTTGAAGAAGACTCGTCTGTCAAAGTATTCTTATTCCAGATAACAGTTTCAACTTGGAAGAAGCTCGTCTGCTTTTTTTATCTCCTGCAGTCACCAAAGCGTCATGAAGATTTGAGGGTTTTTGCAAAATTGGTGCAAAGTTGGTTTTTGGAAAATTCCATTTTTGGCAACTTTTGCCCTAAAATTCAAGTGAGCTTAACATGATCAAAAATTCTTCAAATGGACCAAAGTCAAACATGAAAGTTGGAGATTAAGGTCTTACATTTTCAAAAAGTACAAGTACTTTTTCATGGGATTCTTGGTTTGTGATCTATGCCCCTCGAAAATTTGAATAAAACTAGGGCAAAACCTAAAATTTCATGCATGCACCAAAGCCAAAAGTCTTGTAACTTGGTTTTAAGGCTTGGAATGGATCAAATAAGTTTCCAATGTTAAAATACAAGGCAAATGGCACACTTTGCTCCAAAGAAATTCAAAAATTCGTGCAAGGCAAGAAAGTTGCTTCATAAGTGGATTTTTTGCACATTCATGAGAAAAGTGTGATAACTTTGATCTAAGGGCCAAGATATTTTGGATTATGATTAAGGGTGCAGATTGGAGTGCACATGGGGCTGAAGGCCAAGGAAAGCATGAGCATTGCATGCTCTCACACCAAACTTGCAAGAATTGCAAAATCACAATTTCTCTTGATTCACACGTGCAAACTTCTTGATATTTTCAGCATTTGCTCATGACTTGGTATATAAGAAATTAGGGTTTCAGAATCCCATAACTCTCTCTCATTCTCTCATTTCAAAGTTCTTGCACAACTTGCAATTTCTCCAAAATCTCTTCATACACTTGCTCAATCAAAAAACAAATTGTAGATCCTTGATCAGTGCAAGCTTAGGATCACAAATATCACCATTATTCAAGCTTTCTCTCAAGATCAACAACCTTGCCATTTCAGGGCAGGTGCTTGCAAAGCTCAAGATCCAGCCATCTTCAAGGCTTTAGGTGCATTTATTTTGCATCTAGAGTGAATTTGGAGTGATTTGCATCCATCATCTGGTCTTCTAACAAGCATTTTCAAGATCTGATAGCTCAGGTAAGCTTCTGATTCTTTGCATCTGGAAATGAAATTGGTTGTGCATTTTATGATCCTTGATGTTTGCTGGTTATTCTGCTGCTTGTGGTTTTGAATTTGGTGCAATATTGAGTGAGATATTTGAGTTTCAATTGTCATGGTCACAACTTTTTTCGATCCGGATGATTCTTTGATCCATTGTTCATTTCAATCCCATTTTTGAACTCAGCGTACATCATTTACCTAATCTGGAGCTTTGTGTTCAGTATTGTTGTGTTTTGTGCATCTGGTGTGATTTCGGTGCCGGAGCCCTAGCTCCGGTCACCAGAATCTGCAAAGTTTGAGTCTAGGATTTCTAAGGTTGAAGAAGGGTCATATGCCCTTGGATCTTGTCTCTGAGCGTCCAGGATCACGCCACATTTTAAGTGGAACACCCTCTCATCCACGTGATCTTCTAATTCTATTTTAATTCAGCATACTGCGCACCACACCACAACTTGTGTGCTCCCTCACCTCACAGCCAACACTCTTGCCACGTCATTTAATGAAGTCCCTCTCAGTATGCGTCAGATTAATCCTATGGTCCTTTGTTTTTCCATTTATTCTCTGATTTTCCACTTTTACTAATATATTCCTGCGCAGGCCAATGGGCCTCAGTCTCCTATTCGCACCTCCCTCCTCTTAAGCCCAAATCATTTACACTGCATATCCTTACTATCCACACCCCAGCCTCATTTTCTTATTTTATTTCATTTTCTTTTATTTCTTTTCTTTCCATTTTGATTTCCAATTATTAAAAATACTTCCAATTATCCAAAAATTCCAAACTAATTCTTGAATGTCCATTTGAGTTTTCTTTATTTTTCTATATTTTTATTTTCCATTTTTTCCTATTATCCACGTGTCCATTAATTTTCTCTTTTAATTAATTCATTTTAAGTCCTTTTCAAGTACCCTGTCTTGTCCATTTTCCATAGAGTTCATTATTTTGAGTTTTGTGTTGATTCTTTTTGATTTCGATTCCTAAGATGATGTAGTTTATGTGTGATTTTCCCCCTGATTTTTTAGAAATTTATTAATTTGGTTTTGATTCTTGGCTTGTGAAGGAAGTTTTTAACCCTAGTTCATGTTCTTGTCTTCATTTGACTTACTTGGCTTCTGAATATCCTCCAATCCTTTTGGCTCATTGTTATATCATATTTGAGGATCATTTGTCTTGATTTGTGGAATTTTTAGATGCATTGTTGATTTGTTGTGAATGTTGGTTCATGCCTTGTCCCATTTTGCTTCTTTGTGATCTTAAGCTCTCTTATAAGCTTAGAAAGGCACTTGTGCCAACTTCTTCTTCTCATTTGGGGTCCCTTTGGGGTATGGGTTCCATTCTGGTCTTGACTTAGGGTTTGTGTCTTAGAAAATTTGATGTTTGGCTTACCTTTTGAGTTCATCTTTTCTTATGTGCTTTCACTTCACCTCTTTACTTCTTTCATTCCATTATGTGATTGTTTGGTCTTGTGTGTCTCTTTTCTTAATCTCTCTTGCTTCTAAAGCTCTTCTTTGACTTGTTTTGGTTCTGGTTGTGTGCCTTGAGTCCATGTTTGTGCATTTTTGCTTTGCATCTTCCTAAGTGTGCATTTGTTTGCCATTTGTTTCATGTTGCATCATGTTTGCTTGCATGCTTCTTTCCTCATTCTTTTGACTTGCATATCCATTGAGCATTTGTATATAGGACTTCATTTCTGTTTGTATGTTGTTAGCATGTCATTTGTGTCATTTTGCTTTGCTTGTATGCTTATGTAGCTAACCTTGCAGGGGCTATGGTAAGTGAGAGATGTGGATGTGAGTTCCACATCTCCAAATCCCATCCCTTCTTCTTTTTATTTCTTTATTGTACTAACCCTTTGTTTGTTGGGCTTAGGCCTTACTCATCTCATCCCTCTTCTTCTCTTCTTCTTTCCTTCTTCTTTAGGATAGAAAACCACACTAACCTTAGGATATCCATGCATGACAACACTTAGGATTTCTTTAGTCCCCCATTAGACTTTTGCCTTTGTGATCCTTTGGTTCTTCTTCTCTTCTCATCTCATAACCTCTAAGAAAATACTTAATAAAGTTTGAAGTGATGCCTTGAACAATAGCCTTATCCCATGAGGTACTTGTAGTTTTCCCATCTTGGGATAGTACAAGCTTACCTTGTGATGCACAAGTCTGATCAAGGTATCTTCTTCACAAAGAAAAGCATAAAAAAGACTTCTTCACTGTAAATACCAAAAACACTTAATAAGTTAATGAGTTAGTGCACTTAGGCCCTAATCTCTGGGTTCAAGTTTTGGGGATCTTATCCTTACTTGAGTGTGCTTGTTCTATTATTCCATCTTGGAATGTACTGACAAGTGCACATTCCATGGAAAAGAGCTTGAGTTCACTTTCTTGTGATACACTCATAAAAGCTTCTAAAAAACACAAACAGACAATAAGCGTCTTTCCTTCGGGAATTCTTTTCTCATCTCATTCGCTCCGTACGCGAACTTGCTCCTACTTGTCACTTTGCAAGACGGTTACGCACTCGTCGTCTGAGTCTACAACACCTGAGCATTGGCATAGGCAGTTCAAGCCTTAATTCACAAGCAATTTCCTTGTTACCCCTAGTTAGGGGAACTACGACATCTCAGATCCTCATTGTCCTGATGAGGTACGTATGCAGCGGGGTAGGGCCCGTTTGAGCACAATCTTTATTTTCCCTACATTTTTCTCTTTGTTTTCTTATCCAGTGTCTTTCTCAGTCCTTTTATCCAATTCATTTTATTTCTCTTTGCAGCAGCTTTCATACCATCACCCTTTGAAATAGTTTCTTTGCAAGTGTGGATCCCGTCGGGTACGGCGGACGATCTGGGTGCTAATACCTTCCCAGGTTGTAACCAACTCCCGAACTCAGTCTCTTTGGTTCGCAGGACCCGTGTTCTTCCTCTTCTTTCTTCTGGTTTGTGCAGCATTACCATTCCCGTTCCTGCGGGATAAATATGCCTGGCTGGCGACTCTATTCTTTTTCCGCGCCACTTTCGCGTTTGTACCAGGATGGAAATCCGGGGAGCGAAACTTAACTCTCGTTCGTGCAAGTTGCTTTCGAAGGAGCGGAGATGTTGAGAGGTAGACGAAGATGAATGATGAGCGATGATAATGATGACTTCATTTGCTGAAGGATGCAGACGTGTCGAGAATCCCGGGATTGCCGTTGAAGATCGTCGAGTGACGAACGTCTGGTCCCGTTCAATTGAGGAGGGCGACGAGCGTTAAGATGCGGATGCAGAAGAATGAACAAGGTCTTGGTTTGTTGACGGCGCTTGAGGAAGAGCTTGGAATGAAGCTCCAGTTGCAGTGCCCGAATTTGATGATGGTGGTGAATTCTCGCTTCTACCGGAGTCACACCGATGGTGTTGCGAAGACGAAGAAGGAGCGAATGATATGACTCAGGTATGCGTTTCTTTCACGGTCTATATTTCGTTTTACGTTCTACAGATGCGATTTTCTTCTTCTTGAGAATCTGAAATTGTTGTTGCAATCCATTGCTAATTGATGATCTTGGACTGTTTCAGGTTATTGAAGGTTATGTATGAAGGTGTGGTATTCTTTGTAGATTCTTGATGAACTAATGATGAAGAGTGATGTTGTCGAAGTTTTATTCTGATACGTTTCTTGTGGTTTTGCAGGTGTGTTATAGATGAAAATCGATGATGCAAGTTGATGGAAGTATGAGATTGAGAGGTTGAAGCTTGAATGAGTGATGATGAAGAAGAAGGAATATGGAGAAGAATCCAGAAGAAGAGTGTGTGAGAAAGATGAAGAGAGGAGAGGAAGAAGATTGAAGATGAATTCAGAAAATGAAAATTGAGAGCTGAAGAAGAAGCGGAGCTTCTGATTTATAGAAGATCGAAGGGGCGGTTTTGATATTTCACAGGTAATCGGTTATTTTCCTATTTAAGTTTATTGAAGATTGTGTTAAGTTAGTTGTTAGGATCAGTTAGCAATGAATTTGTATTGATCGACTTCCGCCTCTTCTTTTGTTTTTCTTGATAATATATATACAAGATTTGCTTCAAGCTTGAGTTATTCCAGTCTTGGAAGAAAAATGCGGTTGAGAATAACTGCGAGTCGCACACCACCTTGAGCCAGCCTTTTCTCCACAATAGGAAGTCGAGAGAGAAAGTACTCATCTTTCAAAGTGCTTCCTGGTGCAGCATTCCTATATGCAAACTTGCATGCCAAGCTAACACTCTCAGAAGCATACCAATCTGGACATGATGTGTAGTTGTGGGCACAATGTTCCCAAAAGTTATATTATGTTAAATAGCTTGTATCATAGTTGAAAGATCTGAGTCATATAATGTTTTCAGACTCAATAATCATGTTATCCTATAAATGATGAAGATTTGTTTTCCTCCTGTACCAGCGAACAACCAACATGTAGGGACTGATGTACATCCCCAACAAAATGTGACAAGAACACAGACGCCTATGTCAAATTATAGTTTATCTTAGAGGAAGCATCAACATAAGCTAATTTCAATTGTATTGTATAATTGTGAATTTCTCCAGTAACACATTTATGCTTATGTCCATAAGAATCATGACAATCTCTGCAGTATTGATAACTACACTTGAAATTCTAGACAAAAAGGTTAAAACAAGGATTAACAATATGATTAATAACAAAAAGTATCAAATAATGAATATTTGGACTTGGATAATTGGGATAATGAATCTTAATTGGTTTTGTAATTTTTTTTCCAAATGAATTTGAATTTTGTGAGATAAGGAATGGGTAAATAGTTTAGAAAAGAAATCGTTTATGGATAACTGAATTGAATTGGTGATTTGGATATGAATAATGGATATGGATGTATTAAAAAATATAAATATAAATATGGAATTTTGAAATTGGGATTTTAAACAATGAGCTTTATTGGTTTTATGGTATGTAAGAAAGAAAAAGTTTGGAGAATGGATTAAAATGAATAAAAGAAGTGGTTTAGAAAAAGGAAATGAGCTTTAAATTGGATGAACTATGGAATTGAGTATTAAATTCGAACAACTTCTTTCATTATAAGCAACCAATAAACTGCCTTAATCTCAGTGAATCCTTTGATAAATGATAGATCTAGAAATATAGAACTATGTAATGATCATGATAATCTTGACTTGAGGACCTTGATATGATTAACACCAGTTAATGAATCTTCGCTTTCCCATTCCTAACAAGACACCTCAAATCTTCTTAAGGTGTACCCTGATAGAGGAGTAGTTTGAGGTGTCAGAAGTAAATAAAGCTTTAAGCATATGAGAAATCTTAAAAGAAGACAACCCTGATCCTTGATGAACTTCCAACTGGGAGTATGCTCACGATGATGCGAGCCCGACCTTGGTCTCAGTCTTGAATGTAACGACCATATGGATCACTTATGAATATGAGAATCCCGATCACAAGAAAATGTTACGATACCCTGCCATAGGAGCCAATGAAATGCATGATCATGATTTTATGACCTAATGTAAGATGCGGGTGACTGTGAAACACAAATCTGATTAGTGGTGATAAATAAGAGGGAAAATTTTGGGGTGTTACAATAAGGAGCTATTGAGACAATGTCCTCATCACGGGATACCCAATTGCATCAACTTGAGACATTTTACAATGGATTAAATTCATCCTCAAGGAATATGTTAGATGCGTCCAGTGGATGAGCTCTTTTGTCTAAGTCATATGATAATAGTTACAAGTTTATTGAGAGTATTATGGCGAACACATATCAATGGCCAGTTGTTAGGGAAAATGCAATCTCAACTCAGTAAAAGACAGTTGGAGTGCAAAAGGTCACTGAGACCACAAATCTTGCTGCTCGGGTGGCTCAGATCCACCAAATGATGAAGAATAGGATGAGTCCTGACGCGAAAAAACCTGAACCTGTTAAGGTAGTTACATATGCAATTGAGGTTTCCTGTGCTTATTGTGGAGGACCATATCTATATGAAGAATGCTCATCCAACCCAGTATCTGCAAACTATGTTGGAAATCCCAACAACAATAGATACAATAACCCATACAACAATACTTACAACCCAGGATGGTGTAACCATCCAAATATTTCATGGAGCAACAATCAGAATCAACAGAAGCCACCAGTCACAACACCACATGCCCCACCTGGTTTTTCTAACCCTAACCCTAATTATGTTGGGGTTAACTAAGGAAACAACCATCTGGAGAATATTCTTAAGTATTTTATTCAAGAGGCAAAGAATCAATTCCAATCACAAGGGGTGAGTATCAATAACTTGGAAAATCAAGTTGGTTAAATTACCACGTCTTTGAATTCAAGAAATCAAGGAACTCTCCCTAGTTCTACTGAAACTCCAACTACTAAAGATGAATTAAAAAGTGTTTAGACATGCCAAGTCCTGAAGCTACGAAATGGAAAATAAGTTGAAGAAAGAAGCAAAGAGGCAAGCACTGACTTGTCTACGCATGACAACTCTGGGACAAGAAACCAAGTTGATGAAGAATCGTCTTCATCTGGGAACCAGAACAAGAAAAAGGATGAACCTAATGCACAACCTAGTTCTAAAAAGGATCAAGAAGTTGTCTGTGAAGTAGATAAACCACAAAAGTTTGTTCAAGAAAGGCCTTCACCTACGTTTCCACAGCAGATAAATAAGGCCAAGGAAGAACAACAATTTTCAAAGTTCATGGAGATCTTAAAGAAGATGCATATCAACATACCACTGATTGATGTAATCCAACAGATGCCAATCTACTCAAAGTTTATGAAGGATGTACATACCAAAAGAAAGAGAGTTGGAGAATTTTCCATGGTTGCTCTTACACAAGAGTGTAGTCAACTAGTTCAAGGCAAACTCCCTCCAAAACTTAAAGACCCTGGGAGTTTCACTATTCCATGCCCTATTAGAGACACATTTTGTGGAAAAGATCTTTGTGATTTAGGAGCTAGCATAAATCTTACGCCCTTATCCATTTTCAAAAAGCTAGGGATATGAGCTGCCAGGCCTACAACCATCACCTTGCAGCTGGCAGATATGAGTCTTTGCTATATACAAGGAAAAATTGAAGATATGTTAGTTATGGTTGACAGGTTTGTCTTCATTGCTAACTTCATTATTATGGACTTTGAAGCTGATGAAGAAACACCCATTTTGTTAGGAAGACCTTACCTAGAAATGGGTAGGACTTTAATAGATGTGGAAATGGGTGAACTCACCATGAGAGTGAATGGGCAACAAATAGTTTTCAACATACTTAATGATCTGCAGTGCCCAGAAGAGGAATAAACTAATTCTTATATGATATATAGTCTGGAGAGTTTGATCCATAAAAACCTTATCAAGACTAATAATGTGTTGAAGGTTGATTTAAAGGAGTTAGAAAAAGAAGCAATCATTTATGGTCCCTTATTGAAAAAGGAGGAAGAATTCGTGGAGGCGATTGAATCCATTACTGTTGCTCACAAGCAATAACTGCCTTCCATAGAAGAACCTCCAGACTTGGAACTTAAACCACTGTTGGAGCATTTGCATTATGCATATCTGGAGGCAGGACAAAGTTGCCAGTCATCATTTAAACTGACCTATAAGAACATAAGGAACAAGTAACTGCACTGCTGCAAAGGTACAAGAAAGCCATTGCTTGGAAAATTTATGATATCAAGTGAATTAGCCCAACAATTTACATTCATAAAATCTTGTTGGAAGAAAATTCTAAAAATAGCATTGAAAGCCAAAGGAGGCTGAACCCAATCATGAAAGAAGTTTTGAAGAAAGAGATTATCAAGTGGTTGGATGTTGGGATTATCTACCCTATTTCAGATAGTGTGTGGGTGAGTCCAATTCAGTGTCCCGGAGAAGGGTGGCATGATAGTGATCAGTAATGAGAAGTATGAGCTCATTCCAACCAGAATTGTCTCTGGCTAGAGGATTTGTATGGATTACAAAAAGTTGAATAAGGCAACAAGGAAGGACCACTTTCCCTTGCCTTTCATTGATTACATGTTGGATAGGTTGGCTGGTAAAGAGTATTATTACTTTTTAGATGGGTATTCAGGCTACAACCATATTTCCATAGCCCTTGAAGATCAAGAATAAACCATATTCACTTGCCCTTACGACACATTTTCTTTCAGAAGAATGTCGTTTGGACTGTGCAATGCACCGACAACCTTCCAGCGTTGTATGATGGCCATTTTTTCGGATATCATAGAAAGTTCAATGAAAGTTTTCATGGATGACTTTTCTGTCTTTGGAGAGTCATTCAAGGATTGTCTAAGGAATTTGGAGCTGGTGCTGGAAAGATGCGAAGAAAATAATTTGGTCCTCAATTGGGAGAAGTGTCACTTCATGGTCAAAGAAGGAATCGTTCTTGGGCATAGAATAATAAGGATTAGAGGTGGACCAAGAAAAGATAAAAGTAATTTAAAATTTGCCTCACCCAGTAAATATCAAAGGTATTAGGAGTTTCTTGTGGGATGCTGGATTTTATAGGAGATTCGTAAGAGATTTTTCAAAAATAACCAAGCCCTTATGCCAGCTGCTGCAGTATGAAACGCCTTTTGTCTTCAGTATGGAGTGCCTTGAATCTTTTAATCTATTGAAGAAAGCTCTCATTTCTGCTCCAGTGGCATTGATTTCAAGCAGTGTAGTCAGTGCCCCTCATGAAATCAATGCCCCTCCCTCTTTTGGAAATCTATACATACTGGTAGTTGTGGATTATGATTCCATGTAGATTGAAGAAATAACCACACCGACCAATGATGCTAAAGTAGTGACCAAGTTCTTTCTCAAAAACATTCTGACAAGACATGGTACGCCTAGAGCCATCATTAGTGATGGAGGGTCCCATTTACGCAACAAACTCTTTGAAAATTTAATGGCAAAATATGGGATAAAACACATAGTGACCACTGCTTATCATCCACAAACCAGTGGACAAGTGGAACTTTCAAATAGAGAAATCAAAAGAGTCTTAGAAAAAGTGGTGAATCCCACAAGAAAAGATTGATCCAAACATGTGGACGAGGCATTATGGGCATATAGAACAACGTATTAGACTACCATAGACATGTCGCTATATAGACTTGTTTATGGGAAAGCTTGTCACGTATCCATTGAATTGGAGCACAAGACATTTTAGGTTATCAAGCAATTAAACTTTGATCTTAAAAGTGTTGGCCAAGATAGAATTCTCCAATTAAATGAGTTGGATGAACATAGGTTGTTCTCATATGAAAATGTTGAATTGTATAAGGAAAAGATCAAGCAGTGACACGATAGAAAATGCCAGAAGAGGGAATTAATTAAAGGCCAAATTTTTTTGCTTTTTAACCCCAAGGTTTAAATTATTTCCTGGAAAACTGAAAACAAGGTTGTTAGTTCTGTGATTGGCATTAATGTTGTTAAAACAGGGTGTTACCACAAGATGTTATGTCTGATATCTTGACATGTGAGTCAAACATTCTGCAAGTGGTTTTCTGTGTTGTTGTAGGGTTCAGTTTATGATGTCAAGGTTGATGTCCTAACACGTGCTTACAGAAAATTCTATTCATAATGTTATGTTTTATTTGTGGTGCTTTATTTTCAATCTTTTGTGTGATTATGATGAGTGATTGCTTGTGTAAATCATGATGGTGACATTATTTGAAGCAAGAACTTTCTATTACTTTTTGAAGAATAGTTTGTTGCTATTTTAGTACAAAAAGATTTGAAAAGATACAATCAATATTTATTAAGATTAAATCTGAAGATCTGCTATTGCCCAAGCCCAAGTTATTTGATCTCTTTTTAAAGACGTGATAACCATATCTGCAAGAGAGAGAGAGAGACAAAGAGAGAGAGAGAGAGAGAGAGAGAGAGAGAGAATATTGAAAGATGTGTGTTCAAGAATTAGGGTTTAGTCTTTCAAGTTTGTTTGTTATGAGCCATTCACTCATCACTTTGATGATTGAATTGGACTGAGTTTTATTGAGTTGTAAGTTGTTCACTCTAAGCTTTTAAGCACGAGTGTATTGTTCTTGATTGAAGCTTTTAAGCAAGATCAAATGTTGTCCTTGAAGTGTGTTCTTCTATTTTGTAATTTTTTGTTTTTACCACTGTTTATGATTGAGGGGGAGTGAGAGGTGTATCTTTTCTAAGGGTATCTTAGGTAGAAGTTGCACAGGTAGATATTAGGTGAGAAGATTGTAAACCAGATGTTGTTTGTTGAGAATCTTCAAACTAATTCTATTTAGTGAATTTCCTTCCTGGCTTGGTAGCCTCTAGACGTAGGTGTGTTTGTGTTGAACTGGGTTAACAATTGCTTGTGTTCTCTTTATGTTTTGTTTACTTATTTTATCATACTATTCATTCATTAGGAATTGTTCATATATTGTGTCGTGACATCTCTTTCGACATCTCATATATGATACCAGAATTTCAATTGGTACCAGAGCAGACATTGTAACACCCTTTTTACCCCCCACAACATAAATATACAAAAATACTCAATTAAAATCAGAGTTTCAACATGTAAGGGCATCACATTTCAACAAAACATCAATTTGGCTCATCTTTGTGTTCTGTCCCGTAACATGGGTTGCAATACGCATCATTATATACACAAACATCATTTAATACGCATCGGATCATCATCGTTGTCGACTTATTCAACATAGTTTAAATATTCAATTGAAATCCAAAACATCATAAATCGTGTGTTAAAAACAAAAAAAAAAATAATCCAAGCATTTCCATTGTTACACGACACAGAGCAGGACACCACCTTGACTCTATAAACGACAAAAAGACACAATCCAAGCTACTTCCGAACACCGAGCTATACTTTAGTATTTGTAGGATGGCATAATAGACCATCACAAAAGGCAGGTATGGGTGAGTAAATTCACATTCAATATAAATAATATAAAGACGGAATTATAAGACAAGCATGCAACAATACATCAATTACGTCAATTCTCACCCATACACAACAAAATCAACCACATCATCATAAAACAAATGCAATCATGCCATGCCACCAAGAATGAAATGCAATCTTCATAGTATGCATGTGGTACCGAAACATCATCATGGACGGACACTGGGCCATCAACCCTCCACACGGGAGCACAACATAAACAACAACACCCCAATCCACACTATGGGATTGAAGTCTCTATCATCATAAGTATGTAATGAATGCAATAATACAACATCAACATAATCATCCTAATCAACATTTGCATCAACATTCATCATTAATCATCATTCGTCATTCATACATCTACTTTGCCTACTCATGTCATCCATACTATGTATCATCATTTTACAACATACGTACAGTGACGATTTGGATATGATGAATAGTTCAGGTCAATGAACCACATCCTATATGTAAAGGAACATGAGATGACCGATAAGACAGATGCAATTCGGAAAACATTGATTGATATAAGTTGGTTTTTCAAATACAACTTAATTTTTAGATTATAAGTTTCTATGTTAATTTAAATGAAATGTAATTTCAATGAAGGTTTAGTGAAAAAACAATCTACATATCATATAATAAACTCATTTTCATACAACATCATATAACAACACAAGATATTATGTAATGTTTTGAGAATTTAAAGAAAAAAACATTGCTAAGTCACAAGAAGTTTCTTTCTAGTGACTAAGCAATGTTTTTTTCTTATTCTTAAAACACAACAATAACAACAACAACATACATGCAACAACACAACATACAACAACAACATACGTAAAAAATAACATATAACATACATGCAACAACACAACAATAACAACAACATACATACAACAACATACAACAACAAAGGATATTATGTAACTTTTAAAGAATGAACTTTTTTTTATCTAGAAAAAATTATGAACTTCATTTAGTTTATGAAGCTATGAAAAAAATACAAGGTGAATGAAGTTAAGACAATAGCTTCACCCTCTTTGTATTTTTCTTCATATCTAGACAAATCATATATATCATAGCCAATGTATGCGCTTTATTAAAGTGGTGAAGACGAATATGAAATAATGAAAACATCAAGCAAATAAAAAGAATAGAACCCATTTTTAACAAGAAATCTAAACGAAATCGAAGAATAATTTGAATAATGGAACCTGAAATATGATTAAAGAGTATTGTAGTGATTGTTGAAGAAGAATCAGAAGGTTTGAAGTTAGGGTTTTCATTTGATAGAAACGGTTGTTAGAAAGAAAAAAATGTGAGATGAATGCTAGGGTTTTCTGATGAACGATAGATACTTTGATTTATATAGTAAAACAATATCACATATCATCACGGTTAGAAAATAAAACCGTAATTATATTTTAAATAATAGCAAATTATATCACAATGGTTACTCATAATAACTGTAGTGATATCCCTTTTATTATTTATTTAAAATTAAATAAAAAAGAAAAAAGCGCCTTAACGTTAAATGAATCAATTTTTTGAGAACGTTGAGCTTCAAACCCATGAAAGATTGATGGTATCATATCGGTTATAACGTTAATCATTATTATACCCTAAAAAGTGATAATTAAAAAATAAAATAAAAAGTTAGCATCTGAGTTTAGAGACGCCAGCATGGTGTTAGGAAGAACTGTGGTGACCTGGGCGTTGTTGTTTGCGTGTTTTGTAGTAGAGTGTTAGTATCAATCCAATCTTCACGAAACTCGATCTTTTTCACCTTTCTGTTTTCGTCATCAAGCAACAATTAATTCAACTTCGACGTCAGGCCGACAAGAAATGTGGTGCCATCGGGAAGTCGAAACTCTATAGGAGGAGAAGCTGTTGAGTACACTTATGCCTAAATCAAAAATTGAGGAAGTGTCATTTTTTGAGATGTGTTTATCAACAACATGTGATCCCTATTTATACAACTTTATATCTATTTTGGACCACAAAAATTGTCGGTGCAACTACAGTCATTCAAAACTGTCGGTGAAATTACAGTCATCCAAAACTGTCGACAAAATCCTAAACATAAAAAAAAATGACAAATGAAACTACCGGGAATTTTACTTAGTTTGAAATTTCCGGTATCACCACAGAAATTTCAAATTTTCAGAACTGTTTGCAACTTATCAGAAATTCCTAAATTTCCAGTACACCGGAAATTTGAAATGAACTATCGGAAATTTTACTCTGTACCGAAAATTTCATTATAACTACCGAAATTTCATACGAAAACTTGAAATGTTTTTCACCCAGGGACAATTTTGGAAATATGAAACTTTGAGGGTGTCAGGTATAATTTGTGGGGTCGCAGGTTAAATTCTCCGGGTCCTGACTAGAATCACAGGAATCTTAACCTTTTGTTGGAGCAAGGCTTTTTCAATGGGAAGGAGTTATGCAAAAGCATCATCCCTAATGAGGCTGTCACTTATGGTGCAGATTTGCAGACTACTTTGCTGAGTGAATGCTTTAAAATGTCCAAAGTTGGGTCTGCAAGATGATAACCAGTTTAGTATTTTGGTTGATGTTTATGAGGGTGAGATAATGAGAGCCAATGATAACAAGCTGCTGGATTCGTTTTGTTTCCCAATTCCTTCTGCTCCTCAAGGTCATATTGCTATCAAAGTATATGTCTTGTTATAAATGTCTGAGAGAATGATCCCGCTACAGTTTGATTGCAAGCTTTATACGGTAACTAACCTCTTAGCATCTGAAAAAAAAACATTTATAATACCCAACTCGCTCATAAATTCAACCATTATTGAATAGGTGCAGAGTGAACCAAACATATTAGTTCTCACTATCTCCCAAAAAAAGTGCACAAACATTTAAATTTAATTCCTGCTAGCTTCCATCAAGCAAACATTCACACTTCATGGTTGCAGAACTGATTTTGTTTTCATGCAATTGTGTAGGAATCACAGAACTAATGAAGCTTTGAATGTCGATTTCGGCTTCGCAATTTCCCCCTTACATTTTCATTCGTTATAATGATATCTTTTGAAATGGTTTGTACCTCAGCAGAAACATTTAACATACCATCAGAAACTGTATCAAAATGTACACTAAAAGGAAGGCCGCACGGAGTAGAAGAAACTGAGATATTAAACAGACCAGAAACAATAACTGTCATTCAAATACTCTCTTGAAATTCAATCATGAAAATAGATCTGTTATCTTCAATTGTAACATGAACTTTATTTCCTTGTACTGAAATCTTCAAGCGATAACCTTGTAAGATTGATGCACATCCGTTGAAACATTCTTAAGGTCTCCAATTAACAAAGCAGCTTGAATAGCTAAGTAGATTGTACAAACTATTTGAGACAACTTTTTAACAGTAATATACACTTATAAAAAATGCCTCTTTATTCTCTGCATCTTCTCATAAAGTATGATATGAAAACTATTTGATAGTGAATACGTTAATGAATCTTAGAGGCTTATAGTTTTATTGTACATGTTTCTACTGCCTTGATTTCATATACTGATTATATTCATAAGCTTTTGATCTGTTTAGAGAACAGGAAACATATACAATCTAGGGATAAATATATAAAACCCCCCTGTCATTAGGGCGGGTTTTGGTTTTACCCCCTTTAAGATTTTTTTTTATAGACGCACCCTTATAAAAGGAAAACTCAGATTCTACCACCCCCTATTACTGCCCTGCTGATGTGGACAATGATGACTGGGCTATGGGGTGTGACTGGACAATTTCTAGGGTTTCCATAAAAGATCCCAATTTCTAGGGTTCCAATCTTCTTCTCATTTTGCATGTTTCGATTCACAATCTCCAATCACAATCTCCATTCTTCTTCTCCTCTTGCATCGTTTTCGCTTCACAATCTCCAATCACAATCTCCATTCTTCTTCTCCTCTTGATTATGTCTACTGCAAGCAGTGCTTCGGTGTCGATTCCAGGGTTACCCGTTTGTGGTTGTGGGAGATCAATGAAGTTATGGGTTTCAAGTACAAGCAAAAATCGCAATCGGAAGTTCTGGAAATGTCGCAATAACACTAATGGTTGTGAGTTATTTGCATGGGATGATGAAATGGAAAAGTCAGTCAAAGATATCGGGGCTATGCAATCTGTTTGCAAGAATTGTGTAATGGAAGAAGTGAAATTTGAAGCATTGAGAGTCAAACTAGAGAAGGTGAAGATGAAGCTTGATGTGCAGAGAAGTGTTAATAGGAAGCTTAAGATAGGAATTATAATGCTCTGTATTTTTTTTGCCTTATTGTTTAACCATTTGTAAAGAATTAATGACAAAGTTGTAATGTTGATGACAAAGTTAAATAAAATGAGATTGTTTCTGGTTTATGATAGTTGGTTGTTTCTGCATTATTTGTTTCTGGTTTATATTAGTTGGTTGTTTCTGGTTTATACATTATGCTTGTTGCAGGGCCATTATTTGTTCATTGTTTCTGGTTTATGATAATGTAATAATGCATGATTCTGGTTTATACATTATGCTTGTTACAGGGCCATCATTTGTTGCTTGTTTCTGAATTATTGATTCTGTAATAATGCATGATTCTGGTTTATACATAATGCATGATTCTGGTTTAATGCATTATTGTTTCTGCATTATTGTTTCTAGTTGTAATATTGGTTTCTGCATATCACATATCACATATGACATATGACAGAACATTACAAGATTCTAGTTGTAATTCTGGTTTATACATAATGCATGATTCTAAAGCAGAATTGAACAAGTAACAATATGGAAGAAGTAACATAAAGCAGAATTGAAGAAGTAACAATATGGAAGAAGTAACATAAAGCAGAATCTTGTTTACCAAAATGGAAGGGTCTACATTAAGCATCTTGATTACAAAATATTCAGAATTGATCAAGAATACAAAATATCATGTTGTTTACAAAATATCATCTTGATTACAAAATATTCAGAATTGAAACATAACATAAAATGTAGTTAGAGCCCATTGATGCATTTCTCCTTTTGTTTCTTCCTTGTAGCCTTCTTCCTCAGGGCATGTCCATCTTCTTCAGGGAAAGTCAAAGGCTGTTGTGGGTCTGAACCTGGACCTGAGTTGGGTTTTGGTTTTTTAAACCAATTTTCCTTAATTCTCTCACTTTGCCTCTTTCTCAATGGCTTGACCTCCTTTTTTGCTTTTCCCTTAGCCATTGCAGATGCTTGCACACTTTGTTCAACATTAGGCTGATTTTGAGTGATCCCCACACTAGGCTGACTTTGATCTTGTTCTACATTATGCTGAGTTTGGCTGGTCACCACACTAGGCTGAATTGGTTCAACACCAGGCTGACTTGGTTCAACACCATGCTGACTTGGTTCAACAGCAGGCTGACTTGGTTCAACACCATGCTGACTTGGTTCAGCACCAGGCTGAGTTTGCTCAACACCAGCCTGACTTTGATCTTGCTCACCTTGTGGTCTATTCATCTGCTGCACAGGCAGTAGAAACAGAACATTAGCAGAAACAAATCATTAGCACCTAGGCAGTAGAAACATAACATTAGCAGAAACAAATAATTACCTTTCTTTTTAGTGCATTTGGATGTTGTTTCTTGGCCTTGCATGATTTCACATTATGCCCAGTCTTGTCACACCTAGTGCATCTATAAGATACACCTGGTAGCCTTCTTCTTGCACCTTCCTCCCCACTCTCCCTAATTCTGAGTTTTCTAGGTCTACCAGGACCCTTTTTGTACTTAGGAGGCAACAATTCTTCACATTCAACCTCAGGCCACATATCAATGCCATTTATAGGACTGATAGCAAAACCATAGGCCAATGCATACTTCTCTCTTGAGTAACACTCATGTACAAACAGCTCAGGTGATTGTTGCCTAAAGCCTAATGCAGCAATAGCATGCCTGCATGGGATGCCAACCAATTCCCAAAAATTACAGCTGCATGCTCTTTTGGCTATGTCCACAATAAACTCTTGTCTGTTATATGCATGACTGACTTGAAATACTTCATCCTTAGACCAAGTAGGTAACCAATGACCACTATTAGCAACCTCAGTATCTAACCTTCTCCTAGGAATGGGCATTACCCTATGTGGCCACTTATCCAGTTTCACAGTGGAGTTACTACATCTATTCATTAGATACATCCTAATCCATTCACACATTGTCACAATTGGTTTATCTCTAGCAAGCAAAATAGTTGCATTAAAAGATTCAGATATGTTGTTCATCAATACATCACACTTAGAATAGAAACTAAAAGCATGCTTACACCAACTTTCCTTTGGAATTCCCATGAGCCAAGCCCAAGCCTTAGTGTCTATTGCCTTTAACTCATTCATCTTTTGCTGCCATGCTTGCTGGTATGTTGCCTTTGCTGCCCCCATCATAAGATCTCTAATTAGAGCTCCACCACCAAACTTCTTCTTGAAGTTAGCATACAAGTGCCTTAAGCATAGCCTATGCTCGATCCTAGCTTCCATTTCCTCAAAAACTGACACCAACCCCTGACAAAAAGAAGATAAACCAGAATATCAGCTATCTCAGAACATTACCAGAACATATGACAGAACATTACAAGAATATCACATATCATATATGACAGAACATTACAAGAATATCACATATCACATATGACAAGAACCAGAATATCACATATGACAAGAACCAGAATATCACATATGACAAGAACCTGAAACTTTGGCTGAGTCAGTGTGTGAATCAGTTGTTGTACATAGCAGAAAATGCATCATCCATGTGCAATGTGTCTGCATTTCCATAAGACATGGCACAATACTTGGCAATGACATAATAACACCCACCTTTCAATTCTGACTTTATAACATGCATAATATATTCTTAATTTGACAAATGATGAATAAACAAAGTCAATGCAGACAAGTTAGGTAGTTTGAATATCACATATGACAAGAACCAGAATATAATATGACAGACAACATATGTTTACCTTTTGCTGGTCAGAAATAAAAACATATCTGTTTTCAATGCCAACATCTTCCATCACCAAATTTATGAACCACCTCCATGATTCCTTAGTTTCAGTTTCAACCACACCAAATGCAAGTGGAAAATATTGATCATTGGGATCCCTTCCAACAGCAATCAAAAGCTGACCTCCATATCTAGTTTTCAAGTGACACCCATCAACTCCAATGAAGGGTCTACAACCATTCTTGAAACCCTTCCTACATCCATCAAAACAAAAATAAAAGGATCCAAATCTTGGTTGAATGGAGGATGATGCTCTTTCTGTGTTTATCTTTACAGTATTCCCAGGATTTGCCCTCTTCAACTCAGCTGCATATCTCCATAGGCTAGCATACTCTTGATCTGCATCACCTTCTATGATTTTCTTGGCAATCATCTTAGCCTTCCAAGCCCTAGCAACAGTGATACCAACTGCAAAGGTTTGCCTAATATGCTGAATGATATCAATGATTCTCACCTTCTCTGAAGTTTGAAGCATCTTAACCACAGCCTTTGCAACCCACTTTGAACTAGCTGTTTTGTTATCTAAAACCCTAGCACATGTGTGGGTATCCTTTATAGTCTTTATAGCATAAGTGTGCTTGTGGCCCACTTTGGAACAAAGCATTAAAAAACCACAATTCACTTTACATTCCACTCTCACTCTATACCCCTCATTTTTCACAAATCTTATTTCCCTCCCATTCAAAATAGTCCACTCACGAATTGCTCCCCTAAACTCATCTAGGGAATTGAACTCCATACCCCATTTGAACTTGAATTTTTTATTCATCTGTTCTTTTTTAAACTTCTCAAACTTTGGTTTTTTCTCTCCATCTGAGTTATCAACATCAGAACTCAACAACTCTTCACTCACATAAGCATCATCATCCTCATCATCCTCATCTTCCACACATTTCTTACTACTACCAGTTAAGAAACCACAAATTATTGGACCTTGACTGACTGGTAGAGAGACATCTATACCTTCAAAACCATCTTCAAAGGCAGTGGTTCTCTCATCCTCACTATCGTCCAAACTATCTACATTATCTTCATCACTATCCTCTGACTCAGACCAATGATTGACACACCTAGGGTTTATTGCACTACCACTAGCATTATGTTCAACAAAAAGCTCACCATCAACTTCATTTGCAGAATGGTAACATGCGAAATCATATGCATCCTCATCGTTCTTAATCTGAAAATGACTGGGAGCAATTTCAGGGATCCTAGCCCACAACCGAAACGATCCTACATGGTATCCCCATCCACTGACTATGTTGTTAATATGTAAAGTGGTAAATCTATCTAAGTGTTCCCCAGAAACTAGAGTAGAAACACCACCCCTATATATTGTTTCGGTTGCACTGTGCTTCACAAACTCACCTCCATGTCGAAACACCACATTAAACAGAAGTTTTTTTTTCTGAAAATAGAAACAGAAGAAGATGAAGATGCCGAAAATATAACTACCTAACATCATCAACATTGCTAAACAAACCTGTAAATCCGTTGATTCGTCTTCTTCCTTGCGTTCTTCCTTGCGTGAATCACTGCGTTCTCCCATGGAGTCACTTCGTCTTCCTGCTTCTTCCAAACTGAGATTGGGAACCCTAAATCACGGGGGGGAATTTCAAATAGTTTTAGCAAGGTTTCACAATTGTCCAGTCACACCCCATAGCCCAGTCATCATTGTCCACATCAGCAGGGCAGTAATAGGGGGTGGTAGAATCTGAGTTTTCCTTTTATAAGGGTGCGTCTATAAAAAAAAATCTTAAAGGGGGTAAAACCAAATCCCGCCCTAATGACAGGGGGGTTTTATATATTTATCCCTACAATCTAAGTAACAAATTCAATGCAAAATTTATCATAAATTTGAATACTATTAGATAACCTACCTGAAAGCTTACATAAATAATCTCATTAAAGAAAAATAAAATTTGCAATCTTGGCATTAAGGTTTTCCAGCATGATATCCAACTCCTTCAGATGACCCTCAAGAACATCAATTTCATTCTGTTGATTATTCTTATGAAGCAAATTCTCGGCAACAGTAATTGCATTGTTAATCTTCTCACTTTCTTGAGAAGTGAGCATTAAATAAACATTATCCTTCTTTAATGATTTCTTCATATTGTAAACACAAGAATCCAATGCACTCCTTACCTTGGCCTTCCTCAAAAACTTCTCATCTTCCTCATGGTATATCTCAGCTTCTTCAATCATTTTTTGAATTTCAAATGGTGACAACCTTTCTTTGTCATTGGTTATGGTGATCTCGTTTGTATTGCCCGTAGATATTTCCTTAGCAGAAACAGTTAGTATACCATTATCATCAATGGCAAAGCATACACCTATGCGATGGCCCCGAGGAGTACCTGGAAGGCAAGAAAGGTTAAACATCCCAAGTCGATTGTTGTCAGCGGTTCTTGCTCTCTCACCTTCATAAACATCAATCGCGAGACTGCAACGGTTGTCTCTAGCCGTAATATATCCACTAGTCTTCTTGACAGGTATGACAGTGTTCCTAGGAATCACCACACTCATGACACCATCTGTTAAGAGACCTGTTAAGATACCAAGTGATAATGGGGTAACATCCCGCAGCACCAAGTTCGGGACATTCTTAAAGCCTTCACTCAAAATGGCAGCCTGAACAGCTGCACCATAAGCAACAGCCTCATCCGGGTTTATACTCTTGCATATATCCTTCCTTTTAAAAAAGTTCTGCAATAGATCCTGCACTTTGGGAATCCTAGAGGAGCCACCCACAAGAACAACATCATCTATATCACTACTGCATATCTTTGAATCACTTAGACAACTATTCACAATTGTCATACATTCATCAAACAAATCCATATTAATTTCCTCAAACTTGGCCCGGGTTATTGATGAAGAAAAATCAATTCCTCGAAACAAAGCATCTACCTCAATAGTAGTGACAAAAGCAAAAGAGAGTGTTCTCTTTGCTCTCTCGCAGGCAGTTCTCAACCTCCTTAAGGCTTTTGGATTCCCACTAATGTTCACTCTTTTCTTCTTTTTGAACTCCTTTACAAAGTAGTTCACCAATCTGTTATCAAAGTCCTCTCATCCAAGATGAGTGTTTCCAGCCGTGGCCTTTACCTCAAAGACATCACCTTTAATTGTGAGGATAGACACGTCAAAAGTCCCACCACCAAGATCAAAGACAAAAATATTCCTTTTACCATCACAGTTTCTTCTCTTATCAAGACCATATGCAATCGCTGCAGCGGTAGGTTCATTGATTATCCGAATGACATTAAGGCCTGCAATGGCGCCAGCATCTATGGTGGCTTTTCGTTGAGAATCATTAAAGTAAGCCGGCACGGTAACAACAGCATTCTCGACCGGTGACTCCAGATATGTCTCTGCAATTTCTCGCATCTTTGAAAGAATCATGGATGATATTTCATCAGCAGAAAATTCCTTCAGTTGACCCTTATACTTAAGGCTAATCATTGGTTTGTCATTCACAGCCGCAATAACCTGGAATGGCCATAACATTATATCCGTTTGAACAACTGCATCACTAAACTTCCTACCAATTAATCTTTTAGCATCTGAAAAAAGAAACGCAGTATCAATAGAAAATTCTCATCAACTATTTGTCTAACTTACATAGCAACAAACACAATATTAGAGAGACGAGTAATATACCGAACACAGTGTTTTGTGGATTAAATGCAACTTGATTCTTAGCAGCATCACCAATCAATCTTTGATCATCAGTGAAAGCAACAAAAGAAGGTGTTGTTCTATTTCCTTGATCATTGTGTATGATCTCAACTCTATTGTGATCATCGAGCCACACCGCAACACAAGAATAGGTTGTTCCTAGGTCTATTCCTACGGCACGTCCTTCGTATTTTTTAGCCATTTTCTTTTGAGTATAAGAAAAACAAAAGAAAAAAAAAAGAACGGTTAGGTTTTGTCACAGCACTCAAAAACCCTTTCTTAAATAGGAGCATAGAAATTATGGAACGTGAGGGTTCCAGTATGCATGATATATTTTCAAAGGGTATAATAGGAATAGAAATATATATCATGCCAACTAATGGGTTATGGTCTTTGCCATGTCCAACTCAAGATAAATTTGAAAAGTAGTATGGGTAAAAATGTTCAACAAATCTCAAATTTAAGTGACATTAAATATTTATATATTTTATGGAATAAATTTTAAACTTAAAACAAAATATTTAAATAGATTAATATTATTGGATATACAAATAAAATCAATTTTATAATTACACATTAATTTATAGAATAAAGTGTAGTTAAATGCTACAAGTATTATGAATTACTAGTAGTTGTATGAGTGAGAATATTCTTACGACAATTGATTCATTTGTAATCAATGGTTATAATAATTACTAATTATTTGACGTGTTATTAATTTGTTTCTCATTCCATATTTAATTATGACTAATCTACAATATAAGAAGATTGAATGTTCTATAAAAGTTCAAATTGTCCTTTTGTTCCCAAAACTTGCCAAGTAGATAGCCTGACTGCAAAACTCTCTAATTTTCCCTTTCCCTCTCCCTCTCTTCTCATGCGCCTCACAGCCGCCTCTGGCATAGGTATTCGCAAAACAAATGCTTTGGAAGTATACATGTCCTCCACTAATGGCCTACAGACTTTATGACTATTTAAAAAAAAGACTATTAATAGAAATATTTCTATAATTATCTTTATGTAATTTTTAATATTTCATTAATTTTGAATTAATTTTATATTAATTTATACTTATCTAATATCTAACTATTAAAAATAAACTTTCTTTATTTACCATAAAGAATTTTTTACACATTGAGAATTATTTTGGTTTTGAAAAGATGGAATATGTAAGGTTATAAATCATTGTTCAACTTCATATTCATTGCCTTTGGAAAAATCAAAAGCCACTTAGAAAGTTGCAGTCAACATTTATCTTTTAACATGGAAAGTTGGTTTTAACCCTTATTGATAAAAAGGTTTCCACAACTATTTCTTAGATCTGGGTTTTATCAATGACACATAAAACAAAAGGAAAGATAAGAAAAAAGAAATATAAAATGTTGAATTAATTCTTGTCCACTTCATTCAACCATAAAGCAAGGTTTAAATACAAGGTACCAACACAATCCTAATGGGTTGGATAAAGGGGTAAGGCCCAATAAAACAACATAATATAAAAAGTACCAATAAGAAAAACTAATAATCTGATTATTTAACAATATAGTCTTTCATCCATGTAGGCTTACTTTTAATTCGCTGGGTCTTACCATCACTACTCATTGGCCCAACAAAATCCTTGTCCTCAAGGATGGGTTTCAAAAAGGCCTTGGGATGTTGAAAAACGCTAGCCCAATTGAAAGACCCAGACCCGACTGCGGTAGATGGAGTAACAATGTTATTAGGGTTTGATGCATGGGTGTTAGGAAGTATGGTCTTGGAGGAAGTGTCACGTGGGTTAGGTAAAGGAGTGGGGGGGAATCTACTTATGACAGGATGAAAGGCTGTAAAGTAGATTTGGTAGATAAAGTTTGCAGGCCACATGGAGTGAGGAGGTGGGATGAAGTATGATAAAACGGTGGAGAATTATCTTGTGGGGAGCCGTTGGGAGACATAGGAAGAGATAGTGTAACACGTGGCCCAAGGGAAGAAGATAGGATCACATGTGATGGAGTGGGGAAGTGTAACTCTCCATTAAGCACTACATTTCCCAAGTCTTCAAATTTGGGTTCAGAACCCACTTCCATAACTTCTTCTTCATTTTTCCAAGACCAACTTTTTTTTTCTTCATTTTTCATAGACCGAAAGTCTTCTTCTTCATTTTTCAAAGATCGTAAATTTTTGTCCTCCTTATTCATGTTCGATGAGTCAAGTTATGTTCATGTTCGATGAGTCAAGTAAAGGCTTGCCTTTGATTTCGCACAACGGAATAACAACATCTTCTGCTTGCTTACTCAAGTCAACGTCTTGCATGGCATTCTGAGGTAAGCGCTTAAGACTATGTTGATGTTCAGTTCCTCGATGCGTTGATGTATCGCTAACTTCTATTGGTTTGTTGTGAACAGGGGCTTGTACATGGGATGATTCAGAGGTATCACTGCTTGCATGCAACGGATCAGAGCTGGAGGGGTCATACTCAGGTGGAACAGATGTAAAAACGGTGGAGTCAAGAGGTCCTTTGAATATCATAAGCTGAGAAACATGGAAGACCATATGTATCTTCGAAGAAACGGAAAGATCTAAATGATACGCCACCTTGCCGATTCTATTCAGGATTTTGTATGGTCCGAAATAGCGTTTGGAAAGTTTGTGAGAGCTACGAGTTTGAATTGATCGTTGTCGATAAGGTTACAGCTTGAGAAGCACCAGATATCCTTCCTTAAAGGTAATATCAAGTCGTTTTTTGTTGCTCTGGTTTTCCATGTTCCGCCTGCTTCTTTCTAGATTTAGTTTCAGTTGATTAAGAATCTCGTCTCTGTTTTGCAAGGAGATGTCGATGGCTTCCACCGAAGAGGACCCTGAGTTGTAGTGAGGGAAGGAAGGTGGAGACTGACTATAAAGAGCTTCAAATGGAGTCATGTTGATGGCGCTATGAAGAGCAGTATTATGCCAATACTCAGCCAAGTGTAAGTACTTAAACAACTGCTTCGGATTTTCACTTGTAAAACATCGTAGATAAGTCTCTAAGCAACGGTTAGTGACTTCTATTTGGCAGTCTGTTTCAGGGTGATAGGTCGTGTTGTACTTCAATGTAGTACCATGTGCTCAAAATAGTTCCTTCTAGAAAGTACTGAGGAAGAGAGGATCTTGATACGAGACAATGGAGTTAGGGGTACCATGTAATCGACAAATCTCAACCGAGAAGCGTAAAGTCATGTACTTTGCAGAGTATTTGGTTGGGAGAGCTATGAAATGAGAGAACTTGGTCAGCCGATCACAAATGACCCAGATTGTCGTGTGACCAAAAGAAGAAGGTAAGTGTGTTATGAAATCCATAGATAGATCATCTCAGACCTTTATTGGTTTAGGTAGGGGCTGAAGTGGGTCTTGTTTCTTTGTTGTCAGATATTTATTTTGTTGACAAACCATGCAATAATGAATGAATTTCTTTGTATCTCTGTAAATTCCAGGCCACAGAAAAGAAGAGGAAAGTCGTGCTAGAGTTGGTTGCAGTCTTGAATGACCTGCAGCAGGAGTCGAGTGAAACTCGTGAACAAGGTTTTGTCACAACTCATTGACTTCAGGTATAAATTTTTTTATCTTTATAGTACAAAATTCCATCTTTAACTTGAAATTCTGGTTTGGAGAGTGGATCTTCCAAAATTTTTTGTCTGAGACTCTGACCATCTTGATATGTTTCGTAGTATTGCTTGAGCTGCCGAATGAGAAGAGGGACTGGGGAGGATATGGAAAACAGCAGAGTGTCACTGTCATAGTCAATACGACTCAAAGCATCAGCCACTTTGTTGGATTTTCCAGGTTTATAGAAAATGTCAAAACTAAACCCTTGTAACTTGGCTGCCCATTTCTATTGTTCTGGGGTCTGGATAGTTTGGACCACCAAATTTTTTAAACTTTTTTTATCAGTATAAATATGAAAATGTATCCCAATCAAATACTGACGCCACTTTTTGACAAATTTTGTAATGGCATACATCTCCCGAACATACACTGAGGATGCTTGAAGACGGTTGCATAACTTCTTGTTGAAAAGGACAAAGGATGTCCCTCCGGAGATAACACAACGCCCACTGCCACGATTGATGCATCTGTTTCGACGACAAAAATTTATGTGAAGTCTGGAAGGCTCAAGACTGGAGTATTTGTCATTTTTGTTTTCAATGTTGTAAAAGCGGACTCCGTAGATGTACTCCAAACTAATTTAGTGGAACGTAGTAAATCGGTGAGTGGAGCAGCGAGAGTGGCGTAATGACGAACAAATCATCGATAAAAGCCGGTGAGGCCTAAAAAACCCTGAGAGTCGTGAGTGAACGTGGTCTCGGCTAACTAAGTATTGCTTGAATCTTTTCCGGATTTGGGGTTACACCTTCAATTGATATAATGTGACCTAAATAATCAACACTAGGAACAACAAAAACACACTTGGACAATTTGGCATAAAATTGGTGGGATAACAATAACTAAAATTAATTTTAAATGATGAGCATGTTCAGAAATAGAAGGGCTATAAATTAAATGTCATCAAAGAAAACTAAAACAAACCGTCTTAAAAATGGTCGAAGTAAGTCATTCATCGCAGACTGAAACAAACTATGAGCATTAGTTAAACCGAAAGGCATAACCAAGAACCCGTAGTGTCCATCAAATGTTCTGAAAGCTGTTTTATGTGTGTCCTAAGATGTCACCCGGATTTGGTGATAACTAGATCGTAAATCAATCTTAGAGAAATAGTTGCAGAACCCAATTCATCAAAAAGTTCATCAATTGTGGGAATGGGAAACAGGTCTCGCATGGTTACTGTAGATGTTAGAAATTGGCAGAATTTTTGACAAACAAAGTAATAGTTATGAACTTAGTTCAGGACATCAGGATGTCACACCAGATGTTGTGACATCGCAAACCTGCTATCTACCTTAAATGATGCGTAACAGAAGTGCTTAAAATCAGGAGTAAATATCTGGAATTAATTGTAAAAGGATGAGCACTCCAAGGCGCCTCTTTAGGAAGTTAAGTTATCTGGTTCCAGCATAAAGGAAACAGAAAACTAACTCACCTTGATTCAAGGAGATAACAAACTAACTCACCTTGATTCAAGGAGATAACTGTGGGATTTATCAAAGTCTAGATAATTTGCAAAAAGCCCACAAACCAAGCATCTATTTAAGAAACTGATACACTCAAGTAAACCTAACGAATTTAAGAAGACTGTCAAGGGTGTTAGTGAAGCTAGCAGGTTTTATTTGTGTGTTAATCACTTTATAAGCTTTTAAGCAAAAAGTGAATTGTGTCTTGATTGAAACTAATAAGTAAGATCAAGCTGGTGTGTATGAAGTGTGACTTCAAACTTGTTAATCATTCTAAGTTAAAGATCACTGTGTGAATGAGGGGGAGTGAGTAGGTACTCATATCTAAGTAGAGTCTTAGATAGAAATTGCCTTGGGTAGATATTAAGTGAAAGATTAAACTGATTGGTTTAACTCCATAATTAATATTACTTATATTGAATTTCCTTCCTGGCTTGGTAGCCCCCAGATGTAAGTGTGGAGATACACTGAACTGGGTTAACAATTTCCTGTGTTATTTAATTTACTAGCTCATTAATTTATTGTTTAGGATATCAGTGTCTTAACATCTGATTCGACATCACATATCTGATCCCAGAATTTCAATTGGCATCAGAGCAGGCACTTTGCCTGTATAACTGGGTGAGATCTAGGGACTGCAAATTTTGGGATCATGGACAGAGATGTAGGATCTGTGAATCGAACACCTATTTTGGATGGATCCAACTATGATTACTGGAAGCCAAGAATGGTAGCATTCTTGAAATCTCTTGATAGCAGGGCTTGGAAAGCAACTAACAAAGGATGGGAGCACCTTGTCAAAGACAATAAGGATGGGGTAAAAGTGATGAAGCCTAGAGAAGAGTGGAGCAAGGAGGAAGAGGAGTCAGCTATTGGCAATTCCAAAGCCTTAAATGCCTTGTTCAATGGCATTGACAGGAACATATTTAGACTTGTGCACCACTGTGAGCTAGCCAAGGATGTTTGGGACACCCTCAAAACTACTCATGAAGGAACATCAAAGGTGGAGATGTCAAGACTTCAACTTCTCACCACCAAGTTTGAAAACTTGAGGATGAAGGAAGATGAGACCATTCATGAGTTCTACATGAACATCCTGGAGATTGCTAATACTTCTGGTGCCTTGGGAGAGAAGATGAGTGATGAAAAATTGGTAAGGAAGATTCTCAGATCACTGCCCAAGAGGTTTGACATGAAGGTCACTACCATAGAAGAAGTCCAGGACATCTGCACAATGAAAGTTGAGGAGCTCATTGGTTCCCTTCAAACCTTTGAGATGGGAATGAGTGATACTACTGTGAAGAAAAACAAGAGCATAACCCTGGTCTCAAACACTGATAAGGAAGAAGAAAGTCATGAAGCAGGTTCTGAGGACAACTTATCAGATGCAATTGCTATGCTTGGGAGGCAATTTAACAAAATTATCAAAAGAATGGACAACAGGCCCATATCAAGTGGAAGAAACTCAACCTCTGAGAATAAAAAATCTCATGACTCTAACAGAAGGTCAAACTATGATGAGAAGACTAACCAAGGAAAAGGGATCCAATGTCATGGATGTGAAGGTTATGGACACATTAGAAGTGAATGTCCAACCTATCTAAAGAAGCAAAAGAAAGGCTTTTCTGTGTCCTGGTCAGATGAAGACTCCTACAGTGAGTCAGAAGAAGAGTCTGCAAAGCACATCACTGCTCTAGCTGGAGTATGTGAAACTGAAGGGGAATCCAGTGATGAAGATCTGACATTTGAAGAGCTTGAAACATCTTACAGGATGCTGTGTGAAAGGAGCACTGAGGTATGCAAGGAAATTGAACAGCAGAAGAAGCAGATTAAGGAATTAAAAGCTGAAAAGGCAAGTCATCTGGAGATCATTGCCACTTTGAAAAATGAAGTCAGCCTACTCAACTCCAAAATGGAGCATATGTCCAAATCTGTCAGAATGCTGAATAGTGGATCAAACACACTGGATGCCATTCTCAACAACAACAAGCACTCAGGGGATAGGATTGGGCTGGGATTTAATAAAGCTCAAAACTCTGAGTCTAGCACCAGCCAAACAACTCCAGATCCTATGAAGTCAAACAAGATGTTCAAGCAGATGTCTCAACATCATGAGAAAAACATGATGAAAAATAAATATCAAAGGTGAAGATGCCATCACTGTGGAAGGTTTGGTCACATCAAACCTTTTTGCTACAAACTGCATGGATACCCCAATCAGAGTTCCCAGCACCTTCCTAAGCAGAAGACAGAAGTCAACAGGAAAACTTGGATACCTAAAGTTAGACATTATACTGATCAAAGCTACCAGTACATATCTAAGCTGAAGAACAAGTTCACCAGGAAACCTTGGAACTCTAGAGATGGACACTACCCAGGGCAGATGCATCAGAAGAGACACATATATATCCAGCAGTGGGAGCCTAAGAGAGGAAGACAGCCTGATCTGAACTCACAAAGGAAACCTCACAACAAGTGGTCCAAGCAGGTTGTTGTCTCTATAGCACACACATCTCTAAAAGTATCTGCTAAGGAAGACTGGTATTTTGACAGTGGCTGCTCAAGGCACATGACTGGACTGAAGAATCTGTTGGTATATTTAAAGTCACACTCATCCAACTATGTAACCTTTGGAGATGGAGCAAAGGGGGAAATCAAGGGAGTTAGGACTCTGGAGTGCTCAGGTGAACCAAATCTAGATGGTGTGCTGCTGGTAAAAGGGTTAACTGCTAACTTGATCAGCATAAGTCAGTTATGTGACCAAGGTTACAGTGTCAACTTCACCAAAGCTGAGTGCATAGTTTCTGATAAAGAACAGAAAGTGGTCATGAGAGGAGCTAGATCAAAATATAACTGCTATATGTGGGAACCCCAAGATTCCAGCCTCACATCTACTTGTTCCATAGCCAAAGAAGAAGAAGTGAAGCTATGGCATCAAAAATTGGGTCATCTCCATCTCAGAGGAATGAAGAAGATCATCTCTATGGAGGCTGTAAGAGGGATCCCAAGACTTACGATTGATGAAAGAAAAGTGTGTGGTGAGTGTCAAATAGGTAAGCAAACCAAGATGTCACACCCAAAGCTTCAACATCTGACAACCTCCAAAGTCTTGGAATTACCGCACATGGACCTTATGGGACCAATGCAGGTAGAGAGTCTTGGTGGAAAAAGATATGCCTATGTGGTTGTTGATGACTTCTCAAGATATACCTGGATAAGCTTCATCAAAGAAAAGTCAGATGTGTTTGAGGTGTTTAGAGATCTGTGCCATAGGATCCAAAGAGAAAAGGCAAGTTGTGTGGTCAGAATAAGAAGTGATCATGGAAAGGAGTTTGAGAATCAAAGATTCTCAGACTTCTGTTCATCAGAAGGGATCAACCATGAGTACTCTTCTCCCATCACCCCTCAACAGAATGGGGTTGTAGAAAGGAAAAACAGAACTATTCAGGAGTCAGCTAAAGCCATGATTCATGCCAAGAAGTTACCCCTGTACTTTTGGGCTGAAGCCATGAACACAGCATGCTACATCCACAATAGAGTCACACTAAGAAAAGGAACTCTATCCACCATCTATGAAGTCTGGAAGGGTAGAAAACCTACAGTCAAGTACTTTCATGTATTTGGAAGTAAGTGCTATATCCTAGCTGATAGGGATCAAAGAAGGAAGATGGACCCTAAGAGTGATTAAGGAATATTTCTTGGATACTCTATAAATAGCAGAGCTTACAGAGTATTTAACTCCAGAACCAATGTTATGATGGAGTCAATAAGTGTGACTATTGATGATACATATGCAAAGACAGATGTTGCTGATGATGTTGGAACATCTGCTGACAATCCAACTGAAGTTAAAATAGAAAGTGATAATATTGACTTCACTTTAACTGAGGCAAAGTCAGGGCAATCCAACAAATCTCCCTCCATCAGAATCCAGAAAGATCATCCTAAAGAACTGATAATTGGTGATCACAACAGTGGTGTCACCACTAGATCAAGAGAGATGATCTCAGGCTCCTGCTTTGTTTCAAAGGTAGAACCTAAGAACATCAAGGAAGCTCTGAATGATGAGTACTGGATCTCTGCTATGCAGGAAGAATTATGCCAGTTTACAAGGAATGAAGTATGGGATCTTGTTCCTAGGCCTGATGGAATTAATGTGATTGGCACTAAGTGGGTGTACAAAAACAAGTCTAATGAGCAGGGAGTAGTTACAAGAAACAAGGCTAGGCTTATGGCTCAAGGATATACTCAAATTGAGGGGGTGGATTTTGATGAAACTTTTGCACCAGTAGCAAGACTTGAATCCATCAGACTACTCCTAGGAATTGCTTGCATCCTAAAGTTCAAATTATTTCAGATGGATGTTAAGAGTGCCTTCCTAAATGGGTACCTTAATGAGAAAGTATATGTGGAGCAACCAAAGGGATTTGTTGATCCAAGCTGTCCAGAGCATGTATATAAGCTGAGGAAGGCTCTGTATGGGCTAAAGCAAGCTCCCAAAGCTTGGTATGAAAGACTGACCACCTTTCTCATTAAGCATGGATACAACAAGGGAGGAATAGACAAAACCTTGTTTGTAAAGGATGAAGAGGGAAAGGTTATGATTGCTCAGATATATGTGGATGACATAGTGTTTGGTGGGATGTCAGACAGGATGGTTAAACATTTTGTGACTTAAATGGAGTCTGAATTTGAAATGAGTCTAGTGGGAGAATTAACTTACTTCCTTGGACTGCAAATCAAACAGATGAAGGACTCCATATTCATATCCCAAAGCAAATATGCAAAGAACACTGTCAAGAAGTTTGGGATGGACAATGCAAGTCACAAGAGAACACTTGCCCCCACTCATCTAAAACTGACAAAGGATGACAAAGGTGAGAGTGTGGACCAAAGCTTGTACAGGAGCATGATTGGAAGTCTACTATATCTTACAGCTAGCAGACCAGATATAGCTTTTGCAGTAGGTGTGTGTGCAAGGTATCAAGCTGAACCAAAGGTGAGCCATCTCAACCAGGTTAAGAGGATCTTGAAACATGTAAATGGCACCTGTGACTATGGCATAATGTACTCTCATGGTTATGAACCCATACTCACTGGGTTTTGTGATGCTGACTGTGCTGGAAGTGCTGATGATAGAAAGAGTACATCAGGAGGATGCTTCTTTCTAGGGAACAATTTAATTTCTTGGTTCAGTAAGAAACATAATTGTGTGTCCTTATCCACTGCTGAAGCTGAATACATTGCAGCTGGTAGAAGTTGTTCACAGCTGGTATGGATGAAGCAAATGCTCACAGATTACAATGTCACACAAGATGTCATGACATTGTACTGTGACAATTTAAGTGCTATTAATATCTCCAAAAATCCTATCCAACACAGCAGGACTAAGCACATAGATATCAGACATCATTTCATCCGAGACCTTGTGGAGGAGAAGGTGATCACATTGGAGCATGTAGCCACAGAGCTGCAATTAGCTGACATATTCACCAAGGCTTTGGATGCTACCCAATTTGAAAACCAAAGGGGTAAATTGAGAATCTGCATGTGTGACATATAGCAATTATGGAGAAGTGTCAGCATGTCTTATGACATCGTGTGGCATGGCCACCAGGTGGCAGCACTAGTCTGGCCAATAACCGTTTGTATTCCAGTTTTAAAAATTCCAATAGCAACAGACTCTATTTATGTACAAATGTGCTTTCAGCTTCTCAAATTCTCATTAGCTCCACTGTACCTTTTGCATGCTATAGCTGAAACTCTAAACTCATCTAAGTCCATCATCAAACCTTTATACATCCCCACTATAATCGAAATCATGTCACAACATCAGAACCCTAACTCCATTGATGAGGGTCTCATTCAGGAAGACGTAGTGAACGTCACTCCATTATCTGTAGTACCCATGGATGCTACACCTATAAATGTCATCATAGGAAGCATTCCCATTGCTCAAAAGCCCAGGACTCCCCATGCAAGAAGACCCAAGGAGCCAGTCTTCAGCAAAAGTAAGGGAGCCTCTTCATCTTCCAGTGCTCCCAAAGCTTCTGCTTACGTGGACGCAACAATCAAAAAACTTGTAACCAGGATCCTGGCAGAAGAAAGGGTTGTGCCTGGGGTGTCAGTTCCCCTGAACAGGATGCCTGCCTCACCTCCCATCAACCAAGCTGAAGAAGACATACCTGCTCCACAAGATGTCCCAAGCAATGTTGAGACAACTGAGGGCCAGGACAAAGTCCCAAATGATGATGAAGGAGTAGAATATTCTACTGATGATCAAGCTGCTGAGAATGAGGCTTCCCAACCTCCACCAACTGTGAACCTGGACAATGATTCTGATACAGAGATCATAGCAGTTGTTGATCCTAGCATAGCCAAGAGGCTCAGGGCTAGGAAGGATAAGAGGCCAGCTACTCAAGTAACTCCTGGTGTCAATTAAGGGTACTTCTAGTGTCAATTAAGACAGTCACGTTCAGACCATGCAACAAACCATTAAATTTCAAGGTTTTCAGTGAAAAATGACTGTTGACAGCTTGAGGAGAAAGCTGAAAATAAGTATCATCAGGGACTGAGTTTTTAGTCTTGTCAAGAGTGGTATCGATAGTTTCAACTTCAGCAAATGTTGGTTCTTCATCATCAACCAATAAAAGCAGAAATTTACCCGTAGAACATTTATGTCCCAGAGTAAATTTTTCATCGCAATTAAAACATAGGCCTTGTGCCCTACGCTCTTGTAGTTGGGTGTTGGAAAGATGATGTAAACACCCCAAATTTTCCCTCACTAAGTTCACACCATGGCTTGTGATCTTTCATATTTTCATAAGTTTAATCATACCATTTCATGTTGCATTTTTGCTTCACTGCATTAGTTCAAGTTCATCTGCATCTAGGGTTTGTGATCTGAGCAATCCAAGATCCATTTGAGCCATTCCAAAGGTCTTCAATCATCTCAAAAGGGTCCATGTATGTTCAATCATCATATTTTATCCTCCAAAGATCAAGGAAGTCAAAGAATCACAAGAACTGGCAAAGCATGGAAGCAGAGCTAGGGTTTCACTACACAGATGACCTGAAATTAGGGTTTTGGTTTCAGAGGCCATAACTCCAAATTTTTTGGTCATTCTTGTTTCTTTTGGTCTCAATATGTTATAAGGATCATGCATACCAAGTTTGATGAAGAAATTCATTGTGGAAGTCATCTGATCAATGGGTAACTTCTTGAGCAAGTCAGAGTAAAATCAGGGCATCTGAGGCCCCCACCCATGGAACCAAAATGGATTTTTCATCAAATTGAAGTTATTTGGTCTTTATTTGATCATTGAAGTGTTTATAAGTTCACAAATTTGAAGAAAGTGAGCTAAACCAAAAGTTGCCAAAAATGGAAATGACTTGTAATGTAAACTTTCCATTTTGGGAAAGTTTTTCAACCTCCTCTTTCTCAACCAAAAATGCTTCAAATGAAAAATTGTTGGTCATGAAAGTTGTAGACTGGATCATTCCCTTTTCAAAAAGTACAAGAACAAGATCTAATTCATTTTGGAACTCAAGTTATGGCTTGTCAAAGTTGGCAAAAATCACATAAATTTCAAGAATGCACCAAAAGGGATTCTTTGCAAAACCACTTACCAAGGTTTTTTGTGACTTCAAACGCACTTCAATACATCATAACATCATAGTGCATTGCCTCTAGACCAGAATTGCCCAAGGAATTGCAAGATTACATGCCTTGAACATCAAGATTTCTCAAAGGGGCCAAAACTTCACATAATTGCAAAACACCCCATAACTTATTTCCCACATGCTGAATTGCCTCAAGAAAGAATTTGTGGACTTCCTTGAAGTCAGTTGCGCATGGACATGCCCAAAGTCCAGCTGCATCCTTGCCCATACCTCAAGTACACAAGTTGGTGACTTTTTGCAAGAAGGCCATACCAATCACAATAGGGCACAACCACTCCACAGACCTATCACAAGTTGATATGTGGACCAAATGGTGATCATAACACACAAGAACACAAGCTGAACCCTAAGAATCACCAAGTTCACAAAAACTCTCCCTCTTGCAAAAGCTTTCGAATTTCATAACTCAGCCACTCAATCTTCAAACAAATTCCACCATTCATCTCTAAATCACTCACTGATCACAAACCAACCATTGAAACAGCCAAAAGCATCTCATACACCAAATACGATTTCTGACCAGTTGGAGTGCAAACTCTCAAACCAGCCATCCACAAAGCTTTCTAAGCATTGCAATTGCCTCAGGAGGTTCAAGGGAGTCTTTTTGCACCAAGGAAGTGGCCAGAAAGCTCAAGGGAGAAAAGCTTCATCTCAGGTAGCCATTGAAATTAATTTTTCCATAACTCTCTTTTTATGTTACAAAATGAATAAGCATGCTTCACTGATCACACTGAACTTGGAATTTTCGAAAATGGTTGAGAAATGAGTGTGTATTGATTGTCTGAAATTTTTGCCATGTTTATGTTTCTCTTCGAATCATGAGTTTGAGTGAAAAGAAATTTGTTTTGAGAGTGGATTTGATCTTAGGAGAGTGAGAGGGGTGAATCTGGAGCTTTAGAGCTCCAAAAAGTACCTAGGGAAGAAGTTAGGGTTTTTCAGGTGAGGGTGTCACCGGAGAAGACGACCAGAGCTCTTCTCCGGTGACCTGAAAATAATTAGTGTTTTAATTAGGTTTAGGGTTTCATTTGAATTCTGGCCGTAGGATTGAGCTTCCCCGCGTGTTTGAATGGTCTAGATGCCATCATTAAACCCTAATTCTGTTTAATTAAAGTTTAATTAGTTAGTTAATGTAAATTAGCCCAGAGTGAATCCTGTCCACCCATTCACGCGTCAGTCAACCAAAATCTCTCAGCTTTGAATGTGAGCCTTTAGATCAGTTTACTTTTATTTAGTTCAATTTAAATTCATATTTTTCTCATTTATTTTATATCATTTATTTAAAATAGCTAGAAATTTTCAAAAATATTTTTATTCTGCATTTTGATTTAAAATAATTTTCTTAACCCAAAAATATTTTTATTTTTATTTTTTGCATTAAAAAATCATTTTTTAAACATTTAAATGTTTATTTTAATTAAGTAATGAAAATTAATTAATTAAAATATCATTTAGGTTTCTGAAAAATCCCAAAAAATTCATATTGCATCTTTAAACATTTAGAGAAATTGTCATACCATCCACACAAATTTCTTTTTGGTTTTGAACCATTTTTGATAATTTTCTTGAATTTAGGGTTCATAAAATTCACATTTTAGAACCCTAACTTCAAGAATTATTTTCTGCCTAACCAAGAATGGTATGACAATGATTCGTTTTGCATTGATCTTCATTTGAGATGTAGTTTCTAACATAATTTTGTCATAAATTTCTTCTGCCTTTTTGAATTGATTGGCATTTTTCCCCTTTAGGTACCTTAAAAGCCTAGATAACTTAGGAAAATCATATATTTCATTAGGTTAAGAGTTAGGTCTTCTCCTTTGGGGTGTGATATCATATGGGGTTAGGTTCCTTTTGATTACATTTTCAATTTTTTATCTTGTCATTTGCTTCTGTTTTTGAGTTTTGCATCTCATGTGGCATGAAAACCCTAATTTCTCATCTTCCTTTGCATACCTCTTGCATATGCTTGCATTCATGAACTTGCCATGACATTTCTTGCATCCACATGACATATAAGACATCCTAGGACACATTAGAGTCATGCTTGATCATTTCTTCATCCATTTTCAATGTTATGCATTCATTTCATTCCATAAGCATTCCATGAACTTTCATGCTCCTTTCATGCTTCATTTGCATCCTTATCCCTTGTATGATCATTCACAACTCTTGGCATACATTTGCATCATCTCTTAGAATCATTAACATCATGAACATACTTCTGGTTTTGGTTTGCATCCTTGCATTCATTTCATTTTCATTTCATTTCATTTCCTTATGCTAACTTTTCAGGTGGTAAGTACTTTGAGAAGTGGATTTGCCTTCACTTCTCACAATCTCTTCTCATCTCTCTTATGCATTCATTGTTGCATTTTGTATTTGTATTAGGATGAGCTTGCTCATTCATGTTCCTTCTTCACCTTCTTTCTTCAAGCAACTTATCTTCTTAAGTGAAGTAAGTTGACTTGTTTCTTCTGCTTCTCCTCCTTCCATTTGCTTCTTCCTTAATGGCTTTTCCTGAAGATCTCTTGCAAGCCTCATAAAACCTAGGAACACCCAAGCATGTTAACAATTAGGGTTTGATTAGTCCCCCCCATTAGTTTTACCTTTGTGTCATCTTTTGTGTCTCTTTTCTCACCTCATAATCAGGGACTAAACCTTCAAGGCTTTAAGGCTTTTTGATTAAGATTATGCATGCATCCTTCTCTTAGGATGGAGTTTATAACTTTAATCCTAAGTGTTAAGCCCTTAATGTGTTTAAATCTCTTAATAAATCCATCTAATAATCACTAAGACAATAAGCTTGTAACTTGGGCCTTGCATTAGAGTTATAATTCTTCCTTAATTGGTTAAGAAGGACTAACCCTAGTGTTAATGGACAAGTCCCCCTCAAGTTGTCTTACAAGCCATAAAAATTCACTTCTTAATCTTACCATTAACTAAAATCCACTTTAATAAAGGCCTTGTTTTGTCATGAGGTTAATCCCTAATCATGGATTAAGTTGGGGTATCTTCCTCATCTTAAATGCTCTCATCTATTATCCTTCTATTAGGATGGTGTAATGAGTCCATTAAATCTTTGATTATGGCTTAAACTCATTACTTAACACTAAACAAAAACTCCAAAAACATCTAAATAATCACAAGTAGGTTAATGATCTTAATCCTACACCATGGTGATTAAGGGTGAGGTGCTTACTTCATACTTAAGGTATTCTCATTACCCCTAATCAGAGGGAAGATGTGATGAGTTTACTAACCCTTGGTTTAGGCTTAATCTTATTAACTTATGACAAACACAAAAAGCAATAAAAGATTGAAAGCATAAAAAACAAACAATAATCGTCTCCTCTGGGATTCTTTTCTCATCATCTTCACTCACAAACGAGAACTCGCTTCTTCCGTCTAATGCAAGACAATTAGCACCTGAGCCAGAAAGGTCATACACTTGAGCATAGACAAGCAAGCAGTTCACAAGTCAATTTATCTTTCAGTCTCTTTGAGTCCAACTACGGTGTTCTGACTTCCTCATTGCACGAGAGGATACGTAGGCATAACTTAATAGTTATCGAACAAAAGTCTCTGTATATTCCCCCTCTTCTAGCATTATTCTTTTAAGCCTCATTCCTGAGCACTTCACTTCATTTTCTTGCACTGACACTTGTATATTCTTTTCCAGCTTTTGCACACAGATAACACTGACACTACCCCTTTAAACACAAATCTTTTAAGCGTGGATCCCGTCGAGTACGACGGACAATCTGGGTGCTAATACCTTCCCAGGTTGTAACCAACCCCCTTTCTCAGTTTCTCTGGTTCGCGACCGTCTTATCCATCTCTTATTAGGTTTATGCAGCATTACCTTTCCTTCGGGATAAAAATGCCTAGCTGGCGACTCTTTTCACCTTCATTTCATCTTCCCCTCTCGCCGACCGTTCGCGCTTGTATCGGGATGCAAATCTTCGGGAGCGACAGATGACATATGAGAAGTTTGTTTGTTTGTGTTGTCAAAAGAGGTTTTTGGGGTTGGAATTGGTTGTGAATGAATGGGAGCTGATGTTGAGGAACGGTTGGTGTATTGAGAAAAGGGTTTTGAGTATTTGGGTTTGGCATCTTTAATTTTTGACTCAATCAATTTTCCTAAACCAATAGCTTGGGAAATAGAAACTGATTTATGAATAGCAATTTCATTTTGAATATCAGGTGTCAAACCTGAAATAAAACAATTCAGAATTACATCTTGTGAAAGACCCACCACTTGAGTACCCAATTTTTCAAATGCATCTTGATATTCAACAACCGAACCTACTTATTTAAGTTTAAACAATTCAGCTTGGTGGTTTGCATTGGTAGAGGGTGTTGCACCCCAAAATTTGCCCTCACTATACAAGACTTTGTGTTCTAAGAAGGTTCACAAGGTTCACAAGTTCTCCAACACTTGCATAACCTTTCATGAGGTTCATGAAGTCTACAAGTTACTTCTTGAAGGTTCACAAGGTTCACAAGTCCCACAATGCTTTCGATACCTTTCATGAGATTCATGAAGTCTACAAGTCACTTCTTGAAGGTTCACAAGGTTCACAAGTTTCTCAACATCTTTAAGACCTTTCATGAAGTTCATGAAGTCTACAAGTTACTTCTTGAAGGTTCACAAGGTTCACAAGTTTCACAATGATTACAAAGCTTTCCTGAGGTTTATGAGGTCTACAAAGCCACTTCATGAGGTTCACAAGGTTCACAAGCTTCACAACACCTCCCATGAGTATCACAAGACACTTTATGAAGATTCACAAGGTTCACAAAGTTCACAATTGGTCAAAGGAGTTGACAATTCCCTCAGACAATGCACCTCCTAAGCAGTGCATCCAAAACTAGGGTTTTGACTTTAATCAAGCTAAATGGACCTCCAAGACTTCAAGTGAGCTTAATAACATCTTATATGTGTATAAGAACTCCCATGTAAAGTTTCAAGACTTTTCTCAAAAGTTTGCTCAGTCAGATGATCAGATAAGTCAAAATCAGTCAATGCAGTTAAAAAGTCAAACTGAGGTCAACTGTGGTCAAACCAAAGTCAAACTTCATGATTTTTTGCCAACATCAAGTATATGAAGTAAAATTCATCATTTTATCAAGGGTTGATCATGATTCATCAAGGAGATTCCAGATCATCAATAATCAGGAGTTTCTAAATTAGGGTTTCCTCAGTAAAAGTCAACTGAACTTTGACCAGCCATAACTTTCACATACTTTATCACCAAGTCTCCATCCAAAGCTCATTTTGAAGTAAATTGAATTCTCTACAACTTTGATGTTGAAAGTTAATCCCAAAAATGCTTCATTTGAAAGATATGATCTAAGACATTATAGGTCATTTCAAAAGTCAACAAAAAGTTAATAACTTCAAAAGGGCATAACTTGAGATTGGTAAATAATATGGACCTGAAACCAATGGGGTTGTTTAGAGTACTCTTCAAGCTTTCCAAAAAGTCCAAGAACACCCTCATACCTTTAAAATTGAGGGTGATATGCCCTTGCAAAGTTGGGAAATTTTGTGATGGTTTATGTTGAAAATGGAGGTCTAAAAGTAATTCTTTCCAAATGGGCTTGCTAAGTTGTGATCCAATCCATCTCATCTCATTATGCACGACCCAATTGACCAAAATTCAGCATTTTTATTATTTTATTTTTATTTATTATTGATTTAATTCATAAAAATCATTTTAAATAAATATAAAATGTGAAAATCTATTTTTGGGTGAAGATTGAGGTTCTAGAAATTCTTAATTAGTGATTGAAGCTTAAAGAGAAGGAAATCATATGACTAATCCAAAGATAGCAAGTCTTCATGATCAAATATTTGAATTTTACAACATGATCTTTTTCAATATTTTTTGGATCAAATTTTCACACAACCAATCCATATTTCTGACCTAATTCATTCTCATATATATACTAAAGATAACCATAGCCTAAGGGGACGAAATCCAGCAGCCAAAAGAGTAAGTTCATTGTTCAAAAATTCATCAAAAAAGTGCAATTCGGATTCTCTATTCCAAGGCTCTACAAGGTAAAATAAGAGCATGGTTGGCTTCCTTGGACATCATGGATCATGAATCACCATTCATAAGCATTCAGATCATGCCCTAATGATGAACCCGAAGCATTGTTCATGCTTGGAAATTTTTTTTCGGTTACATCAATTCATTGCATTTAAATGGATTTTGTTTGGCTAATATTGTTTGTTGTGTGTTGTAGAATGTTTCTGGGCAAGAAAACTCAAGAACCCGTACCTAATTCGCAAGATGCCATAGTTAGGGTTTGGACCTAGGTTTAGGGATTTCTAATTTAAGAAACATAAATCAATTCTAAAAACATAGAACTAATCGTGTGAATGCCTGGATCATAATGCTGGTCTTAATTTTGTGAAATTGTACCGTTTTGATGGTTATTGATGTTTGTAGGTTTTGCTGGGAATGTTGTTTTCGCAGGAAAATTTGCAATAATATTCGCAGGTGATTTCGAAGGTCTCAAGGAAGAAGAAGGCTGCATTCCCGCGCGTCAGAAAATTCAAATGTTATTAAAATATTTTATGAATTAGTATTGGTTTGTCTATCACACGCGCGTGTGTGTCCTGGTGGTAAGCTTGATATGCGTATGTTGTAAGGACCTTGGTTCGATACTGGGCTGGTGCATTGTTTTTTTGATTATTTTTCAGGTTAAAGGCAAACATAATATATTATGGTTTCTTGCCATCATATAACCAGATTGGCTCTTCCAGCCGGGTGGTGATGCGCATGTGTGAATGTATAAAGGTCCTGGGATCAAATCCCACCCCAGGCCTTTTTGTTTCATTATTTTCCTGAATTTTCAAGGCAAGGCACAAAACAAAGTGGGTCTCTTTTATTGTCACCTGCGCCTGGTTGGCTTAGTGGTTGGTGTTGTTGCTGGTGATCAGAAGGACATGGGTTCAAGCCTCACCCAGGTAGGTTTTTTTTGCAAATTCTTTTTATTTTAATTTCTTTAGTTAATTAGTGTTATTTTCTTTAATTAATTAGTGTTTTCTTAATATTAATAAAAATTAAAGTATGCATATATATATTTAAAAGCAATCCTTATGTTTCTTTCTAAAAAAAATTCAAACTTTTATTTTTCTCAACTTAAATTATTTTTCTTGATATATAATTAAATTGTAAGATATATGTTTATTTAATAATTTGTATAAACCCTAAAAATATTTTTCTAATAAAACCCTAATTTTTAAAACCCTAAAAATATTTTCTAAAATAAAATCTAATTCTATTTTTTTCCTAAATAATTTTATTTTCTAATTATTAATATAATATAATTGTAAATTATTTTTCTCATATAATATATAAATATGCTTCACGCTATTAGAAATTAAATCTTGTAAATTAAAATAATTGTTTGTTCATATTTCTTTTTTAAATATAATTGTTCATATGAAAATTTATTAATTTCTTATTCTTATAATTTTGATTAATTTTATTTATTATTACTAACCATATTATTTATTTTGCTCTATTAATTTTATATATTATTTCACTAATTTTTATTATTTCACTAACCTCTCTTATTTTATTATTACTAACTTTTTGCTTATTATTTAATATTATTATTTATCACTAACCCCTATTATTTATTTATTGCTTATTGCTTATTTTATTTATTTATTTATTTTGCTATTACCTTATTTTGCTTATTATAATTATGTTGTAATTGTTTCCTGGATGTAAATTTTATAATTATTTATTTTTGTTATGGTTAGTAATTAGGGAGTGCAAAACATATATTCTCTTAAAATAAATTTAGATAATTTTAATATAAGATAATTAAATTAAACACTCACACACACGTAAGTCGATTTTAATCGCCGTCTCACTTTCTAAGGTTATCCCTCAAGTTGCCTAATTCATAATGGTCAAGTGGGGTGTATAAAGCAAGTCCCTTTCAAAAGAAAAAATCATCAAGTCCCTCATGGTTGCCTTTACGAATCGAGTCCCTTCGAAAAATGATGATAGTCCCTCATATGTGCTTATTACACCCCACAGTTGCCTTGATAAAACAAAATGTCCCTCACATGTCCCTTTGCATCCAAGGTAATGAATACCTACTCCTTAATGGTAGGGATAGTCTTACCAAGGCAAGGATAAAGAACAAGAAAGACTTTAAACTTTAGGGTAGGTTCCTCTTATGTACTTGCTCACTTCAAAAAAACTTTTCAAACTCTTCACAATTTCAAACAAATTTTCAAAAAACAAGTTTTTACACATCCGTACATGGATTATTATTAACTATTCTGAAAATTTTTCTATTCACACACTACACTTTCAAAAAAAAAAACAATTTAAAGTGAGCTAAGTAACTAAGAGCTCATGGATAACCATGGATGTAAAGGGTGCTAACACCTTCCCTTTACATAATCTACCCCCCGGACCCAAAAATATCTCTAAGGTCTTTCCTGTTCTTTTATACCCTTTCCTTATGGATAAAATAAAAGTCGGTGGCGACTCTTGCTATCCGCAACATAACTTAAAGTCAGTTCTCCCACCGTGTTACAGAACTGGCGACTCTGCTGGGGATCTATTTAAGAGGGGTACCCTTAGGAATTAGATCACTTTAAATTGTTTGCTTTGTTTGCTTTATTATTATATTGTTGGGGTGCTCTTATGTGTGAAAGGTCCTAACCCGGATCTAGTGTACCTTAGGTAAATGGCAATAGACCAAGGAAACTGTACGACGTATATCGATACGGTTGATCTGGTGGCCATAGTTAGTGCGACTTCTTGGTTGGTGCTTATGTTCCTTAAGTCAAGTTGAGGATAATATGAGGCTGCCATATGTTGTCAATGCACTAACTAACTTTTAGAACCCTAGTTAACTCATCTTGGCCTTTAGAAAGTAGTGAGGTAACCGGCTTTGGTGCAGACTGAAGTTGGTTGACACTCGATGCTACACTCATTGAGATCTTAAACTTGGAGGGTTTTGGTTGGCAAGTAAGTTGCCTTCTGAGCAACCACCCTTGTGAAGGATCAATGATATTGAGATCCCTTAGAACCTGGTTACTTTTATAGGACAGGATGAACCATCTAACTTCAGGGGAGGGTACTTACCTTAAACCTCATGCAAGCCTTTAAACCTAGGGCTATGGTGTGACTTGTTTGTGTGTGCCACATGTTTGTGATTGAGCATAACATCATGACATCATCATGCATCATAAGCATAGCATTTTCACTAACCATTTCAAGGACCAAGGGATTTATCTTTGTTTTTTTTTGTAGGGCATGGCTTTTGCTCGTAGAAACACCATCAGGACCAATTTTGTAAGAGACTCATTACAAAGTAAGTCAGGAAAGGATCCTAGAGCTAACAAAGCAGCTTCACGAGGAACGGAACCTCAACTCTTACCTCAACACAAAGAGGAAACGTCCATGGGAGATTTAAAACCCCATCTTTTGTACTTATTTCATTTTCATTTTTGTAAGCCTAAAAGGCAAAACAAAGTTATTACTAATAAAAGTTTACTTTCGTTTTTGTCTAAGCAAATTTAAATCCTGCGGTCCTTGAAAACATTGCATATGCATTCCCATATCATTTCATGGCATCACAGGTTTATAATTGTGCACAGGTTTCTCATCTTCTCGCTGTTTATTTCAGCAATGGCTCTTGAACAATCAGTTAAGGATCTTCAGGCACAGAATGCACAGTTCCAAGAGCTGATCCTGAACCTATCCAAGGGGCAGGATGAATTGAAGACACTGCTGGCCAAGAAGACTAAGAAGACTAGAAGGTCTGCTGGGTTGATCAACATGGGAAGAAGGTTCAAAGGTCTTGCCAAGACCAAGGAACCAGCTGAAGACTATGAATCTGAAGAATCTGAGCAAGAGGTAGGCAGTCTCCACCATTCAATGGGGGACTCTGATTCTGAGGCTAACTACTACCATGAGTCTAATGAAGACAAATTCAAGATGCTGGTGGATAGGATGGATGCTATGGAGTTGCAGAAGTCATCTGGGCTGGATTTTGAGGATTTGAGTCTGATATCTGGGGTAGTCATACCCATTGGGTTCAAGGTTCCTACATTTGTTGTCTATGATGGGGTCTCCTGTCCCAAGCTGCATTTGAGGTCTTATGTCAGAAGAATTCAACCCCACACTGCTGATAAAAAGTTGTGGATCCATTTCTTTCAAGAGAGTTTATCTGGAGCTCAGTTGGAGTGGTATTATCAGTTGGAAAGTGTCAATATCAGAGACTGGAACGATCTTGCTGAAGCTTTCTACAAGCAGTATCAATACAATGCTGACTTAGCCCCCACTCGCATGCAGCTTCAGAGCATGTCTATGGGTGCCAAAGAAAGTTTTAAGGAGTATGCTCAGAAATGGAGAGATTTAGCTGGAAGAGTTCAACCCCCTTTGACTGACAGGGAATTGGTTGATATGTTCATGTGTACGCTGAATGGTCCGTTTTACAGTCATCTCATTGGAAGCTCATCATCTGGATTCACTGAGTTGATCATGACAGGAGAGCGGGTAGAGAATGGTATCAAGAGTGGAAAGATCCAAGTGGGCACTTCTTCATCAGGTGCTGCAAAGAAGCCTCCCATTGGGAAGAAGGAATCCAATGCTGTTTATGGTCAACCTGATCGTAACAGAAGGCATCAGTCTGTTAGTGCAGTTCATATTTCAAATCCAACTCCTGCAACAACAGAGCAGCCTCAAGGCAACCAACAGAGGGCTAGAAGACAGTTCACGAAGATCAACATGTCAATGGCTCAGGCATTGCAACACTTGTTGAAGGCTGAACTTATTACCCTGAGGGAGGCTCCTCAGAATCCCAATGTTACCTCTCCCAAGTACAATCCCAATGCACGATGTGCATATCATTCAAACTGTCCAGGACATGATACTAATAACTGCTGGGTCTTGAAGAACAAAATTCAAGATATGATCGATGCTGGAGAGATTGAGTTTGATCCACCAGGTACTCCAAATGTGATTACAGCTCCAATGCCAAATCACGAGAAGACTGTCAATGCCATTGATGAAGACCTACATGTCTATTCAGTTGCGGAGTTGACCACACCATTGTCTGTCATCAGAAAGAAGTTAGTGCAAGCTGGGTTCTTTCCGGGTTGTCGTGAAGATTGTGTTTATTGTGAGTATAATCCAGAGAAGTGCTTCAGGTTGAAGGATGGAATTCAGCGTCTCATGGATAATTACACCATTGTATTTGAAAGGAGGCCATCTTCTGTAGAAAGTATGGTGGATCATCTGACTCGGGGTAAGAAGATTGAAGAGGTTGATATGGTTGACAAAGTACCGGTAAGAATCACTTCAAAGGGTCCCATTAAAATCACTCATCAGGGTCCAATCAAGATTACTGCTGAAGGTCCTGTGAAAGTTGTTGCTGAAGCCAGAGTGGCTCCTCTAATCATTACCACTCCTGGTCCTATTCCTTATACATCTGACAAAGCTGTGCCTTGGCACTATGGGTCTGATGTTTACATCCATGGTGTTAAGCAAAAGCCTATAGCTGATGTGCCTGTTGACATTGATAATATTGCTGGATCTAGCAAGATCACCCGTAGTGGAAGAGTCTTCTCTCCTCCAGTTGCTTCTAAGAATGCAGTTACTCCTACTGCTACTTCCACCACTGATGCTCGGGGCAAGAGTCCTGTTATTGAGCCTGTATCTACTGATGTGCCAGCTGCTGATGATCTCTCTAAGCAGATGGAAGAAGTATTGAAAATCATTCGCAAGAGTGATTATGACATTGTTGATCAGTTGGGGCATACTCCCTCGAAGATTTCTATGCTCTCCCTGTTATTATGTTCTGAGGCTCATGCCAAGTCATTGATCAAGTTTCTGAAGATGGCTCATGTACCCAGTGCAATTTCTGTTGACCAATTTGAAAACTGTGTTGCCCACCTGACCTATGACAATGGGTTAGGATTCTCTGATGCTGACTTAACCCCTGCCAAGAGAGATCATAACAGGGCCTTGCATATTTCAATTGAATGCAGGGGCACTACCCTGTCTCATGTACTGATAGACAATGGTTCCTCTTTGAATGTGTTGCCTAAGGAAGTCCTGAACAAGCTGAGTCCTGAAGATGCTGTGCTGAAGCCCAGTAATATTGTGGTAAAGGCTTTTGATGGTTCTAGAAGAGTAGTACATGGAGAAATTGATCTTCCAATCCAAGTTGGTTCCCAAGTATTTACTGCTACATTTTATGTGATGGATATTCGTCCTTCATACTCTTGTCTGCTTGGTCGTCCCTGGATCCATGGGGCAAGAGCTGTGACCTCTACATTGCACCAAAAGTTGAGATATCCGGTGAATGGAAAGGTTGTTACTGTCTATGGGGAAGAAGAATACTTTGTCAGCCATGTGAATACCTTCAAATATCTGGAAATGGAAGGCGAATACATTGAGACTCCGTGTCAGTCATTTGAAGTGGTTCCCTGGGGTGTTAATGATTATGTAGCTCCTCCTGCTGTGAAGAAAGTTCCTGGGATCACCAGAAAGCCTCCAACAATGGCAATGGCCTCCCTCAATGATGCTAGAGCTGTGGTGGATGAAGGTGGTTGTACTATTTGGGGTCAGCTTCCTGATATTCCATACAAGTCTGATAAGTTTGGTTTGGGTTTCACTGCAGAGTCCCAGAAGGCTGTTCGTCGTGCTCGTGCTGCCCGTGTCACTAATCAAGGGGTTGTGAAGGACCAGATTAATGTTGTGGGAGATCAAGATGAAGATTACAACTTGGATGCATGGATTTTTCCTACTGTGGGTGCTGGACTCAATAATTGGAAAGCTGAAGATGTTATCCCTATCTCCTTTAGTCAGGAGTAAATACTATTACTGTGTTGTTATATTTTAAATTTTTAATTTCTTGAACAATTGAACTTTCAAGCCATGTGCCTTACCCGGGGCACAATGGTGTGATTGTTACGGGCTGTCATTTCATTTGCATACTTCATTCAATAAAATCAGTGGACGTTTCGTTTTCGTAAATATTGTGTTCCTTGTCTTTCTTTTCTTTATTTTTGCTTTATCAGCTACGTGTTCTTACACACACCCACATCACTAAAATGCAGATCCTCATCCACTCTGGATCCTGTTGATAACAGTTCTACTATTGCCAATTACAATTTCGAGAATCCGATCTATCAAACTGAAGACGGAAATGAGGACGATTGTGAAATACCTGTAGAGCTTGCTAGGTTGTTACAACAAGAAGAGAAAGCTATACAGCCACATGAAGAGCCAGTCGAAGTTGTGAATCTGGGAACTGAAGAAAACAGAAAAGAGGTCAAGATAGGGGCTGATTTAGAGGACAGTGTCAAGAGCAGGTTGATTCAGATGTTACGTGACTATGTGGAGATTTTTGCTTGGTCTTATGAAGATATGCCAGGGTTGGATACAGACATTGTGGTTCACCGGTTACCAGTGAAAGAAGATTGTCGTCCAAAGAAGCAGAAGGTTCGTCGTATGCGTCCTGAAATGTCAGAAAAGATCAAGGCAGAGGTAATGAAACAGTTCAATGCAGGGTTCTTAGCAGTAACTTCTTATCCTCAGTGGGTTGCAAATGTGGTACCAGTTCCTAAGAAAGATGGTAAGGTACGTATGTGTGTAGACTACAGAGATTTGAACAAGGCTAGCCCCAAAGATGACTTTCCACTTCCTCATATTGATATTCTGGTAGACAACACTGCTCAGCATAAAGTATTCTCTTTTATGGATGGTTTCTCTGGTTACAATCAAATCAAGATGGCACCTGAAGATATGGAGAAGACAACATTTGTGACACAGTGGGGCACTTTTTGCTATAAGGTGATGCCATTTGGTTTGAAGAATGCAGGGGCAACATATCAGCGTGCTATGGTGGCTTTGTTTCATGATATGATTCATCATGAGATAGAGGTATATGTAGATGATATGATAGCCAGGTCTCAGAATGAAGAACAACATCTTGATCATCTGCACAAGTTGTTTGAGAGGTTGAAGAAATACAAGTTGAGATTGAATCCAAACAAGTGTACTTTTGGAGTTAGATCCGGAAAGCTCCTGGGTTTCATTGTCAGTGGAAAAGGTATTGAAGTGGATCCTGCAAAGGTGAAAGCTATACGAGAGATGCCAGCTCCCCGTACTGAGAAGGAGGTTAGAGGTTTCTTGGGACAATTGAACTACATTGCAAGATTTATTTCCCAATTAACTACCATCTGTGAGCCAATTTTCAAATTATTAAAGAAAGATCAGGTGATGGAATGGAATGATGAGTGTCAGACTGCCTTTGATGAAATTAAGAGATATCTGCTGGAACCTCCAATTTTGATGCCACCAGTTGATGGAAGACCCTTGATCATGTACTTAACAGTGTTAGACAACTCAATGGGGTGTGTCTTGGGGCAACATGACGAGTCTGGTCGAAAAGAGCAGGCAATATACTACCTTAGCAAAAAGTTTACCGACTGTGAAACAAGATACTCACTGCTCGAGAAAACTTGCTGCGCTTTGGCATGGGCTGCTCGCCGACTAAGACAGTATATGTTGACCCATACTACCTTATTGATTTCGAAGATGGATCCAATCAAGTATGTATTTGAGAAACCTGCTCTCTCCGGAAGAATTGCAAGATGGCAAATGATCTTGACAGAATATGACATACAATACACTACTCAGAAGGCCATTAAGGGAAGTGTTGTTGCTGATCATCTGGCTCATCAAGCAGTAGATGATTATCAGTCAATGAATTTTGAGTTTCCTGATGAAGACATTATGATTATTACCAAAGAACCTGGACAATATGACGGACCTGAACAAGGATCCCGATGGACTATGGTTTTTGATGGTGCCTCTAATGCACTTGGTAATGGTGTTGGTGTTGTGATTAGTTCCCCTGAAGGTTGTCATACCCCGATTACTGCTATACTTTGTTTCCATTGTACCAATAACATGGCTGAGTATGAGGCATGTATCCTGGGTATTAAAGCTGCTATTGATATGAAGATTCAGTTCCTTGATGTGTATGGAGATTCAGCCCTGGTAGTAAGTCAGATCAAAGGAGATTGGGATACCAAACATGATAACCTCATTCCTTACAGAGAGCATGTGTTGTCTTTGATCCCACATTTCAAAGAGATTACCTTTGGACACATTCCACGAAGAGAGAATCAGTTGGCAGATGCTTTGGCCACCATGGCATCCATGTTTGAGATCAGTTGGGATGATGAAGCTCCTAAGATTACCATTGATAGATTTGAGAAGCCTGCATACTGCAATGAGATTGACACAGAAGGGGCAGAGGAGAAGCCTTGGTTCTATGAAGTGAAAAGATATCTCGAAGCTCAGGAGTTCCCTAAAGGGGCATCTGTCAAAGATAGGAAATTCCTGAAGAGGTTTGCTGCTAAGTTCTTTTTGAGTAATGGGGTTCTGTACAAACGTAATCATGATTCAACTATGCTTCGTTGTGTGGATAAGAAGGAAGCAACTGAGATTATGGAAGAGATGCATGATGGGACCTTTGGCACTCATTCTAGTGGTCATACCATGGCAAAGAAGATATTGAGAGCAGGTTACTATTGGTCTACCATGGAAGCTGATTGTTATCAACACTCCAGAACTTGTCACAAATGTCAAATCTATGCTGATAAAGTTCATGTACCTCCATCACCATTAAATGTGTTAACTGCTCCCTGGCCCTTTGCCATGTGGGGCATTGATATGATTGGTGAGATCAAGCCTACTGCTTCTAATGGGCATCGTTTCATCCTGGTTGCTATTGATTATTTCACGAAATGGGTGGAGGCAGCTTCATTTGCATCTGTTACTAAGAATGTGGTGGCTCGATTCATTAAGAATAATCTCATATGTAGGTATGGCATCCCTGAAAGGATTATCACTGACAATGGCTCTAATCTGAACAACACTATGATTACCGATCTCTACACGCAGTTCAAGATTAAGCACCACAACTCTTCTCCTTATCGTCCAAAGATGAATGAGGCAGTTGAAGCTGCTAATAAGAACATTAAGAAGATTGTACAGAAGATGACTGTTACTTACAAGGATTGGCATGAGATGTTACCATTTGCTCTTCATGGTTATCGTACTACAATACGTACTTCAACAGGGGCAACCCCATTCTCCTTAGTCTATGGTATGGAAGCAGTTCTGCCCATTGAAGTTCAGATCCCCTCCTTGAGAATTATGAAGGATACAGGCTTGGATGAAGATGAATGGATTCAGACTCGACTGGACCAGATAAATTTGATTGATGAGAAGAGGTTAGCAGCAGTTTGTCATGGCCAGATGTACCAGAAACGGATGATCAAAGCTTTTAACAAGAAGGTTAAGCCAAAGGTATATCAGGCTGGTGACTTGGTAATCAAGCGTATCATATTACCACAGGGTGATCCTAGGGGCAAGTGGACTCCAACATATGAAGGACCATTTGTAGTCAAAACAGTGTTCTCAGGAGGTGCCATGATACTGACTACAATGGATGGTGAAGACTTCCCACAGCCTGTAAACGCAGACATAGTTAAAAAATACTACGCATAAAAAGAGACCCTCTAGGTTGACAGGCCTAGGCAAAAATAAGGGCATCCCGGCAAACCAAAAGGGTTTGGGCAAAAATTAGGGATATATATAAAAAGATGTACACCCGGCAAGTCGAAAACCTGAAAAGGCGGCTTGGGCAAAAAAGGGTATCCCGGTGGATTGAAAACCTGAAAGGGCAATCCAGGCAAAAGTTAGGGATTAAAGCGTATGACTATGTCTCGTTTGGATCACTCATGAAACTGCAACCAGTTGTACTACTTACTCAAGCTCGAACAGATAAAGCTCAATTCAATCGTTTCCGTCTCAACAGCAAGAAGATAAGATACTTGAAGGGCAATAGTAGAATTGAAACTCAATAGGATTGTTTCCCACATAGCTGATTCTTTTTGTAAAACTTTATGGCAAAATCCTCTTACTAGGGTTTATGTCTCCTTGTACAAACTTACCCGTGTATGGACCACTTTTTGATATAAATAAATTCCATCTTTTGAATCCAGATTTACTTTTACCCTATTTACATAAGCGAAACGTCCATTGGTTGTGTTTGAATGTATGTATGCTTTCGAATATGATTGATGTTTACCCAGAATGCATGTATGTTTAATATGATTGATGTTTACCAGAAATGCATGAAAATGCAGTAATAGTATTTACTAAGGACGAACGAGAGAAAGATTTCAACGAAGCTTCGTCGGTTCACCTTTACAAGGCAGTTACAAAACCCTCAGTAGGACAAATCCATCTTCATAAAGTCTCATCTCCCCTGGAATTTATATCCATCTCTTTTATCCTCATACGGATATACGGGAAATTAATTTCCAATAAGGGTACGACGAACAAAGACGGGATGTTATACTTATCCTACTATCAAACGAAGACGAAGGTTATATATACATTACCATCCCCAGCATACGGAAGGTTATATCTATACCTTACTATCCCCAACATACAGGAAGTTATCTATACCCTGTTATCCCCAGCAAACGGAGGATTATATATTCTTCAGCAACGAATCGGGATTTATTTTCCCTGGCCAGCAGTGGTTATACGAAGATATCCAGACTCTTCCGGCAGTATCATATCATACATACATCATATATATCATACCATAATATACATATCCATAGACACATAATACATTACTTGAGTACATCATATCATACATGCACACATAAAGCATAAACTAATGTTATTATACAGAACGCTACCTTGTTTTCAGGTTAACTATCCAACAAATAAACTTATGATCTTCGGGACTGCTTTATTGTTACCTCAGGGTCACTTTATCCTCCTGATAAATTCTCATGACTTCAAGACTGCTTTAGAGCTATTGATTGCTCTATCCTCCTGAGGTCACATTACTACTTCAAGACTGCTTTAGAGTTATTGATTGCTCTATCCTCCTGAGGTCATATCACTACTTCAAGACTGCTTTAGAGCTATTGATTGCTCTATCCTCCTGAGGTCATATCACTACTTCAAGACTGCTTTAGAGCTATTGATTGCTCTATCCTCCTGAGGTCATATTATTACTTCAAGACTGCTTTAGAGCTATTGATTGCTCTATCCTCCTGAGGTCATATCACTACTTCAAGACTGCTTTAGAGCTATTGATTTCTCTATCCTCCTGAGGTCATATCACTACTTCAAGACTGCTTTAGAGCTATTGATTGCTCTATCCTCCTGAGGTCATATTATTACTTCAAGACTGCTTTAGAGCTATTGATTGCTCTATCCTCCTGAGGTCATATCACTACTTCAAGACTGCTTTAGAGCTATTGATTGCTCTATCCTCCTGAGGTCATATTATTACTTCAAGACTGCTTTAGAGCTATTGATTGCTCTATCCTCCTGAGGTCATATTATTATTTCAAGACTGCTTTAGAGTTATCATTGCTCTATCCTCCTGAAATCATTACTTCAAGACTGCTTTAAAGTTATCATTATTGATGGCTCTATCCTCCTGAAATCCTATTATTGCTTCAAGACTGCTTTAGGGTTATCATTATTGATTGCTCTATCCTCATGAAGACATGCTGTTACATCAGGATTACTCCAGTATCCTGAAAACATATCATCAATACCTCAGGACTCTCCAAATTCCTGACAGCTTTCATTATATCTCCATATTTTGGACTGCTTTATCTTCCAAGAACTTTCTACTAGTGGCATCTTTAAGCCCACTCAATCATATTCAACCAACCATCAATATCGCTCTATGCACTGGTGAGTGCAAATTTTTGGGCTTTTGTGTTCAATCCCCTTCAACCTTCCAGGTCACGACTGGCAAATATACCAATCTAACCCCTCAGGTTTCAGAAAATTGAACAGGGGCAGCTGTTGCACCCCAAAATTTGCCCTCACAATACAAGACTTTGTGTTCTAAGAAGGTTCACAAGGTTCACAAGTTCTCCAACACTTGCATAACCTTTCATGAGGTTCATGAAGTCTACAAGTTACTTCTTGAAGGTTCACAAGGTTCACAAGTCCCACAATGCTTTCGATACCTTTCATGAGATTCATGAAGTCTACAAGTCACTTCTTGAAGGTTCACAAGGTTCACAAGTTTCTCAACATCTTTAAGACCTTTCATGAAGTTCATGAAGTCTACAAGTTACTTCTTGAAGGTTCACAAGGTTCACAAGTTTCACAATGATTACAAAGCTTTCCTGAGGTTTATGAGGTCTACAAAGCCACTTCATGAGGTTCACAAGGTTCACAAGCTTCACAACACCTCCCATGAGTATCACAAGACACTTTATGAAGATTCACAAGGTTCACAAAGTTCACAATTGGTCAAAGGAGTTGACAATTCCCTCAGACAATGCACCTCCTAAGCAGTGCATCCAAAACTAGGGTTTTGACTTTAATCAAGCTAAATGGACCTCCAAGACTTCAAGTGAGCTTAATAACATCTTATATGTGTATAAGAACTCCCATGTCAAGTTTCAAGACTTTTCTCAAAAGTTTGCTCAGTCAGATGATCAGATAAGTCAAAATCAGTCAATGCAGTTAAAAAGTCAAACTGAGGTCAACTGTGGTCAAACCAAAGTCAAACTTCATGATTTTTTGCCAACATCAAGTATATGAAGTAAAATTCATCATTTTATCAAGGGTTGATCATGATTCATCAAGGAGATTCCAGATCATCAATAATCTGGAGTTTCTAAATTAGGGTTTCCTCAGTAAAAGTCAACTGAACTTTGACCAGCCATAACATTCACATACTTCATCACCAAGTCTCCATCCAAAGCTCATTTTTAAGGAAATTGAATTCTCTACAACTTTGATGTTGAAAGTTAATCCCAAAAATGCTTCATTTGAAAGATATGATCTAAGACATTATAGGTCATTTCAAAAGTCAACAAAAAGTCAATAACTTCAAAAGGGCATAACTTGAGATTGGTAAATGATATGGACCTGAAACCAATGGTGTTGTTTAGAGGACTCTTCAAGATTTCCAAAAAGTCCAAGAACACCCTCATACCTTTAAAATTGAGGGTGATATGCCCTTGCAAAGTTGGGAAATTTTGTGATGGTTTATGTTGAAAATGGAGGTCTAAAAGTAATTCTTTCCAAATGGGCTTGCTAAGTTGTGATCCAATCCATCTCATCTCATTATGCAAGACCCAATTGACCAAAATTCAGCATTTTTATTATTTTATTTTTATTTATTATTGATTTAATTCATAAAAATCATTTTAAATAAATATAAAATGTGAAAATCTATTTTTGGGTGAAGATTGAGGTTCTAGAAATTCTTAATTAGTGATTGAAGCTTAAAGAGAAGGAAATCATATGACTAATCCAAAGATAGCAAGTCTTCATGATCAAATATTTGAATTTTACAACATGATCTTTTTCAATATTTTTTGGATCAAATTTTCACACAACCAATCCATATTTCTGACCTAATTCATTCTCATATATATACTAAAGATAACCATAGCCTAAGGGGACGAAATCCAGCAGCCAAAAGAGTAAGTTCATTGTTCAAAAATTCATCAAAAAAGTGCAATTCGGATTCTCTATTCCAAGGCTCTACAAGGTAAAATAAGAGCATGGTTGGCTTCCTTGGACATCATGGATCATGAATCACCATTCATAAGCATTCAGATCATGCCCTAATGATGAACCCGAAGCATTGTTCATGCTTGGAAATTTTTTTTCGGTTACATCAATTCATTGCATTTAAATGGATTTTGTTTGGCTAATATTGTTTGTTGTGTGTTGTAGAATGTTTCTGGGCAAGAAAACTCAAGAACCCGTACCTAATTCGCAAGATGCCATAGTTAGGGTTTGGACCTAGGTTTAGGGATTTCTAATTTAAGAAACATAAATCAATTCTAAAAACATAGAACTAATCGTGTGAATGCCTGGATCATAATGCTGGTCTTAATTTTGTGAAATTGTACCGTTTTGATGGTTATTGATGTTTGTAGGTTTTGCTGGGAATGTTGTTTTCGCAGGAAAATTTGCAATAATATTCGCAGGTGATTTCGAAGGTCTCAAGGAAGAAGAAGGCTGCATTCCCGCGCGTCAGAAAATTCAAATGTTATTAAAATATTTTATGAATTAGTATTGGTTTGTCTATCACACGCGCGTGTGTGTCCTGGTGGTAAGCTTGATATGCGTATGTTGTAAGGACCTTGGTTCGATACTGGGCTGGTGCATTGTTTTTTTGATTATTTTTCAGGTTAAAGGCAAACATAATATATTATGGTTTCTTGCCATCATATAACCAGATTGGCTCTTCCAGCCGGGTGGTGATGCGCATGTGTGAATGTATAAAGGTCCTGGGATCAAATCCCACCCCAGGCCTTTTTGTTTCATTATTTTCCTGAATTTTCAAGGCAAGGCACAAAACAAAGTGGGTCTCTTTTATTGTCACCTGCGCCTGGTTGGCTTAGTGGTTGGTGTTGTTGCTGGTGATCAGAAGGACATGGGTTCAAGCCTCACCCAGGTAGGTTTTTTTTGCAAATTCTTTTTATTTTAATTTCTTTAGTTAATTAGTGTTATTTTCTTTAATTAATTAGTGTTTTCTTAATATTAATAAAAATTAAATTATGCATATATATATATTTAAAAGCAATCCTTATGTTTCTTTCTAAAAAAAATTCAAACTTTTATTTTTCTCAACTTAAATTATTTTTCTTGATATATAATTAAATTGTAAGATATATGTTTATTTAATAATTTGTATAAACCCTAAAAATATTTTTCTAATAAAACCCTAATTTTTAAAACCCTAAAAATATTTTCTAAAATAAAATCTAATTCTATTTTTTTCCTAAATAATTTTATTTTCTAATTATTAATATAATATAATTGTAAATTATTTTTCTCATATAATATATAAATATGCTTCACGCTATTAGAAATTAAATCTTGTAAATTAAAATAATTGTTTGTTCATATTTCTTTTTTAAATATAATTGTTCATATGAAAATTTATTAATTTCTTATTCTTATAATTTTGATTAATTTTATTTATTATTACTAACCATATTATTTATTTTGCTCTATTAATTTTATATATTATTTCACTAATTTTTATTATTTCACTAACCTCTCTTATTTTATTATTACTAACTTTTTGCTTATTATTTAATATTATTATTTATCACTAACCCCTATTATTTATTTATTGCTTATTGCTTATTTTATTTATTTATTTATTTTGCTATTACCTTATTTTCCTTATTATAATTATGTTGTAATTGTTTCCTGGATGTAAATTTTATAATTATTTATTTTTGTTATGGTTAGTAATTAGGGAGTGCAAAACATATATTCTCTTAAAATAAATTTAGATAATTTTAATATAAGATAATTAAATTAAACACTCACACACACGTAAGTCGATTTTAATCGCCGTCTCACTTTCTAAGGTTATCCCTCAAGTTGCCTAATTCATAATGGTCAAGTGGGGTGTATAAAGCAAGTCCCTTTCAAAAGAAAAAATCATCAAGTCCCTCATGGTTGCCTTTACGAATCGAGTCCCTTCGAAAAATGATGATAGTCCCTCATATGTGCTTATTACACCCCACAGTTGCCTTGATAAAACAAAATGTCCCTCACATGTCCCTTTGCATCCAAGGTAATGAATACCTACTCCTTAATGGTAGGGATAGTCTTACCAAGGCAAGGATAAAGAACAAGAAAGACTTTAAACTTTAGGGTAGGTTCCTCTTATGTACTTGCTCACTTCAAAAAAACTTTTCAAACTCTTCACAATTTCAAACAAATTTTCAAAAAACAAGTTTTTACACATCCGTACATGGATTATTATTAACTATTCTGAAAATTTTTCTATTCACACACTACACTTTCAAAAAAAAAAAACAATTTAAAGTGAGCTAAGTAACTAAGAGCCCATGGATAACCATGGATGTAAAGGGTGTTAACACCTTCCCTTTACATAATCTACCCCCCGGACCCAAAAATATCTCTAAGGTCTTTCCTGTTCTTTTATACCCTTTCCTTATGGATAAAATAAAAGTCGGTGGCGACTCTTGCTATCCGCAACATAACTTAAAGTCAGTTCTCCCACCGTGTTACAGAGGGACCAAATCGTAGTTCTAAAGCCCTAACAAAGGAGGCCCAATCAATTAAAAGATTAATTTGATGCATCCATTTGAACCAACATAAAGCTTCAACTTTCATATAAAATTACATCATTTGTCGCTCCCACCAAATGACACCCAGGTCAGAAGGGGTACAGACGCGAACGGTCGGCGAAAAGAGAGGAAATGAATAGAGTCGCCAGCTAGGCATTTTTATCCTGAAGGAAAGGTAATGCTGCACAAACCTAGAAAGATATGGATAAGACGGTTGCGAACCAGAGAGACTGAGAAAGGGGGTTGGTTACAACCTGGGAAGGTATTAGCACCCAGATTATCCGCCGTACTCGACGGGATCCACGCTTAAAAGATTTGTGTTTTAAAGGGGTAGTGTTAGTGCTATCGGTGCATCAAAGCTGGAAAGAATGCAAGCGTCAGTGCTGGAAGAAAGTGAAGTGAAATACATGGAGTGTCAGTGTAAGAACAGGAGTGCAAAGCTCAAGATAATGAGGCTTAAAGAATGATGCTGGAAGGAGGGGGGATATACGGAGACTTTTGTTCGATAACTGTTAAGTTATGCCTACGTATCCTCTCGTGCAATGAGGAAGTCAGAACACCGTAGTTCGACTCAAAGAGACTGAAAGATAAATTGACTTGTGAACTGCTTACTTGTCTATGCTCAAGTGTATGACCTGTCTGGCTCAGGTGCAAACTGTCTTGCATTAGATGGAAGAAGCGAGTTCTCGTTTATGAGTGAATGAGGTGAGAAAAGAATCCCGGAGGAGACGATTATTGTTTGTTTTTGTGTTTTCAATCTTTTATTGCCTTTGAAGTTTGTCATAAGTTAATGAGTTTAAGCCTAAACCAAGGGTTAGTAATCTCATCACATCCTCTCTTTGATTAGGGGTAATGAGAATACCTTAAGTATGAAGTAAACACCTCACACTTAGTCACCATGATGTAGGATTAAAATCATTATCCTACTTGTGATTATTTAGATGTTTTTGGTGTTTTTGTTTAGTGTTAAGTAATGAGATTAAGCCATGATCAAAGATTTAATGGACTCATTACACCATCCTAATAGAAGGATAATAGATGAGAACATTTAAGATGAGGAATGCTCCTCAACTTAATCCATGATTAGGGATTAACCTCATGACAAAACAAAACCTTTATTAAAGTGGATTTTAGTTAATGATAAGTTTAAGAAGTGAATTTTATGGTTTGTAAGACAACTTGAGAGGGACTTGTCCATTAACACTAGGGTTAGTCCTTCTTAACCAATTAAGGAAGAATTAGAACCCTAATGCAAGGCCCAAGTAACAAGCTTGATGTCTTAGTGATTATTAGATGGATTGATTAAAGGATTTAAACACATTAAGGGTTTAACACTTAGGATTAAAGTTATACACTCCATCCTAATAGAAGGATGCAGGCATAAACCTAATCACAAAGCCTTAAAACCATTAGGGTTTAGTCCTTTATTATGAGATGAGAGGAGAAGACACAAAGGTAAAAGCTAAATGGGGAACTAATCAAACCCTAATTGTTATCATGTTTGGTTGTTCCTAGGGTTTATGAAGCTTGCAAGAGACCTTCAAGAGAGAGGCCACCAGGAAAAGAAGCAGATGAAAGGAGAAAGAAGCAGAGAGATTCAAGACAACTTGCTTCACTTAAGAAGAAAAGTTTCCTGGAGGAAGAAAGTGGGAAAGAGCATGAATGAGCAAGCTCACTCAAATACAAAGATAAAATGCAGCAATGATGCATAAAAGAGATGAGAAGAGATTATGAGAAGTGAAGGCAAATTCACTTCCCAAAACAACTTACCACCTGAAAAGTTAGCAGAAGAAATGAAATGCAATGAAAATGAGATGAAATGTCATGATGCAAAACCAAAGTCAGAAGCATAAACATGATGTTAATGATGCTAAGAGAAGATACAAACACAAGGCAAGACATGAGAATGATCATACAAGGATATGAATGCAGATGAAGCATGCTTGAACCATGAAGACTCATGAATGTTTATGAAATGAAATGAACAAATAACATGGCAAATGAAAGATGAAATGATCAAACATGATTCTAAGATGTCCTAAGATGTCTTATGAATCATGTGGATGCACAAAATGTCATGGCAAATTTTTAAATGCAAGCAAATGAGAGATGGATGCAAAGGAAGGCACAAATTAGGGTTTACATACAACATGCAATGCAAAAATTCAAAATCAGAAGAAAATGACATGACATGAAGGTTGCAATGCAAGAAGAACCATCATCAAACACTCAATGGTTAGGCATAATGTATTTTTCAAAGTTTGAACAAAAATATTGCCTTTAAAGGAATTTAATTCCAATGAAAATTGTCAAAATGCATCAAGGACCAAAAAGAAATTATTTTCGAGGGTTTGATAATGTTTCTAAATGTTTTAAAATGCAATGTGAATTTTTTGGTGATTTTTTAAATACCTAAATGCATTTTTAATTAATTAATTTTCATTAACTAATTAAAAATAAACATTTAAATGATTTAAAAATAATTTTAAATGCAAAAAATAAAAATAAAAATATTTTTGGGTTCTGAAAAATAATGAAATGCTTGACAAAAATTTTCAGAATTTTTAAATGTTTTTTACTATTTTAAATAATTCGTAGAAGTTAAATACAAAATAAATGAATTAAAAATAAAATTATGAGAAGTATGCAAGATCCATGGCTGAGATTCAAAGAGAAATGGAGGGAATTGACCCGCGCCATATCCAATGGCTGTAATTCAAACTGACCAAATTAAATATAAAACCCAATTGATTATGCTAATGACGTGGATTAGGGCTTAATGGAGTGATCTGAGCCACACAAACGCGCGGGAGTCAACACTGGTCAACTGAATCCATGGTCCACATTCAAACTGAACCCTAAACGTGATTAATGAATTAATGACTTTCAGGTGGCCGGAAATGACCTCCGGTCATCTTCTCCGGCCACACCTCTCCCTGAAAATTGCTAACTCTCTCCCTAAGCTTCTAACACTCAATTTTTCTGCCCAGAAATGATCCCCATACATCATACATCAAGAATCAACAAACAAACAACATTTAAAACACATCAAAAGTGAGAATCGAATCAAAACAGTTCTAGGTCAAAAAATTTCAGAACACGAATACATGCTCATTTCTCAACCATTTTCAAAACAAAACATATCAGCATGATCAGTGAAGCATAAAGAATCATTTAGTAACTTAAAAACAAGTTTCTGAAAAAATTGTTCTTGAGCTCACCTGAAATGGAGCTTTCAATCTAGGAGCTTTCTGACTGCTTCTTTGCTTCAAAATGGCTCCAATGATCTTCCTGAGGAAGCTTTGAGGCTTGGTTGGAGTTTAATGTGTCTGGTTTAAGAGTTTGATGAAGTTCTGTTCAAGGGAAGTGAAAAATCGTGTTTCTGTTTGTGGGCTTTTCAGGGTAAATTGATGGTTGGGAAATGATCAGAGGATCATGGTGAATGGTTTTGTGAAGTTTGCTTTTAGGTTTGTGTCTTGTGTATTGAGTTTCGAAACAAAATGCATAAGAGAGGATTTTTTGAGAATGCTGTGCTATGGGAGGTTTTAGCTTCCAAGATTGTGTGAAATGTAATCCATGAGGCATGTATGTGAAGCTGTGATTGGTCAGAGAGTTGTTGCTGGCCTAGCTTGATTGGTATGGGCCATTTTGCATAAAGTCAACTTTTGTGTAAGAAGAGGTATGGGATGTTTCAGTCAAGGTACAAGGGCATGGCTTGGCTCAGCATGATTCAAGGAGAACCATGGAAATGAATTTGAGGCAATATAGCAAGTGGATTAGGGTTTATGTGAGGTTTTGCACTTTTGACAAAGTTTTGCCCTTTTGTGATTACTTGAAGCATAAGTCATGAAAATTGGAGGTTCTTTGGTGCATTCTGATTTTTAGGTCATGGTTCATGTTTGTGTAATGCATAGAAGTCCATTTGAAGTCACATTTTGCCTTGGCATGAGGTTTTGCAACTTTGCCTCTTTGGTGTAAAACATGAAATTATGTGATTTTGCCCAACTTTGACAAGCCATAACTTTTGATCCAAAATGAATTAGAATGAGTTCTTGTACTTTTTGAAAATGGGAGGATCCATTCTATAACTTTCATGACCAAAGTTTTCTCATTTGAAGCATTTTTGAATAAAAAAGAGAAGGTTGAAAAACCTTCCCAAAATGGCAAGTTTTCATTACAAGTCACTTTCCGCAACTTTGCAAATGGCTTGAAATTCTTCAATTTTGTGGACTTCTAACATCTTCTATGACCAAGTAAAGATCCTACACATTCAAAATGATGGAGAATGCCCTTTGGTTGGGTCCTTGGGGGCCTCAGATGCACTGATTTTGCACTGACTTGCTCAAGAAGTCATCTCTTGATCAGATGCCTTCCCCATTGAATTTCTTCATGAAAATTGATATGCATGATCCTCATACCATATAGAGACCAATAGAAACAAGAATGACCAAAAAATTTGGAGTTATGGCCTCTGAAACCAAAACCCTAATTTTAGGTCATCTGTGCAGTTAAACCTAGCTCTGCTTCCATGCCTTTCCCAGTTCTTGTGATTCTTTGACTTCCTTGACCTTGTGAGGATATAATATGATGCTTGAACATACATGGACCCTCTTGAGGTGATTGAAGACCTTTGGAGTGGCTCAAATAGCCCAGGGATTTCTCAGATCACAAACCCTAGATGCAGATGACTTTGGATCAATGCAGTGAAACAAAAATGCAATATGGGATGCTATGATTGAACTTATGCACATGAAAAGATCACAAGCCATGGTGAAATGGGTGAGGGCAAATTTGGGGTGTTTACATCATTGAAAGTCGATATTCATAAGGTAAATGATAAAAATCAAAGAATTGGCCAGCTTGAAATAACCATTCTAATGGGTTGCTACCATCAAACATGGGCAGTTCGAGTTTTGGGGTGCGAAATGGGGGACATTTGTGGGTGTGGATGAGTGTGGGAAAGGGATGTTGGTTGGAACATTTATGCTTTATAAGGAGTTTGGAATGGGAAGGCGCTGGTTTAAGGGATGTAGGTAGAGGGAATAAAATAGGGAATATTAGGTTGGGTCATGAGCATGGTTGTGGAGATCAAGGGAGAATGGGTGTTGGAAGTGGTGGCTGAGTGTAAGGGAGTAGAAAATGGTTGGGTAAAATTAGGGGAATTTAATGGGGGGTCTAGGACAGTAGCAAAATTTGAATTTGAGGCAAAGTTAAGACGACTACCTGATGCTGCAACAGAATTTACAACTACTGCTAAAGGAATAGTTGCATCGGGTAGAGTAACAGCAGGTTGTTTCTCCCTTTGAATGACCAACTTGTTGAGCAGTCCCATGATGTTTTCATAACGAGAATAAAAAAATTATTTCTCACTATCCATACGATTTTGAAGCAATTCCATATTTGCTGCATTTTTATCAAAACGTTCATCCATTATTTGCTGAGTTTCAGCCATGGCATTATCAAGACGAAGGTTTGCTATTTGAACAACCTCTTCAATAATATCTCTATGGTTAGGGGGTTTGGGAGGATGAGCCATGATGAAAGCACCAATTTGTTAAAAAGGTTTCCACATCTATTTCTTAGATCTAGGGTTCTATCAATGACACATATAAAACAAGAGGAAGATAAGAAAAAAGAAATATAAAATGTTGAATTAATTCTTATCCACTTCATTCAACCATAAAGCAAGGTTTAAATACAAGGTACCAACACAACCCTAATGGGTTGGATAAAGGGGCCATGCCAAATAAAAATAACATAATATAAAAAGTACCAATAAGAAAAACTAATAATCTGATTATTTAACAATATAGTCTTTCATCCATGTAGGCGTACTTTTAATTCGCTGGGCCCTACCATCACTTATCAAAAACCACTTCTCTTCTCCTTCACTCCCTCTTCTCGCTCTCAAAACCTCTACTCCTCAAACGGGCCCTACCCCGCTGCCTACGTACCTCATCTAGACATGAGGATCAGAGTCGTCATAGTTCCCCTAACTAGGGGTGGAAAGATTGCTTGTGTCTTAAGGCTTGAACTGCTTTTGTCAATGCTCATTTGTTGCAGGCTTGTCTGGCACGAGTGTGTTACTGTCTTGCAAAGAGACAAGTAGGAGCAAGTTCGTACGATAAGAGTGAAATTGATGAGAAAAGAAGTCCCGAAGGAGAGACGCTTATTCTTTGTCCAATATTTTTTAGGAGTTTTTTATTGGTGTGGCATAAGAAAGTGAATTCAAGTCCGTTTCCATGGAATGTGTACTTGCTACTACATTCCAAGATGGAATAATAGAACAAGCACACCAAGTAAGGAGAATTTATCCAAGACTTGTTTCCAAGGGTTAGGGTTTAAGTTCACTAACTTGTTGAAGTTATTAAGTATCTTAGTGCTTAAAATGAAGAAGTATTTTTTACGATTTTCTTGATGAAGATGGTCTCATGATCAGACATGTACATCATGCTAGACAAGCCCACACTATTCAAGATGGAATGAATATGAGTGCCCCATGGAATAAGGCTATACACAAGAGACCACTTCAAACATTATTAAAGTATTGTTTAGTTTTTTGTGTGAAGATGAAAAGAGATGAACCAAAGGAGCAGAAGGTGAAACAACTAAGGGAATCTAACCTTCCTAGGAGTTATCATGCAAATGGTGAACCTAAGTTAGTGAGGCTTTACTATCCTAAAGAAGAAGGAAAGAAGAAAAGAAGAAAGAGAAAATGAGAATGAGATTCAACTTACTTCTCTTGAAGAAGTTAAGTTGAACTAAAAAAGGGGAAAAAAAGAAGAAAAGGGATATAGATTGTAAAAGGGATATAGATTGTAAAAGAAAATAAAGTATAATTATAAAGTGCGGGCGACGGAGAACGACCTTCGAGCAGAGGACGACTGCTGGGGATGAAGCAATGACGGGGACGACCGACATGCTGGGGATATAAGAGATTATGTTGGGGACGGCCATCATGTAAAGCTGTAGGACTCTCTGGGGATTATAGGTAGAGTGAATGATGGGGACGACCATCAGGTTCAAGGTATGAATGAAATAAATGATGAGGTACGGTCATCAGAGGTGAAGGATGATCACCTAGCAGGGGACGGCTGCTCTGTTGGAGATAAAGATGAGGGACGGTCATCTAGGGTGAAGGACGATCACCTGGCAGGGTACGGCTGCCGCAAGTATCACGACATAGGACGAATGCCGGATAAAAAGGTCGACGATGGGGACGGCCATCGGATAAGCATGATGAAGGACGATCATCAAGAGGTGAAGGACGATCACCTAGCAGGGTACGGCTGCTCTCGGGGTTTATCATGACATAGGACGAACGTTAGATAAAGAACAACGATGGGGACGGCCATCGGATAGAATGATGAAGGACGATCATCAGGAGGTGAAGGACGATCACCTAGCAGGGGACGGCTGCTAAAAATATCACGACATAAGACGAATGCCGGATAGGAAGGGGTTCTAAAGGAAAAGAGACTCCTCTGGGAAAGGGTAGACACAGACGAGTGTCCAAATTCAAGAGACAAAGGTATAAGTGTTTGACACTGTGTATAGATTAAATATGTGGATGAGCATCCTTAAGACTACGATACGGACGAGCATCGGTAGAAACGAATGCTTGACGCATGCTCAGAGATGATGATACGGACGAGTACCAACTGGTTAACAAAGAACACGGACGAGTGTCGAATCTGAGGGGTTTTAAGTGGTATATACAAGATACGGACGAGTATCTGTATGAGTGAAAAGTGATGAGTGAGACACAAATGAGTGTTTAACTTGCTGGGGAGAGTGTGACACGGACGGGTGTCGGAAAAAATGCATTATAAGCAAGTATTTGATTTACAAAGTGTTTAGGTAACTATGTTGGGGAAAAGTGACACAGACGGGTGTCACGGAATTGTATATATATGTATCTGTGTTAGTGAGTGCAAAAGGGGATGCTTTGGCTTTCCACTGGGGATATGGCACAGACGAGTGTCAAGAAGTATCTGTTTGCTCGGGCAATTTACTGGGGAATGATGACACGTACGAGTGCCAAAAAGAGCATGTATCTGCATTTGTGAGGGAGATGCTTTGGCTCTCTGGTGGGGAATAGGGAAATATTCTGTGTCAGTATTTACAAGTGTTTGATTCAGAACATGGCTTATGATTATGCAATATGTTTGATTTTTTTGCCGTAATGCTCCGTATTAGACGGAATGCTATGCTCTGTGGGAAAAACATGATGCGAATGTTATGTTTATGCAAAGATACCGATCTGGGATTCGGATCCCGCTGCTGAGGAAATTTCCGTTTGATCTGCTTGAGGGATATCCCAGCTGGGGATGAGATCATTGGTAAATCTGTCATGTATGACTCTGCATGGGGAAATAGATCACCGATAGACCTATCTCATTAATGAGGGACCCAGCTGGGGTTTGTAGGAGCTTTCACTACTCTGTTGTGAGATCTTCAGGCGTTGCTCTTCTGGAGAGAGGTTGAAACTCTGCGGGAAGATGGTTCCTTGTCTAGCACTTGGCTGGGGAAGAAGAAAGATCACTGGAATATCTTCCTAGAACTTTCCTGTGGGGATCCTGCTGAGGATGATACTCGACAACTCAGCTGGGGATATGAACAATCCTGGTGCTATTTGGAAGATGTGTGGTGATTTTCCAGCTTGCTGGGGAGAAGCTTTCATGCCCCATGTTGTGCTTTGGATACCTGCAATCCTGTAAAGGCAAAGAAACGCACAAGTACCCCGAGTTATTCCTTACTGGATTCCATCATAGAAATTTGGACACTCCCGGGAGTAAGTATATTTCCTATAAGCACGTATTTTTAGGAAGGAAACATCTGTATTTATGCAATCAATATTTCAAAGACATCAGACATTTTTGCAAATGAAAATAAAGTGTACGAGACGAAACATGACTGAAAATCTAATTTTATTAATTCGAGTGCCCTGAATTGGCAAATACAGTCAAAGAAACAGACCCCCATGAAATGAGGAAATCGTTACAAATTGAGAAACAAAAAGATGCTGGCAACGCTGATGACGCTTCAGGGAGCTTCCCTTTGCTATGACTCGTACGACTTTGACGTTCTTCTCATCTTGCTTTCTGAAGAAGGCTGATTCTGACCGAAGCTTGATCTTTTCGGAGTTTAACACGTTGTAAGTGATACAGACGAATTCAGAATGCAGTCGTTCGCTTATTCCCTTATTTTGCGTGGATCGCCCTTTCAGGTTTTCAATCCACCGGGATACCCATTTTTTCCTGAGTTGTCATATGCGGCTTTTCAACTCAGCGGGTGTACATATTTTTATTTATTTTCCCTTATTTTTGCCCGAGTCTTTTATTCTGTTTTTGACTCGCCGGGATGCCCTATTTTTGCCTGGACTTACATTCTGTTTTTATGTCCAGCGGGTCATTTTATGAGAAGTATTTTTTAACTGCATCTGAATTCAAAGGGGACAGGAAGTCTTCACCATCCATAGTACTGAGCATCAGTGCTCCACCAGAGAAAACTTTCTTTAATACGAATGGCCCTTCATAGTTCGGAGTCCACTTGCCCCTGTGGTCTGTATGAGGAGGGAGGAGTCTTTTCAGCACAAGATCTCCTACTTGGTACTCTCGGAGCCTGACTTTCTGATCAAAGGCTTTCTTCATTCTTTTCTGATATAGCTGCCCATGACAGATTGCAGCTAATCTCTTCTCTTCAATCAGATTTAGTTGTTCGTATCGGGACCGGACCCATTCTGCTTCATTCAGCTTGACATCCATCAGTACCCATAGGGAGGGTAATTCAACTTCAACAGGTAGGACTGCTTCTATACCATACATAAGCTGATACGGTGTTGCCCCAGTGGATGTTCTGATTGACGTACGGTACCCATGCAAGGCAAATGGTAGCATTTCATGCCAGTCTTTATAGGTAACCACCATCTTCTGCACAATCTTCTTGATATTCTTGTTAGCTGCCTCAACAACGCCATTCATCTTTGGCCTGTAAGGAGAAGAATTGTGGTGTTGGATCTTGAAGTCCCGACATAGTTCTGCCATCATTTTGTTGTTTAAGTTGGAACCATTATCAGTAATGATTCGCTCGGGCACTCCATACCGGCAGATGATGTCTCTCTTCAGGAACCGGGCTACCACATGCCTGGTAACATTTGCATATGAAGCTGCTTCAACCCATTTGGTAAAATAGTCAATGGCTACCAGGATGAATCTGTGGCCATTTGAAGCAGTCGGTTCAATCTTGCCAATCATATCAATGCCCCACATGGCGAAGGGTCAGGGTGAAGACATCACGTTCAAAGGATTCAGAGGCACATGCACTTTATCAGCATAAATATGACATTTATGGCATTTTCTGGCATATGCACAACAGTCTGCATCCATTGTGATCCAGTAATAGCCCGATCTTAACAACTTTCTAGCCATAGCATGCCCTCCCGCATGGGTACCAAAAGATCCTTCGTGCACCTCGTGCATCAACAAGTCTGCTTCTGCCCTATCAACACATCTGAGAAGCACCATATCAAAGTTTCTCTTATACAGGGAACCATCAACATTCAGGAAGAAACTACAAGCTAGTCTTCTTAACGTATTCTTATCATTGGAAGATGCCCCAGGTGGGTATGTTTGATCCTTCAAGAAGCATTTGATGTCGTGAAACCAAGGCTTATCATCTTTAACAACATCTGCTGAGAATACATATGCTGGCCTGTCAAGTCTGGGTACTGAAATCCAAGGCACAAAGTTGGTAGCTTGAACTTTGATCATGGATGAAATGGTAGCCAGAGCATCTGCAAACTGATTTTCATCTCGAGGGATATACTCAAGCTTGACTGTTGTGAAGAAAGTCAGTAATCTCATTGTATAATCCCGGTATGGAATCAGATGATCCTGGTGGGTATACCATTTGCCGTTGGTTTGATTGATTACTAGAGCTGAATCTCCGAATACTATCATAGTCTTGATCCTGAGGTCAATGGCTTCCTCAAGACCCATAATACAAGCTTCATATTCAGCTTCGTTGTTAGTGCAATTAAAGGTGAGCTTTGCCGAGAAAGGAATGTGAACTCCTTTAGGTGTAATGAGTACTGCACCAACACCATGACCATTCATATTTACAGCCCCGTCAAACATCATAATCCATTCTTCCTCTGGGTCAGTCCCTTCAGTGTGAACAGGCTCTTCATGATCTTTTGCTTTTATGAACATGATGTCTTCATCAGGGAAGTCAAATCTCATAGGCTGGTAATCATCAATGGGTTGCTCAACAAGATAATCAGACAATACACTACCCTTGATGGCTTTCTGAGATGTGTACTGAATGTCATACTCTGTGAGGATCATTTGCCATCTTGCAACCCGTCCGGTAAGTGCTGGCTTCTCAAAAATCTACTTAACTGGATCCATCTTGGATATCAATAAGGTAGTGTGGGTTAACATATACTGTCTCAGTCGGCGAGCAGCCCACGCTAAAGCACAACAAGTTTTCTCGAGCAGTGAATAACGTTGTTCACAGTCGGTAAACTTTTTGCTCAGGTAGTAAATTACATACTCTTTTCGACCAGACTCGTCATGCTGGCCCAGCACACACCCCATTGACTCTTCTAATACTGTCAAGTACATTATTAGAGGTCTTCCTTCAACTGGAGGCATAAGGATTGGAGGCTCTTGTAAGTATTCCTTGATTTTGTCAAAAGCCCTCTGGCAGTCTTCGTTCCACCTGACCGTTTGTTCCTTTCTTAACAGCTTGAACAAAGGCTCACAGGTTGCTGTAAGGTGAGATATGAACCGTGAAATGTAGTTCAATCTACCTAGAAACCCCCGAACTTCTTTTTCTGTCTTCGGTGCAAGCATTTCTTGAATGGCTTTGACTTTATCAGGGTCAACTTCAATCCCTTTTTCGCTTACGATAAATCCCAGCAGCTTACCGGATCGCACCCCGAATGTGCATATGTTGGGGTTTAACTTCAATTGGTACTTCCTCAGACGCCTGAATAGCTTAAACAGATTTACCAGGTGGTCTTCTTCTGTGAGGGACTTGGCAATCATGTCATCCACATAACACTCAATTTCTTTATGGATCATGTCATGGAATAATGTTACCATAGCCCGTTGATAAGTTGCACCCGCATTCTTCAGTCCGAATGGCATCACCTTATAATAAAACGTGCCCCAGGGTGTGATGAAAGTTGTCTTCTCCATGTCTTCAGGTGACATCTTGATCTGATTGTATCCTGAAAATCCGTCCATGAAGGAGAATACCGAGAATCGAGCCGTATTATCAACCAATACATCAATGTGAGGTAAAGGGAAGTCATCTTTCGGGCTGGCTCTATTCAGATCCCGGTAGTCCACACACATCCTCACTTTGCCGTCTTTCTTAGGCACATGTACAATATTAGCAACCCACGGCGGATAGCTGGTCACAGCAAGACACCCGGCGTCCCACTGTTTTTGTACCTCTTCTTTAATCTTCATTGCCATATCTGGGCGAGTACGGCGCAACTTCTGTTTCACCGGCGGGCAGTCTTCCTTCAGGGGCAGCTTGTGCATGACAATATCGGTGTCCAACCCTGGCATATCCTGATAAGACCAAGCGAAAACATCCACGTATTCCCGGAGCATGTCAATCAGTTGCTCTTTCACTGAATCTTGTAAGCAGGCCCCGATCTTAACTTCTTTCACGTCTTCTTCCGTACCAAGATTAACCGTTTCAATCTCCTCCTGATGAGGAGTAATAACCTTCTCCTCTTGCCTTAACAACCTGGCTAGCTCTTCGGGTAGCTCATAATCTTCTTCAACCCCTTCATCAGCTTGATTGATTGGATTGTCAAAGTCATACGAAGTCATAGCAGTGTTGTTGTCGGTGCAGTCTGGAGGGCACTTTCTGCAAGGGTTGAGATTGGTTTATTTTAGTGATCAGTTTTATCTTATTTAGAAAAAAGTGAAAATGAAGTTATTTTATTCTGAAAAACATTGCCATTTTATTTTTGTACAAAAAGAAAAATGAAAAACAGTGAGCGGAAAAGAAAAGACTAATTTGCAAAAGATGTCCTGATATCCATTAATTGGTCTTTGCACAAAATACAAGATGGCCCGATTACAAAATGAGTATTGACATCTTGGGCAAGATGCAAGACTTGATGCATGCTTAAAAATAACAGGAAATAATAATTACTCTGCAGGAGTAACCTTTATAATTTCCTGGGAAGACCAGTTAAGGACTTGGCTCCCCGGGATCCTTGGACGTATCCAGCTCTCCAGGTTGCGGTCGCTTTCCTACTCGTCTTCCAAGTTGTTCACAACATCCGGGGTGAGCATTCCCCTGCTGACAAAATTGGGCTCTTTGGCAGCCTCTGATTGATCTTGTTGAGTTGGTCTATAACCCAACCCAAATCTGTCTTCTTTCTTCTCCATGGGCAGCAGCTTGCCCCAGCCTTGGGCAGTACCCTCTTCAACAACCCTCCGGGCTTGCTGATATGACGTTATGGAGGTTCCCAGTACAGCAGATGCTTCATTAATGTTCAGGGCCTCAAACCCCTGGCTCATGGTTTCATGGATCTCCCTGTCCATTTCTATATACTTGTACGTAGCCAGATGGCTAACAAAGATGTCCTCTTCCCCACAAATGGTGATGATCTGGCCTTCCCACTCGAATTTCAGCTTCTGGTGAAGGGTAGACGTAACTGCGCCAGCGGCGTGGATCCAGGGTCTACCCAACAAACAGTTGTAGGCCGGCTGAATGTCCATCACAAAGAAGGTAGTTTTGAAGGTCTGCGGGCCAATCATCACGGGCATATCAATCTCCCCAAGCACTGATCTTTTAGAGCCATCAAATGCTCTCACCACCAAATTACTCGGACACAGTTCCAAACCATCATACTCCAGCTTCACTAAGGCTTTCTTTGGTAGAACATTGAGTGACGACCCAGTGTCCACCAGTACATGAGATAGAACAACACCCTTGCATTCCAAGGTGATATGTAAAGCCTTGTTGTGGTTACGTCCCTCAGTTGTTAAGTTAGCATTAGTGAAGCCTAGTCCATGACTGGTATTGACGTTTGCCACCATAGTTTCTAGCTGGTTAACAGTGATCTCCTCCGGCACGTAAGCTGTGTGCAGGACTTTCAATAATGCATTCCTGTGAGCTTCAGAACACATCAATAGGGATAATATGGAGATTTTTGAGGGAGTTTGGTGAAGCTGATCCATCACCTTGTAATCACTTCTTTTTATGATTCTCATGAACTCGTCTACATCTTGTTCAAAAGATGTCTTCTGAGTTTCATTGATAACTGGCTCTTCAGATATCACACTCTTTCCTTTTGCTTTGGCAGCAGCTTCTGCTTCCGCATTAGGTCTTTGTGTTTGTGAGGCAAAAAGACGTCCGCTTCTGGTGAAGCCTCCGCCTCCCCCGACATTATCAATTTGTGGAGAAGAGGTTGATGAATCCAGAGTGATTTTCTCCCTATTGCAGTAAAGATCAGAGCCATAATGCCAAGGTATGGCATTACTGCTTTCATAAGGAACGGGTCCGGGTACCGTAATGGTGACTGGACTGACTGCTGCAGAGGAGGGTACTGCGATGGTGTACGGATCGTAGTAAATTGTGACTGGTGATATGGCAAGAGGTGCCACTGCTTGTTGTTGAAAGATGTTGTTTGGAGGAACATTTGATGGATCATAGTAAATTGTAACTGCGGAGACATCTTCATTAATTTCTGTTGGCGTTGTAGAAGATTCTGCTAAAAAAGTGGATGCTGATGTTGTAGAAGAAATGGTTGTTGAAATCTGACTTGTTGAAGTGATGGACGGAGCCATTGCTGATGATATTGATGAGTCGGTAGGAATGATTGTTGCTGCTGTTGTAGAAGAATCAGGAATTGTTGTCAAAGGAATTGCTGGATTTGTAGGCGCCGTTGTTGAGATCTGAAGGATACCATCCTTGATAATACCATCTATGGCGCTTCTCAAATTATCACACCCGTTGACTGCAATGTTGCAATACCCACAACCGAGCTCACACCGGGGAACACCTGGCATTCTAGAAGCTGAGCTTTAATTTCGACCAGAGGTGTTCGAATTTGTGCAACACTGGTGATCAAAGTAGACGGTCTGTCCTCCTCGATGGCATTAATCCTCGGCCCACCATGGTTAGGCATGGGATTTCTGTTGACATTTGGAGGAGGTGCGAAGTTGAGGGCTTTAGAATCCACCAGATCTTGAACTTTCATTTGCAAAGCCCTTCATTTTCCCGTATTGTGGCCAGGTGCATTGGAATGGAAAGCGCACCTAGCGTTGACATCGTAATTCTTAGGGAGATTGGAGGGATCTGGTGGTGCCAATGTCCTTAACTCAACCAAGTTAAGTTTCAGGAGTTGTGGCAATAAGGCCGCATAAGGCATAGGGATAGGGTCAATCACCCTGTTTGCCTGTGATGGTCTTTGCTGAAAGGGTCGTTGTTGTTGATTGCTGTTATTGATGTTGTAGGTTCTCTGTGGCGGATACTGAACTTGCTGTTGATAATGGGGTTGTTGTTGTTGTTGATATGCTGGTTGCTGAGGAATCGGAGCTGGAATAGTGACAGCTGCTACTGATCTGTGGACATACTGAGGTCTGCTCCTACTGGCATGAATGGCATTTGTCTCACCAGTCCTTCAAGGTCCCACAAAAGGATTCCTGGGATTACCGGACGAACTTGCACCATTATCAGAAATTTTGCCCATTCTTAGCAGACTTTCAATTCTTTCACCGGCTATGACTACGTCTGCGAAGCTGGTAGAAGAAAAGGCAGCCAATCTATCAATGTATGTTCCTTGCAGGGTATTCATGAACATGTCGGCCATTTCTCTTTCCGACATGGGTGGTTGGACAGCAGCAGCAAGCTGTCTCCACCTTTGGGCATATTCCCTGAAGCTTTCTCTGGAGGATTGAGACATTCCCATTAGGAGGGTCCTGTTAGGAGCCATGTCCAGATTGTATTTGTATTGTCTAATGAAAGCCTCAGCTAGGTCCTTCCAGCATCTGATAGTAGCTCTGGTCAAGTGTGAATACCACTCTCTTGAAGCCCCAGTCAAACTGTCTTCAAAATAGAACATCCACAGCTTTTCATCCATGGTATATGCTTTAAGTCTCCCCAGAAAAGACTGCAGGTGAGTTCGTGGACAAGAGGTTCCATTGTATTTCTCGAAGCACGGGGGTTTGAACTTGTGGGGAATTCTCACCCCGTCTACTAACCCCATATCCATTACATCGAAGCCCAAGGAGTTTTGAGACTCCAGAGATCTCAACTTCTCAGCAATTTCATCAAACCTCCTATCATAGATTTCATCCCCAGCTCCCATGACAGTGAATTGCTCCTCTTGGGGGTCTTCTTGTAAGATCCTCCCCCCAGTAGTATTTCCTTGCACATTACCCGGGATGTTGACTTCCGGATCTAGATGAGGCCCAAATACAGGTGGATTAACATGAGGCTGTCCCCTCTCATTGTTACTTGTTCCTCCAGTCCCAGGATAAGGCTCCTCGGGAGTCTGTCTTTCTACCAATGCCCTTAACCTTTCTTGGGTCTGAGCCAAACCAGTCATCACTGTCATGAATTGGGCCATTTGGTTTCTCATCTCCACTCTTTCATTATCCATCTGGGTTCTGACCTCAGTCAGGTCTTGCTGTACTTGCTCCATTAGAATACCCGGAAGGTTATTGCGAGTAGGATACCGGTGTGCACGATTGACAGGGAACACTCTTCTGCGAGCAATATTTCCTGAAGTCACAACAGAGTTAGAAACAAACAAATAATAACAAAAAAAAAACCTACAAAACAAAACAAAAGTTAGTATGCAATGCAATATGCTTATTTATTTTCCAAGGTATCCGGCTTGGTTCTTGGTTTTGACCTTTTCCAGACCTCGAGGAAGATGCTTTGATGTTGCTTGAGAAGAGAAACCCAATGAAAACAAACTAACAAAATATATTACAAATGGTGAATAATACATAGTTTGTTTTACATCACATGCTCCTGGAGGGTCAAAATACAACAAAAAGAAAAGTACATAAAATGGAAATGAACAACAAGCAAAGAAGTCAAACATCTAATCCAAACTCATCCTCCTTAACCTCCTTCAAAAGTGCCTCAGTCACTGGACCAACTGGGTGCTCTGTAATGGTCCTGATGAGGAGGTTCCTGGTGGCAATGGCAGTGCTCAACTTCTTGTGCCTGTCTTGGTCTTTTGATCTTTTCAAACCAGCCCTAAGCTTCAACTCTGAAATCTCCTTCTGGGCTGCCAGCAAAGCTTCCTGCTGTTTCTTTTCATTGGCCTCTAACTGCTCAATTCTGGCTTGAGTCCTCTTATCTTCTTGTGTCCGGGCTTCAGTGATCCTGACCCACCTAGCCTGACTTTCTTGTAGATAGAGTTCAGTTCTAGCCTTCTGAAGCTTGGCCTCCTTACAGGCATTCTTCAATATTTGCTCCCTAGCTCTTGATTTCTTGATGTAGTCTTCTGTTTTCTCAATCTTGGCCAGATGCTCCACCCTAAGCTTCTACAACCTCTCAATGGCTAGACAACCATCACTCCTCTCCCAGAGGGTCTTCTTCAGAGCTTGAGACAGGTTCTCATTCCTTTCCTTCAGTTTCTCAAATTCCTCCAGGTTGACAGTGGCTGCTGGCTGTACTGTAGAAGGTCCAGGTGTGTCCTCAATGGTAAAGGGTATTCCAGTAATCTGAGCTCTAGAATGGGACCATTCATAGTACTGGGCTGAAGCAACATTATTACACTTCCCAAGAATAGCCACCCCCTTTGTTTGGATGTTGTCCCAAGCCCAGGATGCTTGTCTGACAACAGCTAAATCTGGCTTTACTTCACAATACAGGGTCTCAGCCAAATCTTGCACTCTAGGAGGGTGGACCAATGCATAGCCCAGTTGTCTCTTAAACAACAAATGATTGTAGTTGATGCAACCCTTTACTCCTATCATAGGTACATTTGGGTATTGCCCACACCTAGTGATGATGTCCTTGCCTTTGGTGCTCTGAGTGCACCATCTGATGTCATCTGAAGTCAAAGCAATGAGCCTCTTAGCCCAATTCTTCTGTTGGTGGGGGTTCAGGAAGGCATCTGATTTAGGTAAGTGTTTGAGCAGCCAAGTGTGAAACAAAGGAGCACAGCATCTCACCAACTTCCCCCTTTGTTTCTCATTCCTCTGATGAATGGAGTAATAGAAATCTCCCAGCAATATGGGTACTGGGTTCCTCAGAAGGAAAAGATGAATGGCGTTCTTGCTGATAAATTTGGGCTCATCTGCAAATAGTATAACCCCATATATGCTGAGGGCTAACAGTGCACAGACTGCCCTCCATTCTCCCAAAGAGGCCTTCAGGATGGCCTGAGAAATCAAGAAGTTTAAGTGTAAGCCAGGGATCCCAGCTTTTGTTGTCATGTTTTGCTCAATCAAAGCAGGCTCCAGGTACAGTGCTTTTTCTACCTCTCCATTGCTGGGAGAAGTCATCTCTGGGTTGAAAGGGACAACACCCCCGACAGGTACTCCAATCAATGATGAAAACTCCTCCAGCAAAGGTCCTAGCTGAAAATTTTGGAATGTGAAGCATCTCAAAGGAGGGTCATAAAACTGTAGGCAGGTGTGGATCATACTCCTCTGAGAAGGGTCCAGGTCCATAACCATATCAAGGATACCTCCATAATGCTCTCTGAATAAAGGGATGTGGTCAGGGGTGATAAGTGACTAAACCTGCCTGATACCAGTCAACACAGGCTCAAAGAAATGGTATGAAATGTTACTCTTCCTGGGAGTAGCCATGAATGCTGCTGAAGATGATGAAGATAGCTGCTGATGAAGATCAAGACTGATACTGGAGATGAGCCACTGATAGGCTGATGCAGGTGATGAAGGCAGCTGAAGCAGACAACTGATGAAGATAGCTGAAGCAGATAACTGATGAAACAGAGGTCTATGCAGATGAAGGGGTCAAAACCAAGCCAGATAAAATGTGGATACCCTGAAAAACAAATAAACAAGTGTTAAATGATGCAACGATGATGTATGCAAATGATATGCAAAGGTTTGTGATCAAGTTGGATCTGATTATCTGTCTTGATATAAAGTCCATGTATGTTCAAGAAATCCAGATGGAGGTTCAGAAGTCCAGTAACCAAGGTGGGGAACTCAAATGAAGAGTCACATGTCCAGGGTTAAATCACAAGAACTGTCCAAAATGAGGTACTCTTAAACCAAATAGTAACAGGGTATGATGTGGCCAAAGGTACCTACAAACCTGTAAACAGCCCAACCCCCTCACAGGTAGTGTTCTAGAACAAGGATCCTCAGACTTGGATCAGTTATGAAAAGTGTAAACACTTCTAACCCGGAGGTACAGTGTTTACAATAACCATAAAAGATCCTCCTCTAATTCACCTCAGTTTCTGAAGGTCATAATAAAGGTCATCCAGACTTAGTAGGCTTCCCAGATAGCCCTAGCACTACAGGAAATCTGTAGCACAGAGTTCTCAAGAAGAAACCCATATCTGAACCGTGTTTCATATTCCCGCACCAGACCGAAATGGAATGGGAAAGAACATGAACCACTCTAGCCTAGGTGTCACTCAGGTCCCAGGTATAGGACCTTAAACTCTCAGTGAAAACCCCACCCATCAAAACAGAAACCAGATCCAGCAATGATAATGACAGTATGAAATATGAAAACTGTAAGGAAAGCAATAAATAAAGCTGTACATAAAGCAATAAATAAAGCAACTATATAAACACAATTAGCACATAACACCCCAGTAAACACAAATCAAACAAGCGCTAGGAGGAACCCACAAAAAGAACCAGAAGCCCTGGTTACAGTATAAGGGTCCCCAGCAGAGTCGCCAAGCTGTCGCTCCCACCAAATGACACCCAGGTCAGAAGGGGTACAGACGCGAACGGTCGGCAAAAAGAGAGGAAATGAATAGAGTCGCCAGCTAGGCATTTTTATCCCGAAGAAAAGGTAATGCTGCATAAACCTAGAAAGATATGGATAAGACGGTTGCGAACCAGAGAGACTGAGAAAGGGGGTTGGTTACAACCTGGGAAGGTATTAGCACCCAGATTGTCCGCCGTACTCGACGGGATCCACGCTTAAAAGATTTGTGTTTTAAAGGGGTAGTGTCAGTGCTATCGGTGCATCAAAGCTGGAAAGAATGCAAGTGTCAGTGCTGGAAGAAAGTGAAGTGAAATACATGGAGTGTCAGTGTAAGAACAGGAGTGCAAAGCTCAAGATAATGAGGCTTAAAGAATGATGCTGGAAGGAGGGGTGATATACAGAGACTTTTGTTCGATAACTGTTAAGTTATGCCTACGTATCCTCTCGTGCAATGAGGAAGTCAGAACACCGTAGTTCGACTCAAAGAGACTGAAAGATAAATTGACTTGTGAACTGCTTACTTGTCTATGCTCAAGTGTATGACCTGTCTGGCTCAGGTGCAAACTGTCTTGCATTAGACGGAAGAAGCGAGTTCTCGTTTATGAGTGAATGAGGTGAGAAAAGAATCCCGGAGGAGACGATTATTGTTTGTTTTTGTGTTTTCAATCTTTTATTGCCTTTGAAGTTTGTCATAAGTTAATGAGTTTAAGCCTAAACCAAGGGTTAGTAAACTCATCACATCCTCCCTCTGATTAGGGGTAATGAGAATACCTTAAGTATGAAGTAAACACCTCACACTTAGTCACCATGATGTAGGATTAAGATCATTATCCTACTTGTGATTATTTAGATGTTTTTGGTGTTTTTGTTTAGTGTTAAGTAATGAGATTAAGCCATGATCAAAGATTTAATGGACTCATTACACCATCCTAATAGAAGGATAATAGATGAGAACATTTAAGCTGAGGAATGCTCCTCAACTTAATCTATGATTAGGGATTAACCTCATGACAAAACAAAACCTTTATTAAAGTGGATTTTAGATAATGATAAGATTAAGAAGTGAATTTAATGGTTTGTAAGACAACTTGAGAGGGACTTGTCCATTAACACTAGGGTTAATCCTTCTTAACCAATTAAGGAAGAATTAGAACCCTAATGCAAGGCCCAAGTTACAAGCTTGATGTCTTAGTGATTATTAGATGGATTGATTAAAGGATTTAAACACATTAAGGGTTTAACACTTAGGATTAAAGTTATACACTCCATCCTAATAGAAGGATGCAGGCATAACCCTAATCACAAAGCCTTAAAACCTTTAGGGTTTAGTCCTTTATTATGAGATGAGAGGAGAAGACTCAAAGAAGACACAAATGTAAAAGCTAAATGGAGGACTAATCAAAACCTAATTGTTATCATGCTTGGTTGTTCCTAGGGTTTATGAAGCTTGCAAGAGACCTTCAAGAGAGAGGCCACCAGGAAAAGAAGCAGATGAAAGGAGAAAGAAGCAGAGAGAATCAAGACAACTTGCTTCACTTAAGAAGACAAGTTGCCTGGAGGAAGAAAGTGGGAAAGAGCATGAATGAGCAAGCTCACTCAAATACAAAGATAAAATTCAGCAATGATGCATAAAAGAGATGAGAAGAGATTATGATAAGTGAAGGCAAATTCACTTCCCAAAACAACTTACCACCTGAAAAGTTAGCAGAAGAAATGAAATGCAATGCAAATGAGATGAAATGTCATGATACAAAACCAAAGTCAGAAGCATAAACATGATGTTAATGATGCTAAGAGAAGATAGAAACACAAGGCAAGACATGAGAATGATCATACAAGGATATGAATGCAGATGAAGCATGCTTGAACCATGAAGACTCATGAATGTTTATGAAATGAACAAATAACATGGCAAATTAAAGATGCAATGATCAAACATGATTCTAAGATGTCCTAAGATGTCTTATGAATCATGTGGATGCACAAAATGTCATGGCAAGTTTTTAAATGCAAGCAAATGAGAGATGGATGCAAAGGAAGGCACAAATTAGGGTTTACATACAACATGCAATGCAAAAATTCAAAATCAGAAGCAAATGACATGACAAAAAATTGAAAATGGGACCAAAGGAACCCTAACCCTACACAACTTCACTTCCCAAAGGAGGGGACCTAATTCTTAACCTAGTGAAAGTTATGAATTTCTCAAGTCAATTAGGGTTTTAAGGTACCTCACAATGAAAAATGCTAAACAAATTGAAAATGGAAGATAAATTCCAACCAATTTAAACCTAGAAACTACATGCTATGAAGGTTGCAATGCAAGAAGAACCATCATCAAACTCTCAATGGTTAGGCAGAATGGATTTTTCAAAGTTTGAACAAAAATATTGCCTTTAAAGGAATTTAATTCCAATGAAAATTGTCAAAATGCATCAAGGACCAAAAAGAAATTTGTTTCGAGGGTTTGATAATGTTTCTAAATGTTTTAAAATGCAATGTGAATTTTTTGGTGATTTTTTAAATACCTAAATGCATTTTTAATTAATTAATTTTCATTAACTAATTAAAAATAAACATTTAAATGATTTAAAAATAATTTTAAATGCAAAAAATAAAAATAAAAATATTTTTGGGTTCTGAAAAATAATGAAATGCTTGACAAAAATTTTCAAAATTTTTAAATGTTTTTTACTATTTTAAATAATTCGTAGAAGTTAAATACAAAATAAATGAATTAAAAATAAAATTATGAGAAGTATGCAAGATCCATGGCTGAGATTCAAAGAGAAATGGAGGGAATTGACCCGCGCCATATCCAATGGCTGTAATTCAAACTGACCAAATTAAATATAAAACCCAATTGATTATGCTAATGACGTGGATTAGGGCTTAATGGAGTGATCTGAGCCACACAAACGCGCGGGAGTCAACACTGGTCAACTGAATCCATGGTCCACATTCAAACTGAACCCTAAACGTGATTAATGAATTAATGACTTTCAGGTGGCCGGAAATGACCTCCGGTCATCTTCTCCGGCCACACCTCTCCCTGAAAATTGCTAACTCTCTCCCTAAGCTTCTAACACTCAATTTTTCTGCCCAGAAATGATCCCCATACATCATACATCAAGAATCAACAAACAAACAACATTTAAAACACATCAAAAGTGAGAATCGAATCAAAACAGTTCTAGGTCAAAAAATTTCAGAACACGAATACATGCTCATTTCTCAACCATTTTCAAAACAAAACATATCAGCATGATCAGTGAAGCATAAAGAATCATTTAGTAACTTAAAAACAAGTTTCTGAAAAAATTGTTCTTGAGCTCACCTGAAATGGAGCTTTCAATCTAGGAGCTTTCTGACTGCTTCTTTGCTTCAAAATGGCTCCAATGATCTTCCTGAGGAAGCTTTGAGGCTTGGTTGGAGTTTAATGTGGCTGGTTTAAGAGTTTGATGAAGTTCTGTTCAAGGGAAGTGAAAAATCGTGTTTCTGTTTGTGGGCTTTTCAGGGCAAATTGATGGTTGGGAAATGATCAGAGGATCATGGTGAATGGTTTTGTGAAGTTTGCTTTTAGGTTTGTGTCTTGTGTATTGAGTTTCGAAACAAAATGCATAAGAGAGGATTTTTTGAGAATGCTGTGCTATGGGAGGTTTTAGCTTCCAAGATTGTGTGAAATGTAATCCATGAGGCATGTATGTGAAGCTGTGATTGGTCAGAGAGTTGTTGCTGGCCTAGCTTGATTGGTATGTGCCATTTTGCATAAAGTCAACTTTTGTGTAAGAAGAGGTACGGGCTGTTTCAGTCAAGGTACAAGGGCATGGCTTGGCTCAGCATGATTCAAGGAGAACCATGGAAATGAATTTGAGGCAATATAGCAAGTGGATTAGGGTTTATGTGAGGTTTTGCACTTTTGACAAAGTTTTGCCCTTTTGTGATTACTTGAAGCATAAGTCATGAAAATTGGAGGTTCTTTGGTGCATTCTGATTTTTAGGTCATGGTTCATGTTTGTGTAATGCATAGAAGTCCATTTGAAGTCACATTTTGCCTTGGCATGAGGTTTTGCAACTTTGCCTCTTTGGTGTAAAACATGAAATTATGTGATTTTGCCCAACTTTGACAAGCCATAACTTTTGATCCAAAATGAATTAGAATGAGTTCTTGTACTTTTTGAAAATGGGAGGATCCATTCTATAACTTTCATGACCAAAGTTTTCTCATTTGAAGCATTTTTGAATCAAAAAGAGAAGGTTGAAAAACCTTCCCAAAATGGCAAGTTTTCATTACAAGTCACTTTCCCAAAATAGCAACTTTGCAAATGGCTTGAAATTCTTCAATTTTGTGGACTTCTAACATCTTCTATGACCAATTAAAGATCCTACACATTCAAAATGATGGAGAATGCCCTTTGGTTGGGTCCTTGGGGGCCTCAGATGCACTGATTTTGCACTGACTTGCTCAAGAAGTCATCTCTTGATCAGATGCCTTCCCCATTGAATTTCTTCATGAAAATTGATATGCATGATCCTCATACCATATAGAGACCAATAGAAACAAGAATGACCAAAAAATTTGGAGTTATGGCCTCTGAAACCAAAACCCTAATTTTAGGTCATCTGTGCAGTTAAACCTAGCTCTGCTTCCATGCCTTTCCCAGTTCTTGTGATTCTTTGACTTCCTTGACCTTGTGAGGATATAATATGATGCTTGAACATACATGGACCCTCTTGAGGTGATTGAAGACCTTTGGAGTGGCTCAAATAGCCCAGGGATTGCTCAGATCACAAACCCTAGATGCATATGACTTTGGATCAATGCAGTGAAACAAAAATGCAATATGGGATGCTATGATTGAACTTATGCACATGAAAAGATCACAAGCCATGGTGAAATGGGTGAGGGCAAATTTGGGGTGTTTACATCATTGAAAGTCGATATTCATAAGGTAAATGATAAAAATCAAAGAATTGGCCAGCTTGAAATAACCATTCTAATGGGTTGCTACCATCAAACATGGGCAGTTCGAGTTTTGGGGTGCGAAATGGGGGAAATTTGTGGGTGTGGATGAGTGTGGGAAAGGGATGTTGGTTGGAACATTTATGCTTTATAAGGAGTTTGGAATGGGAAGGCGCTGGTTTAAGGGATGTAGGTAGAGGGAATAAAATAGGGAATATTAGGTTGGGTCATGAGCATGGTTGTGGAGATCAAGGGAGAATGGGTGTTGGAAGTGGTGGCTGAGTGTAAGGGAGTAGAAAATGGTTGGGTAAAATTAGGGGAATTTAATGGGGGGTCTAGGACAGTAGCAAAATTTGAATTTGAGGCAAAGTTAAGACGACTACCTGATGCTGCAGCAGAATTTACAACTACTGCTAAAGGAATAGTTGCATCGGGTAGAGTAACAGCAGGTTGTTTCTCCCTTTGAATGACCAACTTGTTGAGCAGTCCCATGATGTTTTCATAACGAGAATAAAAAAATTATTTCTCACTATCCATACGATTTTGAAGCAATTCCATATTTGCTGCATTTTTATCAAAACGTTCATCCATTATTTGCTGAGTTTCAGCCATGGCATTATCAAGACGAAGGTTTGCTATTTGAAAAACCTCTTCAATAATATCTCTATGGTTAGGGGGTTTGGGAGGATGAGCCATGATGAAAGCACCAATTTGTTAAAAAGGTTTCCACATCTATTTCTTAGATCTAGGGTTCTATCAATGACACATATAAAACAAGAGGAAGATAAGAAAAAAGAAATATAAAATGTTGAATTAATTCTTATCCACTTCATTCAACCATAAAGCAAGGTTTAAATACAAGGTACCAACACAACCCTAATGGGTTGGATAAAGGGGCCATGCCAAATAAAAATAACATAATATAAAAAGTACCAATAAGAAAAACTAATAATCTGATTATTTAACAATATAGTCTTTCATCCATGTAGGCGTACTTTTAATTCGCTGGGCCCTACCATCACTTATCAAAAACCACTTCTCTTCTCCTTCACTCCCTCTTCTCGCTCTCAAAACCTCTACTCCTCAATCGTCACTGCCTCTTTTGAAAAGAAAAAACGAGGTTATTTCAATTTCAATAATATCCAATTCATTTTAGAAATGCTTAATTGTGTGTATGTTTTGTATTTTGCAGAAAAAATTGACTCCTGTTTGTCGCTCCCTGGATTTTCAACCTGGTACAAACGCGAAAGTGGCGCGGAAAAGAGTAGAGTCGCCAGCCAGGCATTTTTAACCCGAAGAAACGAGAATGGTAATGCTGCACAAACTAAATAAAAGAAAAGGAAGGACAAAGGTCCTGCGAACCAAAGAAACTGGGCTCGGGAGTCGGTTACAACCTGGGAAGGTATTAGCACCCCAGATCGTCCCCCGTACCCGACGGGATCCACGGTTGCAAAGAAACTGTTTCAAAGGGTGAAGGAATGAAAGCTGCTGCAAAAGAAAGACTGGAACTGGAAATGAAAGGGGAACTGAAAAAGAAATCGAAGAGGAAAAATGTAGGAAAAATAAAGATTGCTCAAACGGGCCCTACCCTGCTGCCTACGTACCTCATCTAGACATGAGGATCAGAGTCGTCATAGTTCCCCTAACTAGGGGTGGAAAGATTGCTTGTGTCTTAAGGGTTGAACTGCTTTTGTCAATGCTCATTTGTTGCAGGCTTGTCTGGCACGAGTGTGTTACTGTCTTGCAAAGAGACAAGTAGGAGCAAGTTCGTACGATAAGAGTGAAATTGATGAGAAAAGAAGTCCCGAAGGAGAGACGCTTATTCTTTGTCCAGTATTTTTTAGGAGTTTTTTATTGGTGTGGCATAAGAAAGTGAATTCAAGTCCGTTTCCATGGAATGTGTACTTGCTACTACATTCCAAGATGGAATAATAGAACAAGCACACCAAGTAAGGAGAATTTATCCAAGACTTGTTTCCAAGGGTTAGGGTTTAAGTTCACTAACTTGTTGAAGTTATTAAGTATCTTAGTGCTTAAAATGAAGAAGTATTTTTTACGATTTTCTTGATGAAGATGGTCTCATGATCAGACATGTACATCATGCTAGACAAGCCCACACTATTCAAGATGGAATGAATATGAGTGCCCCATGGAATAAGGCTATACACAAGAGACCACTTCAAACATTATTAAAGTATTGTTTAGTTTTTTGTGTGAAGATGAAAAGAGATGAACCAAAGGAGCAGAAGGTGAAACAACTAAGGGAATCTAACCTTCCTAGGAGTTATCATGCAAATGGTGAACCTAAGTTAGTGAGGCTTTACTATCCTAAAGAAGAAGGAAAGAAGAAAAGAAGAAAGAGAAAATGAGAATGAGATTCAACTTACTTCTCTTGAAGAAGTTAAGTTGAACTAAAAAAGGGGAAAAAAAGAAGTGAAGTGATGGCCTAAAGCACATTTCAAAGACAAATAATAAAGCATTAAAAGAGAAGAGGAAAAGATTTGAAATGTGGAAAACAACTACACTTCACTTACCATTTCCCCTACATGGTTTGAAGCACACTCCAACAAAAATCCAGAAAAGTGATCAAGTATTATCATGCCAACAAAATCACATAATCAACATACTCAAAGCTTCAAGCAAACAAAATTACCAAATATGTCAAATATTGGAAACATGCAAACTCGCGTGTCGAGGAAACACAAACATACATTAATCAGCATGCAACCCACTCTAAACCAACACATAAAATGGTAGTACAATGATTCATGATGATCAAAAGAGGTAAAGCAAACACACAACCCCAAACAAATTAGAAAATTCATTATGCATCAGTGTTAACCGGTTAACCCCAGGGGTTAAGGTTAACCGGTTAACGGACCTCAACCTACAACAAACAGTCAGCAAAATAGCGTGTTAATCGGTTAACCTATAGCGTTCAACTATCCTAAAGAAGAAGGAAAGAAGAAAAGAAGTAGGAGAAAAGGAGAACGAGATTCAACTTACTTCTCTTGAAGAATTTAAGTTGAACTCAAAAAGGGGAAGAAAAGAAGTGAAGTGATGGCCTAAAGCACATTTCAAAGACAAATAAGAAAGCATTAAAAGAGAAGAGGAAAAGATTTGAAATGTGGAAAATAACCACACTTCACTTACCATTTCCCCTACATGGTTTGAAGCATACTCCAACAAAAATCCAGAAAATTGATCAAGTATTATCATGCCAACAAAATCACATAATCAACATACTCAAAGCTTCAAGCAGACAAAATTACCAAATATGTCAAATATTGGAAAGATGCAAACTCGCGTGTCGAGGAAACACAAACATACATTAATCATCATGCAAACCACTCTAAACCAACACATAATATGGTAGTACAATGATTCATGATGATCAAAAGAGGTAATGAAAACAAACAGCCCCAAAACAAATCAGAAAATTCATTATGCATCAGTGTTAACCGGTTAACCCCAGGGGTTAACCGGTTAACGGACCTCAACCTGCAGCAAACAGTCAGCAAAAATAGCGCGTTAACCAATTAACCTATAGCGTTCAACTATCCTAAAGAAGAAGGAAAGAAGAAAAGAAGAAGGAGAAAAGGAGAATGAGATTCAACTTACTTCTCTTGAAGAAGTTAAGTTGAACTCAAAACAGGGAAGAAAAGAAGTGAAGTGATGGCCTAAAGCACATTTCAAAGACAAATAAGAAAGCATTAAAAGAGAAGAGGAAAAGATTTGAAATATGGAAAACAACCACACTTCACTTACCATTTCCCCTACATGGTTTGAAGCATACTCCAAAAAAAATCCAGAAAATTGATCAAGTATTATCATTCCAACAAAATCACATAATCAACATACTCAAAGCTTCAAGCAGACAAAATTACCGAATATGTCAAATATTGGAAAGATGCAAACTCGCGTGTCGAGGAAACACAAACATACATTAATCAGCAGGCAAACCACTCTAAACCAACACATAAAATGGTAGTACAATGATTCATGATGATCAAAAGAGGTAAAGCAAACAAACAGCCCCAAAACAAATCAGAAAATTCATTATGCATCAGTGTTAACCGGTTAACCCCAGGGGTTAACCGGTTAACGGACCTCAACCTGCAGCAAACAGTCAGCAAAAATAGCGCGTTAACCGATTAACCTATAGCGTTCAACTATCCTAAAGAAGAAGGAAAGAAGAAAAGAAGAAGGAGAAAAGGAGAATTAGATTCAACTTACTTCTCTTGAAGAAGTTAAGTTGAACTCAAAACAGGGAAGAAAAGAAGTGAAGTGATGACCTAAAGCACATTTCAAACACAAATAAGAAAGCATTAAAAGAGAAGAGGAAAAGATTTGAAATATGGAAAACAACCACACTTCACTTACCATTTCCCCTACATGGTTTGAAGCATACTCCAAAAATAATCCAGAAAATTGATCAAGTATTATCATGCCAACAAAATCACATAATCAACATACTCAAAGCTTCAAGCAGACAAAATTACCAAATATGTCAAATATTGGAAACATGCAAACTCGCGTGACGAGGAAACACAAACATACATTAATCAGCATGCAAACCCCTCTAAACCAACACATAAAATGGTAGTACAATGATTCATGATGATCAAAAGAGGTAAAGCAAACAAACAACCCCAAAACAAATAATAAAATTCATTATGCATCAGTGTTAACCGGTTAACCCCAGGGGTTAACCGGTTAACGAACCTCAACCTGCAACAAACAGTCAACAAAATAGCGCGTTAATCGGTTAACCTATAGCGTTCAACTATCCTAAAGAAGAAGGAAAGAAGAAAAGAAGAAGGAGAAAAGGAGAATGAGATTCAACTTACTTCTCTTGAAGAAGTTAAGTTGAACTCAAAACAGGGAAGAAAAGAAGTGAAGTGATGGCCTAAAGCACATTTCAAAGACAAATAAGAAAGCATTAAAAGAGAAGAGGAAAAGGTTTGAAATGTGGAAAACAACCACACTTCACTTACCATTTCCCCTACATGGTTTGAAGCACACTCCAACAAAAATCCAGAAAATTGATCAAGTATTATCATGCCAACAAAATCACATAATCAACATACTCAAAGCTTCAAGCAGACAAAATTACCAAATATGTCAAATATTGGAAACATGCAAACTCGCGTGTCGAGGAAACACAAACATACATTAATCAGCATGCAAACCACTCTAAACCAACACATAAAATGGTAGTACAATGATTCATGATGATCAAAAGAGGTAAAGCAAACAAACAACCCCAAAACAAATCAGAAAATTCCTTATGCATCAGTGTTAACCGGTTAACCCCAGGGGTTAACCGGTTAACGGACCTCAACCTGCAACAAACAGTCAACAAAATAGCGCGTTAATCGGTTAACCTATAGCGTTCAACTATCCTAAAGAAGGAAAGAAGAAAAGAAGAAGGAGAAAAGGAGAATGAGATTCAACTTACTTCTCTTGAAGAAGTTAAGTTGAACTCAAAACAGGGAAGAAAAGAAGTGAAGTGATGGCCTAAAACACATTTCAAAGACAAATAAGAAAGCATTAAAAGAGAAGAGGAAAAGATTTGAAATGTGGAAAACAACCACACTTCACTTACCATTTCCCCTACATGGTTTGAAGCACACTCCAACAAAAATCCATAAAATTGATCAAGTATTATCATGCCAACAAAATCACATAATCAACATACTCAAAGCTTCAAGTAGACAAAATTAACAAATATGTCAAATATTGGAAACATGCAAACTCGCGTGTCGAGGAAACACAAACATACATTAATAAGCATGAAAACCACTCTAAACCAACACATAAAATGGTAGTACAATGATTCATGATGATCAAAAGAGGTAAAGCAAAAAAATAGCCCCAAAACAAATCAGAAAATTCATTATGAATCAGTGTTAACCGGTTAACCCCAGGGGTTAACCGGTTAACGGACCTCAACCTGCAGCAAACAGTCAGCAAAATAGCGCGTTAACCGGTTAACCTATAGCGTTAACCGTTTAACACAGTGTGAACATCAACAAATTCCTGCAGAAAAGTCAGTTTCCAAACCAGCTTATTTCAATAATCTTCGAACAATTCAGCAATCAATTGTGCAAGAAAATAAAAGCAAATTCGGCACTAATCAACACAAATACATTCACAAACATCATCACATAGATTAATTTTCAAATCAACCAAACAACACATACACATTATGGATTTACATCATGAACATGCAAATAAGCTAAAAATAGAGGTGGATATGAAATTAACCAACCTACAAAGCTGAGATTTGCTTTGGTGAATGTTGTTCAAGCTGAAAATGCTGAATCTAGTAAAGAACTCCTAAGATCTGATACTCTTCTTCACATACAATGCAAAATAAATTCAAGTAGATGAACTCGATGCAAAAGCTTAATCCAAAAGCACTTCCAAGCAACAATTCAGATCTAAACCAGTAGCAAAAAACCATAAAAAGGATGTATAGGAAGCAATGGATGAAGGTTTAGTTCCAAGATCAACAAATTTCAATGCAAATTTGATGATCTTTAAAGAAGAGGAACTTTGAGTGTTTGAAGGTTTGAAGAGGAATGAGAGAAAATGTGAGAGCTCTGAAAATTCAGAAATGAAAAGTGTGAATTATGAGTGTGTGTGTGTGTGTGTGTTGGTTTGGAGGGAAATGGGATATATAGCAATTAGGTTTGGGGCCCAAAAATGTGGTTTAGAGTGAGCTTAGAAAGTTGATTAGGAGTTGGCTTTGGAATTAGGCTTGGTAAGAATTCTAGATCCTTCCCCACAATATTCAAATAATTGGAGTGAATAAAAATATGAAAATTGGAATTGGAGCCAAAAACATGCCTGCCTTTCCTGCAGCAGAAATTCAAATTTCGTGGCCGTTAACCGGTTAACCCATAGCGTTAACCGGTTAACGCATGCAAAATTTGAATTTTTCCCTCCTTAAGGTGGCAAACTCCAAAACTGCACCCGTGCCATTCGTTTGAGTTAATTGTGATTCTCATCCCTTCTATGGTCTTATAAATGATTCAAATCCGCTGGAAAACTGATCATGTGCCCTATGCTTGGTCATGGATGCTTATGCTTCATTTTTCTATGCCATATGATGGGATATGAGAATGAAATTATGTGCTATATGATATGCAAATGATGAGGAAAAAAGAGTGATCGAATTTTGGGGTGTTACAGCTGCCCCTATTCAATCATCTGTTAATCTGAACAGAATGATAGCTCCTGTTGTCGGCCATTCAAGATGAACTGTGGTTGAATACCAAAAGACCCTGAAATTTGCACTCTGCTGGAGAAAGAGAGTGGGAAATAAACCCAAAGAAGGAGAACTACTGCAACCCCTGATGAGGTAACAAGTAACTAGTAACCAAGAAGATGTCTTTTAAAACACGCCAGGTGACTACTGGCTTGTCACAGCGACGATGGACTTTAGTGGTATTATAACATCGAGCGATTTACAACCCAAAACAACATCGAATGGTGTGATAAGGAAATGGTATCAAACGATCCAAAACCAGGAATGTGAGCATAACTCAAACAAACAAGGAGTACTATCAAGATATTTACAACTCGAATAAGATCAAGCGATCTGATAAGGAAATGGTATCGATCGATCCATAACTGGGAACATGAGAACGTAATATCAAGCGATTTACGATTCGAACACAGAGGAGTAACATTAAGCAATTTACCACTCGGACAAGATCAAACGATCTGCTAAATAAATGGTATCAAGCGATCCATAACCATGAACATGAGAACGTAACATCAAGAGATTTACGACTCAAACAAAGAGGAGTAACATCAAGCGATTTACAACTTAAACAAGATCAAGCGATCTGCTAAGGAAATGGTATCAAGCGATCCATAACCAGGAAAAATGAGCACAACTCAAACAAATGAGGAGTAATATCAAGCAATTTATAACTCAAACAAGATCAATCGATCAGATAAGGAAATGGCATCGAGCGATCCATAACCAGGAAGACGAGAATGTAATATCAAGCGATTTACGACTCAAACACAGATGAGTAATATCAAGTGATTTACAACTCAAATAAGATCAATCGATCTGCTAAGGAAATGGTATTGAGCGATCCATAACCAGGAAGACGAGAACGTAACATCAAGCGATTTACGATTCAAACATAGAGGAGTAATATCAAGCGATTTACAACTCAAATAAGATCAAGCGATCTGATAAGGAAATGGTATCGATTGATCCATAACCAAGAACATGAGAACGTAATATCAAGCGATTTACGACTCAAACATAGAGGAGTAATATCAAGCGATTTACGACTCGAACATAGAGGAGTAATATCAAGCGATTTACAACCTAAACACAGAGGAGTAATATCAAGTGATTTACAACTCAAACAAGATCAAGCGATCTAATCAAGGAAATGGTATCAAGTGATCCATTAACCAAGTCCATTGATATGGGACAAAATGATCAATACAATATTAGTTGATTTGAGAAGAGAGTGACAACTCTGCAAGGGAGAATACCATTTGTAACTCCACTGGGTATTAGAAAATTATGACTAACATTCTGCTGAGGAAATGACCAAGATATCCTGACAATACTTGGCTGAGGAATGAAATGTGAACAAATGTATGCATTACTTTGTCACACTGGCCAAAAATAAATTGGCGACCTCATTGAGGATATTTCAATGATGGTTGCGTCCCCAAACATGAAGCTATGTGGGGAAATAACGATCTTCCGACTCGGCTGGGGGAATGCTCGATCAAACAACCTTCGCTAGGGAAAGAATTTTGACAATTCTAAACTCTGTGGGGAATTAGGAATTCATCTTCTTGCTGGGAATATCCCACTGTGAAATGATGACTCTGCTCGGAGGTGAGAACCGTTCAACTGGCTTAGAAGTTATACTGGGGATACCACCCTACTCTGGCTCAGCTGGGGAAGATTTCCACTTAGACTTTACTGGGGGTGTGTTGTACCCCAAAATTTTCCCTCCCACATTCAAGATCATAATCTTTAAGAGGTCTCTTAATAGTCACAAGATTCTCAATTGGTCAAAAGGATTGAATGTTTTCATTAGACAAAGCCTCCTCCTGAACAATGAATCTAGAACTAGGGTTTTGAGTTTCCCCAAGAAAAGTGGACTTCCAAAGCCACAAGTGGACTTCATAAAATCCCACATACATCTTAAATAATCCTCATGTCAAGTTTCAAATCTTTCCCAACAAGTTTGGTCAGTCAGATGCTCAGATACCTAAAAATCAATTAACTTGGTTAGAAAGTCAACTGAGGTCAACTATGGTCAACTCAAAGTCAAAATTTAAGATTTTTGGTCAACATCAATATTATTAGGTTAAATTCATCATTTTATCAAGGGTTGATCATTATTCATCAAGAAAACCTCAAACCATCAAGAATCAAGAAGTTTCTAAATTAGGGTTTTCATAGGAAAATTCAACTGAACTTTGACCAGCCATAAATTTCACATACTTCATAAAATATTTCCCATCCAAAGCTCATTTTGGAGGAAATTCAATTCTCTACAACTTTGTATCTCACACGCCAAACCTAAAAATGCTTCATTTGGAAGGTATGAGCTAAAACATTATAAGTCATTTTGAAAGTCAACAAAAAGTCAACTTTTTCCAAAGCTCATAATTTAAAAATGGTAAATTATATGGACATGGAACAAAGAGTGTTGGTTAGAGGGCACTCTAAGCTTTCTAAAAAGTCCTAGAACACCTTCATAGCATCAAAATTGAGGAAGTTATGCATTGGCAAAATGGATGGTTTTTAAGGGGTGTATGAAGCAAAAAACGGCCATAACTTTAATTTTTTCCAAATGGGCCCATAAAGTTGAAACCCAAACTTGAAGATGATGTCATGCACGACCCAATGACCATTCATTCTGATTTTTATAATTTATTTTATATTATTTTGGATTTTAATTGTTAAAATTCAATTTTAATAGAAATAAAATATGAAAATCAAATATTTGATCTCATAATTCATTTTGGGATCAATATATGATATTTAAAGTGATTGAGATTATCCAAATTCGTGCAAAGTCATTATGGTATAAGAATATTTGATTTTTGGAAAAAAAATAGTAAGAAGATTTATTCATCATCAAGTAATGCAAATCCATGATATTAAGGCCCATATTTTTGACCTAATACATTCTCTTACATATACACAACAAAACACAAGAATAGGGACAAAAAATTCAGAGGCAAGAGTTCATCTTCAAAGTTGCAAAAATTCTTCAAAAAGACAAATTCGGATTCTAAGCTTTAGGCTTCTTTCAAGCAATTTAAAGGTTGCAAATGAACATTTGAAGCTTCCATAATGTATCCCCATCATCAATAGCATCAAAATCATCCAAGAATGCAAAAACCAAAACTCTTTTTTTCACTTTTACAATTTTTTTTTATTCTTTATGTTCATGCATGATAAATTATATTTGACTAACGATTTGTGTTAATAATGTTCTAAGGATGCTTTCTGGGTTAATTGTTTGGAGTTTCATGGCTGCAATCGAATTCTACCATAGCTAGGGTTTGAAGTTTGAATTTAGGAACTTTCAATTGAGACGATTTAAAGACAAGATGATGAGATATTTGGATCACAGGGTTTATTTGCAGTCGATTGGCATAATTAATTTGAACTAATTGTGCGTGTTTTGAATGTTTGAGTTTTGCAGGTTATTTAGCTACAAAATTTTCGTAGCTAAATCCTAACAATTTCGTAGCAAAAACTCAGAAGCTGGAGGTGGAAGATGACGTCGCGCACGTGGTTTTGGAAATTTGAATATTCGTTATATATATATATATATATATATATATATATATATATATATATATATATATATATATATATATATATATATATATATATATATATATATATATATATATATATATATATATATATATATATATATTGTTTGTATTATTTTTCACAGGCGAGTAGCTGGCTTGGTGACAAAGGCGTGGAAGCTTTGAAGGGGAGGTCCTGGGTTCGAATCTAGGCCTCCCCTATATTCTTTTGCGCGTTTTTTTTTTATATTTATGTTTTAATTATTATTTTATTATAATATATTAATTAATCACCCAATTAATTAACATTTTAACTCAATAACCTCATAAACTCACTAATAAAATTCTTAACCATTTTATTTTCTTAAAAAAATATAATAATAGTTTCTTGTAAATAAATTAATTTTTATTTCCATTAATTTATAATATTTTCACTAAATTGTTTTTAATAAAAAATTTTATTATTATTATGAATAAATTGTTTTTTTAGGGTTTTTCACTAATTCATTTATTTTAATTAAATTGTAATTAGGTTAAATTTTTTCTAATAAACCCCACTTCTCTTAAAAAATCTTTTTTTCTAAAAAAACCCTAATTCTCTAATGAATCCTGATTTTCTAAAAAACGATTAATTTTTTTTTTTAAGTTTAATTTTATTTAGTTATTTTCTTATTGTATGGATAATTTATATTTTCGCTTTTATTCCCGATTATCTAACTGTTTCCTGGTTGTAATAGCTAATTAAGTTTAAATTCCGCATTTTAATTTTTGCAATCCCCATAAAAGACAAATGTACCCCTCTCCCATGATGTAATAGCGTAGGACTTTATTTTTCCGCTTTTAAATTCTGTTAAATATTAAATGTGTGGTTAGTAATTTAGGGAGTGCAAAACATGTATGATAAACTAGACTTAGCCCATTAAATTCAAGATAAATATTTGAAAACAATCACTCACATACGTAATTCGATCGTTCTACGATCGCTATCTGCACCTCCTAGGGTTATCCCTCTCAGTTGCCTTAAAACAAATGGTCAGCTCCGAAAGTGGGGGTGTCTTTAAAAGCAAAGTCCCGTAATAAATAAATCATCATAGTCCCTTCCAGATTAAAAGATCATAGTCCCTCAGAGGTTGCCTACGATATAATGATCTTGTCCCTTCGGTAAAAATGATGATAGTCCCTACGAATTACTAAAGACACCCCTACAAGTTGCCTTCATTGACCATACGATGACCCTACGCCAGTCCCTTAGAAAAATACAAGGTAATGACTACCTACTCCTTAATAGTAGGGACAGTCTTACCCTTGAAAGGAAATAAAAGAATACGAAAGACCAGTCTAGGGTAGGTAGCTCTCAGATACTTGCTCACTTTTTCAAAATACTCTTTACACCCCACTTTTCAAACAATTTTCAAACTTAAAAGCTTTGTATACATCCATACGAGGATCATTACTAAGACTTATGAAAATTTCTAAACACGCACTACACATTTTTTAAACAAATGAGTGAGCTAAGTAACTAAGAGCCCATGGATAACCATGGATATAAAGGGGGCTTACACCTTCCCTTTATATAACCTACCCCCCGGACTTAGAATTTTTAAAAGGTTTTTCCTGTTCTTTTATACCCTTTCCTATTGGATAAAATAAAAGTCGGTGGCGACTCTTGCTATCCACAACATACATAAAAAGCCAGTTCTCCCACCGTGTTACAGAACTGGCGACTCTGTTGGGAGTACTTAAAGAGGGGTTACCTTAGGAATTATGATCACTTACTGTTTGACTTGCTTGCTTTATATTTATTTGTTGGGCTTATGTGTGAAAGATCCTAACCCGGATCTACTGTACCCTAGGTAAATGGCAATAGACCAAGGAAATTGTACGGCGTATACCGATATGGTTGATCTGGTGGCCATAGTTAGTGTGACTCCTTGGTTGATGCTTATGTTCCTTAAGTAAGTTGAGGATAATATGGGGCTGCCATACATTGTCATTAACATTAACTACCCTTTAGAACCTTAATTGACCCATCTTGGCCTTTAGAAATTAGTGAGATAGCCGGCTTTGGAGAAGTCTAAAGTTGGTTGATACTCGATGCTACGCTCATTAAGATCCTAATCTTGGGGGTTTTGGTTGGCAAGTAAGTTACCTACTGAACAACAACCCTTGAGAAGGATCAGTGATATTGAGATCCCTTAGAACCTGGTTACTTTTGTAGGACGAGATGAACCAACTAAACTTCAGGGGGAGATTACTTTCCTTTAAACCTCATGCAAGCCTCTAAACCTAGGACTATTATGTGACTTGCTTGTATGTGCCATATGTTTGTGATTGAACATAACATCATAACATCATGACATCATAAGCATAGAATTCTCACAAACCATTTCTAGGACCAAAGGATTTATCTTTGTTCTTTGTTGTAGGTTATGGCTTCTACTCGTAGGAACACTATTCAGATCAACTTTGTAGGGATACCTTCCAAGCTTAAGGATTTGGTCTCAAAACTTCCTGAAAGCTCCCAGTTCATCAAGAAGCATGGTCATCTACTTGACTTGGTTACCACAGGGTTTGATGAAGATATGATGAGTGTCCTATTCTAGTTCTTTGATCCTAAACATCATTGTTTCACATTCCCCGATTATCAGCTAGTGCTCACAATGAAAGAATTCTCCAGGCTACTTGGGGTACCTATCCTTGATCAGAAACTTTTCACAGGCTTAGAGAAGGAGCCTAAACCTGAAGTCATTGTTGCAGCCCTACATTTGAAGAAATCAGACATTATCTTAGAAATAAGAAGTGGAGTTAAGGGTATCCTTGTCAGAGTATTGATAGAGAAATCTCAGATATTCTTGGATGCTATGAGTTATGATGCTTTTGAGGAGATCCTAGCATTGTTGATTTATGTGTTGCTATTATTCCCTAATACAGACCAGTTCATATATGTACATGCCATCAACATATTTCTGACTCACAATCCAGTGCCTACATTACTTGGAGATATCTTACACTCTCTTCACACTCGTACTATGAAAGCGAGAGGAACTCTGATGTGTTGCATACCTCTACTATCTAGGTGGTTTATTTCTCACCTTCCTCGATCCGTGATGAAGAATGAACAAGGTTTGAGGTGGTCTAAAGGGATGATGTCACTCTCTCATTCAGATATTCATTGGTGTTCCCGATCTATGGAAAATGTCACCATCATTGACCATTATGGAGAGTTCCATAATGTGCCACTCATTGGCATAAGAGGGGGAATTACTTACAACCCTTCGTTAACTCTACATCAATTTGGTTATGCTCGGAGTAATGGTCCTCATGACATGTTTATTCAAGGTATTGTGTTTGATTATGACAATGATCTTCAAGGTTACCGTCAAAGGTTTATACGAGCTTAGAATAAAGTAAACAAGGTGGATAGTAAGAATTTGGAACCAAAGTACTCCATTCCTATGAAACCTTACCTCAGATAGGTGCGGTCTCGTGCTCAGACTCTTATGATTCCATATCATGTTGTTCTACCAGTTACGATGGAGCCTGTTGCTGAAGGGGATGTTCCTTATACTATCCTTCATCCAGATATGCCCACTGATTTGGAAGAGCTGCAGAAGTCCTGGATCCAACTGAAGGAGCAAAGAGATACCTTTGAAGCTCAATTCAGGATTAGCCAAGAAAGAGTGTTGGAGTTGACAAAGCAACTTCATGAGGAGCGGAATCTCAACACCTACCTCAACACAAAGAGGAAGCGTCCATGGGAGACTTAATCACCATATGTTTTAGTTTCTTTATAAATTTTGTTTGTTTTAATTTGTAAGCCCAGGGGGAAATAATATTTCAAGCCTACTAATAAAAGTTTTGTTTTTGTTTGTTTTAACAGATTTAAATCCTACGGTCCTTGAAAACATTGCATATGTATCTACATACCATATCATTTCATAACAGGTTTTTACAATAGGTTTCTCATATTCTCGCTGTTTATTTAAGCAGAAATGGCCCTCGAACAATCTGTCAAAGATCTTCAGATTCAGAATGCCCAATTCCAAGAGATAATCCTGAACTTGTCCAAGGGACAAGAAGAGCTGAAGGCACTCCTGACCAAGAAGAAGAAGAAGACCAAGAAACCAGTTAGCTTCATCAGTTTGGGGAGAAGATTCAGAGCTCCCATCAAGATAGATGATGAGGTTGAAAACCCTGGAGATAAAAGTTCTACAAAAGAGGGAGGAAGTCCACATGGTACTACTGTGAATTCTAATTATGAGGAGAATTATTATCATGATTCAATTGGTGATGAGAAGTATAAGTTTTTGGAAGATCGTGTGAATGCTATGGAATTATAGAAGACTCATGGGTTTGATTTTGAAGATCTGAGTTTGATTTATGGAGTTTTCATTCCTGTTGGTTTCAAGGTTCCTACTTTTGTGGTGTATGATGGTGTGTCATGTCCTAAGCTGCATCTGAGGTCTTATGTTCGGAAAATTCAGCCACATACTGCTGACAGGAAGTTGTGGATTCATTTCTTTCAAGAGAGTTTATCAGGAGCTCAATTGGAATGGTATTATCAACTGGAGAGTATCAATATTCGTACTTGGAATGATCTTGTTGAGGCCTTCTATAGGAAATATCAATATAACTCTGATTTAGCACCAACTCGCATGCAACTCCAAAGCATGTCTATGGGTTCTAAAGAAAGTTTCAAGGAGTATGCCCAGAAGTGGAGAGATCTTGCAAGCAGAGTTCAACCTCATTTGACTAACAGGGAATTGGTTGATATGTTTATGAGTAAATTGACTGGTCCTTTCTACAGTAATCTCATTGGAAGTTCATCATCTGGTTTCACCGAACTGATAATGACTAGAGAGCGTGTGGAGAATGGAATACAAAGTGGTAAGATACAAGTGGTTGCCTCTTCAAATACTACCAAGAAGCCTTCTAATGGGAAGAAAGAGTCTAATGTTGTGTATGGCCAACAGGGTCGTAACAGGAATAATCAATTTGTGGGAGCAGTCCTCATCTCTAATCCTGCACCTACACCACAAGATCAACATCATAATAGTCAGCCTAATCCTAGGAGACAGTTTACAAAGATCAATATGTCGTTGGCCCAGTCTCTGCAACATATGTTGAAGGGAGAATTGATTACTTTAAGGGATCCTCCTCAGAACCTCAATAATACCTCTCCTTGTTTCAATCCCAATGCAAGATGTGCGTATCACTTCAATTGCCCATGCCATGATACTAATAATTGTTGGGCGTTGAAGAATAAGATCCAGGATATGATTGATGCTGGAGAAATTGAGTTTGATCCTCCTGAGACTCCTAATGTGATTACTGCTCCTATGCCCAAGCATGAGAAGACTGTTAATGTTGTTGATGATGTTTCTTATGTTTCTACGGTGACTGATTTGACTACTCCTTTATCCATCATTAAGAAGAAGCTACAGCAAGTCGGTTTATTTTCGGGTTGCAATGAAGACTGTTTTTATTGTGCCTCTCAACCTAATGATTGTTGGAAGCTGAAAGAAGGTATTTAGCATTTAATGGACAACCATACTATATTGTTTGAGAAGACCCCTTCTGTAGAAAGCTTATATGAAGGTATATCCCAAGATCTGAAGTTGGAAGATGTGTCTGTGATTACGGGTACTCCTGTGAAGATCACCTCTAAGGGTCATGTGAGGATCACCTCTAAAGGTCCTGTGAAGATTACTACTGAGCCAAAGGTGGCTCCCCTAATTATTACTACTCCTGGTCCAATTCCATATTCTTATGACAAGGTTATCCCTTGGAATTATGGTTTTGATGTTTATATCCATGGTATTAAGCAAGATCCTCTAACTGATATACCTGCTGCAGATACTAACCCGAATATCGACAATATTGTTGGGACTAGTAAGGTTACTAGGAGTGGAATAATTTTCTCTCTAGAAGACACTTCAAAGACTGTTGTTTCTCCAGTTCATATCTCCAACCCTGGGCCAAGTACTGAAGCTCGGGGCAAAGGACCATTGATTGAGCCTATTCAGGTTGAAACACCAGTTACTGAAGACCTCTCTAAGTAGATGGATGAAGTATTGAAGATCATCCGCAAGAGTGATTATAATGCTATTGAACAGTTTAGGCATACTCCCTCTAAGATCTCTATATTGTCTTTGTTGCTATGTTCTGAAGCCCATGCCAAGGCCTTAGTGAAGTTCCTGAAGGCTGCTCATGTACCACATGAAATATCCGTGGACCAGTTTGAGAATTGTGTTGCCAACCTGACTACTGATAATAGCTTGGGCTTTTCTGATGCTAATTTAACCCCTGCCAAGAGAAATCACAATAAAGCTCTGGATGTCTCCATTGAATGTAGGGGCATAACTCTGTCTCATGTTTTGGTGGATAATGGTTCCTCTTTGAATGTGTTACCGAAGGATGTTCTGGACAAACTCAACTTTGAAGATATTGTGTTAAGACCCAGTAAGGTGGTGGTGAAAGCCTATAATGGATCTAGAAGAATGGTGCACGGAGAAGTTGACCTCCCAATCAAAGTGGGTTCTCAGGTATTTGATTCTACATTCTATGTGATATATATTCGTCCTTCCTATTCCTGTCTGCTTGGGCGTCCCTGGATACATAGGGCAGGTGCTGTGACTTCCACTTTTCACCAGAAAATGAAATATCCAGTGAAGAGCAAGATTGTCACTGTTTATGGTGAGGAAGCGTATATGGTCAGTCATGTAAACAATTTCAAATACGTTGAGACGAAGGGTGAATTTATTGAGACTCCTTGCCAAACATTTGAAGTAGTTCCTCAAGTTATCCCTGCTGCTAAGCCAGTTCCTGTTGTTACTAGAGTACCTCCTACAATGGCTTCTCCGAAGGATGAAAAAGCTGTAGTTGAAGAAGGTGGTTGTACTATTTGGGTCAGCTTCTTGACATTTCTTACAAGTCTGACAAGTTTGGTTTGGGTTTTACTGCAGAATCTCAGAAGGTAGTTCGTCGTGCTCGTGCTATTCGTATCACCAACAAAGGAATTCAGAGGAATCAAGTCAATGTAGTGGAAGATTATGATGAAGACTACAACTTGGATAGCTGGATCTTTCCTACCATTGGAAGTGGGCTCAATAATGTGAAAGCTGAAGATGTTGTTTCTATCTCCTTTAGTCAGGAGTAAATACTAGTACTGTGTTTCTTATTTTTAAGTTTGTAATTTCGAACAATTAAAACTTTTAAGCCTTGTGCCTTACTCGTGGCACAATGGTATGCTTGTTAGGGATGCCATTTCATTTGCATATTTTCATTCAAGAAAATCAATGGACGTTTTCGCTTTCGTAAATATTGCGCACTTTATCTTTATTTTATTTTTCCTTTTTATCAAAAGTTATGTGTTCTTACACACACCCACGTCACTAAAATGCAGATCCTCATCCACTCTGGATCATGTTGATAACAATTCTGCAATTGCCAATTATAACTTCGAGAATCCGATCTATCAAGCTGAGGATGGAAAGGAGGAAGATTGTGAAGTGCCTGTAGAGCTTGCTAGGTTGTTACAGCAGGAAGAGAAAGTTATATAGCCACATGAAGAACCAATTGATGTTGTGAATCTAAGAACTGAGAAAGACAGGAAAGAGGTCAAGATATGAGCTGAATTAGAAGACAATATTAAGAACAAATTGATTCAGATGTTACATGACTACATGGAGATCTTTTCTTAGTCTTATGAGGATATGCCAGGACTTGATACTGATATTGTGGTTCACCGTCTGCCAATGAAGGAGGGTTGTCATCCAATAAAGCAGATCGTATGCGTCCTGAGATGTCAGAAAAGATTAAAGCAGAAATGATGAAACAATTTAATGCAAGGTTCCTAGTTGTTACTTCTTATCCTCAGTGGGTTGAAGATGTGGTATCGGTGCCTAAGAAAGATGGTAAAGTACACATGTGTGTAGATTACAGGGATTTGAACAAAGCCAGCCCCAAAGATGATTTTCCACTTCCACATATTGATGTTCTGGTAGACAACACTGCTCAACATAAGGTATTATTTTTTATGGATGGTTTCTCTGGTTATAATCAGATTAAGATGACACCTGAAGATATGGAGAAGACTGCGTTTGTTACACAATGGGGCACCTTTTGTTATAAGGTAATGCCATTTGGTTTGAAGAATGATGGGGTAACATATCAGCGTGCTATGGTATCTTTGTTCCATGATATGATTCACCATGAGATAGAGGTATATGTTGGTGATATGATAGCCAAATCTCAGACTGAAGAAGAACATCTTGATCATTTGCACAAGTTGTTTGAGAGATTGAAGAAGTACAAGTTGAGATTGAATCCAAACAAATGTACCTTTGGAGTTAAATATGGAAAACTTTTGGGTTTCATTGGCAGTGGTAAAGGTATTGAAAGTGACCCTGCAAAGGTAAAAGCTATACAATAAATGCCTGTTCCCCACACTGAGAAAGAAGTCAAAGGTTTCTTGGGATGACTGAATTACATTGCAAGATTTATTTTCCAATTGACCGCTACTTGTGAGCCAATCTTCAAGTTGTTGAAGAAAGATCAAGTAATGGAATGGAACGACAAATGCCAGGTAGCTTTTGATGAGATCAAGAAGTACCTCCAGGAACCTCCAATATTGATGCCACCAGTTGAAGGAAGACCCTTGATTATGTACCTGACAATATTAGACAACTCAATGGGGTGTGTGTTAGGGCAACATGACGAGTCTGGTCGAAAAGAGAAAGCAATATACTACCTTAGCAAAAAGTTTACCGACTGTGAAACAAGATACTCACTGCTCGAGAAAACTGGCTACACTTTGGCTTGGGCTGCTCGCCGACTAAGATAGTATATGTTGACTCATACCACCCTATTGATTTCAAAAATGGATCATATTAAGTACATATTTGAGAAACCTTATCTCTCTGGACGAATAGCAAGATGGCAAATGATTTTGACAGAATATGACATACAATATACTACTCAGAAGGCTATCAAAAGAAGTGTCGTAGCTGATCATTTGGCTCATCAAGCAATGGATGATTATCAGTCTATGAATTTTGAGTTTCCAGACGAAGATATTATGCTTATTGCTAAAGAACCTAAACAATATGAAGGACCTGAACAGGGATCCTAATGGACTATGGTTTTTGATGGAGCTTCTAATGCGCTTGGTAATGGTGTTGGTGTTGTGATTATCTCTCCTGAGGGTTGTTATACACCATTTACTGCTAGACTTTATTTTGATTGTACCAACTATATGGCTGAATATGAAGCATGTATTATGGGTATCAAGGCTGCCATTGAGATGAAGATATAGTTTTTGAATGTATACGGAGATTCAGCCTTGGTAGTTAGTCAGGTTAAAGGTGAATGGGACATGAAGCATCCAAATCTCATTCCTTACAGAGAGCATGTGTTGTCTTTAATCCCATACTTTGAAGAGATTACTTTTGGACATATTCCACGAGAAGAGAATCAGTTGGCAAATACTTTAGCCACTATGTCATCTATGTTTGAAATTAGTTGGGATGATGAAGCACCCATAATTACTATTGATCAATTAGATGAACCAACATACTATAATGAAGTTGATATTGAAGGCGTGGAAGAGAAACCTTGGTTCCATGAAGTAAAAAGATATCTCGAAACTCAGGAATATCCTGAAGGGGCATCTATCAATGACAAGAAGTTTCTGAGGAGGTTTTCTGCCAAGTTTTTCCTGAGTAATGGAATTTTGTACAAGCGCAACCACGATTCGACTTTGCTTCGCTGTATGGAAAAGAAGGAAGCAATGGAGATTATGGAAGAAATGCATGATGGGATCTTTGGTACTCACTCTAGTGGGAATACAATGGCTAAGAAGATTTTGAGAACAAGTTACTGTTGGTCTACCATGGAAGCTGATTGCTATCAGCACTCCAAGACTTGTCATAAGTGCCAAATCTATGTTGATAAAGTACATATACCTCTAGTTCCATTGAATGTTTTGACTGATCCTTGGCCTTTTGCAATGTGGGGCATTAATATGATTGGTGAGATCAAACCTACTGCTTCCAATGGACATCGTTTCATCCTTGTTACTATTGATTACTTCACAAAGTGGGTAGAGGTAGTTTCGTTTGCTTCTGTTACCAAGAATGTTGTGGCTCGATTCATCAAGCATAATCTTATATATAGGTATGGCATCCCCGAAAGGATTATTACAGACAATGGTATTAATCTGAACAATACTATGATTACTGACCTCTGCACGAAGTTCAAGATTAAACATCACAATTCTTCTCGATATCGACCAAAGATGAATGGCACAGTGGAAGCCTCCAACAAGAATATTAAGAAAATCTTCCAGAAGATGACAATTACGTATAAGGATTAACATGAGATGTTACCATTTGCTCTTCATGGTTATCGTACCACAATTCGTACTTCAACTGGGGCAACCCCGTTTTCTCTTGTCTATGGTATGGAAGCAGTTTTACCCATTGAAGTCCAGATTCCTTCCCTGAAAATTATGAAGGATGCAGACTTAGATGAAGATGAATGGATTCAGACTCGACTTGACCAAATAAACTTGATTGATGAGAAGAGACTTGCAGCTGTTTGTCATGGTCAGGTGTATCAGAAGCGTATGATTAAGGCCTTTAATAAGAAAGTTAAGCAACAAGTATATCAGGCTGGAGAATTGGTATTAAAGCGTATCATATTACCACAGGGTGATCCTAGGGGCAAATGGACTCCCACATATGAAGGTCCATTTGTAGTCAAGAGGGTATTTTCAGGAGGTGCCATGATGCTTAATACTATGGATGGTGAAGATTTCCCGCAACCTGTGAACGTATACATAGTTAAAAAATACTACACATAAAAAGAGACCCGCTAGGTTGACTAGCCTAGGCAAAAAATAAGGGCATCCCAGCGAACCAAAAGGGTTTAAGAAAAAATTAGGGATATATATATATAATTGTACACCCGACAAGTCGAAAACCCGAAAGGGAGGCTTGGGAAAATAAGGGTATCCCAGTGGATTGAAAACCTGAAAAGGCAATCCAGGCAAAAGTTAGGGATTAAAGCGTATGACTATGTCTCGTTGGATCACCCATGTAGCCTCAACTAGTTGTACTACCTATATCAAGATCAAACAGGTGCAGATCAATCAAATTGTTTCTATTCCGACAGCAAGGGATGAGATACTTGAAGATAATGGCAATAGCAGAGTTGAAACTCAATTGGATCATTTATGTAACACCCCCTTTCTATACCCCCAAATAATCAATTAAATCATTTAGGCACATGTTAAAATTTTCATTAGAGTATAGTTAAACATGGTATAAAAGAGGAATGTCACATTATGCTTGAAATTAAAAACATACAACACCTGCTCATTTAAAGACATGCAACAATGGGGTAGTTTTCAACATAGGGAATTTAATCCTTACACCCATAACTCCCAAGAATATAATTACACAGCGGAAACCAAAACAACAACATCAAACATATATATTTTCATTCATATATACATATATATATATATATATATATATATATATATATATATATATATATATATATATATATATATATATCAACAAGTTTGATGCCAACAACAATATTCATGTTTATACAAAACATCCATCCAATAGATACATATACACAATGCATCATGTAACACCCACTTATCCCATTTTCAAAAGTAATAGAGGTTTTCAGATAAATCAGAGTTTATTATATAAGTGAGTGGCTACATTTTCAAAAATCAACCTTAATCATAATTGATTAATACTTCAGCGGAAAATATTTCTTATTTCAATGAATGGCATACTAGCGACAAATCCACATTATTCATCAATATCCTTAATTTACAATTTTCAGGAAAATAAGATACGTAACCATTGTAAACACCCCAAATTTGCCCTCACCCATTCACCCCATGGCTTGTGATCATCTCATATGCATAAACACAATCATAACATCTCATACCACAATTTTGAGTCTTTGCATTGGTTCTAAGTCATCTGCACCTAGGGTTTGTGATCTGAGCAATCCAAGAGCTTCTTGAGCCACTCCAAAAGTCATCAATCACTTCAAAGGGGTCTATATGTGTTCAAGCATCATATTATATCCTCTCAAAGTCAAGAATTCCAAAGAATCACAAGAACTGGAAATGGTGTGGATGCAGAGCCAAGCTTGACTGCACAGATGACCTAAGATTAGGGTTTTGGTTTCAGAGGCCATAACTTCAAATTATTTGGTCAATCTTGTTTCTATTGGTCTCTATATGGTATAGGGAGTATGCATATCAATTTTCATGAAGAAATTCCATGGGGAAGTCATCTGATCAAGAGTTGACTTTCTGGACAAGTCAGTGCAAAATCAGGGCATCTGAGGCCCCCAATGACCCAACCAAGGGGTGATCTTCACCATTTTGAGTGTATTTGATCTTTATTTGATCATGGAAGAGGTTTGAAGTTCACAAAATTCAATAACTTGAAGTTTTTGCAAAGTTGACTTTTTAGGGCAAGGTTGACTTTTAATTAAATGTCATTTTATGCAACTTTTTCAACCCTTACTTTTTGATCCAAAAATGCTTCAAATGGAAAATCTTTGGTCATGAAAGTTGTAGATTGGATCTTTCCCTTTTCAAAAAGTACAAGAACATGACCTAATTCATTTTGGATCAAAAGTTATGGTGCATCAAAGTTGGCTAAAATCACTAAATTTTAAGTTATGCACCAAATGAGAAATTTGCAAAATCTTGTACCAAAGGCATTTGTGACTTCTAATTGATGCCTAATCCTTATACCAACATAACCAAAGTCTTAAAGTTCAGATTGAACCAAGGGAATCACATGTCTTCATGGTTTGTGAGGCATGATCTTTTCATAAGAACTAAAGGCAAGCAAGTTGCAAAACCAATGATAACACTTCACCCACTTGGTGCCTAGCCTGCTGAATCACACTAGCCTTTCCCTCATACCATGCTGCGCCAGACAAGCCCTTTGTACTTGTCTAGAAGTTGCCCATGCCCTCTCTTACAAGAAGTTGACATATTTGCAAAAGTAGCTACACCTATCACTAAAGCACAGGTCACATCTTCTGACCAATCCCATTTGTTTATACAAACAAAAAGCAAGACATTTCATATAGCCAGCAAGCCTGAAACCAGCAAGAGCACCACTTTCCCATTTTCCACCCTTGGAGCAAAAACCTTCGAAACTCAGAAAACAAGCCACCAACTCACAAACACACTTCATAGAACTCATCACCACATCCTCCTGATCATTTCCCTGCCTTCATTCACCCTTGAAACACCACATAAGCCAAACACGATTCTCACCTGAGCTTGAACAGAACCTGTTCAAACTCTCAAACCAGCCAACATAAATCTTTTCTAAGCATCAAGGGTTCATCAGGAGCACAAGAGGAGTGGATAGCACAAAGGAAAGCACCCAGAAAGCTTTGAACTGAAAGCTTCAAAACTCAGGTAGCTCAAGAACATTTTTTCCAGAAATCCTTTTTTAAGTTCTAAATAGATTCTATATGTTCTCCTGATCATTCTGATGTCATTGGTTTTGAAAATGGTGGAGAGATGAGAGTTTAATCGTGTTCTGAAATTTTTGCCCTAGAAACTGTTTTGATTCGATTCTCTCTGATTTTGATTGATAAATGATGTTTGAGTGAGGGGTTTGAATCGTTTTAAGGTGGGGATGATTTCTGGATAGTTAGTTTTCATTTTCATAGCCTGTAGAGTAATTTAGCATTTGAGCTCGCCGGAGAAGATGACCGAAACCACTGTTCCGGTCATCTGAAAGTCATTAGGGCAAAATTAGGGCTTAATCAGTGTAATTAGCAAGTTTGAATTCTGGCTCTTGGATGTGGCGCCAAGTCAAAACGCGCGCGTGTGAGTTTGAATGAGAGCCATCAGATCTGTTGACTTTTCTTTTCCAGCATTTAAATTCATTTTATTTTCCTTTTATTTCATTTGATTTCTACAATTTATTTAAAATAGTAAAAACCATTTAAAAATTATGAAATTTTTTACCAAGGGTTTCATTAATTTTTAAAACACAAAAATATTTTTATTTTCATTTTTAGCATTAAAAAAGTATTTTTAAATATTTAAAAGTTTCTTTTTAATTAATTAATGAGAATTAATTAATTAAAAATACTTTTAGGTATTTAAAAATCACCAAAAAATTCATGAAACCTTTAAAAACATTTATAAACATTGTCCAACCCTCAAACCAAATTTATTTTTTGATCTTGATGCATTTTGAGAATTTTCCATGGAATTAAAATCATTTTTATGCATTATTTTGATCCAAACTTCCAAAAATCATTTCTGCCTAACCCTAAAGAGTTGGACCTTGATTCTTTTTGAATTGCATTATGTTTAGCATGTAGTTTGTGAGATTAAATGGCCATGATTTGATCTTTCATTTTCAATTTGTTTGGTAATTTTCTTGTTAAGGGACCCTAAAACCCTAGAAAACTTAGAAAAATCATATCTTGAATTAGGTTAAGAGTTGAGACCTCTCCTTTGGGCAGTGAGCTAGTATAGGTTTAGGGATCCTTTGAGTGCATTTTCAATTTTTTGTAATTTTGTTTGCTTCTGATTTTGGTTTTTGTTTGTTGTATTGTTCATAAACCCTAATTTGGGCCTTCATATGCACCCATCTTGCATTTGCATTCATGCCTTGACTTGCCATGATATTTTATGCATCCATGTGATTCATTTAACATCATAAGACATATTAGAAGCATGTTTGATCATTTCATCTCTCATTTGCCATGTTGTATGCCATATGCATCTCATAACTTTTCATGTATGTTCATGTGTCTTAACTTGCTTCATTTGCATTCATAAGCCTGTAGGATCATCCACATGTGTTGTTTCTGGTTTGTAGCATCTCATAGCATCATTAACATCATGTATGTGCTTCTGGTTTGGTTTTTCATCATGCCATTTCATCTCATTTTGCATTGCATTGCATTCTCTTTTCTAACTTTTCAGGTGGTAAGTGACTTTGAGAAGTGAATTTGCCTTCACTTCTCATAACTTCTCTTCATCTCTTTTATGCATCCTTGCTGCATTTTTGTATGTGTTTGAGTTTGAGCTTGTTCATCCTTCTTCTTCCCACTTTCTTTCTTCAAGTGACTTGACTTCTTAAATGAAGCAAGTTGCTTTGTTTCTCCTGATCCTTTCATCTGCTTCCTGGTGGTTTCATTGAAGACTTCTCTTGTAAACTTCACAAACCTTAGGAACAACCAAGCATGACAATAATTAGGGTTTTAATTAGTCCTCCACTTAGTTTTACCTTTGTGTCTCTTTTGAGTCATCTCTTCTCATCTCATAATCAGGGACTAAACCCTAAAGGCTTTAAGGCTTTGTGATTAAGTTTATGCCTGCATCCTTCTATTAGGATGGAGTGTATAACTTTAATCCTAAGTGTTAAACCCTTAATGTGTTTAAATCTCTTAATCAATTCACTTAATAATCATCAAGACATCACACTTGTAACTTGGGCCTTGCATTAGGGTTCTAATTCTTCCTTAATTGGTTAAGAAGGACTAACCCTAGTGTTAATGGACAAGTCCCCCTCAAGTTGTCTTACAAACCATAAAACTCACTTCATCATCATATCATTAAATAAAATCCACTTAACAAAGGCTTGTTTTGTCATGAGTTTAATCCCTAATCATGGATTAAGTTGAGGAGCTTTCCTCAGCTTAAACATTCTCATCTATTATCCTTCTATTAGGATGGTGTAATGAGTCTGTTTAATCCCTGATTATGGCTTAATCTCATTACTCAACACTAAACAAAACAACAAAAACATCTAAATAATCACAAGTAGGTTAATGATCTTAATCCTACACCAAAGGTGATTAAGTGTGAGAATCTGACTTCACACTTAAAGTATTCTCATTACCCCTAATCAGAGGGAAGATGTGGTGAGTTTACTAAATCCATTGGTTTATACTTAAGCTCATTAACTTATGACAAACTTTCAAAAACAATAAAAGACTAAAAACACAAAAACAAACAATAATCGTCTCCTCCGGGATTCTTTTCTCATCATCTTCACTCACAAACGAGAGCTCGCTTCTTCCGCCTAATGCAAGACAGTTTGCACCTGAGCCAGACAGGTCATACACTTGAGCATAGGCAAGTAAGCAGTTCACAAGTCAATTTATCTTTCAGTCTCTTTGGGTCGAACTACGGTGTTCTGACTTCCTCATTGCACGAGAGGATACGTAGGCATAACTTAACAGTTATCGAACAAAAGTCTCTGTATATCCCCCCTCCTTCTAGCTTTATTCTTTTAGCCTCATGATCTTGAGCATACTCTTTTCCTCACACTGACACTGTACATATCACACTTCACACTTTTCTTGCACTGACACCTGTACATTCTTTTCCAGCCATTGTACACACAAATTGCACTGACAGTACCCCTTTAAAACATAAATCTTTTAAGCGTGGATCCCGTCGAGTACGGCGGACAATCTGGGTGCTAATACCTTCCCAGGTTGTAACCAACCCCCTTTCTCAGTCTCTCTGGTTCGCAACCGTCTTATCCATGTCTTTCTAGGTCTATGTAGCATTGCCTTTCCTCCGGGATAAAAATGCCTAGCTGGCGACTCTATTCATCTCCAGTGAGTTCACGGCTGTGTGTTCTCATTGTCCCTCTCGCCGACCGTTCGCGTCTGTACCTTTATTTGGGCCAGTCCCATTTTATCGGGAGCGACAGCTTGGCGACTCTGCTGGGGACCCTTATACTACAACCAGGGCTTCTGGTTCTTTTTGTGGGTTCCTCCTAGCGCTTGTTTGATTTGTGTTTACTGGGGTGTTATGTGCTTATTTATGTTTGTATACTTGTATTTATTTTTGCTTTATGTACAGTTGTTTTACCGCTTTCTTTATAGCTTTGCATTATATCATATTGTCATACTGTGCTGCTGGCTGGATCTGTTTGTTTGCTTTGGTGGGTGGGTGTTCCATTGAGAGTTAAGGTCCTATACCTGGGACCTGAGTGACACCTAGGCTAGAGTGGTTCATATTCTTTCCCATTCCATCTCGGTCTGGTGCGAGAATATGAAACACGGTTCAGATATGGGTTTCTTCTTGAGAACTCTGTGTTGCAGATTTCCTGCAATGCTAGGGCTATCTGGGAAGCCTGCTAAGTCTGGATGACCTTTTAGTATTGACCTTCAGAAACTGAGGTGAATTAGAGGAGGAACTTTTATGGTTATTGTAAACACTGTACCTCCGGGTTAGAAGTGTTTACACTTCTCATAACTGATCCAAGTCTGAGGATCCTTGTTTTAGAACACCACCTGTGAGGGGGTTGGGTTGTTTACAGGTTTGCAGGTACCCTTGGCCTCAGCATACCCTGTTACTTTGATTTGATTAAGAATACTCCATTTTGGAACAGTTCTTGTGATTCTAAACCCTGGACATGTGGCTCTTTATTTGAGCCCCCCACCTTGGTTACTAGACCTATAGACCTCCATCTGGATTTCTTGAATGTACCTGGACTTATATCAGAGCACTTGATCAGATCCAGCTCAGTCACAAGCCCTTGCATATCATTTGCATACATCCTCATTGCATCATTTTGACATTTGTTTATTTGTTTTTCAGGGTATCCATTTACATTTGGCTTGGTTTTGACCCCATCATCAGTATTGACCTATCTTCATCAGCATCTGCTTCAGCTATCAGTTACTTGTTTCAGTCACCTGCACCAGCCAATCAGTGGCCCATTCTTCAGTGTTATCATCAGCACCTGTCTCCACTCATCCTCAACATCATGGCACCTAAAAAGAGTAACATCTCCTACCACTTCTTCCAGCCAGAGCTAGCTGACATCAGGAGGATTCAGACCCTGATCACTCCAGACCATATACCACTCTTTAGGGAACACTATGGAGATATACTTGATGTGGTTATGGATTTGGACCCTTCACAGAGGAGCCTGATTCATACTTGCCTTCAATTTTATGATCCCCCACTGAGGTGTTTCACTTTTCAGGACTTTCAGCTGGGCCCTTTATTGGAAGAATACTCATCATTGGTTGGTATACCTATCAGGGGTGGAGTCCCTTTCAACCCTGAGATGGTCTTTCCTGGTAATGAAGAAGTAGCAAAGGCTTTGCATCTGGAATCAATTCTGATTGGGCAGCATATGACTACTAAGGCTGGCATCCCTGGCCTGCATCTGGATTTCTTGATCTCTCAAGCTACCCTGAAAGCTTCTTTAGGAGAGTGGAAAGCAGTCTGTGCTTTATTGGCCCTGAGCATATATGGGATCATATTATTTGCAGATGAGCCTCGATTCATTAGCAAGAGTGCAATCCATCTTTTCATCCTGAGGAACCCAGTGCCCACTTTATTGGGGGATCTCTACTATTCAGTGCACCAAAGGAATGAAAAGCAGAGGGGGAGATTAGTGAGGTGTTGTGCTCCTTTGTTCCATACTTGGCTTCTCAAGCATTTGCCCAAAACAGATGCATTTTTGAATCCTCATCAGCAGAGAAACTGGGCTAGAAGACTCACTGCTCTGACTTCAGCCGATATCAGGTGGTGCACTCAAAGCACAAAGGGCAGGGATATCATTACCAGTTGTGGGCAATTTCCCAATGTGCCCCTGATAGGAGTTAAGGGTAGCATTAATTACAATCCTCTGCTGCTCAAAAGGCAACTGGGCTATGCACTGGTCCACACTCCTAAGGCACAAGACTTGGTTGAGACTCTTTATTGTGAGAACAAGCCTAATCTGGCTATTGTTAGGCAGGCAGCCTGGGCCTAGGACAATGTTCAAACTAAGGGAGTAAGCATTCTGGGGAAATGCAATAATGTAGCATCAGCACAGTACCATGAGTGGTCCCATGCCAGGGCTCAATTCTCTGGAATGCCCTTTACCATGGAGGATATGCCTGGATCATCCTCAGCACCACCCCCTGCCACTGTCAGTTTGGAGGAGTTTGAGGGTTTGAAAGAGAGAAATGAGAAGTTGACTCAGGCTTTGCAGAAGACCCTCCGGGAGAGGAGTGATGGTAGGATGGACATTGAGAGGCTAGAGAAGCTGAGAGTGGAGCATCTGGCTAAAATTGAGAAGTCTGAGGATTACATCAAGAAGTCTAGGGCTGGAGAACAAATTCTGAAGAATGCTTGCAAGGAAGCCCAGTTCTAGAAAGCCAGGACAGACTTGTATCTGAAGGAGAGTCAAGCTAGGTGGGTCAGGATCACCGAAGCTCGTACTCTGGAAGATAAGAGGACTCAAGACAAGATAGAGCAGCTGGAAGCTAGTGCAAAAGAGCAGCAGGAAGCCCTGGCAGCAGCCCAGAGGGAGATCTCAGAGATGAAGATCAGAGCTGGAGTGAAAAGGTCAAAGGACCAAAGTCAGCACAAGAAGCTAACTGCGGCTGTTACTACCCGGAACCTCCTTATCAGGAATCTCACGGAGCGTCCAGCTGATCCTGTGACCGAAGCACTTCTCAAGGAAGTTCGGGAGGATGAGTTTGGTCTTGGTGTTTGACCATTTGCTTGTTGTTGCTTTCATTCCATGTACTTTTATTTTCTTGTAATGTATTTTGACCCCTCAGAGGGCTTATATTTGTAAACAAACTATGTACCATTTGCATTTTGTAATATATGTATCAGTTTGTTCCATCCAAGTTTACTTCAAAAGCAACATCAACAGCATCTTCAAGGGTCTAGGAGGGTCAAAACTGAATGCCAAGCCGGATACCTTGAAAACAAATAAGCATACTGCATTGCATGCTAACCCTTTGTCTGTTTTGTAGGTTTTTGTTTTATTGTTACTAACTCTATTGTGATGTTCAGGAACTATTGCTCGACACCGGGTATTTCCCCTCAACCGTCCGCACCGATATCCAACCCGTAACAACCTTCCGGGCATACAAATGGATCAGGTACAGCAGGACCTTGCAGAGGTCAGAAATCAAATGGCAAACGAAAGATTGGAAATGAGAACCCAGATGACGCAGTTTATGGAAGTGATGAACAACATGGCTCAGAGCCAAGAAAGATTGAGAGCAATGGTGGAAAGGCAAAATCAGGAAGATCCACATATAGGGACTGCTGGCACAAACAACAATGAGAGGGTCCAACCTCATGTCAATCCCCCGGTATTTGGACCCCATCTTCATCCAGAGATCAACATCCCGGCCAATGTACAAGGGACTGCCACTGCAGGCAGGGTACTGCAAGAAGACCCCCAGGAGGATCAGTTCACAGTAATGGGAGCTGGGGAGGAAGCTTATGACAGAAGGCTGGATGAGATAGTTGAGAAATTAAGATCCTTGGAGTCTCAGAACTCTTTGGGTTTTGATGTTATGGACATGGGCTTGGTAGACGGGGTCAGGATTCCCCATAAGTTTAATCCTCCTTGTTTTGAGAAATACAACGGGACTTCGTGCCCCCGGACCCATTTACAATCATTTCTGGGGAGGCTGAAGGCCTATACCATGGACGAGAAGCTCTGGATGTTTTATTTTGAGGATAGCTTGACGGGAGCTTCAAGAGAATGGTACTCTCATCTGACAAGAGCAACTATCAGGTGTTGGAAAGACCTGGCAGAGGCCTTTATCAGACAGTATCAGTACAACTTAGATATGGCACCCAACAGGACCCTCCTAATGGGAATGTCACAGTCGTCAAGAGAAAGTTTCCGAGAGTATGCCCAGAGATGAAGGCAATTGGCTGCCGCTGTTCAGCCACCTATGTCAGAGAGGGAGATGGCAGATATGTTTATGAACACCCTCCAAGGAACATACATTGACAGGCTGGCTGCTTTCTCTTCTACTAGCTTTGCAGATGTTGTTATAGCTGGAGAGAGAATTGAGAGCTTGTTAAAAATGGGCAAAATTTCTGACAGCGGTGCCAGCTCGTCCAGCAATACAAGGAAGCCTTTTGCAAGCCCAAGAAGAACTGGTGAAACCAATGCTATCCATGCCAACAGGGGCAGACCTCAATATGTTCATAGGTCTGTGGCAGCAGTCACCATTCCTGCTCCAGCTCATCCACAACCAGCTTATCAACCTCCGCAACAAAACTATCAGCAACAACCTCAGTACCCTCCGAGAAACTACAACAACACCAACAACAACAATCAGCAAAGACCATATCAGCAGAGACCTTCTCAGGCCAATAGGGTGATCGATCCGATCCCTATGCCCTATGCAACGTTATTGCCACAACTCCTGAAACTCAACCTAGTTGAGCTAAGGACGTTGGCACCTCTAGATCCTAATAGTCTACCCAGAAATTATGACTCCAACGCCAGATGTGCTTTTCACTCAAATGCACCTGGCCACAGTACAGAAAAGTGCAGACCCTTGCACATGAAGGTACAAGACCTGGTAGACTCTAAAGCTCTGAACTTCGCACCACCACCCAATGTTAATAAGAACCCTATGCCAAACCACGGGGGTCCCAGAATCAATGCTATTGAAGAAGACAAGCCGTCTTATTTAATAACCAGTGTGGGTCAGATTCGGACACCGTTGGTGGAGATTAAGGCTCAACTCCTCGAATGTCAAATGTTCCCGGGGTGTGAGTTAGGGTGTGCTTACTGCAACATTTCAGTAAATGGGTGTGATAACTTGAGGGATGGCATAGATGGTCTCATCCAGAGTGGCCTACTTCAGATTACAACGTCAATTCCACCAAATCCAGCAATCTCATCAGCAACAATTCCAGTATCTCCTACAACTGCAACAACCGTTGTTCCCGACAACTCTTCAGCTTCATCAACAAGTATTTCATCTGTCATTTCAACTGACCAGATATCAACAAATGTTCCTTCTACAACTTCAGCACCACTTCATTTCGAAACTTCTACAACAACAACACCCATCCTTCCAACAATGTCTCCTACAACATCAGCAACAAACAATGAAGATGTCTCAACCGTTACAATTTATTACGATCCAGAAAATAATTCTGCCTACAACTCACAAAGTGCTACTCCCATCAGAGCACCAGTCACGATATATTATGATCCACAGACTATCACAATTCCTTCCGCAGCTGCAATCAGTCCAGTCACTATCACTGTGCCTGGGCCAGTACCTTATGAAAGCAGTAATGCCATCCCCTGGCATTACGGCTCTGATCTATACTGCGAAGGACAAAAAATCACTTTTGAACCATCAACCCCTGCACCACAAGTAGACAATGTGGGAGGAGGCGGAGGCTTCACTCGAAGCGGACGTCTCTTTGCTCCACAAATTCAAAGACCCACTGCCGAAGCAGAAGCTGCTGCCAAGGCAAAAGGGAAAAGCTTGGTGCAGGAAGAGCAGGTTGTTAAAGAAGCTTTGAAAACACCCTTCGATCAAGAAGTTGATGAGTTCGTGAGAATCATCAAGAAAAGTGATTACAAAATAGTGGATCAGCTTCACCAGACGCCTTCCAAGATCTCAATCCTATCATTGCTTATGTGCTCCGAGGCCCATCGGAACGCACTACTAAAAGTCTTGCACGCAGCTTATGTGCCTGAAGAGATCACCGTCAATCAGTTGGAAGCTGTGGTTGGAAATGTTAATGCTAGTCATGGACTAGGGTTCACCAACACTGATTTGACTACGGAAGGCCGCAACCATAACAAGGCTTTGCACATAACCATGGAATGTAAAGGTGCAGTCCTTTCCCATGTGCTGGTAGACACGGGGTCATCCCTCAATGTCTTACCTAAAAAAGCCCTTGTGAAGCTAGAGTATGACGGATTGGCATTACGACCCAGCAACCTGGTGGTGAGAGCCTTTGATGGTTCTAAGAGATCGGTTCTGGGTGAGATTGAGTTGCCTATAACGATTGGCCCACAAAATTTCAAAACGACCTTATACGTGATGGATATACAGCCTGCCTACAGCTGTCTATTGGGTAGGCCATGGATTCACGCCGCTGGCGCCGTGACCTCAACCCTTCACCAGAAGTTAAAATTCGAGTGGGAGGGTCAAGTCGTTACTATCTGTGGAGAGGAGGATATTTTTGTCAGCCACCTGGCTACCTATAAATACATTGAGATGGATGGGGAGATCCACGAAACAATGAGTCAAGGGTTCGAGGCCTTGAACATAAATGAAACATCTGCTGTACCTGGAACCTCGATGACATCATACCAACAAGTCCGGAAGGTTGTTGAAGAAGGAAACGCCCAAGGCTGGGGCAAACTGCTACCTGTGGAGAAGAAAGAGGATAGATTTGGGTTGGGTTACAAACCAACTCAACAAGATCAAGCAGAGGCTGCAAAAGAGCCCAACTTTGTTAGTGGGGGGATGCTCACCCCTGATGCTGTCAACAATTTGGAAGACGAGGATGAAGGCGACCGCGACCTGGAGAGTTGGATCCGTCCAAAGATCCCGGGGAGCAGTATCTCGAACTGGTCTTCCCAGGAAATTATAAGAGTTACTCATGCAGAGTAATTATTATTTCCTGTATTTTATAGCATGCATCAAAGTCTTGCATCTTGCCCAAGATGACAAGACTCATTTTGTAATCGGGCCATCTGTACTTTTTGTGCAACAAGATTAATCAATGAAATATCAGACATCTTTTTGCAAACAAGTCTTTTTCTTTTCCGCTCACTGTTTTTCCATTTTTCTTTTTGTACAAAAAATAAATGGCAGTGTTTTCAAAATGACAACTTTATTTCACTTTTCTAAACAAGATTAAAATCAAATCACTAAAATGAACAAACTGAACCCTTGCAGAATATGCCTTCCAGACAGCACCGACAACAGCACGGCTATGACTTCGTATGACTTTGACAATCCAATCAATCAAGCTGATGAAGGGGTTGAAGAAGAATATGAGCTTCCTGAAGAGCTAGCCAGGTTGTTAAGACAAGAGGAAAAGGTTATTACTCCTCACCAGGAGGAGGTTGAAACGATCAATCTTGGTACAGATGAAGACGTGAAAGAAGTTAAAATCGGGGCCTGCTTACAAGACTCAGTGAAGAGACAACTGATTGACCTGCTTCAAGAGTATGTGGACGTGTTCACTTGGTCTTATCAAGATATGCCAGGGTTGGATACCGACATTGTTGTGCACAAGCTGCCCTTGAGAGAAGAATGCCCGCCGGTTAAACAGAAACTGCGCCGTACTCGCCCGGACATGGCAATGAAAATCAAGGAAGAGGTACAGAAGCAATGGGACGCCGGCTTCCTTGCCGTAACTAGATATCCACCGTGGGTTGCTAATATAGTAACTGTGCCTAAAAAGGACGGCAAAGTAAGAATGTGTGTTGACTACCGGGATCTGAACAGAGCTAGCCCGAAAGATGACTTCCCATTACCTCACATCGATGTATTGGTGGATAATACAGCTCAGTCCTCGGTATTCTCCTTCATGGACGGATTTTCAGGATACAATCAGATTAAAATGTCACCTGAAGACATGGAGAAGACAACCTTCATCACACCCTGGGGCACGTTCTGCTACAAGGTAATGCCATTTGGGCTCAAGAATGCCGGTGCGACGTATCAACGGGCCATGGTAACATTATTTCACGATATGATCCATAAAGAAATAGAATGTTATGTGGATGACATGATTGCCAAGTCCCTTACTGAAGAAGATCACCTGGTAAATCTGCTGAAGCTGTTCAAGCGTCTGAGGAAGTACCAACTGAAGTTGAACCCCAACAAGTGCACATTCGGGGTGCGATCCGGTAAGCTGCTGGGTTTTATTGTGAGCGAGAAAGGGATTGAAGTTGACCATGATAAGGTCAAAGCTATTCAAGAAATGCCTGCACCGAAGACAGAGAAAGAGGTTCGAGGGTTCTTAGGACGATTGAACTACATCTCAAGGTTCATATCTCACCTTACGGCTACCTGTGAACCCTTGTTCAAACTACTAAGGAAAGAGCAAACGGTCAGGTGGAACGAAGACTGCCAGAAGGCTTTTGACAAGATCAAGGAATACTTACAAGAACCTCCAATCCTTATGCCTCCAGTTGAAGGAAGACCTCTAATAATGTATTTGACAGTATTAGAAGAGTCAATGGGGTGTGTGCTGGGCCAACATGACGAGTCTGGTCGAAAAGAGTATGCAATATACTACCTAAGCAAAAAGTTTACCGACTGTGAACAACGTTATTCACTGCTCGAGAAAACTTGCTGTGCTTTAGCGTGGGCTGCTCGCCGACTGAGACAGTATATGTTGACCCACACTACTTTGTTGATCTCAAAAATGGACCCAGTTAAGTACATATTTGAGAAGCCAGCACTTACCGGACGGGTTGCAAGATGGCAAATGATCCTCACAGAATATGACATCCAGTACACTTCTCAGAAAGCCATCAAGGGCAGTGTATTGTCTGAATATCTTGCTGAGCAACCCATTGATGATTACCAGCCTATGAGATTTGACTTCCCTGATGAAGACATCATGTTCATAAAAGCAAAAGATCATGAAGAGCCTGTTCACACTGAAGGGCCTGACCCGGAAGAAGAATGGACTATGATGTTTGATGGGGCTGTTAATATGAATGGTCGTGGTGTTGGTGCAGTACTCATTACACCTAAGGGAGTTCACATGCCTTTCTCGGCAAAACTCACTTTCAACTGCACTAACAACGAAGCTGAATACGAAGCTTGCATTATGGGTCTTGAGGAAGCCATTGACCTCAGGATCAAGACATTGACCGTATTCGGAGATTCAGCTCTGGTAATCAATCAAACCAACGGCAAATGGTACACCCACCAGGATCATCTGATACCTTACAGGGATTATACAAGGAGGTTATTGACCTTCTTTACAACAGTCAAGCTTGAGTATATCCCTCAGGACGAGAATCAGTTTGCAGATGCTCTGGCTACCATCTCGTCCATGATCAAAGTTCAGGCTGCCAACTTTGTACCTCAGATCTCAGTATCCAGACTTGACAGGCCAGCATATGTATTTGCGGCAGATGTTGTTAAAGATAATAAGCCTTGGTTCCATGACATTAAATGCTTCTTAGAGGATCAAACATACCCATCTGGGGCATCTTCCAATGATAAGAAGACTTTGAGAAGGCTGGCTGGTAGTTTTTTTCTGAACACTGATGGCTCCCTATACAAAAGGAACTTTGATATAGTACTCCTCAGATGCGTTGATAAGACAGAAGCAGACTTGTTGATGCATGAAGTGCACGAAGGATCCTTTGGTACCCATGCTGGAGGGCATGCCATGGCCAAGAAGTTGTTGAGGTCAGGCTATTACTGGATCACAATGGATGCCGATTGTTGTGCCTATGCCAGAAAATGCCATAAATGCCAAATTTATGCGGATAAGGTGCATGTGCCTCCCAATCCTTTGAATGTGATGTCTTCACCCTGGCCCTTTGCCATGTGGGGCATTGATATGATTGGCAAGATTGAGCCAACTGCTTCAAATGGCCACAAATTCATCTTGGTCGCCATTGACTATTTCACCAAGTGGGTCGAAGCAGCTTCATATGCAAATGTTACAAGACAAGTGGTAGCCATATTTCTGAAGAGAGATATCATTTGTCGATACGGAGTGCCCGAGCGAATCATTACTGATAATGGTTCCAACTTGAACAACAAAATGATGGCAGAGCTATGCCGGGACTTCAAGATCCAACATCACAATTCTTCTCCTTACAGGCCAAAGATGAATGGCGCTGTTGAGGCAGCAAATAAAAATATCAAGAAGATTGTGCAGAAGATGGTAGTCACTTATAAAGACTGGCATGAAATGCTACCATTTTCCTTGCATGGGTACCGCACGTCAATCAGGACATCCACTGGGGCAACACCGTATCAACTTGTGTATGGTATGGAAGCAGTCCTACCGGTTGAAGTTGAATTACCCTCTCTACGGGTATTGATGGATGTTAAGCTGAACGAAGCAGAATGGGTCAGGTCCCGATACGAACAACTGAGTTTGATTGAAGAGAAGAGATTGGCTGCAATCTGTCATGGGCAGTTATATCAGAAAAGAATGAAGAAAGCCTTCGATCAGAAAGTCAGGCACCGAGAGTACCAAGTAGGAGATCTTGTGCTGAAAAGAATCCTCCCTCCTCATACAGACCACAGGGGCAAGTGGACTCCAAATTATGAAGGACCATTTGTGGTAAAGAAAGTTTTTTCTGGTGGAGCACTGATGCTCAATACCATGGATGGAGAAGATTTCCCGTCCCCTGTGAATTCAGATGCAGTTAAAAAATACTTCGCATAAAAATGACCCGCTGGACACAAAAATAGAATATGTAAGTCCAGGCAAAAATAGGGCATCCCGGCGAGTCAAAAACAGAATAAAAGACTGGGGCAAAAATAAGGGAAAATAAACAAAAAATGTACACCCGCTGAGTTGAAAAGCCACATCGGACAACTCAGGCAAAAATGGGTATCCTGATGGATTGAAAACCCGAAAGGGCGATCCATGCAAAATAAGGGAATAAGCGAACAACTGCATTCTGAATTCTCCTGTATCGTTTACAGCTTGGTAAGTTTCGAAAGGATCAAGCTTCAATCAGAATCAATATTCTTCATAAAGCAAGATGAGAAGAACGTCAAAAGTCATACGGGTCATAGTAAAGAGGAAGCTCCTTAAAGCGTCATCAACATTGCCAGCATTTTGTTTCTCAATTTGTAACGATCTCCTCATTTCAGGGGATTTGTTTCTTTGACTGTATCTCGCCAATTCAGGGCATACGAATTAATAAAATCAGATTTTCAGTCATGTCTCGTCTTGTACATTTTATTTGCAAAAAATGTCCGATGTCTAAAAGAAAAACTGATTGCATAAGAATACAGATGTTTATCTTCAAATAAAAACGTGCTTGCAGGAAATATACTTACTCTCAGAAGTGTCTAGACTCCTATGATGGAATCCAGTAAAGGATACCTCGGGATTGCTTGTGCGTTTCTCTATCTTTTCAGGATTGCAGGAATCCAGAACGCAACTTGGGGCATGTAAGCTTCATCCCAGCAAGCTGACAAATCAACGCTCATTCCTAACACTTAAAGTGTTTTCTCCCCAGCCGAGTTATCATTTCATCCTCAGCCAAAATACAAGAGTCAGGGAACCATCTCCCCACAGAGCTTCAGCCTCTATCCAGAAGAGCAACGCGTGAAGGAATCACAACAGAGTGAAGAAAGCTTCTACAAACCCCAGCTGGGTCCATCATTACCGGGATAGGTCTATCATTGACCCATTTCCCCAAGCAGATACATCTCATTGGATCTACCAATGATCTCGTCCCCAGCTGGGATGTCCATCTCAAACCAGATTGGCCAGAGATCTTCATGGCAACGGGATCCGAATCCCGGTTTGGTATCTTTGCATAATCATGGCATTCGCATCATATTCACCCACAAAGCGTAGCATTCCGTTTAATACGGAGCATTACGGCAAAAATCAAGCATATAGCATAATCATAAGCCATGTTTTGAAGCAACACTTGTGAATAATGACAATCCGTCAATATACAGAATACTTCCCCCCAAAAAAAATCCCCAACGGAGATTCCCCAGCAGACACAGTTGCCTTGCATTCACAAACACCAGTATATATACTCCCCTTGACACCCGTCCGTGTCATCACTCCCCAGTAAGGTCACCTGAACACTCTGTGCAAACAGTACCTTTTGATACCTGTCTGTGTCATAACCCCAGCAAAAATCCAAAGACGTCCTTTTTGCACTCACATATACTTACATATGACAATCCTTTGACACCCGTTCGTGTCACATCCCCAGCGCAGTCATCTATACTTTGTATATCAGATACTTGTTCATATCACACTCTTCTTTTTGACACTCGTCCGTGTCGCTCTCCCCAGCAGTTAAATACTCATCTATACACCACCCATACTTATACAGATACTCGTCCGTATCTTATATATTACATCCCCACAGATTCAACACTGGTCCTTGTTCTTTGTTAACTCGTTGGTACTCGTCCGTACCATCGTCTCAGAACATGCGTCAAGAGTTTGTTCCTACATGATACTCGTCCGTATCATAGTCTTAAGGATGCTCGTCCGCATCTTTAATCCATACACTGTGTCAAATACTTTTGTCTTCTTGAATATAGACACTCGCCTGTGTCTACTATTCCCCAGAAGAATCCTCTCAGATTCAACACTAAGTCCTTGTTCTTTGTTAACCAGTTGATACCCGTCCGTATCATCATCTCAGAACATGCGTCAAGCGTTTGTTTCCTACCCGATACTCGTCCGTATCGTAGTCTTAGGGATGCTCATCCGCATATTTAATCTATACACAAACATCTAAACACTTACCCCTCTTGTTTCTTGGATAAACACTCGTCCGTGTTTACTACTCCCCAGTAGATCGCTACCAAAGCAATTTTCTTCTTTATCTGACACTCGTCCTGTGTCATGATAAACCTTGAGAGCAGCCGTACCCTGCTAGGTGGTCGTCCTCCACCTCTTGATGGTCGTCCTCCATCATGCTCATCCGATGGCCATCCCCATCGTTGATATTTAGCAGCCGTCCCCTGCTAGGTGGTCGTCCTCCACCTTTTTGATGATCGTCTTTCATCATTTTATCCAATGGCCGTCCCCATTGTTGATTTTGGTTATCTGGCATTCGTCCTATGTCATGATAAACCTTGAGAGCAGCCGTCCCCTGCTAGGTGGCCGTCCTCCACCTCTTGATGGTCGTCCTCCATCATGCTCGTCCGATGGCCGTCCCCATCGTTGACCTTGTATCCGACATTCGTCCTATGTCGCGATATTTTCGGCAGCCGTACCCTGCCAGGTGGTCGTCCTCCACCTTAGATGACCGTCCCTCATCTTACCCCCAACAGAGCAGCTGTCCCCTGCTAGGTGATCGTCCTTCACCTTTGATGACCGTACCTCATCATCTGTTTATTTCATTTATTCTTTAACCCGATGGCCGTCCCCGTCGTGGTCCCTTTTCTTTTTAACCCGATGGTCGTCCCCATCGTTGGTTACTTCGCTTTGTGAACTTGATGGCCGTCCCCGTCATGTTTCATTAATCCCCAGAGAATTACCTTGATGGCCGTCCCCATCATAATTCTTTTATCCCCAGCATGTCGGTCGTCCCCGTCATTGCTCTTTACCCAGCAGTCGTCCTCTGCTCGACGGTCGTCCTCCGTCGCCCACACTTTACAATATACTTTTTATTTTCTTTTACAATCTATATCCCTTTTATTCTTCATTCTGTGAGTGCAAATTTTGGACTGTCTTTGGTATTCAACCACAAGTTATCTTGTTTGCCTGTTAAGCCATTGCTTACAACCTGCACAGCTAACTCATGTTTGAATAGGGGCAGCTGTAAACAGCCCAAATTTGCTCTCACCCATTCACCCCATGGCTTGTGATCATCTCATATGCATAAACACAATCATAACATCTCATACCACAATTTTGAGTCTTTGTATTGGTTCTAAGTCATCTGCACCTAGGGTTTGTGATCTGAGCAATCCAAGAGCTTCTTGAGCCACTCCAAAAGTCATCAATCACTTCAAATGGGTCTATATGTGTTCAAGCATCATATTATATCCTCTCAAAGTCAAGAATGCCAAAGAATCACAAGAACTGGAAATGGTGTGGATGCAGAGCCAGGCTTGACTGCACAGATGACCTAAGATTAGGGTTTTGGTTTCAGAGGCCATAACTTCAAATTTTTTGGTCATTCTTGTTTCTATTGGTCTCTATATGGTATAGGGAGTATGCATATCAATTTTCATGAAGAAATTCCATGGGGAAGTCGTCTGATCAAGAGTTGACTTTCTGGACAAGTCAGTGCAAAATCAGGGCATCTGAGGCCCCCAATGACCCAACCAAGGGGTGATCTTCACCATTTTGAGTGTATTTGATCTTTATTTGATCATGGAAGAGGTTTGAAGTTCACAAAATTCAAGAACTTGAAGTTTTTGCAAAGTTGACTTTTTAGGGCAAGGTTGACTTTTAATGAAATGTCATTTTATGCAACTTTTTCAACCCTTACTTTTTGATCCAAAAATGCTTCAAATGGAAAAACTTTGGTCATAAAAGTTGTAGATTGGATCTTTCCCTTTTCAAAAAGTACAAGAACATGACCTAATTCATTTTGGATCAAAAGTTATGGTGCATCAAAGTTGGCTAAAATCACTAAATTTTAAGTTATGCACCAAATGAGAAATTTGCAAAATCTTGTACCAAAGGCATTTGTGACTTCTAATTGATGCCTAATCCTTATACCAACATAACCCAAGTCTTAAAGTTCAGATTGAACCAAGGGAATCACATGTCTTCATGGTTTGTGAGGCATGATCTTTTCATAAGAACTAAAGGCAAGCAAGTTGCAAAACCAATGATAACACTTCACCCACTTGGTGCCTAGCCTGCTGAATCACACTAGCCTTTCCCTCATACCATGCTGCGCCAGACAAGCCCTTTGTACTTGGCTAGAAGTTGCCCATGCCCTCTCTTACAAGAAGTTGAAATATTTGCAAAAGTAGCTACACCTATCACTAAAGCACAGGTCACATCTTCTGACCAATCCCATTTGTTTATACAAACAAAAAGCAAGACATTTCATATAGCCAGCAAGCCTGAAACCAGCAAGAGCACCACTTTCCCATTTTCCACCCTTGGAGCAAAAACCTTCGAAACTCAGAAAACAAGCCACCAACTCACAAACACACTTCATAGAACTCATCACCACATCCTCCTGATCATTTCCCTGCCTTCATTCACCCTTGAAACACCACATAAGCCAAACACGATTCTCACCTGAGCTTGAACAGAACCTGTTCAAACTCTCAAACCAGCCAACATAAATCTTTTCTAAGCATCAAGGGTTCATCAGGAGCACAAGAGGAGTGGATAGCACAAAGGAAAGCACCCAGAAAGCTGTGAACTGAAAGCTTCAAAACTCAGGTAGCTCAAGAACATTTTTTCCAGAAATCCTTTTTTAAGTTCTAAATAGATTCTATATGTTCTCCTGATCATTTTGATGTCATTGGTTTTGAAAATGGTGGAGAGATGAGAGTTTAATCGTGTTCTGAAATTTTTGCCCTAGAAACTATTTTGATTCGATTCTCTCTGATTTTGATTGATAAATGATGTTTGAGTGAGGAGTTTGAATCGTTTTAAGGTGGGGATGATTTCTGGATAGTTAGTTTTCATTTTCATAGCCTGTAGAGTAATTTAGCATTTGAGCTCGCCGGAGAAGATGACCGGAACCACTGTTCCGGTCATCTGAAAGTCATTAGGGCAAAATTAGGGCTTAATCAGTGTAATTAGCAAGTTTGAATTCTGGCCCTTGGATGTGGCGCCAAGTCAAAACGCGCGCGTGTGAGTTTGAATGAGAGCCATCAGATCTGTTGACTTTTCTTTTCCAGCATTTAAATTCATTTTATTTTCCTTTTATTTCATTTGATTTCTACAATTTATTTAAAATAGTAAAAACCATTTAAAAATTATGAAATTCTTTACCAAGGGTTTCATTAATTTTTAAAACACAAAAATATTTTTATTTTCATTTTTAGCATTAAAAAAGTATTTTTAAATATTTAAAAGTTTCTTTTTAATTAATTAATGAGAATTAATTAATTAAAAATACTTTTAGGTATTTAAAAATCACCAAAAAATTCATGAAACCTTTAAAAACATTTAGAAACATTGTCCAACCCTCAAACCAAATTTATTTTTTGATCTTGATGCATTTTGAGAATTTTCCATGGAATTAAAATCATTTTTATGCATTATTTTGATCCAAACTTCCAAAAATCATTTCTGCCTAACCCTAAAGAGTTGGACCTTGATTCTTTTTGCATTGCATAATGTTTAGCATGTAGTTTGTGAGATTAAATGTCCATGATTTGATCTTTCATTTTCAATTTTTTTGGTAATTTTCTTGTTAAGGGACCCTAAAACCCTAGAAAACTTAGAAAAATCATATCTTGAATTAGGTTAAGAGTTGAGACCCCTCCTTTGGGCAGTGAGCTAGTATAGGTTTAGGAATCCTTTGAGTGCATTTTCAATTTTTTGTAATGTTGTTTGCCTCTGATTTTGGTTTTTGTTTGTTGTATTGTTCATAAACCCTAATTTGGGCCTTCATATGCACCCATCTTGCATTTGCATTCATGCCTTGACTTGCCATGATATTTTATGCATCCATGTGATTCATTTAACATCATAAGACATATTGGAAGCATGTTTGATCATTGCATCTCTCATTTTCCATGTTGTATGCCATATGCATCTCATAACTTTTCATGTATGTTCATGTGTCTTAACTTGCTTCATTTGCATTCATAAGCCTGTAGGATCATCCACATGTGTTGTTTATGGTTTGTAGCATCTCATAGCATCATTAACATCATGTATGTGCTTCTGGTTTGGTTTTTCATCATGCCATTTCATCTCATTTTGCATTGCATTGCATTCTCTTTTCTAACTTTTCAGGTGGTAAGTGACTTTGAGAAGTGAATTTGCCTTCACTTCTCATAACTTCTCTTCATCTATTTTATGCATCCTTGCTGCATTTTTGTATGTGTTTGAGTTTGAGCTTGTTCATCCTTCTTCTTCCCACTTTCTTTCTTCAAGTGACTTGACTTCTTAAATGAAGCAAGTTGCTTTGTTTCTCCTGATCCTTTCATCTGCTTCCTGGTGGTTTCATTGAAGACTTCTCTTGTAAACTTCACAAACCTTAGGAACAACCAAGCATGACAATAATTAGGGTTTTAATTAGTCCTCCACTTAGTTTTACCTTTGTGTCTCTTTTGAGTCATCTCTTCTCATCTCATAATCAGGGACTAAACCCTAAAGGCTTTAAGGCTTTGTGATTAAGTTTATGCCTGCATCCTTCTATTAGGATGGAGTGTATAACTTTAATCCTAAGTGTTAAACCCTTAATGTGTTTAAATCTCTTAATCAATTCACTTAATAATCATCAAGACATCACACTTGTAACTTGGGCCTTGCATTAGGGTTCTAATTCTTCCTTAATTGGTTAAGAAGGACTAACCCTAGTGTTAATGGACAAGTCCCCCTCAAGTTGTCTTACAAACCATAAAACTCACTTCATCATCATATCATTAAATAAAATCCACTTAACAAAGGCTTGTTTTGTCATGAGTTTAATCCCTAATCATGGATTAAGTTGAGGAGCTTTCCTCAGCTTAAACATTCTCATCTATTATCCTTCTATTAGGATGGTGTAATGAGTCTGTTTAATCCCTGATTATGGCTTAATCTCATTACTCAACACTAAACAAAACAACAAAAACATCTAAATAATCACAAGTAGGTTAATGATCTTAATCCTACACCAAAGGTGATTAAGTGTGAGAATCTGACTTCACACTTAAAGTATTCTCATTACCCCTAATCAGAGGGAAGATGTGGTGAGTTTACTAAATCCATTGGTTTAGACTTAAGCTCATTAACTTATGACAAACTTTCAAAAACAATAAAAGACTAAAAACACAAAAACAAACAATAATCGTCTCCTCCGGGATTCTTTTCTCATCATCTTCACTCACAAACGAGAGCTCGCTTCTTCCGCCTAATGCAAGACAGTTTGCACCTGAGCCAGACAGGTCATACACTTGAGCATAGGCAAGTAAGCAGTTCACAAGTCAATTTATCTTTCAGTCTCTTTGGGTCGAACTACGGTGTTCTGACTTCCTCATTGCACGAGAGGATACGTAGGCATAACTTAACAGTTATCGAACAAAAGTCTCTGTATATCCCCCCTCCTTCCAGCTTTATTCTTTTAGCCTCATGATCTTGAGCATACTCTTTTCCTCACACTGACACTGTACATATCACACTTCACACTTTTCTTGCACTGACACCTGTACATTCTTTTCCAACCATTGTACACACAAATTGCACTGACACTACCCCTTTAAAACATAAATCTTTTAAGCGTGGATCCCGTCGAGTACGGCGGACAATCTGGGTGCTAATACCTTCCCAGGTTGTAACCAACCCCCTTTCTCAGTCTCTCTGGTTCGCAACCGTCTTATCCATGTCTTTCTAGGTCTATGCAGCATTGCCTTTCCTCCGGGATAAAAATGCCTAGCTGGCGACTCTATTCATCTCCAGTGAGTTCACGGCTGTGTGTTCTCATTGTCCCTCTCGCCGACCGTTCGCGTCTGTACCTTTATTTGGGCCAGTCCCATTTTATCGGGAGCGACAACCATTATAACCAAAAACACTAAATCAATAACTATCCCCATTCCCGTTACGTATCAGAGCGACTCCTACGACTCGACCAAATGACTTGTACCCCGTGGGAGTCCAAATGCACAATGCAAATGCGGTACCGACTCACAATAACGGTTCATCAAATAGAACCCCGAATGCATCGTTAACGTCTCCAACAAGACACGATCATCCCTGCAACCACGATTCTCAACGAATCCCGAATAATCACATCCACGACATGATTATTCCATCAAATGTATGCACATGCAGACACAACAACGCATACCATATCATAACATACATGAACACATCATGCTTTACGATCCTCATGATCCTCATCAAAACATATATACCATTTCATCATATAAATAACACTAAGCATATAGTACACATCAACATAATTACACATGAATACAATCATGTCAGCACAATCCTCATGATCTAACACATATCCCATCATGTGGGTCACATAGATAGTCAAATAATATTCATTCACAATGTCAACACCATTAATATGGGTCACCATTAAGAGTCATGCAAAGAACATAAGCACGCATACTCATACACACTAATTACTAATTATAATATCCAGTGAACTACTAATTAATTCCTCTCTCAGTCATTTCCTATACACATTTTCTAATACAACATAATCATTCCGATCTTCACTGCTACCAAGTCCTACATCATGGGGTCTAAGCAAAATTACATAATCAATAATGTTACCAATCAACATGATCCTCATCGGTCATCAACCATTCCTTCATATAATTTATACCAAACTTATAATAGACCTTTCCATCATCCATACTTCTAATGGACACATTATTAAAGTCATACTATCCACAACAATCACTTAACACACACCCTCATTATTATTAGTCGTCGGGTTCTATAATCATTACTAACATTACTCTCAATGTCTTAGCTTACTTATATGAGTCTAAACCAAAAGAATAACTCGAATCTGACTTAAAACGAACAAAATATCAAAAACACAGTGGCCTGACATGGCCTCCCGTGTCCCCTGACATGGCCCGTGTCAGGTGGCCTGGGGACACGCCCCCAAAATCCCAAAATCCCAATCCTACAGGGGGATGACACGGCCGCCCGTGTCATGGGACACGGCCTGTGTCAGGGCACATGAACCCCAAAAATCCAATTTTTCCAAAAGTCCCAATTTCTTCCTTCTTTCTCACCTGCACGAACCCCAATCATTCTAAATCGAATTTAACACTCAAAATAAACCAAATCACATGTTTATTATCCATTTATGCCTATAATATCAACTAGTTTTATTATTAAACTTTCCTAGATTAAATTAGGGAAATTATGAGGTTTAATCCTCTTCCTCACTCACTCTACTTCCTAACATTCATATGTCAAATCTCTCAATACCATAAATACAACATCAAATATATTATCACCACTCAACATAAGATCATATTCTGCAACAATTCAATATTATTTCATCAATTCATCAATCAATCACCGACATATCATAATTTCATTAAATTCAATCATAAACCTAAGGGAGTAAGGACCTCCCAATTACCCTCTTATGTTAGGTCACCCATATAAAATCTTTTCTCCCCCTTTACCTTGAATTTGATGAATTCTTATCAAAGCCTTGATCTTGAAGCTTTACGATCCTTGATTGACTTCTCATTTCCCTTTTCTCTAGAGCCCCCTTTGCTTCGTCAAAATATGATGAATGAGGTTTGTATCCCTATTCCCACTCACATAAAACAAACAATTCCACCTTTTCCCCTTAAACCTCTAACTAACTCTTTTCTTTTATTTTATTTAAAAAATAACAATATTATAATAGTACACATTATCATATTATTATTATTCTCATAAAACATCTCTCTCCAATTATAATCCAAATATTCCATTATCTTTATTTATATTTATTTCATAAAAATAAATATTAAAATTGAGGTGTTACACATCACAAATATGGCACTAAGCCAACCTAACTACCCGGTGCTACATATCAGAGCCGACCGACCAAAAGATGAATACGAGCTTCACAAAATATCATCCAGCAACCTACTCTGCAATGCCTCATAGAGCATCATAAAACAGCAGAAGGGTGAGAAACATTATCATAATAATATTGCATATAATTATATATCTCAACATATAAAATGCAAATAAAGCATATTCTCACCATAATTCATACCTCATCCCCCATACACATCGCAACGTGTACATACACAAATAAAGCATGTTCATCATGCACCAATTCACTAATTCACATAACTCGTATTATTTATGTTTATTCCTCAATTCTATTCATTCCGCATAAACATACGTCTAGCTATGTTTAATCACACATATACATTACAAATATATAAATCACATACATATACACATATCAAACATGCATATATACAAACAAGTATGTTTCATCACACATACTATCATCTCCATAATACTCCAAATAAACATATGCACATTCATGTTTATTTCTGCATGTTATAATTAAAATGATAAATTGCAACTCATAGAGACCGACACACGACTCTATGCAGATGCAATGCGGTACCAACTCAACATTTCAGCAGGTTCACTCAGGAACCAAATGGAATCATCGCTTGTTACATAAAGTAACTCCCCGTCGGGCACACGATGTTCCCCATTGCTCACACCTCACATGGGCACACAATGTTTATGGGTTGCTCACACCCCACACGGGCACACAATCCAATTGCTCACACCCCACACGGGCACACAATCAATATGAATAAATCACCCATCGCTCACACCCCACATGGGCACACGATGTTTCTGGATTGCTCACACCCCACACGGGCACACAATCCGATCGCTCACACCCCACATGGGCACACGATCTTGTTGTAGTCATTGCTCACACTCCACATGAGCACACGATACTACAACGGATTCACAAAGAATCCCATAGCACAAGAAGGCATACAATATGCTTACATGCAAAATGACACACAACATTCTTGAAAATGCATAAATATTCACAATATAGTTATGCATTCATCTCATACAATTGGCATACATTCTCATTTAATTCAAGCAATGTATCTACTTGCCAAACAGCCATAACACAACAATCAAACCCACAATTCCATAATTAACATAATTACAATTTATCGGAAAAGTCAGGTAAAAATTACTTTCCTTAGTATCGTTGGTTTCTACAGGTTTCTAGCTTCGAATCGATATAAGGATCACTAAAAACGGATACCCGAAACTCAAGTTACGAAACAAAACGTAAAAAAACCAAAAATCCTCCCAGGCTCGCTGAGCGACGAACAACTCACTGAGCAAAAATCACCCTGGAACTTTCGCTGAGCGAGGGGTAGCTCACTGAGCGACCACTGCGATTTCAGAAAAATACCAGCTGTGAACAGTCAACCAAAATGACCCCAAAACTCCTCTAAGCTCATACAAACATGATCAATAACATATTCTAGCTATCATACTTCGGCATTTCCAACCGATTAATCCATAAATTTCTCACATTTTCTCTCAAACCCTAACTATTCATCTTCTCTAACTTCTATCAAATCAAAACCCCACAAAATCTAACACATACATAATCATATACAAGATTAAGATAACAATGTTTATCACCCTTACCCGATTATACCGATTCCTAGGAGCAATCTTGAAGCTTTTCCAACTTTCCCTCTTTTCCCTTCTTTTCTCTTCTCTCCATTTTCTTTCTCTTATATTTTCTTTCTCTTCTTTTCTAACTTTCTATTTCACTCTTTCTCACTCTCTTATATTCTTTTCTCTCTATTTCTATTCTCTACTCTATTATTTCTATTTCTTTCCAACCAAATATCATTTTCTCACAAAAATACCAATTCTACTAATTTCTAACTTATCATTAATTAACAAATACCTAAAATACCCTCAAAACCAATTTTACCCGAAAATTCACAAAACGGTAAAAATCACATATCACACCAATATATCGCATTAATTCATCAACATATCATATCATTACGATAATTTCACAAATAAAACAATTATCATACAAATGAAATAAAAGACTCCACAAAAATTGGGAAAATCGAATCGGGGCATTACAACTCTCCCCCACTTTAGAAATTTTCGTCCTAAAAAATATTACCTGATCCAAACAACTTCAGATACGACTCGCGTATCCTACTCTCCAATTCCCAATTCATATTGCCTTCCACAGCGCCTCCCCACTCCACTTTCACAAGCACAATGTCCTTTCCTCTTAGCTTCTTAATTTCACGATCCAAAATCCTAACCGGCAAAGCTTCCACCGTAAGGTTATCTCTTACTTCAACCTCATCCATAGGGATAACATGTGACGGATCCGGAACATACTTCCGAAGTTGCGAAACATGGAACACATCATGCAAATTCGAAAGATTCGGAGGCAACACCACAGGATAAGCCATAACACCAACTCGTGCAGTAATTTGATACGGCCCAATAAAACGAGAAGTCAACTTCTTCGACTTCAAAGCACGACCCACACCCGTAACCGGCGTAACTCTCAAAAACACATGGTCGCCTTCCTAAACTCAAGATCCTTCCTCCTCTTGTCATAATAACTCTTTTGTCTACTTTGAGAAGCTCTCATCTTCTCCCGAATAAACTTCACCTTTTCCGTAGTTTGTTGTACCATCTCCGGTCCAACTACCGTTCTCTCTCCGGTTTCATGCCAACACAAAGGTGTTCGACATCTCCGACCATATAAAGCCTCAAATGGTGCCATACCAATACTCGAATGAAAACTGTTATTATAGGTGAACTCAATCAACGCTAAATAACTATCCCAAATACCACCTTGTTCTAGCACACAAGCACGCAACAAATCCTCTAACGATTGAATTGTCCTCTAGGTTTGACCTTCCGTTTGCGGATGGTAAGTCGAACTCAATCTTAGCTTAGAACCCAAAGCCTTTTGCAAACTTTCCCAAAACCTCGATGTAAATCTAGGATCTCTATCCGATACAATACTCTTAGGAACTCCATGTAACTTCACAATCACAGAAACATAAATCTCGGCTAGCTTCTCCAAAGAATAACTAATATCCATCGAAATAAAGTGAGTAGATTTAGTAAGCCTATCCATAATCACCCAATAGCATTATGACCTCTTTGTGTATTCGGAAAACCTGTAACAAAATCCATCGATATACTATCCCATTTCCATTCCGGAATATCCAATGGTTGCATCAAACCACTAGGCTTCTGATGTTCCGCCTTAGACTTCTGACAAGTTAAACACACATATACAAAATGAGCTACATCTCTCTTCAATCCAGACCATCAAAAGATCTTTTTCAAATCTTGATACATCTTATTCGCTCCCGGATGAATACTTAAATTACTCCGGTGTCCCTTTTCCAATATCATCTTTTTCAACTCCACATCATCGGGAATACAAATACGACCACAGAATCTCAAAACTCCAAAATTATCAACCTTGAAATCCTCATTCTCATTCATCATCAAATCAACAAATTTCAAATCCAACTTTTGCTTCTCACAAACGGTTGCAAGAAAGTCATTCGTAATATGTAGCATACCAAGTTTCACGCTTCTCGGTGTCATCTCGCACACCAAACTCAAATCTCTAAAATTCTCCAAAAGTTCCCATTCTCTTATCATCAATGCAGACATATGTAACAACTTACGACTCAAGGCATCAGCCACCATATTCCCCTAACCCGGATGGTAATTCAAACCAAAATCATAATCCTTCAAAAGTTCTAACCATCTACTTTGTCTCATGTTCAATTCCTTTTGATCAAATAAATACTTCAAACTTTTGTGATCACTAAAAACTTCAAATCTTGCACCATAAAGATAATGCCTCCAAATTTTTAGAGCAAAAACCACGACCGCTAATTCCAAATCATGCATAGGATAATTCTTTTCATGCACTCTCAATTGTCTTGAAGCATAAGCTACAACTTTTCCATCTTGCATCAAAACACCACCTAACCCAAACAATAAAGCATCACAAAACACCACAAATGGTTCCGTCGGATTCGACAAAATCAATATCGGAGCCGTTGTTAACCTTCTCTTAAGTTCCATGAAACTCTCTTTGCAATGAATATCCCAAATGAAATCCTTTCCTTTACAAGTCAATTGCGTTAACGGAAGTGCCAACCTTGAAAATCCTTCAATAAACCTTCGATAATAACCCACCAAGCCTAAAAAGCTTTGAATCTCCGTAACTGATCTAGGAACTTCCCATTGCATTACCGCATCAATCTTGGATGGATCAACACTAATACCACCATCGGAAATAACATGCCCAAGAAAACTTACCTTCGACAACCAAAACTCTCACTTTGACAACTTAGCATACAATTGCTTCTCTTTTAAAATCTGTAACATAATCCTTAAATGCTCTTCATGCTCTTCTTGAGACTTAGAATAAATCAAAATGTCGTCGATGAACACAACCAAAAAATGATCCAACTGTTCATGGAAAATACGATTCATGTATTCCATAAACACACTCGGCACATTAGAAACTCCAAATGGCATCACAAAATACTCGTAATGACCATACCATGTCTTAAAAGTCGTCTTTTAAATATCCTCCTCTTTCACACGAATCTGGTGATATCCTGATCTCAGATCAATCTTACTAAAAACACACGCGCCAACAAATTGGTCCATCAAATCATCAATCCTCGGAAGCGGATACTTGTTCTTAATTGTCACCTTATTCAACTATTGATAATCAATACATAACCGCATGCTTTCGTCCTTCTTATTTACTAACAATACCGGTGCACCCCAATGAGAAACACTCGGCCTAACAAACCTCTTATCCAACAAGTCATTCAACTGCGTTTTCAATTCTACCAACTCTGTAGCTGACATATGATACGGTGCCATCGAAATCGGTCTAGTACCCGGAACTAGATCAATAGAAAACTCAACTTCTCTTTCCGGCGGTACATCCTTAATATCGTCCGGAAACACTTCTGGAAAATCACACACCACTGGAAACCTACTTATCTCCACTTCACCTTCCACTGACCACGATGAAACAAACCAAACAATTGAACTTCGTCCACTAAAAGTTTCTTCAACTCTTTCGTGGATAGGAAAATCTCTTCTTTATCATCATCCAAAGAAGGAAACCTTACTAACTTATGATAGCAATCGATATGAACTCGATTAAATTGCAACCAGTTCATACCCAAGATCACGTCCAAACCATCCAACGGTAGACAAATTAAATCCATAACAAAGTATTTACCATACATGGTCAAAAAGCAACTTACACACACCAAAGAAGTAGTTACCGACCCTGAAGCGGGAGTCTCAATAACCATCTCACCACCCCAAGAAGACATAAAAAAATTCAAACGCTTAGTGCACTCAAGAGAAATGAACGAATGAGTCGCTCCCGTATCAATAATAGTAAATAAAGGCGTACTATTAATAAAACATGTACCTTTAATCAAACAGTCTGCACTAGTAATATCCTTCCCTGCTAATGCAAACACCTTTCCGCCCGACTGAGCTTGCTTCGGCTTAGTACACTTAGTACTAATGTGACCAACTTCCCCATAATTGAAGCACTTTAAAACATTCCTCCTACACTCGGTAGTAGCATGTCCAAGACCTCCACAGTTTGAACATTTCACAATATTCTTCCCACACTCAAAAGACTTGTGGCCTAGATCGCCACACTTGTAACACTTAATGGGACCAGAACTCCCTCCACCAGATCTCCTATCAAAGTTTCCCCTATGTTTTCCCTTATCAGCGGGTTTCACATAAGGTCCACTTCTAGCTTGTTGCTTCCCTTTCCTCTCATTCACACTCTTGTAATGTGTAGAACGAGCTCTGCTATCTTCTTCAAAAATTCTACAACATTCAGTCAAATCTGAAAACCTTCTGATTCTCTGATATCCCACAGCTTGCTTAATCTCAGGACGCACGCCATTCTCATACTTAATGCACTTAGAAAACTCAGCAGTAGCAGCAACATAATGAGGATGAAACTGAACCAATTCCACAAATTTAGCAGTATAGTCAACCACTGACATACTACCTTGCTTCAGCTCAAGGAATTCCATCTCCTTCTTTCCTTTCACACTCTCAGGGTAGTACTTCCCTAAAATACTATTAATTTAGAAAGTATTTTAATTATATTAATTAAATCAAAATAAAGAAAATAATAGAAATAAGAAAAACATGAGAAAAAGTCCTAAAAAGATAGGACCTGGGATTTGAACCCAGGTCCTTTACCTCAATAACAGCATTCAAAACCAGCTGAGCCAGCACGCGCTGGTGTAAGCAATATACAACGCATCCATCATATTGTAAAACCTGCAAAATAAATGAAATTAAAACAAAATGGCCTGCAGCCAGATTCGAACCCTGGTCCTCACAACAACAACCAAACACTTCAACCAACTGAGCCACATGGGGCGCGTCTGCAAACTGAGCAACAAACAATCATAATATATTAAGTTAACTGAATAATTGAAAGATTGAACAAAATATGGTGTCACCAAGGATCGAACACAGGTCATAGCCATCACACACACACGCCAATACCACTGGGCCAAGCAACTTTTGTTGAAATAATATAGAAACAATTCAATAAAATATTAATCTCAAATTTGAAATCCAGCCTTGGCGCCAACTGACTTCATCTTCTTCCTCTTTCCTGCGCAAACACCTGCGAATTTATCCACAACTTTTCCTGCGAATTTTCAATTTTAAGAACCTGCGAAAATTGGATCTTTCATAATATGCAAAATTTCATCAAATTAAACACACAGACATGATCCTTGCAATGTATACAGTCCAACCATGGTTTCATTATTCATTTATATTAGGTAAATCGTGAACCCCTAATTTGAGATCTCTAACCCTAACAATGGCAGTTTACGATTCAGGTCATGGTTCTTCAATCTCTTTGCCCAGAAACAATCTAAACATCATTGCTAACAAGAATATATGGTTAGAATTCATCAACAACACACAAATAATTATAATCGAAAAATAAAATAAAATATGAACAAGTTTGGTTCGGTTTATGCCAATGGTGATGATTTGGATGCTGCAAATGATGCAAATAGGTTCAATGAACATTCAGGAATGTATTGCAACCTTAAAAAATTCTTGATATGGCCTGCAATCAAAAATCCGAATGTGACTTTTTCTTTGAAAAATTGGAAGTTGAATGGTGTTCTTGGAGGCTCTGAATTTCGTCCCTTGTGCTTGCAGCTTCTTTGTGAACTTATAGTGATGCAAATTAGGTCAAGAGTTTGTGGATTTGTGGGCTTTTTGAATGCCTTGAGTGTGAAGGAATCTCATGATCAAAATATATGAAAAAATCAAATATTTGATTGCCAATCTGGTCTAGCACGAATTTGTATAAGATCAATCATATCTAAATGATGTTTATGACCTTCTAGAACACGAATCAAATTTAAATATTGAGTTTTCATATTTTATTTTAATTTAAATTGATTTTTAATGAATAAAATCAAAATAAATAAAAAATAAACTATAAAAATCTGAATAAATGATATTTGAATCGTGCATGATGTCATGGTAGAGATTGGGTCATAAAATTGCAAGCCCATGTGGAAAGAATTGGTTCTAAGACCCCATTTGCTCAATATACCTCTCAAAAATTTCCCAACTTTGCAAAGGCAAAAATCCCTCAATTTTAAGGTTATGAAGGTGTTATTGGACATTTTAGAAAGCTTAGAGAGTCCTCTAACCAACCTAGTTGGTCTCATGTCCATATCCTTTATCATTTTCAAATTATGCCCTTTTGAAGATGTTGACTTTTTGTTGACTTTTAAAATGACCTATAATGTCTTAGCTCATACCTTCCAAATGAAGCATTTTTGGGTTTGGCTTGTGAGACACAAAGTTGTAGAGAATTCAATTTCCTTCAAAATGAGATTTGGATGGAAATTTTTGATGAAGCATGTGAAAGTTATGGCTGGTCAAAGTTCAGTTGACTTTTCCTATGAAAACCCTAATTTAGAAACTCCTGATTCTTGATGATCTGAAATTTCCTTGATGAATCATGATCAACCCTTGATCAAATGATGAAGTTTACTTAATATACTTGATGTTGGAAAAAAATCATGAATTTTGACTTTGGTTTGACCATAGTTGACCTTAGTTTGACTTTTTAACTACTTTGACCGATTTTTACATATATGACCATCTGACTGAGCAAACCTTTTGGGAAAGCCTTGAAACTTGACATAGGGTTTCTTGAAGACATATAGGATGCTATGAAGCTCACTTGAAGCCTTGGAAGTCCATTTAGCCTGATGAAACTCAAAACCCTAGTTTAGGATGCATTGCTTAGGAGGATGCTTTGTCTGAGGGAATTGTCATACTTTCTGACTAATTGTGAACCTTGTGAACCTCTTGGGATACCTTGTGAACCTTGTGAACCTCTTGGGACACCTTAGTACACAATTTCTTGTCTAGGTGAGGGCAAATTTTGGGGTGCAACAGAAGGGTGTTACATCAAGACTGTATAAATTTTGTTAAGTCTTTCTCAGTTTCTCTAACAGTGCCTATTAACCTATATACTTGAAGGGTATGTTAAATGAAAACATTGTAAAGGAATAAAAAAAATTGGTAGTGCTAAAAATACTGGAGAGAATTTTGAAACTGAATACTTTGATTAATTAAATTTGGTTTCTTACAATTGAATTGGGAAATCAAATACCTTCTCCCACACTATCTCGGTCATTGTCCTCAATGTTGTGAGATATAAGTACACTTCTAAGAATTACAGTAAAAACATAACAAAAACTAAAAACTAAGAAAACTAATAACTAAAAAGAAACTACTCTTGCGGTGGTGGTGGTCTTTGGCCTCTTTCTCTCATGGCTCTCTGTCCGTGGATCGCTACATAATCCGGTATACCCTCTTCGTGGATGTACTCATGCAGTGCCTGGACTCTGCTTGTTAGCCCTCCCAAAGCCTCGGTGTTTGGAACTATCAGCCTTCTGTGCTCTGTCTGGGTCAACTCCATCCTCGTCATCCTTTGTGATAAATCTTCGTACTGCTTCTGTTGCACATCCTGGTTTTGAATTATGACCGCCATAATGTCATCCATAGACGCGGGTTGTTGATTCCTTCTTTGACATCTAGTGGATGTGTTGGTGCTTGCAAACTCCACGGCTCTCTCCTCATCATCCAAAACCTGCTGGACTTCATCTACTCCGGCGTCTTATTGAGCTTCCTGTGCAGCCGCACCTGGTGAAGGAGCTCGGAGGTCGAAGTGCCAGTTGGCTCGGACTCTCACATCCGTCCTGGTATGACAGGGCAGGATGATACTTCTGACGATTTTCCCAATGACAACCAAGTTGTGCCTTCCATCCTTCCTTGATCTAATCAGATGACTGGATTTGCAGAACTCCATGTCAAGGTATATGGCCGGTTCTCCATGCAACTAGTTCAGGTTTTCCTCTAAACCTAACTTAAGCGCAATATCAGGAATCATACCTCCAAAGCAGAAGGGTGATTTCCCTTTATTACAGAGATATTTGATATTGTCGAAGATGAAGGCGACGGAGTTTACCCGCATATCAAAGAATGCACGATAAATCAAGAATAGCTCTCTTTGATTTACTTTGTGGTGGTTGTCTCTCCCGAAGATGACACTAGACACAGCCCTATGAAATTATCGGATGGTGGGATTCTGAATGTGTGTTGCGTACAACTCTTCCCATCCATCTTCTCTCTCTCCTGATAATTCCTCCCACAGATCAAAGGCTCTGATCTGCCAGTCTCCTCCCTTCGGAATGGTTAGGTGAACACCTTCACCATGTGGGAACCCGAACCACTCACTGAATTGTTCTTGAGTCACGGAGAATTCCCTTGAGAACATACGAAAGGTAATGTTCCCCATTAGGATTTTGTTTCTCCTCTAGGCGTGTGGTACTCGAATGAGCTAAGGAACTCTAGCACGAGCAGGGTGTAAGTAGGTCATTTTCTTCGGAAGAGCACCGTGAGATGAGTCATATCCATAATATAGTTAACGCTATCAAGGAGACCCAAACGAGTTAGAAACTCCTCGTCGGCTTAACAGGTGACGTTGACTCGCCTCTCACGGAACTCCTGAAAGCGAGCCCGTTGGAGAACTTCGGCATATCCTTCTCTTGAAACTAATGTTGTTGCTCTATGCTCGACCATATTTAGAAAGGTGTAGAATAATAGAGATGAAGAATGGTGGCTGGTTTAATGGAATTATGAGAAAAAAAGGTGGTTGGTGTTGAAAGAATGTTGCTATTGATAACAAAATGATGAAACAAAATCAGAAAGAATGAGAAAATTGGTTGCACGAAAGTGTTTGAGTGAGAATGAAGTAGGAATGAGGGGTATAAATAAGGGGAAATCATAGTCGTTGGGAGTGGGGTTGCAACGATCTTGATGACCGTTGAAATCAGAACGTTATACTGGTTGGGACTTGAGACGGTCGTCTGGACGTTATGACGATCGTCTGAAGCTTGAGATGCTCGTCTCATAGCTCAGACGGTCGTCTGGCTTGAAAAATCCAATTTCTTATAAATGCATACCTACTCCTCTATTTTGTACTGAAACACACGCATTGTACCTGTAACTTATTTCATGCAGATAGTATATATAGCAGGTAACAAAATAAATTAAATGTCAGTCATGCTATATATGTCAGTACTGTAAATGAATTTTTTTCTTAGCAGTAGGTAAGTAATATGGTTCAACATTATATCAACTAGCAGTGCAATATAAACTTATCAAACTGATATACTTTTAACACACAAAACACATGAGCCTTTTTTATACTAAGTTTAGAATATTTCTCAACTTCAATAGCAATCAAAATTCTAAACACTAACAGATCAAGAGTAAACCAAAGTACTTTATTAAAACTTAGCAAAACGCAAGAGTAATAATTCAAAATAAGCTGAAAATTAAAATTGACTTACATTAAAATTTGACTAAACTCAAAATACTAGAATTTAATAAAAAATGAGAGAAAATTTTGATTAAAGTTTCGATGAAATTCAGCCACAATCTTTGCGGATTGAATCAACTGCATCCCTCAAATACTCAAACTGATCCATTGCCATATCTCTTAAAGTAATAATATCGACGCGCAAGTCGCGGATGTCGTATTGCATGGTTTGAATCTTAGTTTTTAGACTTTCTAAAGTAAGCTTGGGCTTTGTTGGAATTGGTGTAGGTGTCTTAGGATTAAGTTCTTCTTCCAATTTAGGCTTCGCTATTTCTTCAATTATATCCTCCGAATCATAATAATTTGATGGAGTCTTAGGATCTATATCAGCTTCAGACCAAGCATCACCTGGTTCATAAATTGGTTCATCAAAATCAAATAGCCAGTATTCCCTCTTATGCACACTAGTGTGCTCATGATCAGGTAATATTAAATGTAGCACAACTTCTCCATTGTTTAGGAGCGTGAAATGGTCAGGTCTGCAGTCATACACCATTGCTCTCTCAAAACAAAAGGTGATATTCATAGGCCTAAACTCTCCAAGTGGGGTAATCTTAGCAAGACGGGGTCTAAATCCCATTGCTTCAGCAATCTTAGTAACTAACCCACCTATCATAATTTGACGGTGATCACACTGAATAATTTTGCAAAAGTTGGAAAACATAAAGGTGAATGCATTAACCTCCCTGGAAGTGAAAGCACAATACATAATAAACAATTCATCTCTTGAAACAATGTTATCACTTTCAGCTTTTCCGAACAGTGTGTAAGCTAGGATCATATGAAAATACCTAATAGATGGGTTATGTATTTCAGTGGAAAACCTAGGGTATTGGTCATGATCAGGTCTTCCTAAGATACTACTCCAAAAATTATCTAACTCACCATATGCAAACAAATTATCCTGTGCTTCTGAGAAAACAGTAGGGCCATCTGGAAAGCCTAAAAGGTCAGCCATCTCATGGATGTTAAACTTACAGGGGTATCCAAATATTCTAAATGTTATCTTCCCTCTGGTCAATCCTTTCCGCAGTTAGGGTGGTAAACCAATGAACTCAGGAATTCTAAAGTTAACTCATAGTAGGTTCTATGCTTCCTAAGTGCAAATTCGTGCCAACCTAGCTGGCTAAACATGTAATCAATGCTAGAACTTATTCCTAAAGCTTTCATGGTAGGTCCATGTGCAAATTTGGTCAGGGTCAAAGGTCGTATGGCTAAAGCTTCATAATGGTGCCTCTGGACGCCATCTCTAAATTCCACAATCAGCTTGTAAGTCATGATCAGAGTTAGTGAAAAAACAGAGAAAGATGAGTAGAAGGTAGAAAACTTTAAAATCCTGGAATCACACAGTAAAACAAATCACACAAAAATCAGTGAATTTAAAACATCGAAAAAATCAGAATTTTGAAAAATTAAATAAAATGCGAATTTTATAGTAAGAATTTAAAAACTAAAAACGCGGGTGCCTCCCACTAAGCGCTTCATTTAACGTCGGGGCTCGAAACAGCTTAAGGGAAACTAATCTAAGGGTTCTGATGGAAATTCTGCTAGTTTCAGACCCATTGAATATTCTTTGTCCTCTACGCAATTGTAATGTTTAAGGCGTTGCCTGTTTACAATAAACGGTGCACTAGTCCTACCCTTAATTTCAATAGCACCACTACTTAAAACTTTAGTTATTTCGAAAGGTCCAGACCATCTAGATCGTAATTTTCCTGGGAACACCTAAGTCTAGAATTGAATATCAGAACGACATCTTCCACACTGAATTATTTTCTAGAAATTTGCTTGTCATGCCATTTCTTAGTTCTTTCCTTATATATGCGGGTGTTCTCGTAAGCGTCTAGTCTTAGTTCCTCCAATTCATGTAAGTATAGAATACGTTTCTGACCTGCGTTAATGTAGTTAAAGTTAAGGGTTTTAATTGCCCAATAGGCTTTATGCTCTAATTCTATCGGCAAGTGGTAAGATTTTCCGTAGACTAATTTGAATGGTGTGGTTCTGATGGGTGTCTTAAAAGTTGTTCTATAGGCCCATAAAGCTTCAGGTAATTTAATAGAACAATCTTTCCTCGATGTAGATACATTCTTTTCTAGAATTTGTTTTATTTCTCTATTTGAAACTTCTACTTGTCCACTCGTTTGTGGATGGTAAGGTGTAGTTATTCAGTGTCTTACTCCATATTTTAATAATATTTTATCAAATATTCTAGATATGAAATGAGATCCTCCGTCACTTATGACGAGTCTTGGTATACCGAATCTTGGGAAGATAATGTCTTAAAAAGCTTTATGACTACTCGAGTGTCATTTTTTGGGGAAGTTAAAGCTTTTATCAATTTTGAAACGTAATCGACAGCTACGAGTATGAATTTATTTCCAAAAGAAGATGAGAATGGTCCCATAAAATCAATTCCCCAAACATCTATAATTTCTACTTCAAGAATGCCTTTTTGGTGCATCTCATCGCGCCTCAAGATCTTACCAGTGCGTTGGCATCAATCGCAATTCATGATGGTGAGGTGAACATCTTTCCAAAGAGTGGGCCAAAATAGGCCTGATTCAAGGATCTTTGCGCAAGTCTTAGAAGTACTTGCATGTCCATCGTAAGGAGCAGAGTGACAATGGAAAATTATGTTTTCTATTTCTTCATCAGGGACACATCGATGGTAAACACTATCGGATCCTCGCTTCAAAAGCAATGGTTCGTCCCAGTAATACTGTTTTAAATCATGGAAGAATTTCTTCTTTTGCTGGTAAGTAATATCTGGCGGAAGTACTCCGGCAGCTAAATGGTTGACTATGTCAGCATACCGTGGCAAAGTGGTTTGCACATAAACTTCTTCCATTGTTTCTTCTTTGTTTTGTTCGTATATAGAAGATATCTCTTGTTCTTAGCTATAAGACATTCATCAGGGAAATCATCGTTTATTGGTATTAGGCCAGGTTTAATTCCTTCTATATGTGATAAGTGGTCTGCTACTACATTGTCAGTTCTGTTCTTATCCTTGATTTCTAAATCAAACTCTTGTAGTAATATGATCCATCTTAATAATCTAGGTTTTGCATCCTTTTTACTTAGAAGGTATTTGATGGCTGTGTGATTGGTATAAATGATGATTTTGGTTCCTACTAGATAAGAACGAAATTTATCAAGCGCGAATACTATGGCTAAGAGTTTATTTTCTTCTGTTGTGGCGTAATTCATCTGAATAGGGTCTAATTCTCTACTTGTGTAATATATTGTGTAATCACTTGCATCACACATAATCTCGAATGGTAGCATCCAATCTGGTGGTTGCATGATGGGTGCAGTAATAAGAGTTGTTTTGAGTGTTTCAAAAGCTTTTAAACAGTCTTCATCAAAGATAAACTCAATGTCTTTCATTAATAAACTTGTCAATGGATTAGTGATTTTAGAGAAAACCTTAATGAATCGTCGGTAAAAACCAGCGTGTCTTAGGAAACTTCTTATATCTTTCACGGTTTTAGGTGGTTGAAGGTCTTTTATCACTTCAATCTTTGCTTTATCTACCTTGATGCCTCTGTTGGATATCACGTGTCCTAAAACAATTCCTTGTCAAACCATAAAGTGGCACTTTTCCCAATTTAGTACAAGGTTTACTTTTGTGCATCTTTCTAGTACCATTTCAAGGTTAGATAAACATCCTTCAAAATTTTGTCCGCATACGGAAAAATCATCCATAAACACTTCCATGATGTCATCTATGAAATCTGCGAAGATTTCCATCATTCTTCTTTGAAAAGTTGATGGGGCGTTACATAAACCAAATGGCATACGTCGATAAGCAAATGTTCCGTAGGGGCATGTGAATGTTGTCTTTTCTTGGTCATCATGGTGAATATGTATTTAGAAAAATCCTGAGTAACCATCCAGGCAGCAAAAATAAGAATGTTTGGCTAATCTTTCTAGCATTTGATCAATGAAGGGCAAAGGAAAATGTCTTTCCGGGTAGCTTTGTTCAGTTTGCGGTAATCGATACACATTCTGTTCCCAGTTACTACTCTTTGTGTTATAGGCTCGCCTCGGGCACTTTTAGTGATTGTAATGCCTCCCTTCTTTGGTACAACGTGCACTGGCCTGACCCACCAACTGTCGGATATTGGATATATAATCTCAGCATCTAACAACTTCTTTACTTCATCCTTGACTACAGTACTTAGTATCGGATTAATCCTTCTCTGGGGTTCTCTAGAGGTTTTATAATCTTCCTATAGCATAATGCGGTGCATACATATCGAAGGGATTATTTCTTTTAGATCAGATATATTATAAACTAACGCAGTTGGGTATTTTCTCAGGACGTCTAAGAGTTTTTATGTTTTGAGTTGTCCTAAGTCTGTGTTTACTATAACTGGTCTTTTAAGCTACGAATCGAGAAATTCGTATCTAATATTGTTAGGTAATGTTTTGAGTTCAAGACCAGGTTTCTTTGGGCATGGCATATGGTCAGGTGTAAGAGCTAATATTTCATTTAAGCTTTCATCTTTATAAGGTTATTTCCAATTATCGTCTTCGAATATTAAAGGAGATGGGATCTTCATTATGTCAGAATAGGTAATCTTCTCCTTTTCCATTTCTTGTCTGCATTCATTAATGACGTCAATGAAATGATAGGTATCGTCTATGGATGGAGCTTGGAGAAATTGGGTTAGAATGAATTCGACTTTTTCTTCTCCTACTTTGAATGCCAGTCTTCCTTTCCTTACATCTATAATTGCTCCGACCATGGCTAAGAACGGTCTTCCTAGTATGATAAGAGTCGTAGCATCTTGTTTGATATCCATGATTATGAAATCAGTTGGGATGTAGAACTGGCCTATTCGTACAAGAACGTTTTCTAAAATACCAACCAAATACTTGACTGAGCGATCGACTAGCTGAACTGACATCTTAGTCGGTCTAAGTTGTCTCATATCGAGTTTCTTACAAATTGATAATGGCATGACGCTTATGCTGGCTCCTAGGTCGCATACAACTTTGTCTATGACGAACTTTCCTATTACATAGGGAATAAAGAAACTTCCTGGATCCTTCAAGTTAGGTGGCATATTATTTTGAATAATAACACTATACTCAGCAATCAGCGTAACTGTTTCGTTTCCTTCGATTTTCTTCTTGTTAGATAAGATCTCCTTCAAAAATTTAGCATATGAAGGCATCTGAGTAATAGCTTCTGTAAAGGGTATGTCAATGTTTAATTATTTTAGAAGCTCTACGAATTTCTTGAATTTTCCCATTGTTTTAGAATTTGTTAACCACCAGGGTACGAAATTGGTGGTTTATATGGTGGCGTAGGTACATAAGGTTTTTCCTTTTCCTCAGCCTCTTGTTCATTGGTTTCCTTTTCCAGTGGTTTATTGTTTTACTCAGTTGATTTCTCAGTTTGTTGATACATGGCTGGGTTTTTGGTTCTAGGATCAGCAGGTCCGTCCAACTCTTTTCCACTTCTTAGTATAACTGCATTTGCATGACCCTTGGGATTTTGTTGCGGTTGTCCAGGAAAGGTTCCAGCTGGAGCAACATTGGATTCATGTTGTTGATTTACTTGAGAAATTTGGGCTTCTAACATCTTATTATGAGTAGCTAAAGCATTTACCTTGGTTACCAATTGCTTTATCTGTTCACTAGTATGGATGTTCTGATTTAGGAAATCCTTGTTCGTTTGAGCTTGGTAACAATGAAGTTTTCCATCGTCAGTTCAAGGTTTGACTTTCTAGGAACATTAGGATTGGGTGCAGCCTCTTTCTGATATCCTGGTGGTGCAATTGGTGCTTGATTTGGCGCATACAATGTGTTGTTATTCTTGTAAGAGAAATTGAGGTGATTCTCCCATCCTGGGTTGTAAGTGTTAGAATAAGGGTTTCCTTGAGCATAGCTCACCTGATCTGTGGCTAATGTGGAAAGAAGATGACATTCAGGCGATGTGTGTCTTGGGATTCCATAAATTTTGCAATTAGGAGTTACGGCAGCCACGGCGGCTCGTGGTGTTATGGTCAAGTTATCAATTTTCTGAACTATGGCATCCATCTTTGCATTTATGTGATCGAAACTGTTCACTTCGTACATTCCTCATTTAGTATGGTTCTTCTCTACATGATTTCTTTCTCCTCCCCATTGGAAATGGTTCTGAGCCATGTTTTCAATGAGGTTATAGGTTTCTTTGTAATGTTTATCCATAAGAGCGCCGCCTGCGGCAGCGTCTATTGTCATCCTAGTATTGTATAGAAGTCCATTATATAAGGTTATGATGGTTACCCAATTTTCAAACCCATGGTGTGGACATAATCTTAACAAGTCCTTGTATCTTTCCCACGCTTCATAAAGTGATTCGGCATCTTTTGGTCGACATCCGTTAATTTGAGCTCTCAGCATAGCTATTTTGCTTGGCGGGAAATAACGAGATAAGAAATATTTCTTAAGTTCTGCCAATGTTGTGACAGAGTTGGCTGGTAACGATTGTAACCAAGCCCACACTCTATCTCTTAAAGAGAACGGAAAGAGTCTTAGTCTAATTGCGTCTTGGGTTACACCATTTGCTTTCAAAGTATCTGCGTATTGCATGAACTTCATCAGGTGTTCATTCGGATCGTCCGTTGGACTTCCAGAAAACTGGTTCTGTTGTACAGCTTGTAGCAGTGAAGGTTTGATCTCAAAATCGTGTCGGGTTATGGCTGGTGCAGCAATACTATTGTGCGGCTCTAGTTGGCTTGGAGTCGCATAGGACTTAAGTGAACGCGTTGGTCCTCCATTTTCTTCGGCCATGATTGGTTCTTCAACTAGTTCTTGTATAATAATTTCAGGAATAAGGGTTTCGTTTGGTTCGGTTCGGTGTCTCAAACTTAAGAAACGTTCTACTTCGTCGATTAGGGGTTCTAAGTCTTCGCCTCGGGAGAGAGTACTGGGCATACAATCGACGAAGGAAAGGTAAATTTGATTCCCTAGTCTAGACGGTTCAACAACTTAATACAATATTGACTAAATCTAAGTCCCTAGTGTCAAACCCTAATTTTTGACCCTAAGATTTTTTGCATCTCATCTGCATTTCGCATACAAACAAGATCATGCACTGGTTCATGTATCTTTTTCAGGTGCATGTCTAGGCCTTGCAGAGGATCACCATGTTTAATTTCTGTTATCTGTTCATATTCACTAACTTCTAACCAAAATACAAAAAAATATGTTGCAGTTTGTTTCTTCTTCTTCTCTGTGTTACAGGATTTTAAGGACGGGACAATATTTTCAATTTAGAGGCGTTTAATCAGTCACAATTCGATTCAGATGGAAGTTTGACCTAATCTTGGTCAAACTATCAAAAGATTGTTTCAACTGCAAGTTGTGTGTGCTAGTGGTTTATTTCTCAGGCAATGCGTTTTCAAAGTGCAAGCTGTGGCGTGCAAAATTTCTCAGATTTTCTCAAAGTTGGGGGTCTTAAGAAGTTGTAGGCCAGATTGTTCTGGTTCAATGCCTCATCTGAGGATTTATTTTCCTCAGTGTGGATTTGAATTATCAGGGCAATTTTCAGATGTTGGTTGCAGCTTGATTGGCAAATTGTTCAGTGGTTTGTGATGACTGTGTTCATTTTATCAAGGAGTTTGTGAAAAAATCAGAAATTGACCATGGGCTTAAGATAAAAAAACATCATTTTATATCCATTTCCATCCATTTTTTTATTCGATCCATAAATCATCATTTATTTTTTTTATCCATTATACACTTCTATTCATACCGATTATTAACTTTCCATTTCCATATTAAACTCCCCTTTCAAAATTCCCATTTTGTCAAATATCCATATTTTGTTGATTAATTAAATTCCTATTCGTCCAATATCCAGATAATTCTCAATTATCCACCCATTTTCATAATCAATATCCTTTTGTCCATCACGAAAAAAAATTTATTTTTCCCTCTTAGTACATATTCACCATTTTTCTTTATTAATCCATTTCAAAAGATTTGTTTATCCCAAAAGCCCATTATATCCTTCTCATAAAAATACCTTGAAAAAAAATTACTATATAAATTTCTTAAGGCCCTTATTGTTTTTCATAAAATGTGCAAAAATATAATAATAAATTGATGAAGAAAAGCCCTTGGCCCATTTCCCAGCCAATACGCATATCCTCAGCCAAAATATTTCCACAAGACGTCACGCCTTCCGTACTTCCAAGCCATGACTTCACTTCAGCCTTGCTCACACTTTCCCACATCAACATCAGCTTATCTACAGCCCACGTGCTTCCAGCCTTTTGCATTTCAAGTCATCCCACGCGCCCATCAAACAAAGCTGCAACAAAAAAAAAACACAGCCATACCTCACAAGCCGTACGCAACAGCCTACACCACACATTTTCCAAGTCTTCACACGCCAGCCCATGAACAACTTCCAGCCTCAACTTTAGTCACGCCTCCAAGCTACAGCTCTAACCAAGACTCCAAAGCCCAAAGCAGCTTCACCTCACAACCACACCAAACAGACCTCAAACAACATCAAACTTCCCAAGCCGCATACAAATCGTCCAAGCCTCGCCGCAACGCAAACACAAGCCAACAATATCACAAACGAAACAGGCCCACTTCACAGCATCACGCACAAAAACCAGCCGAGACTTCACGCCGCACGCATCCTGCACGAAATCAAAACGCAATGCCAAAACAATTAAAACGCAGAGAAATTGAAGATGAAACACGAAAATTTCGTGACTTGCAAAAACGCGGAAGGCAACCTTCAAATCCATTTTCAAAATCTCACCCTTTCCCTCTATTTAAGGAACTCACTTCTCTCTCAATTGATAAGCTTGATAGCCATAGCAATACCCTGTCAAAATCAATTTCAAGCTTCAAATCCATTCATCTTCTTCATCTTCAATCAACCATTCTTCCTTCAAACCCTCCTATCATATTCATAGCTTCAAAGCACAAATTATATTTCAGATTTCATTTCACCATAAACCTTTCATTAATCCACCTCTCAAACAATCATCACGGAACAATAACAAGAGAGAAAATCGAGAGTGAGCAAAAGAGAGGAAGAGAGAAGAGAGAAGGAGATTCGCGAGTGAGAGAGAGGGATTTTCGACTTGTTGTTGTGCGGCTTCAAAATTAATGGTGAGGATGATGTAAATTTTGTTCGTCGCCGTGAGAGATGGTCTTGCTTTGCATATGTGTTTGCGCCGCCGTGCGTTGAAGAAGAAGAAGATGTTCTTCTGTGTTTTTATTTTTTCGTTTTTTTTCATTTGTTTTCATAGCTTCTTGTTTAAAAAAAAAGATATGGATTGGGCTTGACACAGTGAGCTTGATTTCTTACCGCCACCTCATTGTTACAAATCTCCTCTTCCTTTAGCTTTTTTATCATTTTTTTGATTATTTCTTACCTTTGTTTTTTTGAAAAAAAAGGAGAATGATTTTGGTTTCTTTTAACAATATTCTTTTAGAATATTAATATTTGTTTTTTTAGAGGAAAAAGGCTTAGAAAAATATATTTTAGTCAAAAAGATTTAGAAAAGTTAATTTAGAAAAGATTTTTTTAGAAAGAGAGTTTTAAAAAATATTTCAATTTCTTTTTATGGATCTACTTTTAGATCCATTTTCTTCATCTTTTTATTTTTGGTCGATGACAATCTCCGATTCGTGATTGTTGATTTCCGATAGGTTTAATCTTCATTATTTCAAATCTATGGATGAATGATCATTTGGATCATTCTCCATACTTTGAGATCGTGATAGGTTGCTTTTCGATAAATTCAACGAAAATCTCGATTAAGATTAGACCATTACCTTTTCTTTTAGTGTGGCATGTTTTTGGAGAACGATCCATAATATCGTTTCTCTAACATGTATTAACACGAATATTTTCCACTTTAATTAGTGGTGGCCGGCCTCATTTGTAGGGTAATTACTCCGTAAATTACTCGGCGATTTCTTAACATAGACCTAAAGTTGTCCCGATTCGGAATGCGATCCACTTGGATCCGGTTGCCTTGATTTTGTTATTCTTTTAGTGGTTGTGCTTGATTAAATTCATTATACCACTTATATTGTAAATATAATAATAATGTGAATATAATAATCCGTTTAAATTTAATCTCTCGCACCTTATCCTCTTTATTTCAATTTCTTGTTCCCTATCTCTCTTATTATGCTTATTATACTATATCATTCATCATATTGCTTATTGTTTATATTATTATGCTTGTGATTTTTATTTTGTCCATTTGGACACAAAAACATTAATAAAGGATTAAACATCTAAAAAATTGGTGACTTTAATTTCGGACTATGGTTACTATCCTTAGCATTGGACTTGGACATTGGACTTAGATTCTAGGATCATCCTTTTGCTCAAGTTGTTATGGATGGAAGACTTTGGCTCCGATTGAATTCACTTGTTTATGAAGACGGAAATCCAATTGTTTCAAGAATGCTTGCCATATGATTTGATCGTTCTTCCTTTAGCTTTTATTTTTCAAGTCTTAGGATAGTCCCTTCATCTCTTCCCATCTTCTTCAATTTTCAAATCTTCTTCCTATTTTCAAATCTTCTTTGTTTTCAAACTTCAAACATTTTTGCAATCAAACCTTGACTTCGGTCATGTGCTTTTACCTTTTCATTTCATTTCCTTAAATAAATGATAAACCACATAAGCATATCGAAACTTCCTTCTCAAAAACTTTAAAACATTCACAACTCATTCAATTGATTTTGTGCCCTCGTGCACGTTTTCTTTTAACCATTTTTTATGTTTAGATATGATTCATTCTTTTTAGCGGAATTATTCGCTAAAGAATGACGACTTATCTTTACATTTTAAAATCAATTCAACTCATTTGCCTTTTCACAATTTGTACCACGAACTACGGGGTTTTGATCTCGCATTGCACTTTGTGGGTACGTAGGCATGAGACGTTCGTCTCTTCAAACACCAAAATCTTAAAAAACATTCTTCTTCTCATCTCTTCAATTTTTTTTCAAGCAAACCATTTCAAACCAAAAATGCAGTAAATATTTCAAAAGGTTCCCGTGGAGTACCACGGACAAGTCGGGTGCTTAAAACCTTCCCGATTTGTAACCAATCCCCGTACCCATTCTCTGTTTGATTCTTTTAGCTTTTTAGCTTTTAAGATTCTTTAAGGTTTTGTTCGTTCTTTTTCCTTTTTCCTTTTGGAAATAAATAAAAGCGCGGTGGCGACTCTGTGTATATTGAGTTAAGTTAATCAATAGCTTACACTCATGATTTTACCGCTACATAAAAGTGGCGACTCTGCTGGGGAGTCAATCTCTAAGTGGATTCAGCCTACTTTGATTTGTTTACTGCTTTAGTTTGATTTGCTTGTTACTTGGTTGTTCTGTTCCGGTTTTGGTGATTCTCTGTGAGATAGATTCTAACCCGGATCTGAGTGGAACTTATGATAGGACGGCGATATTCGAAGCGATACAGGATGGAGTAGTCCAAAGCGATATCAATTTGATAATCTCCACTTGGTTAGGCTCTCTTGGATTATCAATGTCATGACGAGTAATCGTACGTGGCATTATTTTCCGACTTTGAGCTGATCATACTGAGGACCGTAGAACCCTTAACCAATCTAAGCCAATTTAGGAACGTAGTGCGGAAATTATCTGGGTGTAAACCTAAGGTGGTTGTCACGCGATACTACACTCGGACGAGGTCTATTTTTAGAATGTTATCGGTTGGGGAGTAATCCAACGTACCGATGATATTCTAAAGATGGCTGTTAACTCCGGGAACCTCTGTTAGCACCCTTTTGGTTTTTTGAAGGTACAATGAAGACAAACCTTAGTACATGCCTGTGTGGGTTGGTGTTCTGTTACCTTGACTCCATGCTCGTGATTCGAACCTTTGAACCTGTGTGCTTTGTGTGATCTTGTTTGTGTTTGTTGCATCTACATATTCATCATGATTATCATCACGACCATTTTTCAAGGAAAATAATTCCGATTATTGCAAATATTGAGAAAAGCAAATATTCCTTTTTGTCAGGATTTTTCATGACTGTATTCTCGATGTTGACCATGTTTGCAATAATCGAGTTGTTTTTCTGAAAATGGAAGTGAACATTGCATATCATTTCATCCTCGCATATTCTTGTGTTCATCCGAGTTGTGTGGGAACTCATCCCGGTTGTTTCTTTCCTCAGTTGTCTATTGATCCGTCAAGCTGACTCCTCACCACAGATACGGTACTAGAGCTGCTAATAGACGGAGAGCTATCAGATTGAGAATGGAGCATCAAGAACAGCATAACATGGAAGTTCAAATGGAGATTGATGAATTGAAGGCTGGTATGACCAGGCTCACTGAAATGATGCAAGTTCTGATTGCTCGAGGTGAACCACCTCAAAGGACTGTTATCTCTGAAGTTTTTACTGCTGTTGTTGATCCTCCTGTTGTTCAGAAACCAGTTTCTACTTGGCCAAAATATGGATTACCCCCAGATTATGTACCAGTCTCTGCTACTGCTCAAGTGGGTGGTCCATCTGTTGTGCCAGTCTTTTCAGCTCCGACTTTTGTTGAACCTCAACCTGTTGTGCACGCTACTGCTCAGACTACTTATCAGAATTCTCCTTTCTTGTACCAAGATGCTGGTCCACAAGTTGAAAGTCAGGGTGAACCTGGATATATGGATGAAGTTAGAGAGCAATATTTGACTCTTGAGAAGAGGGTAAGAGGTTTAGAAGGAAAAGATGTCTTTGGTTCTGCTACAATAGACATGTGTTTGGTTTCCGACTTGGTTCTTCCTGATAAGTTCAAAGTTCCTGTATTTGAGAAGTACAATGGTCATACTTGTCCAAAGATTCATCTGCTGATGTATTGTCGCAAAATGGATGCGCATGCTAAGGATGACAAGCTGCTTATTCACTGTTTTCAAGATAGTTTGAGTGGTGCTTCTATGAAGTGGTATGTTGGACTTGAGAAGAGTCACATCCGAAGCTGGAAAGATTTATCTGATGCTTTTGTAAGGCAGTATAAGTACAATCTGGACATGGCGCCTGATCGTCGTCAACTTCAAAACATGTCACAGAAAGAGAAAGAATCGTTCAAAGAGTATGCTCAGCGTTGGAGAGAGCTAGCTGCTCAAGTTGAGCCACCTTTGCCCGAAAAGGAATTAACTGGTTTGTTCATGGACACTCTTCAACCGTTCTTTTGGGAGAAAATGGTAGGAAGTGTTTCATCTGGTTTTTATGATCTAGTCACTATTGGAGAAAGACTAGAGGAAGGTATCAAGAAAGGTAAGATTACCAATTCTGAAGCTCCTAATGCTGCAAGAAAGTCTTTTGGGAATCCTCACAAGAGAAGAGATGGTGATGCTTATGCTGTTTCAACTGAGAGGAGGCCTTATCGCCCGCAACAACGATATGTTCAACCATATGTAGCTGCAGTGGCTCCTGTTGTCAAAACTCCACTTGCTCAAACTCAAGCTCAAGGTCAAGTTCGACCAACTCAAGCTCAAGTTCAGATTCGAGCTCAAGCTCAGGTTCCTCATCCTGCTGCTGGACAAAATCAATATCGCAATAGGCCAAACTTTGATCCTATTCCGATGTCTTACACTAAATTGTTTCCTTCCTTGATTGAGAAAGGTTTAATTACTACTAGGCCTCTGCCTCCTGTTCCAAATCCTCTTCCAGTTGGTTATAGATCGTATCTTCGCTGTGAGTTTCATCAAGGTGGAACTGGTCATGACTTGGAACATTGCTTTGCACTGAAAGCTAAAGTGCAAGAACTTATCAGGAACAACATCCTTTACTTTAATGACCTTAATCCCAATGTTATCAAAAATCCTTTGCCGAAGCTTGGGAAGTGAATCTTCTATAGGAATTCAACAGTTAATTTTTCTTCAAGGCCAGAATATCAGAAGGGACAGCTCATCCTTGTTGTTGATGGATCACTAGGCCATTGTTGCTTCACGTTTGCAAATTTGTTCAATTGTATTCAGTTGTTTGCTTTTAAGTTTGTTTGTACTTTCATGTTGATTTTAATGAAATGAGCATTGCTTTGTTTTGATTCAATTTCATTTACTATTTGCATCTCTATGCTTTATATCTCAAATTTCATTTATCTTTTCTCAAAGTTTTTACAATGATTGGAGGGAGGATGATGAAAACAAGATACCCATAACTGTTGTTGGTATGCTGTCAATTGAGACTTGGTTGATGATATACAGGCATTGTTTCAAATCCTAAACACTGGAGAAATAAGGAAGTTAATCCTTTGTCAACCCCTTTGAGCCTTGAAGTTGGAATTTCTTTCTATTCGAAAAAACCCTCAATTTTAACCTGGGAATGGGTAGTTCTCAATTAATTCAAATGTGCATTCAAGTACAAGAGAATTATTCAAGATACCTTTCAATAAAGGTTGCAATCTCAAGCTTTCCTTCACACACATCAAGAAGTGTTTAAGATGTTTCTCAATTCAAAAGCCAATTATGGTTCATCGTAATCATTAAGCCCTGCAGTCATTATCTTTAAAAAAAATGATATTAAAAAAATTATTGAAAAATCAAAGCTCGCTAAGTCAAAACCTATGAAAGAGACTTAGGCAAAAACTGGGGCATCCCGCTGGCTGTAAGTTAAAATGACACAGTTCAGGCAAAAGTTAGGGATAATAAAAGAAATATTTGTCAAGAGGTCATCAAAAATCCTCAGCAAAAGTAAGATGAGTTTACCAAAATCCTCACTGGAAATAACAAAAGGAAAGATGTGACTGCTATCTCAAAGTCCTTTGGTTTATGAACCATCTTCATCTGTGCAATCCCAAATGCTTGGAACTTGAATGCATAGGCTGAATTAATTGAATGTAGGACTGGAGTTCATCATGAAGTTGGGTTGGGTATAAATAACTTTGAGCCTATATCCTTTGTTTCATAAACCGTGAACCAGACCACGTTACAACCTTCAAAAGTCCTAATTGAATCCAGGTTTCTTTTGAAAAGCATACTACAACGAGGTTGCGTAAACTGACTCCCAAGTTCTTTACCAATCATTTGTTTCTTGCCGTTGCTTTATCTTTAATTGTGTCTCAACCGCCGTGTTTTGGCAATGTTTTCATTTACTTTACATCAATAAATTTCATTCCAAAAATGATTCGTGATTTCAAACTTTGCATTGAGTTTTGCATTAAAATTACCAGGTTTGTACAAACATTTTTATTTGCAAATAAACTTTCGTCATCAAGGAATTTTCAAATAGTTAAGAAACTTGGTCAGTGATCTTATCAGGGGCAAGTTTTTCTCAGTTCCTATGATTCAAGAGTTGTTACTTTGTGCAAGTTATTCTCAGATTTGGTTAGTCAGAAGATTCTCTGCAAGATTCATACTGGTTTTATCTTCTCAACATTCATTTCAAGAACTGAAGCCATGGTCAGTTTATTCTTCTCAACAGTTATTTCAAGGATCTGAGTATTTTCTCCAGCAGTAATCAAGAACTGAATCCATTATCAGTTTACCTTCACCAGTCATTGAACTTGGGGCAATTTTTCTTCAAGAATCCCCAAGCAGCTTTGCATGACTTCTCTCAAAAGATTTTCGACTTGACACAGTTTACTGGTGTGACAGGAATTTTTTCAGCAGTAGCATTTCTAACTTTCGAACAGAATGGCAGTGATCTCTGTGTTGAGGAATCAGTCTTCTTTCTCCACTCCTCTAAGAGTCTAAACTGGTTGTCAACATTTTCCCTCATATTATCTCCTTGGGTGTGTTATTCCCCAGTCTTGTCAACCTTTGCATATTTAAGTGTTTTAGTCCTCATTATGCGTTTTCTCGGGTGTGTTATTCCCCAGTTTTGTTTATGTTTGTATATTTGAGTGTTTTAGTCCTCATTATACGTTTTCTTTGGGTGTGTTATTCCCCAGTCTTGTCTATGTTTGCATATTTGAGTGTTTTATTCCTCATTATGCGTTTTCTCGGGTGTGTTATTCCCCATTCTTATTTGCCTTTGCATATTTGAGTGTTTTAGTCCTCATTATGCATTCTCTTGGGTGGTTTAGTCCCCATTTTCGTAAATGTCTGCATACTGAGTGTTTTAGTCCTCATATGCGTTTCTCGAGGTCTTGTTGTTTTCAACTTCTTACTTTTTGGTCAAAGTCCAACTCACTTGGCATTTGTCTGTCTCTCCAGAACTCTTTCTTCACCTACTTGTTGTGTCTTCTCAGATATTACACCCTTTTATTCGACTGCCATTCTCGGATGTCCATAGTGAAGTCATCATTGATTTGATGTACTGTCCCGGACTTTTTCCATCTCATTCAGTTCTGTTCCTGAATGTTGTGATTCACATTTTATCCGATTGCTATTCTTGGATGTTGTGATCACTTTCCTCTCGGTTGCCATTCTCGGATGTCCATAGTGAAGTCATCATTGATTTGATGTACTGTCCCGGACCTTTTTTCCATCTCATTCAGTTCTGTTCCTGAATGTTGTGATTCACATTTTATCTGATTGCTATTCTCGGATGTTGTGATCATTTCCTTCCGATTGCCATTCTCGAATGTCCATAGTGAAGTCATCATTGATTTGATGCACTGTCCCGGACTTTTTCCCATTTCATTTAGTTCTGTTCCTGAATGTTGTGCTTTGCATTTTATCTGATTGCCATTCTCAGATGTTGTGATCGCTTGCCTTCCGATTGCCATTCTCGGATTTCCATGATTGGAGTTATCATTAAATTGATATACTTTCCCGAACATTTTCCCATTTCATTCAGTTCTGTTCCTGAATGTTGTGTTTCACTTTTTATCTGATTGCCATTCTCAGATGTTGTGATTACCTTTTTCCGATTGCCATTCTCGGATATCCTTAGTAAAGTCAGTTATGCCACCCTTGGATGCTTCTGGTGTATTTTTTCGGGATTTTTCTTACTTCATTCAGTGCCATTCCTGGATGTTGTGATCATTTCTGTCCAGTTGCTATTCTTGGACATTTTCGTCTCGGCTGAGCCAGGTGTTGGTCTCTAGCATGTTGTTTTTCCCGTCGGAATCTTATGATCCTTATCCCCAGCGTTTATTCTTTTTCATGTGTCGTCTTATCCCTCACGGATTGCTCTGCGTTTCATTTGTTTTCATATACATTTCATACCATCTCATAATTTTTCTCATATTATTTCATATGCTATCACATATTTTCTCTGCATTTCACATATTTCCTCTGCATTTCATATACAGTTTCATTTTCTTCATATCATTTCCATATCATCTTCATATCATTTCATATCGTTTATTTCATTTCATTCCGGTTTTTGGCATCTTAGGATCAAAAATTAGTTTTTTTTTTGATATTTAAGTATCTTCCATCTTGTCGAAACGAAGATTTCAATCTTCATTATCTCTGGATTGAAGAAACTTAAATAGGGGCATCTGTCAGACCCTAATTTTTGACCCTAAGATTTTTTGCATCTCATCTGCATTTCGCATACAAACAAGATCACGCACTGGTTCATGTATCTTTTTCAGGTGCAGGTCTAGGCCTTGCAGAGGATCACCATGTTTAATTTCTGTTATCTGTCCATATTCACTAACTTCTAACCAAAATACAAAAAAATATGTTGCAGTTTGTTTCTTCTTCTTCTCTGTGTTACAGGATTTTAAGGATGGGACAATATTTTCAATTCAGAGGCGTTTAATCAGTCACAATTCGATTCAGATGGACGTTTGACCTAATCTTGGTCAAACTATCAGAAGATTGTTTCAACTGCAAGTTGTGTGTGCCAGTGGTTTATTTCTCAGGCAATGCGTTTTCAAAGTGCAAGCTGTGGCGTGCAAAATTTCTCAGATTTTCTCAAAGTTGGGGGTCTTAAGAAGTTGTAGGCCAGATTGTTCTGGTTCAATGCCTCATCTGAGGATTTATTTTCCTCAGTGTGGATTTGAATTATCAGGGCAATTTTCAGATGTTGGTTGCAGCTTGATTGGCAAATTGTTCAGTGGTTTGTGATGACTGTGTTCATTTTATCAAGAAGTTTGTGAAAAAATCAGAAATTGATCATGGGCTTAAGATAAAAAATCATCATTTTATATCCATTTCCATCCATTTTTTATTCGATCCATAAATCATCATTTATTTTTTTTAGCCATTATACACTTCTATTCATACCGATTATTAACTTTCCATTTCCATATTAAACTCCCCTTTCAAAATTCCCATTTTGTCAAATATCCATATTTTGTTGATTAATTAAATTCCTATTCGTCCAATATCCAGATAATTCTCAATTATCCACCCATTTTCATAATCAATATCCTTTTGTCCATCACGAAAAAAAATTTATTTTTCCCTCTTAGTACATATTTGTCGCTCCCGACAAATGACACCGGATCATATGAAGGTACAGACGCGAACGGTCGGCGAGAGGGAACAGTGAGAACACACAGCCGTGAACTCACTGGAGATGAAAAGAGTCGCCAGCTAGGCATTTTTATCCCGGAGGAAAGGTAATGCTGCATAGACCTAGAAAGAGATGGATAAGACGGTTGCGAACCAGAGAGACTGAGAAAGGGGGTTGGTTACAACCTGGGAAGGTATTAGCACCCAGATTGTCCGCCGTACTCGACGGGATCCACGCTTAAAAGATTTGTGTTTTAAAGGGGTAGTGTCAGTGCAATTTGTGTGTAAAAGAGCTGGAAGGCAATATGTACAGGCGTCAGTGTGAAGTGTATAAGTGATGTGAAGTATGAAAGTGTCAGTGTAAGAACAGGAATAGGATGCTCAAGATCATGAGGCTTAAAGAATATAGCTGGAAGGAGGGGGAATAGACAGAGACTTTTGTTCGATAACTGTTAAGTTATGCCTACGTATCCTCTCGTGCAATGAGGAAGTCAGAACACCGTAGTTCGACCCAAAGAGACTGAAAGGTGAATTGACTTGTGAACTGCTTACTTGCCTATGCTCAAGTGTATGATCTGTCTGGCACAGATGCAAACTGTCTTGCATTAGACAGAAGAAGCAAGTTCTCGATTGCGAGTGAAGATGATGAGAAAAGAATCCCGGAGGAGACGATTATTGTTTGTTTTTGAGTTTTCAGTCTTTTATTGTTTTTGGATTTTGTCATAAGTTAATGGGCTTAAGTCTAAACCAATGGATTTAGTAAACTCATCACATCTTCCCTCTGATTAGGGGTAATGAGAGTACCTTAAGTGTGAAGTCAGATTCTCACACTTAATCACCTTTGGTGTAGGATTAAGATCATTAACCTACTTGTGATTATTTTTGGTGTTTTTGTTTAGTGTTGAGTAATGAGGTTAAGCCATAATCAAGGATTAAACAGACTCATTACACCATCCTAAAAGAAGGATAATAGATGAGAATGTTTAAGCTAGGGAAGACTCCTCAACTTAATCCATGATTAGGGATTAAACCCATGACAAAACAAGCCTTTATTAAGTGGATTTTAGATTAATGATATGATGATGAAGTGTTTTTTATGATTTATAAGACAACTTGAGGGGGACTTGTCCATTAACACTAGGGTTAGTCCTTCTTAACCACTTAAGGAAGAATTAGAACCCTAATGCAAGGCCCAAGTTACAAGTGTAATGTCTTGATAATTATTAGATGGATTGATTAAGAGATTTAAACACCTTAAGGGTTTAATACTTAGGATTAAAGTTATACACTCCATCCTAAGAGAAGGATGCAGGCATAAGCTTAATCACAAAGTCTTAAAGCCTTTAGGGTTTAGTCCCTGATTATGAGATGAGAAGAGAAGACTCAAAGAGAGGCACAAAGGTAAAACTATGGGGGGACTAATCAAAACCCTAATTCATTGTCATGCTTGGTTGGTCCTAAGGTTTGTGAGGTTTGCAAGAACAATCTTCAGAGGAGCCACCAGGAAGCAGAAGAACAGGATCAAGAGAAGCAAAGTGACTTGCTTCATTCAAGAAGTCAAGTCACTTGAAGAAAGAAAGTGGGAAAGAGAAGAATGAGCAAGCTCAAACTCAAACACAAACAAAAATGCAGCAATGGATGCAAGAGAGATGAAAAGAAAAGTTATGAGAAGTGAAGGCAAATCCACTTCTCAAGTTTACTTACCACCTGCAATGTTAGAAAGAAATGCAATGCAATGCAAGATGAGATGAAATGATATGATGCTAAGCAAAACCAGAAGCATGTTAAGGATGATTATGATGTTATGAGGTGCTGCAAACATGAGGCAAGACAATGGAGATGTTCATACAAGGTTATGAATGCAAATGATGCAAGCTAAGGAGCATGAACAAGCATGAAAAGTTATGAAACATACAAGAAAAATGACATGGCAAACATGAGATGCAATGATCAAAGATGCTTCCTATATGTCTTAAGATGTCAAATGAATCATAAGAATGCACAAAATGCAAAGACAAGTCATGTTATGCAAGAGAATGCAAGAAGGATGCAAATGAAAGCCCAAATTAGGGTTCATGGATCAAACATCAAACACAAACCAAAAACAGAAGCAAACCTCATGATAAAAAATGGAAAATGACACCCAAAGAAACCCTAGGCCTATGATGAACCACTGCCCAAAGGGGAACTCTCAACTCTCAACCAAACTCAAGATATGAATTTTACAAGTTATTAGGGTTTTTTAGGGTTCTTAACAAAACAAATGCCAAACAATTTGAAAATGCAAGAACAATTCATGGCCTTTTTATCCTAGAAACTACATGCTAAACACAAAACAATGCAAGAAGAACCAATGTCTCAACCTTCTTCAAAAGGCAGAAATGAATTTTCAAACATGTGATCAAAATAATGCATAAAAAATGATTTAATTCAATGAAAAACTCTTAAAATGCATCAAGATCAAAAAAGAAATTTGGTTTGAAGGTTGGACAATGTTTCTAAATGTCTTAGAACAATTCATGAATTTTTTGGTGATTTTTAAATACCTAAAAGTATTTTTAATAAATTAATTTTCATTAATCAATTAAAAATAATCTTTTAAATATTTTAAAATACTTTTTAAAATGATAAAAATAAAATAAAAATGTTTTTGTGTCATAAAAATTATTAAAACTTTAAGGAAAAAGTTTCATAATTTTTATGAATTTTTTACTATTTTTAATAAATAATGCAAAACAAATGAAAGAAAATGAAATAAAAAATGAATTAATCTGATTTAATGAGAAGTCAAACAATCCAACGCTTGAGGTTCAAACTGGCCAGCGCGCGCATTGACTTGGCGCCTTATCTCACGGCTCAAATTCAAACTTGTTAATTAATGCTTAAAACCCTAATCCCACCGTTAATTACTTTCAGATGACCGGAACAGTGTTCCGGTCATCTTCTCCGTTCACCCCAAACTTCAAACTCCTTCAAAACGCATCTAAAACGAAATCTAAAAACACAGAAATGATTCCCACTCACTCACGAATCAAAACCCTAAATCAAAACAAATTTATCATTCATAAAACGGCTGAATCGAATCAATCTATTTCTAGGGCAAAAAGTTTCAGAAGCATGGTAAACTCTCATCTCTCCACCATTTTCAAAACCAAAGGCACATTCATGATCAGGAAGACATATAGAACAGATTAGGAACTTAAAAAGTGATTTCTGGAAAAATATTTCTTGAGCTACCTGAGATTCGAAGCTTTTAACTCAGCTACTTTCTGACCTCCTCTCTTGGTGAAATCCACTCTACTTGGCCTCCTGATGATCCTTGAATGCTTAGGAAGAGTTTATGTTGGCTGGATGAAGAGTTTGAGTAACTTCTGCTCAAGCTCAGTTGAACATGGCAATGGTGATTCAGGTTGTTTCTGGCAAGGGTGAAGGGTTGTTTGTGGTCCAGATGATGAGTAGAGAAGGTTTATGGAGTTTGTTTGGGTGTTTGTGAGCTGTGGAGAGAGTTTCGAATGAAACTGCAAGTTGGAGTGAAAATGGTGAAGTGGTGTTATGGCTTGCTTCAGGCTTGGTTCTTGGTTGCTTTTGACTCAATGAGACATGGTGAGATGATTGGTGAAAATGGTTTTGATGTTTGAAGTCTGGACAGAGAGATTCGAAGAAGTTTGCAAAAGGGAGGTTTTTGTGTATGTGATGAATGTGTGAGCTTCAGCCTTGCTTGAAGTGCGTTATGGCCAGCAAATTGTCCACATAACTCTCTCTCATTGGTCAGTTGACAAGACATGTGCTTTATTGATTGGTAAGGCAACTTTTGCAAAAAGTCAAATAATGTGTAAGAGAAGCATGGCTCATGATCTTGGCAAGTACATGGCATGGGCTGCGCAGCAAAGGGTGAGGTGAGAGGCTAGCCAAAGTCAGCATCCAATGTCATAGTTTGTAGGAAGTGAAATGAGTGGTTTTGCAACTTGTTGCTTTATGGTTCCCATGAAAGAAAATCTTGTTACATGAACCAAAACATGAGCAAACTTGATCCAATTCTGATTTTTAGGACTTAGAGAATGTTTGTGTAATGGTTTGAAATGAATTAGAGGTCACATGATGCATTGGTTCAAGGTTTTGCAAAATTTCCATTTGGTGCATAACTTGAATTTTAGTGATTTTAGCCAACTTTGCATTGCCATAACTTTTGATCCAAGAAGAGTTTGATCATGTTCTTGTACTTTTTGAAAAGGGAAAGATGAGATCTACAACTTTCATGACCAAAGTTTTTCCATTTGAAGCCTATTTGGATCAAGAATCATGGCTTGAAAAATGACCTAAAATGGTGCATTCTTGAAAAGTCAACTATGCCCAAAAAGTCAACATTTGCAAAAACCCTAAATTCTTGATTTCTATGAACTTCAATCTTCTTCCATGATCAAATAAAGACCATATACACTCAAAATGATGAAGATCACCCATTGGTTGGGTCATTGGGGGCCTCAGATGCCCTGATTTTGCACTGACTTGTCTGAAAAGTCAACTCTTGACCAGATGACTTCCCCATGGAATTTCTTCATGAAAATTGATATGCATACTCCCTATACCATATAGAGATCAATGGAAACAAGAATGACCAAAAAAAAAAAAAAAATGGGGTTATGGCCTCTGAAACCAAAACCCTAATTTTCAGTCAACTGTGCAGTTCAACCTGGCTCTGCATCCACTCAAACCCTAGTTCTTGTGATTCCTCTGCATTTTTGACTTTGAGGAGATGAAATATGATATAAGAACACACATGGACCCCTTTGAGTTGATTAGTTGCCTTTGGAGTGGCTCAAGAGGCTTTGGGATTGCTCAGATCACAAACCCTAGGTGCAGATGCCTTGAAAGCTATGCAGTGAATCAAAAATGAGATGTGAGATGATATGTTTGTGTTTATGCATATGAGATGATCACAAGCCATGGTGTGAATGGGTGAGGGCAAATTTGGGGTGTTTACAACTGCCCCTATTCAAACATGAGTTAGCTGTGCAGGATGTAAGCGACGGCTTAACAGGCCAAACAAGATAACTTGTGGTTGAATACCAAAGACAGTCCAAAATTTGCACTCACAGAAATGAGGAAGAAAAGGGATATAGATTGTAAAGGCAAAATAAAGTATATTGTAAAGTGTGGGCGACGGAGGACGACCGTCGAGCAGAGGACGACTGCTGGGTAAAGAGCGATGACGGGGACGGCCGACATGCTGGGAAAGTGCAGGAAGCAAAGCGATGACGGGGACGGCCGACATGCTGGGGATAAAAGGTAAAGCTAAGACGGGGACGGCCGACTAGCTGGGGAATGTCAAAATATGATGGGGGCGGCCATCAGGGTAAAGCTGTAAAATTTTCTGGGAGTTAATGAAACATGACGGGGACGGCCATCAAGTTCATAAAGGTGAAGTAACCAACGATGGGGACGGCCATCGGGCTAAAAGGAAGAGGGACCACGACGGGGACGGCCATCGGGTTAAAGAATAAATGAAATAAACAGATGATGGGGTACGGCCATCAAAGGTGAAGGACGATCACCTAGCAGGGGACGGCTGCTCTGTTGGGAAAGGAAATATGATGGGGACGGCCATCAAAGGTGGAGGACGACCACCTGGCAGGGTACGGCTGCCGAAAATATCAACGATGGGGACGGCCATCGGATAGAAAAGGTCAACGATGGGGACGGCCATCGGACGAGCAAGATGGAGGACGACCATCAAGAAGTGGAGGACGACCACTCAGCAGGGGACGGCTGCTCTCGGGGTTTATCATAACACAGGACGAGTGTTAGATAACCGAAATCAACAATGGGGACGGCCATTGGATAAAATGATGAAGGACGATCATCAAGAGGGTGGAGGACGACCACCTAGCAGGGGACGGCTGCTAAAATCAACGATGGGGACGGCCATCGGATGAGCATGATGGAGGACGACCATCAAGAAGTGGAGGACGACCACTCAGCAGGGTACGGCTGCTCTCAAAGGTATCATAACACAGGACGAGTGTTAGATAAAAAGAAAATTTGTTGGTGATCTACTGGGGAGATGTAAACACGGACGAGCGTTTACAACCAAGAAACAAAAGGTATAAGTGTTTGGTATTTGTGTATAGATTAAAGATGCGGACGAGCATCCTTAAGACTTATGATACGGACGAGTATCATGTAGAAACAAACACTAGACGCAATGTTCTGAGATGGTGGTACGGACGAGTACCAACTGGCTAACAAAGAACAAGGACTACTGCCGAATCTGTGGGGGGTGTGAGTGATGATGTGTACAAGATACGGGCGAGTATCTGTATAAGTGTACCATGAGTAGTGAGTATTGTACTGATGATGAGTGTTTTAACTGCTGGGGAGAGTGACACGGACGAGTGTCAAGAGAGAAAAGTGTAATATTAACAAGTATCTGCTATACAAAGTCTAGGCGACTGCGCTGGGGAAAGATGACACGGACGGGTGCCAAAAGTGTATATAAGTATATGTGAGTGCAAAGAGGATGTCTTTGGCTTTCTGCTGGGACATGACACGGACGGGTGTCAGGACGTATCTGTAATGAGGGTGATTTATTTGTAAAGGGTGTTCAGGCGACTTTACTGGGGAAAGATGACACGGACGGGTGCCAAAAGGTGTATCTACGGGTGTTTGTGATTTGTGAGGCAGCTGCTTTTGCTGGGACTCTGATGGGGATTCCGGGGGAAAATAATCTGTATTCTGATGAATGGTTACTAGTCACAAGCGTTCAATTCACAACATGACTTATGATTATGCTATGCATTTGATTTTTGCCGTAATGCTCCGTATTAGACGGAATGCTACGCTCTGGGGGGTGAATATGATGCGGATGCCATGATTATGCAGCGGGGCACAGATCCGGGATTCGGATCCCATCGCTGCGAAGATCTCTGGATGATCTGCTTGAAATGGACATCCCAGCCGGGTATGAGATCACTGGTAGATCTAATGATGCATCTGCTTGGGGATATATGTCACTGATTGACATATCCTTATAATATGTGACCCAGCTGGGGTTTGTAGAAGCTTCCTGTATTCTGTTGTGACTTCTCCGTGCGTTGCTCTTCTGAATAAAGGCTTGAAGCTCTGTGGGGAGATGATTCCCTGATATCTGCATTCTGCTGAGGAAGAATGGCAACTCGGCTGGGGAATTGAGAGGCAACTCAGCTGGGGAGAGCAACAAGAGGCAACTCAGCTGGGGATAGAGCATCTTGGATGCTGATATCTTTTGTTGATTAGCTGGGTTGCTGGGGAAATGGGCACCTTCTAGTGCCATGTAGAAGATAAACCGAGTTGATAATGATTTGCCAGCTTGCTGAGACGTAACCTGCATGCCCCAGGTTGCGTTCTGGATACCTGCAATCCTGCAAAGATAAGGAAACATACAAAAGGTCCCGAGGTATCCCTTACTGGATTCCGTCGTAGGAGTCAAGTACTCTCGAGAATAATCACATTCCCTGTAAGCATGTGTTTTTATTTTTTAGAGAAGGGCATCTGTACTTATGCAATTGTATTTTTAGAGATATCAGACAACTCTTTGCAAAACATAAATGTAAAACGAAACATGACTGAAAATCTGATTTTATTAATTCATGTGTCCTGAATTGGCAAGATACAGTCAAAGAAACATATCTCCTGAAATGAGGAGATTGTTACAAATTGAGAAATAAAGTGCTGGCGGTGTTGACGACGCTTTCAAGGAGCTTCCTCTTCTGCTATGACTCGCATGACAATGACGTTCTTCTCGTCTTGCTTTCTGGAGAGAGTTGATTCTGATTGAAGCTTGATCCTTTGGAAGCTTACCAAGTCGTAGGTGATACAGACGAACTCAGAATGCAGTTGTTCGCTTATTCCCTTATTTTGCATGGATCGCCCTTTCGGGTTTTCAATCCATCGGGATACCTATTTTTGCCTGAGCTGTCCAATGCGGCTTTTCAACTCAGCGGGTGTACATTTTTTTCATATTTCCCTTACTTTTGCCCGAGTCTTTTATTCTGTTTTTGACTCGCCGGGATGCCCTATTTTTGCCTGGACTTACATTCTGTTTTTATGTCCAGCGGGTCATTTTATGCGAAGTATTTTTTAACTGCATCTGAATTCACAGGGGACGGGAAATCTTCACCATCCATGGTGCTGAGCATCAGTGCTCCACCAGAAAAAACTTTCTTTACAACAAATGGTCCTTCATAATTTGGAGTCCATTTGCCCCTGTGGTCTGTATGAGGAGGGAGAATTCTTTTCAGCACAAGATCTCCTACTTGGTACCCTCGGTGCCTGACTTTCTGATCGAAGGCTCTCTTCATTCTTTTCTGATATAACTGCCCATGGCAGATTGCAGCCAATCTTTTCTCTTCGATCAGGCTCAGTTGTTCGTATCGGGACCGAACCCATTCTGCTTCACTCAGTTTAACATCCATTAATACCCGTAAGGAGGGTAATTCAACTTCAACAGGCAGGACTGCTTCCATACCATATACAAGCTGATACGGTGTTGCCCCAGTGGATGTCCTGATTGATGTGCGGTACCCATGCAAGGCAAACGGTAGCATTTCATGCCAGTCCTTGTATGTGACTACCATCTTCTGCACAATCTTCTTGATATTCTTATTTGCCGCCTCAACAGCGCCGTTCATCTTTGGCCTGTAAGGAGAAGAATTGTGATGTTGGATCTTGAAGTCCCGGCACAGCTCTGCCATCATTTTGTTGTTTAAATTGGAACCATTATCAGTAATGATTCGCTCGGGCACTCCATACCGACAGATGATATCTCTTTTCAGAAATCTGGCTACCACTTGTCTTGTAACATTTGCATATGAGGCTGCTTCAACCCACTTGGTGAAATAATCAATGGCGACCAGGATGAATCTGTGACCATTCGAAGCAGTTGGCTCAATCTTGCCAATCATATCAATGCCCCACATAGCAAAGGGCCATGGTGAAGACATGATATTCAAAGGATTGGGAGGCACATGCACCTTATCTGCGTAGATCTGGCATTTATGGCATTTCCTGGCGTAAGCACAACAGTCTGCATCCATTGCGATCCAGTAATAGCCCGATCTTAACAACTTCTTAGCCATGGCATGCCCTCCAGCATGGGTACCAAAAGATCCTTCGTGCACTTCATGCATCAGCAAATCTGCTTCCGTCTTGTCAACACATCTGAGGAGTACCATGTCAAAGTTCCTTTTGTATAAAGACCCATCAGTGTTCAGGAAGAAACTACCAGCAAGCCTTCTCAAAGTCTTCTTATCATTGGAAGATGCCCCAGGTGGGTATGTCTGATCCTCCAAGAAGCACTTGATGTCATGGAACCAAGGCTTATCATCTTTGACAACTTCTGCTGCAAATACATATGCTGGTCTATCAAGTCTGGATACTGAAATCTGGGGTACAAAGTTAGCAGCTTGAACTTTGATCATGGATGAAATGGTAGCAAGAGCATCCGCAAACTGATTCTCGTCTCGAGGGATATACTCAAGCTTGACTGTTGTAAAGAAAGTCAGTAACCTTCTTGTATAATCCCTGTAAGGTATCAGATGATCTTGGTGGGTGTACCATTTCCCGTTGGTTTGATTGACTACCAAAGCTGAATCTCCGAATACGGTCAATGTCTTGATCCTGAGGTCGATGGCTTCCTCAAGACCCATAATGCAAGCTTCGTATTCAGCTTCGTTGTTAGTGCAGTTGAAAGTGAGTTTTGCCGAGAAAGGCATGTGAACCCCCTTTGGTGAAATGAGTATTGCACCAACACCACGGCCATTCATGTTAACAGCCCCGTCAAACATCATAGTCCATTCTTCTTTCGGGTCAGGCCCTTCAGTGTGAATAGGCTCTTCGTGATCTTTTGCTTTAATGAACATGATGTCTTCATCAGGGAAGTCAAACCTCATAGGCTGGTAGTCATCAATGGGTTGCTCAGCAAGATATTCAGATAGTACACTGCCCTTGATGGCTTTCTGAGATGTGTACTGTATGTCGTATTCTGTGAGAATCATCTGCCATCTTGCAACCCGTCCGGTAAGAGCTGGCTTCTCGAAAATGTACTTAACTGGATCCATTTTTGAGATTAATAAGGTAGTGTGGGTCAACATATACTGTCTCAGTCGGCGAGCAGCCCACGCTAAAGCACAGCAAGTTTTCTCGAGCAGTGAATAACGTTGTTCACAGTCGGTAAACTTTTTGCTTAGGTAGTAAATTGCATACTCTTTTCGACCAGACTCGTCATGCTGGCCCAGCACACACCCCATCGACTCTTCTAATACTGTCAAGTACATAATCAAAGGTCTTCCTTCAACTGGAGGCATAAGGATTGGAGGTTCTTGCAGATATTCCTTGATCTTGTCAAAGGCCTTCTGGCAATCTTCGTTCCACCTGACCGTTTGTTCCTTTCTTAGCAGCTTGAACAAGGGTTCACAGGTTGCTGTGAGGTGAGATATGAACCGTGAGATGTAGTTCAATCGACCTAAGAACCCTCGAACTTCTTTCTCAGTTTTCGGTGCAGGCATTTCTTGAATAGCTTTGACTTTATCAGGGTCAACCTCAATCCCCTTCTCGCTTACAATAAAGCCCAGCAATTTACCGGATCGCACCCCGAATGTGCATTTGTTGGGGTTCAGCTTCAATTGATACTTCCTCAGACGCTTGAATAACTTGAGCAGATTTACCAGGTGATCTTCCTCTGTAAGGGACTTGGCGATCATATCATCCACATAACATTCTATTTCCTTGTGGATCATATCATGGAATAATGTCACCATAGCCCGTTGATATGTGGCACCAGCATTCTTCAGCCCGAATGGCATTACCTTGTAACAGAACGTGCCCCAGGGTGTAATGAATGTTGTCTTCTCCATGTCTTCAGGTGACATCTTGATCTGATTATATCCTGAAAATCCATCCATGAAGGAGAATACCGAGAACTGAGCCGTGTTATCCACCAATACGTCAATGTGAGGTAATGGGAAGTCATCTTTCGGGCTGGCTCTGTTCAGATCCCGGTAGTCAACACACATTCTTACTTTGCCGTCCTTCTTAGGCACAGGTACTATGTTAGCAACCCACGGTGGATAGCTAGTCACAGCAAGGAACCCGGCGTCCCATTGCTTTTGTACTTCCTCCTTGATTTTCATAGCCATGTATGGGCGAGTTCGGCGCAGCTTCTGTTTAACTGGTGGGCATTCTTCCCTCAGAGGCAGCTTGTGCACAACTATATCGGTATCCAACCCTGGCATATCTTGATACGACCAAGCAAACACATCAACATATTCTTGAAGCAGATCTATCAGTTGTCTCTTCACTGAGTCTTGCAGGCAGGCCCCGATTTTAACCTCTTTCACGTCTTCGTCTGTACCAAGATTAATCACTTCAATCTCCTCCTGATGAGGAGTGATGACCTTTTCCTCTTGTCTCAACAACCTGGCTAGCTCTTCAGGAAGCTCATACTCTTCATCAACCCCTTCATCAGCTTGATTGATTGGATTGTCAAAGTCATACGATGTCATAGCCGTGCTGTTGTCGGTGCAGTCTGGAAGGCACTCTCTGCAAGGGTTAAGTTTGTTCATTTTAGTGATTGATTTTAATCTTGCTTTAGAAAAAAGTGAAATGAAGTTATCATTTTTAAAACACCGCCATTTATTTTTGTACAAAAAGAAAAAAAATGGAAAAACAGTGAGCAGAAAAGAAAAAGACTCGTTTGCAAAAAGATGTCTGATATTTCATTAATTTAATCTTGTTTGCACAAAAGTACAGATGGCCCTGGTTACAAAATGAGTCTTGTCATCTTGGGCAAGATGCAAGACTTGGATGCATGCTATAAAAAATACAGGAAATAATAATTACTCTGATCGAGTAACTCTTATAATTTCCTGGGAAGACCAGTTCGAGACACTGCTCCCCGGGATCTTCGGACGAATCCAATTCTCCAGATTGCGCTCCTCTTCCAGCTCGTCTTCCAGACAGTTGATAGCATCGGGGGTAAGCATCCCCCCACTGACAAAACCAGGCTCTGCAGCAGCCTTTGCTTGATGTTGAGTTGGTCTGTAACCCAACCCAAATTTGTCCTTCTTCTCTTCCACAGCTAAGACCTTGCCCCAGCCTTGGGCAGTTCCTTCTTCAACAACCTTCCGGGCTTGTTGGTAAGATGACATTGGAGTACCAGATACAGCAGATGCTTCATTGACATTCAAGGCTTCAAAACCTTGGCTCATTGTTTCATGGATCTCTCCATCCATCTCAATGTATTTATAAGTAGCCAGATGGCTAACAAAAATGTCCTCCTCTCCACAGATTGTGACAACTTGACCTTCCCACTCAAATTTTAACTTTTGGTGAAGGGTAGACGTTATTGCGCCAGCGGCGTGAATCCAGGGTCTACCCAACAAACAGCTGTAGGCGGGCTGAATGTCCATCACATAAAAGATAGTTTTAAAGGTCTGCGGGCCAATTGTCACAGGCAGCTCAATCTCTCCCAGAACCGATCTCTTAGAACCATCAAAGGCTCTTACTACCAGGTTGCTGGGCCTCAATGCCAATCCATCATATTCAAGCTTCACCAGAGCCTTCTTTGGTAAGACATTCAGGGAAGAACCTGTGTCCACCAGCACATGAGAAAGGACAGCTCCTTTGCATTCCATGGTTATGTGCAAGGCTTTGTTGTGGTTGCGGCCATCCACTGTCAAGTCAGAATTGGTAAACCCTAGCCCATTGCTAGCAGTAACATTTCCAACCACGGTTTCCAACTGGTTGACAGTTATCTCCTCAGGCACGTAAGCTGCGTGCAGGACTTTAAGTAGTGCATTCCGATGGGCTTCGGAGCACATAAGCAGTGAGAGGATGGAGATTTTGGATGGTGTCTGGTGAAGTTGATCCACAATTTTATAATCACTCTTTTTGATGATCCGCATAAACTCATCAACTTCCTGATCAAATGGAGTTTTCAGGGCTTCTTTGGCAGCTGGATCTTCCTGCACCGGGCCTTTTCCTTTTGCCTTGGCAGCAGCTTCTGCTTCGGCTGTAGGTCTTTGAACTTGTGAAGCAAAGAGACGTCCTCTTCGAGTGAAGCCTCCGCCTCCCCCCACATTATCTACCTGTGGTGCAGGTGTTGATGTTTCAAGAGTGATTCTTTTTCCTTCGCAGTACACGTCGGAGCCATAGTGCCAAGGGATGGCCCTATTGCTTTCATATGGTACCGGTCCAGGCACCGTGACAGTGACTGGACTGATTGCTGCTGCTGAAGGGACTGTAATTGTTTGTGGATCATAAAAGATTGTAACTGGTGCTCTGGTGGGAGCAGCACCTTCTGAATGGTAGACGGAATTATTCTCAGGATCGTAGAATATGGTAACAGTGGAGACATCTTCATGATTGATTGCTGGTGTTGTAGGAGGTACTGTTGGAAGGACTGTTGTTGTTGTTGATGGAGATTCGAAATGGAATGAAGCTGAAGTTGTAGCAGGAGGAACTGTTGTAAACTGATCACTTGGGAGAACTGATGAAGTACTTGCTGATGGTGCTGATGAATTGTCGGGAACAATAGTTGCTGCAGTTGTAGGAGGGTCTGAAACCGTTGTTGATGACGTCGCCGGATTTGTCGGGAATGATGTAGTGATCTGGAGTAGGCCACTCTGAATAAGGCTGTTGATACCATTCCTCAGGTCCTCACACCCATTCCATGAAATATTGCAATAGGGACACCCTAGCTCACACCCTGGAAATATTTGGTTTTCACGGAGTTGAGCTTTGATTTCCACCAATGGTGTCCTGATCTGATCCACACTAGTTATTAAATAAGACGGTTGGTCTTCTTCAATAGCATTAATTCGGGGACCACCATGGTTTGGCATTGGGTTTTTATTGACATTGGGCGGAGGTGCAAAATTCAGAGCTTTGGAGTCTACCAAGTCTTGTACCTTCATATGCAGAGCTCTGCATTTTTCTGTACTGTGACCAGGTGCGTTGGAATGAAAAGCACACCTAGCATTAGAGTCATAGTTTCTTGGTAGACTGTTGGGATCCGGAGGTGCCAACGTTCTTAGCTCAACTAGGTTGAGTTTCAGAAGTTGTGGCAGCAAGGCAGCATATGGCATTGGGATCGGGTCGATCACTCGGTTAGCTTGGGATGGCCTCTGTTGGAATGGCCTCTGTTGATTGTTGTTGTTGGAGTTGTTGTTGAAGTAGTTTCTTGGAGGATACTGATTCTGCTGATACTGAGGTTGTTGTTGGAAGTTTTGTTGCGGAGGTTGATAGACTGGCTAAGGATGTGCTGGAGCAGGGATAGTAACTGCTGCTATTGTCCTTTGAGCATATTGGGGCCTACCCCTGTTGGTGTGAATGGCATTAGTCTCGCCGGTTCTTCTCGGGCCTGCAAAAGGCTTTCTTGCACTACTGGACGAGCTTGCACCGTTGTCTGAGATCTTTCCCATTTTTAACAGGCTTTCAATTCTCTCCCCAGCAATGACAACATCTGCGAAGCTGGTGGAAGAGAAAGCAGCCAACCTGTCAATATACGTTCCCTGGAGAGTGTTCATAAACATGTCTGCCATTTCTCTCTCAGACATTGGTGGTTGAACAGCAGCAGCCAGTTGCCTCCACCTTTGAGCATATTCTCTGAAGCTCTCCCTAGATGATTGTGACATTCCCATTAAGAGAGTCCTGTTGGGTGCCATATCTAGATTATACTGATACTGTCTGATGAAGGCTTCTGCCAGGTCCTTCCAGCATCTTATAGTTGCTCTTGTCAGATGGGAATACCATTCCCTAGATGCTCCAGTCAAGCTATCTTCAAAATAGAACATCCACAATTTCTCATCCATTGTATAGGCCTTCAGCCTTCCCAGAAATGATTGCAAATGAGTCCGGGGGCATGAAGTCCCATTATACTTTTCGAAACATGGAGGCTTGAACTTATGGGGGATCCTGACCCCTTCTACCAAACCCATGTCCATGACGTCGAAACCCAAAGAATTTTGAGATTCTAAGGACCTCAACTTCTCAGCTATCTCTTCCAACCGTCTATCATATGTTTCCTCTCCAGCACCCATTACTGTATACTGGTCCTCCTGAGGGTCTTCCTGAAGTACTCTGGCTGCAGTGGCTGTCCCTTGAATGTTGACTGGGATGTTAGCCTCTGGATGGAGATGTGGGCCAAACACAGGGGGGGTAACATGTGGTTGCACCCTTTCATTATTACTGGTGCCTGCAGTTCCCACATGAGGCTCCTCTTGATTTTGCCTCTCCACCATGGCCCTCAGTCTCTCCTGGCTCTGAGCCATGTTGTTCATAACCTCCATGAACTGCGTCATCTGCGTTCTCATCTCTAACCTTTCGTTTGCCATCTGGTTTCTGACCTCCGTAAGGTCTTGTTGCATCTGATCCATCTGAATTCCCGGAAGGTTGTTTCTAGTTGGGTACCTGTGAGGCCTGTTGAGAGGAAATACCCGGCGGCGAGCAATAATTCCTGAACATCACAACAGAGGTTAGCAACAACAAAACAAAAACCTACAAAACAAACAAGAGGGTTAGCATGCAATGCAGTTATGCTTATTTGTTCTCAAGGTATCCGGTTTGGCCTTCAGTTTTGACCCTTCCAGACCCTTGAAGATGATGCTGTTGAAGTTGCTTTTGATGTGAACCCCAACACAAATATATTACAAAGGTGAAATAATACAATTTGTTCATTTTACAACACAAACCCTCAAAGGGGCCAAAATACATCACAAAAAGCAAAAGTACATGGAAAAGGAACAACAACAAGTAAATGATCAAACTCCAAGGCCAAACTCATCCTCACGAACTTCCTTGAGAAGTGCTTCGGTCACAGGATCAGCCGGATGCTCCGTGAGACTTCTGATGAGAAGGTTTCTTGTTGCAACAGCTGCAGCCAACTTCCTGCTCTGACTTTGGTCCTTAGACCTCTTCAATCCTGCTTTGATTTTCAGCTCTGATATCTCCTCCTGGGCTGCTGCCAGGGCTTTTTCCATCTGCTCCATCTTGTCTTGAGCTCTCTTGTCTCCTAGAGTACGGGCCTCAGTGATCCGGACCCACCTGGCCTGACTTTCCTTTAAATACAAGTCTGTTCTTGCTCTTTGGAACTGGGCTTCTTTACAAGCATTCTTCAGAATTTGCTCACCAGCTTTGGACTTGTTGATATAATCTCCAGACTTCTCAATCTTGGTCAAGTGTTCTACCCTCAACTTCTCCAATCTCTCAATTTCCCTCACACCTTCACTCCTCTCCCGGAGGGTCTTCTGCAAGGCTTGAGTTAACTTCTCATTTCTTTCCTTCAAGCTTTCAAACTCCTCCAAACTGATAGTGGCAGGGGGTGGTGCTGAAGATGACTCAGGCATGTCTTCTATGGTAAAGGGCATTCCAGAGAATTGGGCCCTAGCATGGGACCACTCATAATATTGGACTGATGCCACATTATTGCACTTCCCCAGAATGGTGATTCCCTTAGTCTGAACATTATCCCAGGCCCAGGCAGCCTGCCTAACAACAGCCAAACTAATCTTGTTCTCAAAGTAGAGGGTCTCCACCAAATCTTGTTCCCTAGGAGTATGGACCAGTGCATAGCCCAATTGCCTTCTAAACAGCAGAGGGTTGTAATTGATACTTCCCTTAACTCCTATTAAGGGCACATTGGGAAAGTGCCCACAGCTTGTGATCATATCTCTGCCCTTGGTGCTCTGAGTACACCATCTGATATCTGCTGAAGTTAGGACAGTGAGTCTCTTAGCCCAGTTGCTTTGCTGATGAGGATTTAGAAATGCATCTGTCCTGGGTAGATGCCTGAGAAGCCAAGCATGGAATAATGGAGCACAAATCCTCACTAATCTTCCCCTCTGCTTCTCATTTCTCTGATGGACTGAGTAATAGAGATCACCCAGTAAAGTTGGCACTGGGTTCTTCAGGATGAACAAGTGGATTGCATTCTTGCTAATGAAACGGGGCTCATCTGCAAACAACACAATTCCATATACACTTAAGGCCAACAGAGCACAAACAGCCCTCCACTCCCCCAAGGAGGCTTTCAAACTAGCTTGAGAAATCAGGAAGTCCAGATGAAATCCAGGGATCCCAGCCTTAGAGGTCATATGCTGTTCAATCAAAACAGGCTCCAGATACAAAGCTTTTGCTACCTCTCCATTGCTAGGAAAGACCATTTCAGGGTTGAAAGGGATTTCCCTCTTGATAGGCAAACCAACCAAATATGAGTATTCTTCCAAAAGAGGACCCAACTAAAAGTCCTGAAAGGTGAAACATCTCAATGGGGGGTCATAGAACTGAATGCAGGTGTGGATGAGGCTCCTCTGTGAAGGGTCCAGATCCATAACCATGTCCAGTATATCTCCATAACTCTCCCTGAACAAGGGCATGTGATCTGGAGTGATCAGGGTTTGGATCCTCCTGATGTCTGACAAGTCTGGTTGGAAGAAATGATAGGTGATGTTGCTTTTCTTTGGAGCCATGATGCTGAAGACTGAGTAGGATAAGTGCTGATGAAGATGCTGAGGGGTGGGCCACTGACTGGCTAGTGCAAGTAACTGAAGTATGCGGCTGACAAACTGAAGCAAGTGCTGGTGGAGATAGGTCAATATAGCAGATGGGGTCAAAACCAAAACCAGATGAATATGGATACCCTGAAACACAAATAAGCAAATGTTAATATGATGCAATGAGTATGTATGCAAAATGAAATGCAAGGGTTTGTGACTGAGCTGGATCTGATTAACTGCCTTGGTATAGATCCATGTGTGTTCAAGAATTCCAGGTGGAGGTCTAAAAATCCAGTAACCAGGGTGGGGGACTCAAATAAAGAGCCACAAGTCCAGGGTTTTAGAATCACAAGAACTATCCAACATGGAGCATTCTTAACAAAGTCAAAGTAACAGGGTATTCTGAGGTCAAGGTACCTGCAAACCTGTAAACAGCCCAACCCCCTCACAGGTGGTGATCTAGAACAAGGATCCTCAGACTTGGATCCGTTATGAGAAGTGTAAACACTTCTAACCCGGAGGTACAGTGTTTACAATAACCATAACAATTCCTCCTCTAATTCACCTCAGTTTCTGAAGGTCAATACTAAAAGGTCATCCAGACTTAGCAGGCTTCCCAGATAGCCCTAGCATTGCAGGAAATCTGCAACACAGAGTTCTCAAGAAGAAACCCATATCTGAACCGTGTTTCATATTCCCGCACCAGACCGAAATGGAATGGGAAAGAATATGATTCACTCTAGCCTAGGTGTCACTCAGGTCCCAGGTATAGGACCTTAACTCTCAATGAAATACCCACCCACCAAAGAAAAACCAGATCCGGCCAGCACAGTATGACAGTATGAAAAATATAAAGCTATAAAGAAAGCAATAAATCAACTGTACATAAAGCAATAAACAAAAATAAATACAAGCACATACAAGCACATAACACCCCAGTAAACACAAATCAAACAAGCGCTAGGAGGAACCCACAAAAAGAACCAGAAGCCCTGGTTGCAGTATAAGGTTCCCCAGCAGAGTCGCCAAGCTGTCGCTCCCGACAAATGACACCGGATCATATAAAGGTACAGACGCGAACGGTCGGCGAGAGGGAACAGTGAGAACACACAGCCGTGAACTCACTGGAGATGAAAAGAGTCGCCAGCTAGGCATTTTTATCCCGGAGGAAAGGTAATGCTGCATAGACCTAGAAAGAGATGGATAAGACGGTTGCGAACCAGAGAGACTGAGAAAGGGGGTTGGTTACAATCTGGGAAGGTATTAGCACCCAGATTGTCCGCCGTACTCGACGGGATCCACGCTTAAAAGATTTGTGTTTTAAAGGGGTAGTGTCAGTGCAATTTGTGTGTAAAAGAGCTGGAAGGCAATATGTACAGGCGTCAGTGTGAAGTGTATAAGTGATGTGAAGTATGAAAGTGTCAGTGTAAGAACAGGAATAGGATGCTCAAGATCATGAGGCTTAAAGAATATAGCTGGAAGGAGGGGGAATAGACAGAGACTTTTGTTCGATAACTGTTAAGTTATGCCTACGTATCCTCTCGTGCAATGAGGAAGTCAGAACACCGTAGTTCGACCCAAAGAGACTGAAAGGTGAATTGACTTGTGAACTGCTTACTTGCCTATGCTCAAGTGTATGATCTGTCTGGCACAGATGCAAACTGTCTTGCATTAGACGGAAGAAGCAAGTTCTCGATTGCGAGTGAAGATGATGAGAAAAGAATCCCGGAGGAGACGATTATTGTTTGTTTTTGAGTTTTCAGTCTTTTATTGTTTTTGGATTTTGTCATAAGTTAATGGGCTTAAGTCTAAACCAATGGATTTAGTAAACTCATCACATCTTCCCTCTGATTAGGGGTAATGAGAGTACCTTAAGTGTGAAGTCAGATTCTCACACTTAATCACCTTTGGTGTAGGATTAAGATCATTAACCTACTTGTGATTATTTTTGGTGTTTTTGTTTAGTGTTGAGTAATGAGGTTAAGCCATAATCAAGGATTAAACAGACTCATTACACCATCCTAAAAGAAGGATAATAGATGAGAATGTTTAAGCTGGGGAAGACTCCTCAACTTAATCCATGATTAGGGATTAAACCCATGACAAAACAAGCCTTTATTAAGTGGATTTTAGATTAATGATATGATGATGAAGTGTTTTTTATGATTTATAAGACAACTTGAGGGGGACTTGTCCATTAACACTAGGGTTAGTCCTTCTTAACCACTTAAGGAAGAATTAGAACCCTAATGCAAGGCCCAAGTTACAAGTGTAATGTCTTGAAAATTATTATATGGATTGATTAAGAGATTTAAACACCTTAAGGGTTTAATACTTAGGATTAAAGTTATACACTCCATCCTAAGAGAAGGATGCAGGCATAAGCTTAATCACAAAGTCTTAAAGCCTTTAGGGTTTAGTCCCTGATTATGAGATGAGAAGAGAAGACTCAAAGAGAGGCACAAAGGTAAAACTATGGGGGGACTAATCAAAACCCTAATTCATTGTCATGCTTGGTTGGTCCTAAGGTTTGTGAGGTTTGCAAGAACAATCTTCAGAGGAGCCACCAGGAAGCAGAAGAACAGGATCAAGAGAAGCAAAGTGACTTGCTTCATTCAAGAAGTCAAGTCACTTGAAGAAAGAAAGTGGGAAAGAGAAGAATGAGCAAGCTCAAACTCAAACACAAACAAAAATGCAGCAATGGATGCAAGAGAGATGAAAAGAAAAGTTATGAGAAGTGAAGGCAAATCCACTTCTCAAGTTTACTTACCACCTGCAATGTTAGAAAGAAATGCAATGCAATGCAAGATGAGATGAAATGATATGATGCTAAGCAAAACCAGAAGCATGTTGAGGATGATTATGATGTTATGAGGTGCTGCAAACATGAGGCAAGACAATGGAGATGTTCATACAAGGTTATGAATGCAAATGATGCAAGCTAAGGAGCATGAACAAGCATGAAAAGTTATGAAACATACAAGACAAATGACATGGCAAACATGAGATGCAATGATCAAAGATGCTTCCTATATGTCTTAAGATGTCAAATGAATCATAAGAATGCACAAAATGCAAAGACAAGTCATGTTATGCAAGAGAATGCAAGAAGGATGCAAATGAAAGCCCAAATTAGGGTTCATGGATCAAACATCAAACACAAACCAAAAACAGAAGCAAACCTCATGATAAAAAATGGAAAATGACACCCAAAGAAACCCTAGGCCTATGATGAACCACTGCCCAAAGGGGAACTCTCAACTCTCAACCAAACTCAAGATATGAATTTTACAAGTTATTAGGGTTTTTTAGGGTTCTTAAAAAAACAAATGCCAAACAATTTGAAAATGCAAGAACAATTCATGGCCTTTTTATCCTAGAAACTACATGCTAAACACAAAACAATGCAAGAAGAACCAATGTCTCAACCTTCTTCAAAAGGCAGAAATGAATTTTCAAACATGTGATCAAAATAATGCATAAAAAATGATTTAATTCAATGAAAAACTCTTAAAATGCATCAAGATCAAAAAAGAAATTTGGTTTGAAGGTTGGACAATGTTTCTAAATGTCTTAGAACAATTCATGAATTTTTTGGTGATTTTTAAATACCTAAAAGTATTTTTAATAAATTAATTTTCATTAATCAATTAAAAATAATCTTTTAAATATTTTAAAATACTTTTTAAAATGATAAAAATAAAATAAAAATGTTTTTGTGTCATAAAAATTATTAAAACTTTAAGGAAAAAGTTTCATAATTTTTATGAATTTTTTACTATTTTTAATAAATAATGCAAAACAAATGAAAGAAAATGAAATAAAAAATGAATTAATCTGATTTAATGAGAAGTCAAACAATCCAACGCTTGAGGTTCAAACTGGCCAGCGCGCGCATTGACTTGGCGCCTTATCTCACGGCTCAAATTCAAACTTGTTAATTAATGCTTAAAACCCTAATCCCACCGTTAATTACTTTCAGATGACCGGAACAGTGTTCCGGTCATCTTCTCCGTTCACCCCAAACTTCAAACTCCTTCAAAACGCATCTAAAACGAAATCTAAAAACACAGAAATGATTCCCACTCACTCACGAATCAAAACCCTAAATCAAAACAAATTTATCATTCATAAAACGGCTGAATCGAATCAATCTATTTCTAGGGCAAAAAGTTTCAGAAGCATGGTAAACTCTCATCTCTCCACCATTTTCAAAACCAAAGGCACATTCATGATCAGGAAGACATATAGAACAGATTAGGAACTTAAAAAGTGATTTCTGGAAAAATATTTCTTGAGCTACCTGAGATTCGAAGCTTTTAACTCAGCTACTTTCTGACCTCCTCTCTTGGTGAAATCCACTCTACTTGGCCTCCTGATGATCCTTGAATGCTTAGGAAGAGTTTATGTTGGCTGGATGAAGAGTTTGAGTAACTTCTGCTCAAGCTCAGTTGAACATGGCAATGGTGATTCAGGTTGTTTCTGGCAAGGGTGAAGGGTTGTTTGTGGTCCAGATGATGAGTAGAGAAGGTTTATGGAGTTTGTTTGGGTGTTTGTGAGCTGTGGAGAGAGTTTCGAATGAAACTGCAAGTTGGAGTGAAAATGGTGAAGTGGTGTTATGGCTTGCTTCAGGCTTGGTTCTTGGTTGCTTTTGACTCAATGAGACATGGTGAGATGATTGGTGAAAATGGTTTTGATGTTTGAAGTCTGGACAGAGAGATTCGAAGAAGTTTGCAAAAGGGAGGTTTTTGTGTATGTGATGAATGTGTGAGCTTCAGCCTTGCTTGAAGTGCGTTATGGCCAGCAAATTGTCCACATAACTCTCTCTCATTGGTCAGTTGACAAGACATGTGCTTTATTGATTGGTAAGGCAACTTTTGCAAAAAGTCAAATAATGTGTAAGAGAAGCATGGCTCATGATCTTGGCAAGTACATGGCATGGGCTGCGCAGCAAAGGGTGAGGTGAGAGGCTAGCCAAAGTCAGCATCCAATGTCATAGTTTGTAGGAAGTGAAATGAGTGGTTTTGCAACTTGTTGCTTTATGGTTCCCATGAAAGAAAATCTTGTTACATGAACCAAAACATGAGCAAACTTGATCCAATTCTGATTTTTAGGACTTAGAGAATGTTTGTGTAATGGTTTGAAATGAATTAGAGGTCACATGATGCATTGGTTCAAGGTTTTGCAAAATTTCCATTTGGTGCATAACTTGAATTTTAGTGATTTTAGCCAACTTTGCATTGCCATAACTTTTGATCCAAGAAGAGTTTGATCATGTTCTTGTACTTTTTGAAAAGGGAAAGATGAGATCTACAACTTTCATGACCAAACTTTTTCCATTTGAAGCCTATTTGGATCAAGAATCATGGCTTGAAAAATGACCTAAAATGGTGCATTCTTGAAAAGTCAACTATGCCCAAAAAGTCAACATTTGCAAAAACCCTAAATTCTTGATTTCTATGAACTTCAATCTTCTTCCATGATCAAATAAAGACCATATACACTCAAAATGATGAAGATCACCCATTGGTTGGGTCATTGGGGGCCTCAGATGCCCTGATTTTGCACTGACTTGTCTGAAAAGTCAACTCTTGACCAGATGACTTCCCCATGGAATTTCTTCATGAAAATTGATATGCATACTACCTATACCATATAGAGATCAATGGAAACAAGAATGACCAAAAAAAAAAAAAAAAAAAAAAATGGGGTTATGGCCTCTGAAACCAAAACCCTAATTTTCAGTCAACTGTGCAGTTCAACCTGGCTCTGCATCCACTCAAACCCTAGTTCTTGTGATTCCTCTGCATTTTTGACTTTGAGGAGATGAAATATGATATAAGAACACACATGGACCCCTTTGAGTTGATTAGTTGCCTTTGGAGTGGCTCAAGAGGCTTTGGGATTGCTCAGATCACAAACCCTAGGTGCAGATGCCTTGAAAGCTATGCAGTGAATCAAAAATGAGATGTGAGATGATATGTTTGTGTTTATGCATATGAGATGATCACAAGCCATGGTGTGAATGGGTGAGGGCAAATTTGGGGTGTTTACAATATTCACCATTTTTCTTTATTAATCCATTTCAAAAGATTTGTTTATCCCAAAAGCCCATTATATCCTTCTCATAAAAATACCTTGAAAAAAAATTACTATATAAATTTCTTAAGGCCCTTATTGTTTTTCATAAAATGTGCAAAAATATAATAATAAATTGATGAAGAAAAGCCCTTGGCCCATTTCCCAGTCAATACGCATATCCTCAGCCAAAATATTTCCACAAGATGTCACGCCTTCCGTACTTCCAAGCCATGACTTCACTTCCTCCTTGCTCACACTTTCCCACATAAACATCAGCTTATCTACAGCCCACATGCTTCCAGCCTTTTGCATTTCAAGTCATCCCACGCGCCCATCAAACAAAGCTGCAACAAAAAAAAAACACAGCCATACCTCACAAGCCGTACGTAACAGCCTACACCACACATTTTCCATGTCTTCACACGCCAGCCCATGAACAACTTCCAGCCTCAACTTTAGTCACGCCTCCAAGCTACAGCTCTAACCAAGACTCCAAAGCCTAAAGCAGCTTCACCTCACAACCACACCAAACAGACCTCAAACAACATCAAACTTCCCAAGCCGCATACAAATCGTCCAAGCCTCGCCGCAACGCAAACACAAGCCAACAATATCACAAATGAAACAGGCCCACTTCACAGCATCACGCACAAAAACCAGCCGAGACTTCACGCCGCACGCATCCTGCACGAAATCAAAACGCAATGCCAAAACAATTAAAACGCAGAGAAATTGAAGATGAAGCACGAAAATTTCGTGACTTGCAAAAACACGGAAGGCAACCTTCAAATCCATTTTCAAAATCTCACCCTTTCCCTCTATTTAAGGAACTCACTTCTCTCTCAATTGATAAGCTTGATAGCCATAGCAATACCCTGTCAAAATCAATTTCAAGCTTCAAATCCATTCATCTTCTTCATCTTCAATCAACCATTCTTCCTTCAAACCCTCCCATCATCTTCATAGCTTCAAAGCACAAATTAAATTTCAGATTTCATTTCACCATAAACCTTTCATTAATCCACCTCTCAAACAATCATCACGGAACAACAACAAGAGAGAAAATCGAGAGTGAGCAAAAGAGAGGAAGAAAGAAGAGAGAAGGAGATTCGCGAGTGAGAGAGAGGGATTTTCGACTTGTTGTTGTGCGGCTTCGAAATTAATGGTGAGGATGATGTAAATTTTGTTCGTCGCCTTGAGAGATGGTCTTGCTTTGCATATGTGTTTGCGCCGCCGTGCGTTGAAGAAGAAGAAGATGTTCTTCTGTGTTTTTATTTTTTCGTTTTGTTTCATTTGTTTTCATAGCTTCTTGTTTAAAAAAAAGATATGGATTGGGCTTGACACAGTGAGCTTGATTTCTTACCGCCACCTCATTGTTACGAATCTCCCCTCCCTTTAGCTTTTTTATCATTTTTTTTATTATTTCTTACCTTTGTTTTTTTGAAAAAAAAGGAGAATGATTTTGGTTTCTTTTAACAATATTCTTTTAGAATATTAATATTTGTTTTTTTAGAGGAAAAAGGCTTAGAAAAATATATTTTAGTAAAAAAGATTTAGAAAAGTTAATTTAGAAAAGATTTTTTTAGAAAGAGAGTTTTAAAAAATATTTCAATTTCTTTTTATGGACTACTTTTAGATCCATTTTCTTCATCTTTTTATTTTTGGTCGATGACAATCTCCGATTTGTGATTGTTGATTTCCGATAGGTTTAATCTTCGTTATTTCAAATCTATGGATGAATGATCATTTGGATCATTCTCCATACTTTGAGATCGTGATAGGTTGCTTTTCGATAAATTCAACGAAAATCTCGATTAAGATTAGACCATTACCTTTTTCTTTTAGTGTGGCATGTTTTCGGAGAACGATCCATAATATCGTTTCTCTAACATGTATTAACACGAATATTTTCTACTTTAATTAGTGGTGGCCGGCCTCATTTGTAGGGTAATTACTCCGTAAATTACTCGGCGATTGCTTAACATAGACCTAAAGTTCATCATACCACTTATATTGTAAATATAATAATAATGTGAATATAATAATCCGTTTAAATTTAATCTCTCGCACCTTATCCTCTTTATTTCAATTTCTTGTTCCCTATCTCTCTTATTATGCTTATTATACTATATCATTCATCATATTGATTATTGTTTATATTATATTGCTTGTGATTTTTCTTTTGTCCATTTGGACACAAAAACATTAATAAAGGATTAAACATCTAAAAAATTGGTGACTTTAATTTCGGACTATGGTTACTATCCTTAGCATTGGACTTGGACATTGGACTTAGATTCTAGGATCATCCCTTTTCTCAAGTTGTTATGGATGGAAGACTTTGGCTCCGATTGAATTCACTTGTTTATGAAGACGGAAATCCAATTGTTTCAAGAATGCTTGCCATATGGTTTGATCGTTCTTCCTTTAGCTTTTATTTTTCAAGTCTTAGGATAGTCCCTTCATCTCTTCCCATCTTCTTCAATTTTCAAATCTTCTTTGTTTTCAAACTTCAAACATTTTTGCAATCAAACCTTGACTTCGGTCATGTGCTTTTACCTTTTCATTTCATTTCCTTAAATAAATGATAAACCACATAAGCATATCGAAACTTCCTTCTCAAAAACTTTAAAACATTCACAACTCATTCAATTGATTTTGTGCCCTCGTGCACGTTTTCTTTTAACCATTTTTTATGTTTAGATATGATTCATTCTTTCTAGCAGAATTATTCGCTAAAGAATGACGACTTATCTTTACATTTTAAAATCAATTCAACTCATTTGCCTTTTCACAATTTGTACCACGAACTACGGGGTTTTGATCTCGCATTGCACTTTGTGGGTACGTAGGCATGAGACGTTCGTCTCTTCAAACACCAAAATCTTAAAAAACATTCTTCTTCTCATCTCTTCAATTTTTTTTCAAGCAAACCATTTCAAACCAAAAATCCAGTAAATATTTCAAAGGGTTCCCGTGGAGTACCACGGACAAGTCGGGTGCTTAAAACCTTCCCGATTTGTAACCAATCCCCATACCCATTCTCTGTTTGATTCTTTTAGCTTTTTAGCTTTTAAGATTCTTTAAGGTTTTGTTCGTTCTTTTGCCTTTTTTCTTTTGGAAATAAATAAAAGCGCGGTGGCGACTCTGTGTATATTGATTAAGTTAATCAATAGCTTACACTCATGATTTTACTGCTACACCTAGCAATGGCGCCAAAAACTTGGTCATGACTTCCTGAGTCTAACGGTTACTAACTGCTAGTGCATAGTCTATCGCGTAGTAATAAAAGATATCGATCCCATAGAGACTCGATAATCAACCTAGTGTAGTCGGGTGTTGCTATGTTTAGCTAAGGCGAGCGGTGTTTTGGGTTTTAAAGGGTTAAGAATTAACTAAATTAAATTAATGTTATAAATTATCGTACGTAATTGATTTCACATTTGTGAATTCAATAGAGGGTCGGCTTGTTAAGGTTTATTAAGTTATCTCTTTGTAGAAACTCTCGGTCTAAAAGTCCTCGACTCACACTCTCGTGGTTTTGCCTAATACTATACTCCTAAGTTCAATTAGCGCTCTCGCTGTGTCAATTCAAGTTAGAAATACTTTTTGGAAACCTAAAGGTCCTAAAAGGTTTTAAAGCTCTCTCGTTGTGTTTAAAACTAATGCCCGATTTCAGCTATCCGATTATGATCTCACACTCCCGTGATCTTAATCCTAATCTTTTAGACTCTCTTACTCTCGTAACAAAAGTTAATTAAAACAAGAAATCGAAACCAGTTTATAACTTAATTTAAGGTTTTAGCCTAATTCTATCGAATTCGTTGTGGTTTATACAATTACATACCGATTAACGATTTAAGATGACATATTAAATAAAGAAAGGTAGAAGGAGAAAAATTGCATAATAGAAATAAATACGTTAATAAATAAATAAAATAACATTAAAACCAGAAACCTGGTTGCAATATCCTTGATCAACCAAACTTCGAAACTTGAAACGAAAATGAAAATGCAGTGGCTAGAAACAATAAAAATGGTGATATTTTCCTAATGGAGGAAACTATCACTAAGGTTAGGTAAAAGAAATAAAAACGAGTGTAATACTGAAAAATAAAGGCGAACTTCGAAGAATAAAAACGGTAGAAATTGGACGTCAAACGAAGCTCTCCCGCTCAAATGGCAGATAACTCTATTTATAGGCACTGTGTTAGGGTTTGTTGGGGAATAATAGGCTTGGACTCCGATTGGGCTTGAGACCGGGTTGCTTGGACTGAATGAACTAGGGTGAGGAGAATTCTATGTGTGACCGGAAAAATCTCTATGAATATTGACTTCTGTTACTTGTTGTTACGGTTTTCGCATTGCTGAAATATTAATATGAAACAAGCGTCTTATATTTGAGATAGGCAACTTAAGGATGAGACGAACAACTCAACTCCAAGTTGGGCGTCTGGGAAATGAGACGATCGTCTGGTTGCTGAAACGGTCGTTTGACAGCAAAAGTACATAAATGCATTATTCTGTCATTTTCCTTCTATTTTCCCTTGTTTCTTATCTTAAATGCTTCCTTTTTGTATTCTTGCCTCCAAATGACGTGTCTGATCGAATGTCTGCAAAATAAACACAATTTACGCATAATATCGTCCAAAACAAATAAATAAGCATGTTTATTAATTGGAAATCACATTAAATAATCGATATGAATTCGAGTTATCAGTCTATTAGTGAGGGAGCTACACGCCTCAAAGACTTAGATGCTAATGCCAATTTGCAGCTGTCAGGACCCTTTTGGCTGCTCTAGTTGTGGCTCAATGCTACGTTCAAAGACAACCTTCAAAATAAAGGAATAATTGATGAAGAATTAGTTGAAATCAAGGAGAGGAGGGTCGAAGGGACTCACCTGGTACAACTTACTCCTAGTGACGAAGGACAGACCCTTCGAGAAACTTTCTCTAGCTACATCAAGATGTTTACCAAACATTATGAATTCACTCCCAACATGGCACCCTTCGCTGAAAGGAAGTACTGTCCAGAATGGTTTATAAGGCCATTCCCTCCTTCATTTAAAAAACATCAAGTTGAGCCTGAGCTAATCTGGGAATCTTTCTTGGTTCCTCAAATGATAGTCCAGAAGTTGAACGTGGGAAGAGGCTTGGCAACCTTGATTGCTTACAAACCGAATCTTGTCTCTTGATAATTTTTCTTGGCTCAAACCTTTCCCAAATGTCTTTATGAAAAGAAGGGGCATGTCATTATTTACAATGCCAACTTCGATGACAAATGAGTTTCAGCTCAACTTGCTCGACATGCTCACAGAGCTTGACTCTCTCCTGTGTACTTTGAGCCCAGTTTCCTCTATACTCAAGAGTTTCAAAATTGGTGGTTGGAGTACTACCAAGAGTGATTCCTTGATGTCTCTGCCTTCTCACAATTAATTGATCAAGCTTTTGTTGATGTGCATGATAAGATCAAAAAAGGTAAATCTACCAACATCAAAGAGATTCAAGCCTTTCAGAAGTACTTTGAAATTTTCTATCGACTAGATTATGTTAGTCGAACAATTAGTAAGGTTGTTGTTACCTTGAAGGATTTTTTTAAATAAAATGAACAAGTTGAAAATCCCTTCAAACATTCCCCATGAGAGATGTTATTAAATGGATTTCGAAAATTTCCATCCCAAGATCCCTCGACTACCTACTACTGATTTTGGAGTGGCTCTTGTCCCTTCATTTCCAGACTGGTTTGTCTGTGGGGATTCCATAAAAATCATTCAACAGCAGTCTCAACCCAAAGCTCAGAGGGTGGTTGCGACTAAACATATACTGGACAGTTTCAAAGGACACCTTCATATAAGGATCGAAGACATTTACATAGAATCCAAAATATATGAAGGTTTGAGGCCTTCAATTTGTGTTCTTTATCTGACTACTTTGTCGCTCCATGGATTTCCATCTTGGTACAAACGCGAAAGTGGCGCGGCATATGAAGAGTCGTTAGCCAAACATTTTTATCCCGAAGGAAGGGTAATGTTGCACAAACCCGGAAGAAGGAGAAAGTAGGGTCTCGCGAACCAAAGAGAAAGGGTAAGAGAGTCGGTTACGAACTAGGAAGGTAGTAGCACCCCAAATCGCCCATTGTACCCGAAGGGATCCACGCTTGCTAGTACTATTTCAAAGGGTGAGGGTATCTGCCACTGCTGCTAAACTGGAACTGGAGAAGGAACGGGACTGGATGAGAAGAGAAAGCAGAACAATTTATGGAAAAGAAAGAATTGTGCTCGAATGGGCCCTACCCCACTGCCTATGTATCTCATCCGATATGATAATCAGAGCGACGTAGTTCCCCTAACTAGGGAGGAAATTGCTTGTGTTTTTGGGATTGAACTACTAATGTTTATGCTCAGGTGTTGCAAGCTCGTCTGGAATGAGTATGTTTACCGTCATGCAAGAGACAAGTTGAAGCGAGTTCTTTCGTTTGGAGTGAAGGAGGTGAGGAAATAATTCCCGAAGGAAAGACGCTTATTATTTGTTGAAAGTTTTTTAGCAGTATTTTATTTTGGAGTTTTGCGCATGAGAGTGTATTCAAGTCTTATTCAAAGGAGTGTGCACTTCTTACATCAATCCGAGATAGGGTGGATAATAAGTACACCTAAATATGGAGGAAATCCACATACCTAGTTCTAAAGATTAAGGCCTAAACACACTACCCTATTGTATTTATTAGATGTTTTTGTATTTTTTTGATGAAGAAGTGTTTTTTAGGTTTTATCCGTGAAGCATCCTCATGCTAAGTGTTGTACCCCAAAATTTGCCCTCATATCTTCAAGACCATATGTCTCAAGAGGTCTCCTAATGTTCATAAGATTCTCAATTGCTCAAAGGAATTCAAGGTTTCATTAAACAAAACCTCCTCATAAGCAATATATTTCAAATTAGCGTTTTGTGTTTCCCAAGGTAAATTGGAATTCCAAAGCCTCAATTGGACTTTCATGTTATCCCATATACTCCAAAGGATCCTCATGTCAAGTTTCAAGACTTTCCCTACAAGTTTGGCCAGTCAGATGCTCAGATGATCAATAATCAGTTAACTTGGGTAAAAAAGTCAACTATAGTCAACATACAGTCAAACTTCAAGAGTTTTGGTCAACATCAATATTATGAAGTAATATTCATTATTTGATCAAGGGTTGATCATGACTCATCAAGAAAACCTCAAATTCATCACAAGGCAAAAGTTACTAAATTAGAGTTTCTTAACAAGAACGTCAATTGTACTTTGACCAGACCTAACTTTCACATGCTTCATCATAAATTTCCCATCCAAAGCTAATTTTTAAGGAAATTCAATTCTTTACAACTTTGTGACTCACAAGCCAAGGCCAGAAATGCTTCATTTGAGAGATATGGGCCAAGACATTATAGGTCCTCTAAAACGTCAATAAAAAGTCAACTTTTTCAAAAGCTCATAACTTGAACATGGGAGATTAAATTGACGTGGAACAAAAAGGAGTGATTAAAGGACACTTTAAGCTTTCTAAAAAGTCCAAGAGCACATTCATATGATAAAAATTGAGAAAGTTGTGCATTGTTAAAGTTGAGCAAATTTGAGGAGGTGTAAAAGGCAAACAATGACCAAACTTGAGTTTTTGCCAAATGGGCCTATGTTTTCACAATCCAAACTTAATTTTAAGATGATCCATGACCTATAAGTCATATTTTCTGATTTTCTGATTTTCTTTATTTATTTTATATTTTATTGGATTTAATTCATTTAAATTCGGTTTTAATTAAAATAAAAATTGAAAAATCAAATATTTGATCTATGGATTATTTTGGGATCAGATTTTGAGGTTTATTGTCATAATATTTGATCCAAAATTCGTGCAAAATAAATTGAACCCAATCCCACAAGTTGACATAAATCCTTCCTCTATAAATACATAACACCTTCAAATAGCAAATACACGAATTTTTTTAATCAAAAAATTCAAGAGTAAGTAGGATTCGGTTTTAGGGTTGCAACCATTCTCAAGGAGATTTGAAGGTCCAAACACGTTCCTGAGGTTCCTCTCAATTATCACCTTGCTCCAAAGACTCTTACAATGCCATAACCGAATTTATTTTTTTGGTTTATTTTTTAATTTTTCGATTTCATACTTTTACACATGATACATCTAATTTGTTTGCATATTTATGTTTCTTATGAGGATTGCAAGCTATCTGGGCCATCCAATTGGAGTTTAGGTGCAAAAATCGTGAATTTCCATTATTAGGGTTCAAGGTCGTGAGTTTGAGGAAGCCTAGTTAAAAGCAATTTCAGACCAAATTGAATGGACCAATGAACTCAAAGGACTATTCTCAACGTCCCTCCCTCTATTTTTGAACCCTTTCCTTTTTTCTTTGTTTATATGCCTTATTTTCTTTTCTTTTTTTCTTTTTCAAATAATCACCTAATTTAAATTAATATTTTTCTAACCAATAAAAAATAACTTAATAATATCATTATTTTCATAAAAATCATAAAACATAAAAAAATATTTACTTTTAAATAATTAATTCAAATTTAATTTATTTCATTAAACCAATTCTTTTTTTATCAAATATTTTTTTAATCAAAATCAATTAATCAAAATCTTAATCAATATTTCCTTTATATTTTTCTTCTCGATTTTAGTTTATTATTTTAAAATAATTGTATAGGATACGCGGAATTTGTATAATTTATTTTTTTCGCACAATTTTCTTTTTTTCGAATAATTTAATTGCTAAAGCCTTGTAATAGTTTTAGGTTTATATTCCGCATTTTACATTTTCTGTCAGGCTTTTATTTTATATATCTCTCCCAAAGCCATGTAATAGTTTAAACTAGGGTTTATTTTCCGCACTATAAATTGTTAGATGTATGCTTAATAGGATTGTATGGTAAGACTAAAATCAACTGTTAGCTAACCCTAATTTTCAAGACTAAAATAATTGAATTGAATACACTTGCACACTCACACCTCTAGGGTAACCTCTCTTTGTTGCCTTACGATAAATGGTCAAGTCCCTCGAATGTAGAGATACATTAACCTGTTGCCTAAAGAAATAAATCATCACAGCTTCCTTTCGAATAAAGTATCATAGTCCCCCGCTGTCCCTTCAAAGTTGCCTTCGAATAAATGATCTTTTCCCTACGAATATGATGATAGTCCTTTCGAATTGTTAAGGTATCTATACATGTTGGCTTCTATGACTATGACGATAACCCTACGCTTGTCCCTCCAAATCCAAGGATAAGACTACTTACTAACTAATAGTAAGGATAATTATATCCCTAAGGAAATGAAATAACAAAAAAGACCTTACAACTTAGGGTAAGTAACTCTTAATGCTTGCTCACAACTTTTAAAAACAAATACTTTTTACACCCCACACTCCTTTTCAAAATACTTTCAATCAAAGTAAACACTTTGTATACATTCATACGAGAATCATTACAAACTTAAATCTTTACAAAAATATTTTTCACACACTACACTTTTCAAACAAAACAAATAAAATGAGTTAAGCAATTAAGAGCCCATGGATAACCATGGATACAAAGGGTGCTAACACCTTACCTTTGTATAACTTACCCCCCTAACTCAAAATCTTTTTAAAGTTCTTTCCAGTTCTTTTATGCCTTTCCTAAATTGGATGAAATAAAAGTCGGTGGCGGCTCTTGCTTACCACAACATATTTTGCAACAAAAATTAAAAGTCAGTTCTCCCACCGTGTTACATTAAGACTTATTCATCATGATATATACCCTACACATCATCCCCATATGGAATGTGTGCAAGTATCCCATGGAAAAGTCCCTTGCCACATGAAGAAGTTAAACCTTTATTAGGGGTTTTTTAGCTTTATGTTTTGAGATGAGAGAGAGAAGACACCAAAAGAAACTGTAGATGTTAAGAATTGGCAGAATTTTTGACAAATAAGAAGTTATGAACTTAGTTCAGGATGTCACACCAGATGTTGTGACATTGACAAACAAAGTAAAAGTTAATGAACTTAGTTCAAGACATCAGGATGTCACACCAGATGTTGTGACATCGTAAACCTGCTACCAGACTTAAATGATGCGTATCAGAAGTGAGTGAATTCAGGAGAAATTATCTGGAATTAATTATAAAAAGATAAGCTCTCCAAGGCGCATCTTTAGGAAGCTTAGTTATCTGGTTTCAGTGTAACAGAATAACTAACTCACCTTGATTCAAGGAGATAACAAACTAACTAACCCTAATTCAAGGTGATGATTGTGGGATTTATCAAGGTCTGGATAATTTGCAAAAAGCCCACAAACCAAGCATCTATTTAAGGAACTGAAACTCTCAGAAAAGAGCACGAATTTTAGAAGACTGTAAAGGGTGTTTGTGAAGTATAACAGGTTTTAATTGTTTGTCACTTTATGAGCTTTTAAGCAAAAAGTGAATTGTGTCTTGATTGAAACTTTTAAGTAAGATCAAGCTGTTGTGTTTGAAGTGTGACTTCAATTTTATTAATCATTGTAAAAGATCACTGTGTGATTGAGGGGGAGTGAGTAGGTACTCATATCTAAGTTGAGTCTTAGGTAGAAATTGCCTTGGGTAGATATTAAGTGAAGGATTAAACTGGTTGGTTTAACTCCATAATTAATATTACTTATATTGGATTTCCTTCCTGGCTTGGTAGCCCCCAGATGTAAGTGTGGAGATACACTGAACTGGGTTAACAATTTCCTGTGTTATTTAATTTACCAGCTCATTAAGTTTTGTTTAAGATTTCAAGTGTTTAAACATCTGGTTCGACATCATGTACCTGATCCCAGAATTTCAATTGGCATCAGAGCAGGCACCCTGCCTGTATAACTGGGTGAGATCTAGGGACTGCAAATTTTGGGAACCTGGACATAGATGTAGGATCTGTGAATCGACCACCTATCTTGGATTGATCCAACTATGATTACTGGAAGCCAATAATGGTAGCATTCTTTAAATCTCATGATAGCAGGGCTTGGAAAGCAGTTAACAAAGGATGGGAGCACCCTGTCCAAGACAATAAGGATAGGGCAAAAGTGATGAATCCTGAAGAAGAATAGAGCAAGGAGGAAGAAGATTCAGCACTTGGAAATTCCAAAGCCTTAAATGCCTTATTCAATGGCATTGACAGGAACATATTTAGGCTTGTGCATCACTATGAGCTGGCCAAGGATGTTTGGGACACTCTCAAAACTACTCATGAAGGAACATCAAAGGTGAAGATGTCAAGACTTCAACTTCTCACCACCAAGTTTGAAAACTTGAGGATGAAGGAAGATGAGACCATTCATGAGTTTTACATGAACATCCTGGAAATTGCTAATACTTCTGGTGCCTTGGGAGAGAAGATGAGTGATGAAAAGTTGGTAAGGAAGATTCTCAGATCACTTCCAAAAAGATTTGACATGAAGGTTACTGCCATAGAAGAAGCTCAGGACATCTGCATAATGAAGGTTGAGGAGCTCATTGGTTCCCTTCAAACCTTTGAGATGGGAATGAATGATACAATTGTGAAGAAAAACAAAAGCATAGCCCTGGTCTCAAACACTGATAAAGAAGAAGAAAGTCATGAAGCAGACTCTGAGGACAACTTATCAGAATCAATTTCTATGCTTGGAAGACAATTCAACAAAATTCTCAAAAAAATGGAAAACAGGCCCCGACCAAGTGGAAGAAACTCAACCTCTGAGAATAAAAGACCTTATGACTCTAATAGAAGGTCAAACTATGATGATAAGACTAATCAAGGAAAAGGGATCCAATGTCATGGATGTGAAGGGTATGTGTAAACACCCCAAATTTGCCCTCACCCATTCACACCATGGCTTGTGACCTCTTCATATGCACAGGTTCAATCATACCATTCTCATATTGCATTTTTTGATTCACTGCATTGCTTCTAAGTCATCTGCATCTAGGGTTTGTGACCTGAGCCATCCTGAGCCATTTGAGCCACTCCAAAGGTCATCAATCACTTCAAAGGGGTACGTGTATGTTCAAGCATCATATTGTATCCCCATAAAGTCAAGAAGTCAAAGAATCACAAGAACTGAGAAAGGCATGGAAGCAGAGCCAGGTTTAACTGCACAGATGACCTAGAATTAGGGTTTTGGTTTCAGAGGCCATAACTCCAAAAATTTTGGTCATTCTTATTTCTATTGGTCTCTATATGGTATAGGGATCATGCACATCAATTTTCATGAAGAAATTCCATGGGGAAAGCATCTAATCAAGAGTTGACTTCTTGAGCAAGTCAGTGCAAAATCAGGGCATCTGAGGCCCCAATGACCCAACCAAAGGGTGTTCATCATCATTTTGATTGTGTATGATCTTTATTTGATCATAGAAGATGTTAGAAGTTCACAAAATTGAAGAATTTCAAGCCATTTGCAAAGTTGCCTTTTTGGGAAAATGACTTGTAATGGAAACTTGCCATTTTGGGAAACTTTTTCAAACCTTTATTTTTGATTCAAAAATGCTTCAAATGGGAAAACTTTGGTCATGAAAGTTGTAGAATGGATCATTCCCTTTTCAAAAAGTACAAGAACTCATTCTAATTCATTTTGGATCAAAAGTTATGGCTTGTCAAAGTTGGGAAAAATCACATAATTTCAAGTTATGTACCAAAGAGGCAAAGTTGCAAAATCCCTTGCCAAGGTGAAATGAGACCTCAAAGTGACTTCTAACCTTTGTACAAACATATACCAATGCCTAAAATTAAGAATGCACCAAGAGTTTGCCCATTTTCATGACTTATGGATCAAGAAACTTCAAAAGGGCCAAAATGGGACAAAGTTGCAAAACATCATACAAACCCTAATCCACTTGTTAATTGGCTTCAAGGCTGATCCCATGGCTCTACTCATTCCTTGCTGCGCAGGACACCCCTTTTTCCTTGGCCTACCATTGACCCATACCTCTCTTACACCTAGACTTGACTTTTTTTGCAAAAACCCCATACCAATCAGCCTGTGCCACACCAACTTCTCTGACCTCTCTAGTTGTGATAAGTGGACCAAATGCAACACAACACACCACATACACAAGCCTGAAACACTCTCCAAGACATAGCTCCAAGCTTTTCCCTCTTATGCATTTTTATTCGAAATACATCACACAAGCATCAAACATAAGAACAAACTCCATAGAACATCTCAGCATGCTCCCCTGATCATTTCCCTACCCTCATTCATCCCTGAAACCTCCTCAAACTGAAACACGATTCCTTCCCCCCTCTGAACAGAACTTCTTCAAACTCACAAACCAACCATTTTAAACTCCAACCAAGCTTGATAACTCCATCAAGAGGATCATTGGGACCATTTTGAGGCAAAGAGGCAAGCAGAAAGCTCCTGGACTGAAAGCTCAATCTCAGGTAACATGATGAACAAATTTTCCAGAACTTTGATTTCTTGTTAGAATGTTGTTCTATATGTTGCCCTGATCATGGGGATCTATTTATTTTTGAAAATGAGCCAAAAACAAGCATGTATTGACTGTCTGAAAGTTTGCCCGTGAAAATGTTTTTGTTTGTTTCCTTTGATTCACGAAAAATAAATGTTGTTTGTTTTAGGGTTTATTTTTAGTGATGTTCATAGTTTGATTCTGGAGAGTTTTGTGAGGTTTTGATGCGTTTTGAGATAGATTGAGATTTTGACTGGCCGGAGAAGATGACCGGAACACTGTTCCGGTCATCTGAAAGTGTTTAGGGTTCAGATTAGGGCTTAATGACGTAATTAGTGAAGTTTGAATCTCAGCCATCCAGATACGCGCGCTGGTCAATTCCCTCCCTTTTCATTTGAATCTCAGCCACTGGATTGGATTACTTTCATAAATTCGTATTTTTAATTCATTTAAATTGTATTTATTTCCATATTTTATTTAAAATAGAAAAATACCTTTAAAAATTATGAAATTTTTTGTCCAGGTTTTTATTAATTTCTAAAACACAAAAATATTTTTATTTTTTATTTTTTGCATTGAAAATTATTTTTAAATTATTTAAATGATTATTTTTAATTAGTTAATGAAAATTAATTAATTAAAAATACATTTAAGTATTTAAAAATCACAAAAAAATTCACATAGCAATTAAAAACATTTAGAAACATTGTACAACTCTCAAACCAAATTTCTTTTTTGTTCTTGATGCCTTTTGATCATTTTCTTTGGAATTAATTTCATTTTAAGGCAACATTTTGGTTCAATCTTTAAAAATTTCATTCCGCCTAACCATTGAGAGTTGGGTGATGATTCTTCTTGCATTGCACTCTTCATAGCATATAGTTTATAGGATAAATTTGATTTGAATTGATCTTGCATTTTCAATTTGTTTAGCATTTTTCTTGGTAAGGTGTCCCAAAACCCTAGCAATCTTAGGAATTTCATAACTTCCATTAGGTTAAGAGTTGGTTTCCCTCCTTTGGGCAGTGAGCTTGTATAGGTTTAGGGTTTCTTTGATTGTATTTTCAAATTTTTATCATGACTTTTGCTTCTGTTTTTTGGATTTTTGTTTTGCATGATGCATGTAACCCTAATTTGTGCTTTCCTTTGCATCCATTTCTCATTTGCTTGCATCCAATGACTTGCCATGATATTTTGTGCATTCACTTGATTCATAATACATCTTAGGACATATTAGAATCATGCTTGATCATTGCATCTTTCATTTTCCATGTTATTTGTCCTTTACATTTCATAACTTTTCATGTACTTTCATGTTTCAAAACATGCCTCATTTGCATCTTTATGCTTGTATGATCATTCTCATGCCTTGCCTCATGTTTGCATCATCTCTTAGCATCATTAACATCATGTAAATGCTTCTGAATTTGGTTTGCATCATGACATTTCATCTCATTTGCCTTGCATTTCATTTCTTTTGCTAATTTTTCAGGTGGTAAGTTGTTTTGAGAAGTGAATTGGCCTTCACTTCTCACAATCTCTTCTCATCTCTCTTGCATCTTTGCTGCATTTTATCTTGTGCTTTGGAGTGAGCTTGCTCATTCATGCTCATCTTCCCTTCTTTCTTCAAGCAACTTGTCTTCTTAAGTGAAGCAAGTTGTTTTGCTTCTTCCTCCTTCCATCTGCTTCCTTCCTGGTGTTTCTTCTGAAGATCTTCTTGCAAACCTCATTAACCCTAGGAACAACCAAGCATGATAATAATTAGGGTTTGATTAGTCCCCCATCTAGACTTTACCTTTGTGTCATCTTTGTGTCTTCTTTTCCCATCTCATAATCAGGGACTAAACCCTAAAGGCTTTAAGGCTTTGTGATTAAGCTTATGCCTACATCCTTCTATTAGGATGGAGTGTATAACTTTAATCCTAAGTGTTAAACCCTTAATGTGTTTAAATCCTTTAACCAATTCACTTAATAATCATCAAGACATCAAGCTTGTAACTTGGGCCTTGCATTAGGGTTCTAATTCTTCCTTAACTGGTTAAGAAGGACTAACCCTAGTGTTAATGGACAAGTCCCCCTCAAGTTGTCTTACAAACCATAAAAATCACTTCTTCATCATACCATTAACTAAAATCCACTTAATAAAGGCTTTGTTTTGTCATGAGGTTAATCCCTAATCATGGATTAAGTTGAGGAGTCTTTCTCAGCTTAAATGTTCTCATCTATTATCCTTCTATTAGGATGGTGTAATGAGTCCATTAAATCCCTGATTATGGCTTAAAATCATTACTTAACACTAAACAAAAATCAACAAAAACATCTAAATAATCACAAGTAGGTTAATGATCTTAATCCTACATCATGGTGATTAAGTGTGAGATACTGACTTCATACTTAAGGTATTCTCATTACCCCTAATCAGAGGGAGGATGTGATGAGTTTACTAACCCTTGGTTTAGGCTTAAGCTCATTAACTTATGACAAACTTTCAAAAGCAATAAAAGACTGAAAACACAAAAAAAAACAATAATCGTCTCCTTCGGGATTCTTTTCTCATCTCATTCACTCACAAACGAGAGCTCGCTTCTTCCATCTAATGCAAGACAGTTTGCACCTGAGCCAGACAGGTCATACACTTGAGCATAGACAAGTAAGCAGTTCATCAGTCAATTTATTCTTTCAGTCTCTTTGGGTCGAACTACGGTGTTCTGACTTCCTCATTGCACGAGAGGATACGTAGGCATAACTTAACAGTTATCGAACAAAAGTCTCTGTATATTCCCCCTATTTCCAGCATTATTCTTTAAGCCTCATAGTCTTGAGCTCCTTCATTCTTGTTCTTACACTGATACTTCACATATTTCACTTCACAATTCTTTTACACTGACACTTGCATTCTTTTCCAGCTTTGATACACAGATAAGCACTGACACTACCCCTTTAAAACACAAATCTTCTAAGCGTGGATCCCGTCGAGTACGACGGACAATCTGGGTGCTAATACCTTCCCAGGTTGTAACCAACCCCCTTTCTCAGTTTCCCTGGTTCGCAACCGTCTTATCCATATCTTTTCTAGGTTTATGCAGCATTACCTTTCCTTCGGGATAAAAATGCCTAGCTGGCGACTCTATTCATTTCTTCCTCTTTCGCCGACCGTTCGCGTTTGTACCCCTTCTGACCTAGGTGTCATTTGGTGGGAGCGACAGCTTGGCGACTTTGCTGGGGACCCTTATACTGTAACCAGGGCTTCTGGTTCTTTTTGTGGGTTCCTCCTAGCGCTTGTTTGATTTGTGTTTACTGGGGTGTTATGTGCTAATTGTGTTTATATATTTGCTTCATTTACTGCTTTATGTACAGTTATTTATTGCTTTCTTTACAAGCTTTATACATCATACGGTCATACTATCATCTGGCTGGATCTGGTTTTTGTTTTGGTGGGTGGGTTTCTGCTGAGAGTTTAAGGTCCTATACCTGGGACCTGAGTGACACCTAGGCTAGAGTGGTTCATGTTCTTTCCCATTCCATTTCGGTCTGGTGCGGGAATATGAAACACGGTTCAGATGTGGGTTTCTTCTTAAGAACTTTGTGCTACAGATTTCCTGTAGTGCTAAGGCTATCTGGGAAGCCTGCTAAGTCTGGATGACCTTTATTATGACCTTCAGAAACTGAGGTGAATTAGAGGAAGATCTTTTATGGTTATTGTAAACAATGTACCTCCGGGTTAGAAGTGTTTACACTTCTCATAACTGATCCAAGTTTGAGGATCCTTGTTTTAGAACACCACCTGTGAGGGGGTTGGGCTTTTTAGAGGTTTGCAGGTACCTTTGGACACATCACACCTTGATACTTGTTTTGTTTAAGAATGCTTCACTTTGGACAGTTCTTGTGATTTAACCCTGGACATGTGACTCTTTATTTGAGTCCCCCACCTTGGTTACCGGATTTATGAACCTCCATCTGGACTTCTTGAACATACATGGACTTATATCAAGACAGTTAATCAGATCCAGCTTGATCACAAACCCTTGCATATCATTTGCATACTCATCATTTGCATCATTTTAACATTTGTTTATTTGTTTTTCAGGGTATCCACATTACATCTGGCTTGGTTTGACCACTTCATCTGCATAGACCTCTGTTTCATCAGTCATCTGCTTCAGCTATCTTCATCAGTTGCCTGCTTCAGCTACTCCCATCATCAGCCTCAGCATATCAGTGGCTCATCTCCAGTATCAGTCTTCATCATCAGCACTTGTCTTCTGCTCTTCATCAGCAGTCATGGCACCCAAGAAGAGCAACATTTCATACCATTTCTTTGAGCCTGTGCTGACTGGCATCAGACAGGTCCAGACACTTATCACTCCAGACCACATCCCATTATTCAGAGAGCATTATGGAGGCATCCTTGATATGGTTATGGACCTAGACCCTTCTCAGAGGAGTTTGATCTACACCTGCCTACAGTTTTATGACCCTCCTTTGAGATGCTTCACTTTCCAAAACTTTCAGTTAGGACCTCTGCTAGAGGAGTTTTCATCACTGATTGGAGTGCCTATTAGGGGTGGGATTCCCTTCAACCCAGAGATGACTTCTCCCAGCAATGGAGAAGTGGCAAAAGCACTGTACCTAGAGCCTATATTGATTGAGCAGAACATGACAACAAAGGCTGGAATCCCTGGTTTGCACCTAGACTTTCTGACTTCTCAGGCTATCCTGAAGGCCTCCTTGGGAGAATGGAAGGCAGTTTGTGCATTGTTAGCCCTCAGTATATATGGGGTTATACTTTTTGCAGATGATCCCAAGTTTATCAGCAAGAATGTCATTCATCTTTTCCTTCTGAGGAACCCAGTACCCACCTTGCTGGGAGATTTCTATTATTCCATTCATCAGCAAAGAGGAAAGTTGGTGAGGTGCTGTGCTCCTCTATTTCACACCTGGCTGCTCAAACACTTACCCATGACTGATGCCTTCCTGAACCCTCACCAACAGAAAAATTGGGCTAAGAGACTTATTGCTTTGACTTCAGATGACATCAGATGGTGCACCCAGAGCACCAAGGGCAGAGACATAATCACTAGCTGTGGGCAGTACCCCAATGTACCTCTAGTAGGAGTGAAGGGTTGCATCAACTACAATCCTTTGCTGTTTAAGAGACAATTGGGCTATGCTTTGGTTCACCCTCTTAGAGTGCAAGATTTAGCTGAGACCCTGTATTGTGAGATAAAGCCTAATCTAGTTGTTGTCAGACAAGCATCCTGGGCTTGGGACAACATCCAGACCAAAGGGATGCCCATCCTTGGGAGATGCAATAATGTGGCTTCAGCTCAGTACTATGAATGGTCTCATGCTAGGGCTCAGGTTTCTGGGATGCCCTTCACCATTGAGGATGCACCTGGACCATCCACAGTACCACCTCCAGCCACTGTCAGCCTGGAAGAATTTGAGAAGCTGAAGGAGAGGAATGAGAATCTGTCTCAAGCTCTGAAGAAGACCCTCTGGGAGAGGAGTGATGGTCGTCTAGACATTGAGAGGTTGGAGAAGCTTAAAGTGGAGCATCTGGCCAAGATTGAGAAAGCAAAGGACTACATCAAGAAATCAAGAGCTAGAGAGCAAATATTGAAGAATGCCTGTAAAGAGGCCCAGTTTCAGAAGGCGAGGACTGATCTCTATCTAGGGGAAAGTCAAGCTAGGTGGGTCAGGATCACTGAAGCTCGCACTCAAGAAGATAAGAGGACTCAAACCAGGATTGAGCAGTTGGAGGCCAATGAAAAGAAGAAACAGGAAGCTTTGCTAGCAGCCCAGAAGGAGATTTCAGAATTGAAGCTTAGGGCTGGTGTAAAGAGGTCAAAGGACCAAGACAGGCACACAAAGCTGACCACTGCTATTGCCACCAAAAACCTTCTTATCAGGAACATCACAGAGCATCCGGCTGGTCCTGTAACTGAAGCACTTTTGAAGGAGGTTAAGGAGGATGAGTTTGGCTTAGATGTTTGACTATTTTGCTTGTTGTTATTTCCATTTGATGTACTTTTCTTTTATGTTGTATTTTGACCCTTCAGGGGCATATGTTGTAAAAACAGACTATGTATTATTCACCATTTGTAATATATTTGTTAGTTTGTTTCACTGAGTTTCCTTTTCCTCAAGCAACATCAAAACATCTTCCTCAGGGTCTAGAAAGGTCGAAACCAAGAGCCAAGCCGGATACCTTGGAAAGCAAATAAGCATACTGCATTGCATACTGACTTTTGTTTTGTTCTGTAGGTTTTGTCATTACTTTATTTTGTTTCTAACTCTGTTGTGGTTCAGGAATTATTGCTCGCCGTCGGGTGTTCCCTCTCAACCGTCCGCACCGGTATCCTACTCGCAACAATCTTCCTGGTATCCAGATGGATCAAGTATAGCAAGATCTGACAGAGGTCAGGACTCAGATGGCTAATGAAAGGCTGGAGATGAGAAACCAAATGACCCAATTCATGGAAGTAATGAATGGCTTGGCCCAAAGTCAAGAAAGGTTGAGGGCTTTGGTAGAAAGACAAACCCCGGAAGAACCCCATCTGAGAACTGGAGGAACAAGTAACAATGAAAGGGGTCAGCCTCATGTTAATCTACCAGTATATGGGCCTCATCTACATCCAGAAGTCAACATCTCGGGTAATGTGCAAGGAAATACTATTGGGGGAAGGATCTTACAGGAAGACCCCCAAGAAGAGCAGTTTACTGTGATGGGAGCTGGGGATGAAGTTTATGATAGGAGGTTTGATGAAATTGCTGAGAAGTTGAGATCTCTGGAGTCTCAAAATTCCCTAGGTTTTGATGTCATGGATATGGGGTTAGTGGATGGGGTAAGGATTCCCCACAAGTTTAAACCCCCGTGCTTTGAGAAATACAACGGAACTTCCTGTCCACGAACTCACTTGCAGTCCTTTCTGGGAAGACTTAAGGCATACACCATGGATGAAAAACTGTGGATGTTTTACTTTGAAGACAGTTTGACCGGGGCTTCCAGGGAGTGGTACTCACACTTGACCAGAGCCACTATCAGATGCTGGAAGGACTTAGCTGAAGCTTTCATCAGACAGTACCAATACAATCTAGACATGGCACCTAACAGGACCCTTCTGATGGGAATGTCTCTATCCTCCAGAGAAAGCTTCAGGGAGTATGCCCAGAGGTGGAGATAGCTTGCTGCTGCTGTCCAGCCACCCATGTTGGAAAGAGAAATGGCCGACATGTTTATGAACACTCTGCAAGGAACATATATTGATAGGCTAGCTGCCTTTTCCTCCACCAGCTTCGCTGACGTAGTCATAGCTGGAGAAAGAATTGAAAGCCTTCTGAAGATGGGTAAGATTTCTGATAATGGTGCAAGTTCGACAAGTAATCCCAGGAAGCCTTTTGTGGGACCTCGAAGAACTGGTGAGACAAATGCCATTCATGCCAGCAGGGGCAGACCTCGGTATGTACACAGGTCAGTGGCAGCTGTCACTCTTCCAGCTCCGATTCCTCAGCAACCAACATATCAACAACCACAACAAACACACTATCAGCAGCAAGTTCAGTATCCTCCACAGAGAGCCTACAACAATAACAATAGCAATCAACGACAGAGACGTTTGCAGCAAAGACCATCACAGGCAAATAGGGTGATTGACCCTATCCCTATGCCTTATGCTGCCTTATTGCCACAACTCCTGAAGCTCAACTTGGTTGAATTAAGGACATTGGCACCACCAGACCCCTCCAATCTGCCAAGAAATTACGATGTCAACGCCAGATGTGCTTTCCACTCCAATGCACCTGGCCACAATACTGAGAAATGCAGGGCTTTACAAATGAAGGTACAAGATCTGGTGGATTCTAAAGCCCTCAATTTTGCACCCCCTCCAAGTGTCACCAAGAATCCCATTCCCAATCATGGAGGGCCAAGAATTAATGTCATTGAGGAAGCCAAGCCATCTTTCTTAATCACCAGTGTTGGACAGATTCGAACACCTCTGGTCGAAATTAAAGCTCAGCTTCTAGAGTGCCAGATGCTCCCCGGGTGTGAGCTCGGTTGTGGGTATTGAAACATCTCGGTCAACGGGTGTGATAATTTGAGAAGCGGCATAGATGGTCTTATCAAAAGTGGTATACTTCAGATCACAACAACGACACCTACAAATCTAGCAATCCCTTTGACAACAATTCCTGATTCTTCTACAACTGCAGCAACAATCATTCCAACCGATTCATCAATATCATCAACAATGGCTTCATCTATCACTTCAACAAATCAGATGTCAACAACCCTTTCTTCTACAACATCAGCATCCATTTATTTAGCAGAATCTTCTACAATGCCAACAGAAATTAATGAAGATATCTCAGCAGTCACTGTTTACTATGATCCATCAAACAACAACTTTCAACAACAAACAGTGGCACCTCCTGCCAGACCACCGGTCACCATTTACTACGATCCGCACACCATTTCATTACCTTCCTCTGCAGCAGTCAGTCCAATTACCATCACGGTGCCTGGACCAGTTCCATATGAAAGCAGTAATGCCATACCTTGGCATTATGGCTCTGACCTCTACTGCAAAGGGGAGAAAATCACTTTGGATTCTTCAACCTCTTCTCCACAAATTGATAATGTTGGGGGAGGCGGAGGCTTCACCAGAAGCGGACGCCTTTTTGCCTCACAAACTCAAAGACCTAATGTTGAAGCAGAAGCTGCTGCCAAAGCAAAAGGAAAGAGTGTGGTGCCTGAAGAACCAATTATCAAAGAAACTCAGAAGACATCTTTCGAGCAAGATGTAGACGAGTTTATGAGAATTATAAAGAGAAGTGATTACAAAGTGGTGGATCAGCTTCACCAAACTCCCTCAAAAATCTCCATATTATCCATGTTGATGTGTTCTGAAGCTCACAGGAATGCATTATTGAAAGTCTTGCACGCAGCATACGTTCCAGAAGAGATCACTGTCAATCAGCTAGAAACTGTGGTGGCGAATGTCAACACCAGTCATGGACTGGGCTTTACCAATGCTGACTTAACAACTGAGGGACGTAACCACAACAAGGCTTTACATATCACCTTGGAATGCAAAGGTGCTGTTCTATCTCATGTGCTGGTGGACACTGGGTCCTCACTCAATGTTCTGCCAAAGAAAGCCTTAGTGAAGCTGGAGTATGATGGCTTGGCATTGCGTCCAAGTAATTTGGTGGTAAGAGCATTTGATGGCTCTAAATGATCAGTGCTAGGGGAGATTGATCTGCCTGTGATGATTGGCCCGCAGACTTTTAAAATTACCTTCTATGTGATGGACATTCAGCCGGCCTACAGCTGTTTGTTGGGTAGACCTTGGATCCATGCCGCTGGCGCTGTTACGTCTACCCTTCACCAGAAGCTGAAATTCGAGTGGGAAGGCCAGATCATCACCATCTGTGGTGAAGAGGACATCTTTGTTAGCCACCTAGCTACATACAAGTACATTGAGATGGGTGGAGAAATCCATGAAACCATGAGCCAGGGGTTTGAGGCCCTGAACATTAATGAGGCATCTGCTATACTGGGAACCTCCATGACGTCTTATCAGCAAGCCAGGAAGGTTGTTGAAGAGGGTACTGCCCAAGGCTGGGGCAAACTGTTGCCCGTGGAAAAGAAGGAAGACAGATTTGGGTTGGGTTACAAACCAACTCAACAAGATCAGTCAGAGGCTGCCAAGAATCCCAACTTTGTCAGCGGGGGAATGCTCACCCCGGATGCAGTAAACAACTTGGAAGACAAGGAGGAAAGTGACTGCAACCTGGAGAGCTGGATACGTCCACGGATCCCGAGGAGCCATGTCCTTAACTGGTCTTCCCAGGAAATTATAAGGGTTACTCCTGCAGAGTAATTATTATTTCCTGTATTTTTAAGCATGCATCAAGTCTTGCATCTTGCCCAAGATGTCAAGACTCATTTTGTAATTGGGCCATCTTGTAATTTTGTGCAAACAGATCAATCAATGAATATCGGACATCTTTTGCAAATGAGTCTTTTTCTTTTCCGCTCACTATTTTCCATTTTTATTTTTGTACAAAAATAAAATGGCAATGTTTTCCAAAATGATAACTTCATTTCACTTTTTTCCTAAAACAAGATTAAAATCGATCACTAAAATGAACAATCTAAACCCTTGCAGAGAGTGCCTTTCAGACTGCACCGACAACAACACAATTATGACTCTATATGACTTTGACAATCCAATCAATCAAGCTGATGAAGGGGTTGAAGAAGATTATGAGCTTCCTGAAGAGCTAGCCAGGTTGTTAAGGCAAGAGGAGAAGGTTATCACTCCTCATCAGGAGGAGGTCGAAACGGTTAATCTTGGTACGGAAGAAGATGTGAAAGAGGTTAAGATCGGGGCCTGCCTGCAAGATTCAGTAAAGGAACAACTAATTGATATGCTCCGGGAATATGTGGATGTCTTTGCTTGGTCTTATCAGGATATGCCAGGGTTGGACACCGATATTGTTATGCACAAGCTGCCACTCGTACTCGCCCAGATATGGCAATGAAGATCAAAGAAGAGGTACAAAAGCAGTGGGACGCCGGGTTCCTTGCTGTGCCTAAAAAGGATGGCAAGGTGAGGATGTGTGTGGATTACCGGGATCTGAACAGAGCCAGCCCGAAAGATGATTTCCATTTACCTCACATTGATGTATTGGTGGATAATACGGCTCAGTTCTCGGTATTCTCCTTCATGGACGGATTTTCAGGATACAATCAGATCAAGATGTCACCTGAAGACATGGAGAAGACAACTTTTATCACACCCAGGGGCACGTTCTGTTACAAGGTGATGCCATTGGGACTGAAGAATGCTGGTGCAACTTATCAACGGGCTATGGTAACATTATTCCATGATATGATCCATAAAGAGATTGAATGTTATGTGGATGACATGATCGCCAAGTCTTTTACAGAAGAAGACCACCTGGTGAATTTACTGAAGTTATTCAAGCGTCTGAGGAAATACCAACTGAAGTTAAACCCCAACAAGTGCACATTCGGGGTACGGTCCGGTAAGTTGCTGGGATTTATTGTAAGCGAAAAGGGGATTGAAGTTGACCCTGATAAAGTCAAAGCCATTCAAGAAATGCATGCACCAAAGACAGAAAAAGAAGTTCGGGGGTTCTTAGGTAGATTGAACTACATCTCAAGATTCATATCTCACCTCACTGCAACCTGTGAACCCTTGTTCAAACTGTTAAGAAAGGAACAAACGGTCAGGTGGAACGAAGATTGCCAGAGGGCTTTTGACAAGATCAAGTAATACTTACAAGAGCCTCCAATCCTTATGCCTCCAGTTGAAGGAAGACCTCTAATAATGTACTTAACAGTATTAGAAGAATCGATGGGGTGTGTGTTGGGCCAGCATGACGAGTCTGGTCGAAAAGAGTATGCAATATACTACCTAAGCAAAAAGTTTACCGACTGTGAACAACGTTATTCACTGCTCGAGAAAACTTGTTGTGCTTTAGCGTGGGCTGCTCGCCGACTGAGACAGTATATGTTGACCCACACTACCTTATTGATCTCAAAGATGGACCCAGTTAAGTACATATTTGAGAAGCCAGCGCTTACCGGACGGGTTGCAAGATGGCAAATGATCCTCACGGAATATGACATTCAGTACACCTCTCAGAAGGCCATCAAGGGCAGTGTATTGTCTGATTATCTTGCTGAGCAACCCATCGATGATTACCAGCCTATGAGATTTGACTTCCCTGATGAAGACATCATGTTCATAAAAGCAAAAGATCATGAAGAGCCTATCCACACTGAAGGGCCTGACCCAGAAGAAGAATGGACTATGATGTTTGACGGGGCTGTTAATATGAATGGTCGTGGTGTTGGTGCGGTACTCATTACACCCAAAGGAGTTCACATGCCTTTCTCGGTAAAACTCACCTTTAACTGCACTAACAACGAAGCTGAATACGAAGCTTGTATTATGGGTCTTGAGGAAGTCATTGACCTCAGGATCAAGACTTTGACTGTATTCGGAGATTCAGCTCTGGTAATCAATCAAACCAACGGCAAATGGTACACCCACCAAGATCATCTGATACCTTACAGGGATTATACAAGAAGGTTATTGACTTTCTTCACAACAGTCAAGCTTGAGTATATCCCTCGAGATGAGAATCAGTTTGCAGATGCTCTTGCTACCATTTCATCCATGATCAAAGTTCAAGCTGCCAACTTTGTGCCTCGGATTTCAGTGTCCAGACTTGACAGACCAGCATATGTGTTCTCAGCAGATGTTGTTAAGGATGATAAGCCTTGGTTCCATGACATCAAATGCTTCTTGGAGGATCAAACATACCCACCTGGGGCATCTTCAAATGATAAGAAAACATTAAGAAGGCTTGCTGGCAGTTTCTTCCTGAATACTGATGGTTCCCTGTACAAGAGAAACTTTGATATGGTACTCCTCAGATGCGTTGATAAGACAGAAGCAGGCTTGTTGATACACGAGGTGCACGAAGGATCCTTTGGTACCCATGCGGGAGGGCATGCCATGGCAAAGAAGTTGCTAAGATCAGGTTATTACTGGATCACAATGGATACGGACTATTGTGCTTATGCCAGGAAATGCCATAAATGCCAGATTTATGCGGATAAGGTGCATGTGCCTCCCAATCCTTTGAATGTGATGTCTTCTCCCTGGCCCTTTGCCATGTGGGGCATTGATATGATTGGCAAGATTGAACCGACTGCTTCAAATGGCCACAGATTCATCCTGGTAGCCATTGACTATTTTACCAAGTGGGTTGAAGCAGCTTCTTATGCAAATGTTACAAGGCAAGTGGTAGCCAGATTTCTGAAGAGGGACATCATCTGTCGGTATAGAGTTCCCGAACGAATCATTACTGATAATGGTTCCAACTTAAACAACAAAATGATGGCAGAACTATGCTGGGACTTCAAAATCCAACACCACAATTCTTCTCCTTACAGGCCAAAGATGAATGGCGCTGTTGAGGCAGCTAATAAGAATATCAAGAAGATTGTGCAGAAGATGGTGGTCACCTACAAAGACTGGCATGAAATGCTACCATTTGCCTTGCATGGGTACCGTACGTCAATCAGAACATCCACTGGGGCAACACTGTATCATCTTGTTTATGGTATGGAGGCAGTCCTACCTGTGGAAGTTGAGTTACCCTCCCTGCGGGTACTAATGGATGTTAAGCTGAACGAAGCAGAATGGATCCGATCCCGATACGAAAAACTGAATCTGATTGAAGAGAAGAGATTGGCTGCGATCTGCCATGGGCAGCTGTATCAAAAAAGAATGAAGAAAGCCTTCGGTCAGAAAGTCAGGCTCCGAGAGTACCAAGTAGGGGATCTTGTGCTGAAAAGACTCTTCCCTCCTCATACAGACCACAGGGGCAAGTGGACTTCGAACTATGAAGGACCATTCGTAGTAAAGAAAGTTTTCTCAGGTGGAGCACTGATGCTCAGTACTATGGATGGTGAAGACTTCCTGTCCCCTGTGAATTCAGATGCAGTTAAAAAATAATTCGCATGAAAATGACCCGCTGGACATAAAAAACAGGATGTAAGTCCAGGCAAAAATAGGGCATCCCGGCGAGTCAAAAACAGAATAAAAGACTCGGGCAAAAATAAGGGAAAATAAACAAAAAGATGTACACCCGCTGAGTTGAAAAGCCGCATTGGACAACTCAGGCAAAAATGGGTATCCCGGTGGATTGAAAACCTGAAAGGGCGATCCACGCAAAATAAGGGAATAAGCGAACAATTGCATTCTGAATTCGTCTGTATCACTTTCAACATGGCAAGCTTCGAAAGGTTCGAGCGTCAGTCAGAATCAGCCTTCTTCAGAAAGCAGGATGAGAAGAACGTCAATGTCATACGAGTCATAGCAAGAGGGAAGCTCCTTGAAGCGTCATTAACATTGCCATCACCTTTTTGTTTCTCAATTTGTAACGATCTCCTCATTTCAGGGGATCCGTTTCTCTGACTGTATCTTGCCAATTTAGGGCACACAAATTAATAAAATCATATTTTCAGTCATGTTTCGTCTTATACATTTTATTTTTGTTTGCAAGAATGTCCGATGTCTTTAAGATATTGATTGCATAAATACAGATGCTTCCCTTCTAAAAACTACATGCTTGCAGGAAATATGGTTACTCCCGGGAGTGTCTAAACTCCTATGATGGAATTCGGTAAAGGATACCTCGGGAGACCTGTGTGTTTCTCTGTCTTTTCAGGATTGTAGGTATTCAAAACGCAACATGGGGCATGGAAGCTTCTCCCCAGTGGACGGCCAAATCATTGCTTCCCCAGCACACCTTCCAAACAGCACCAGAGATGCCATCTCCCCGTCAGAGTTGCCAGGCATCACTTCTCCGACACTTCTTACAGAGCAGCACCAGAAGGTGTTCATATCCCCAGCTGAGTTGTCAAGTATCATCCTCAGCAGGATCCCCACAAAAATCTCTAAGAAGATCTCTCAGTGATCTTTCTTCCCCAGCCGAGTGCTAGACAGAGAACTACTTCCCTACAGAGTCTCGACCTCTATCCAACAAAGCAATACATGAAGATCTCACAACAGAGTGACAAAATCTTCTGCAAACCCCAGCTGGGTTCCTCATTACTGAGATAGGTCTATCAGATATCTATTTCCCCATGCAGAGTCGGATGTGACAGATCTACCAATGATCTCACCCCCAGCTGGGGAAATCCACTTCAAGCAGATCAGCCAGAGATCTCCACGGCGTCCGGATCCGAATCCCGGATCGGTATCTTTGCATAATCATAGCATTCGCATCATTTTCCCCACAGAGCGTAGCATTCTGTCAAGTACGGAGCATTACGGCAAAAATCAAACATATTGCATAATCATAAGCCATGTTCTGAATCAAACACTGGTAAATACTGACAATCCATCAAAGATATACAGAAAACTCCCCGGATTCCCCGGCAGAGGGCCAAGGCACTTTCCCTAAAGATACATGTACTTCCTGACACTCGTCCGTGTCACTCTCCCCAGCAAGTTAAATACTCGTCTGTAAACCACTCATACTTGTTACTCCTGTTTTACTTATACAGATACTCGTCCGTATCTTGTATATACCACTTATACCCCCCTCAGATTTGACACTCGTCCATGTTCTTTGTTAACCAGTTGGTACTCGTCCATATCATCATCTCTGAACATGCGTCAGCGTTTGTTTCTACTGATACTCGTCCGTATCATGGTCTTAAGGATGCTCGTTCGCATCTTTAATCCATACATAATTTCAAACACTTGTGTCTTCTTGAATTTAGACACTCGTCTGTGCCTATCATTCCCCAGAGGAGTCCCCGCAGAATCGATACTCATCCGTGTTCTTTGTTAACCAGTTGATACTCGTCCGTATCATCATCTTCGAACATGTGTCAGCATTTGTTTCTACCTGATACTCGTCCGTATCATAGTCTTAAGGATGCTCGTCCGCATCTTTATTCTATACACAGTACCCAAACACTTATACTTCTCATTCCTTGGATATAGACACTCGTCCGTGTTTACTTGTCCCAGCAAATCCCAGTGAACTATTTCTTTTCTATCTGACATTCGTCCTATGCCATGATACTTTCGGCAGCTGTACCCTGCCAGGTGATCGTCCTTCACCTTTGGATGACCGTCCCTCATCCTTTCCCCAGCGGAGTCTCCATTATTGGAACCCTTTTCTATCCGACATTCGTCCTATGTCGTGATATTTAGCAGTCGTCCCCTGCTGGGTGATCGTCCTTCACCTCCTGATGATCGTCCTTCATCATTTTATCCGATGGCCGTCCCCATCGTTGATCTTGCTATCCGACATTCGTCATATGTCATGATAAACCCCGAGAGCAGCCGTACCCTGCTAGGTGATCGTCCTTCACCTCTTGATGATCGTCCTTCATCATGCTTATCCGATGGCCGTCCCCATCGTCGAACTTGTTGCCCGACATTCGTCCTATGTCGTGGTACATTCGGCAGCCGTACCTAGCCCGGTGATCGTCCTTCACCTTAGATGACCGTCCCTCATCTTATCCCCAACAAAACAGCTATCCCCTGCTAGGTGATCGTCCTTCACCTTTGATGACCGTACCTCATCATTTATTTCATTCACCTATAATCCCCAGAGAGTCTTATAGCTTTACTTGATGGTCGTCCCCATCGTAATCTCTTATATCCCCAGCATGACGGTCGTCCCCGTCATTGCTCTTTCCCCAGCAGTCGTCCTCTGCTCGACGGTCATCCTCCGTCGCCCGCATTTTAATATACTTTATTTTTTCTTTTACAATCTATATCCCTTTTCTTCTTCATTCCGTGAGTGCAAATTTTGGACTGTCTTTGGTATTCAACCACAAGTTATCTTGTTTGCCTGTTAAGCTGTCGCTTACATCCTGCACAGCTAACTCATGTTTGAATAGGGGCAGCTGTAAACACCCCAAATTTGCCCTCACCCATTCACACCATGGCTTGTGACCTCTTCATATGCACAGGTTCAATCATACCATTCTCATATTGCATTTTTTGATTCACTGCATTGCTTCTAAGTCATCTGCATCTAGGGTTTGTGACCTGAGCCATCCTGAGCCATTTGAGCCACTCCAAAGGCCATCAATCACTTCAAAGGGGTCCATGTATGTTCAAGCATCATATTGTATCCCCATAAAGTCAAGAAGTCAAAGAATCACAAGAACTGAGAAAGGCATGGAAGCAGAGCCAGGTTTAACTACACAGATGACCTAGAATTAGGGTTTTGGTTTCAGATGCCATAACTCCAAATTTTTTGGTCATTCTTGTTTCTATTGGTCTCTATATGGTATAGGGATCATGCACATCAATTTTCATGAAGAAATTCCATGGGGAAAGCATCTAATCAAGAGTTGACTTCTTGAGCAAGTCAGTGCAAAATCAGGGCATCTGAGGCCCCAATGACCCAACCAAAGGGTGTTCATCATCATTTTGATTGTGTATGATCTTTATTTGATCATAGAAGATGTTAGAAGTTCACAAAATTGAAGAATTTCAAGCCATTTGCAAAGTTGCCTTTTTGGGAAAATGACTTGTAATGGAAACTTGCCATTTTGGGAAACTTTTTCAAACCTTTCTTTTTGATTCAAAAATGCTTCAAATGGGAAAACTTTGGTCATGAAAGTTGTAGAATGGATCATTCCCTTTTCAAAAAGTACAAGAACTCATTCTAATTCATTTTGGATCAAAAGTTATGGCTTGTCAAAGTTGGGAAAAATCACATAATTTCAAGTTATGTACCAAAGAGGCAAAGTTGCAAAATCCCTTGCCAATGTGAAATGAGACCTCAAAGTGACTTCTAACCTTTGTAAAAACATATACCAATTCCTAAAATTCAGAATTCACCAAGAGTTTGCCCATTTTCATGACTTATGGATCTAGAAACTTCAAAAGGGCCAAAATGGGACAAAGTTGCAAAACATCATACAAACCCTAATCCACTTGTTAATTGGCTTCAAGGCTGATCCCATGGCTCTCCTCATTCCTTGCTACGCAGGACACCCCTTTGTCCTTGGCCTACCATTGACCCATACCTCTCTTACACCTAGACTTGACTTTTTTGCAAAAACCCCATACCAATCAGCCTGTGCCACACCAACTTCTCTGACCTCTCTAGTTGTGATAAGTGGACCAAATGCAACACAACAAACCACATACACAAGCCTGAAACACTCTCCAAGCCATAACTCCAAGCTTTGCCCTCTTATGCATTTTTATTCGAAATACATCACACAAGCATCAAACATAAGAACAAACTCCATAGAACATCTCAGCATGCTCCCCTGATCATTTCCCTACCCTCATTCATCCCTGAAACCTCCTCAAACTGAAACACGATTCCTTCCCACCTCTGAACAGAACTTCTTCAAACTCACAAACCAACCATTTTAAACTCCAACCAAGCTTGATAACTCCATCAAGAGGATCATTGGGACCATTTTGAGGCAAAGAGGCAAGCAGAAAGCTCCTGGACTGAAAGCTCAATCTCAGGTAACATGATGAAAATTTTTTTCCATAACTTTGATTTCTTGTTAGAATGTTGTTCTATATGTTGCCCTGATCATGGGGATCTATTTATTTTTGAAAATGAGCCAAAAACAAGCATGTATTGACTGTCTGAAAGTTTGCCCGTGAAAATGTTTTTGTTTGTTTCCTTTGATTCACGAAAAATAAATGTTGTTTGTTTTAGGGTTTATGTTTAGTGATGTTCATAGTTTGATTCTGGAGAGTTTTGTGAGGTTTTGATGCGTTTTGAGAGAGATTGAGATTTTGACTGGCCGGAGAAGATGACCGGAACACTGTTCCGGTCATCTGAAAGTGTTTAGGGTTCAGATTAGGGCTTAATGACGTAATTAGTGAAGTTTGAATCTCAGCCATCCAGATACGCGCGCTGGTCAATTCCCTCCCTTTTCATTTGAATCTCAGCCACTGGATTGGATTACTTTCATAAATTCGTATTTTTAATTCATTTAAATTGTATTTATTTCCACATTTTATTTAAAATAGCAAAATACCTTTAAAAATTATGAAATTTTTTGTCCAGGGTTTCATTAATTTCTAAAACACAAAAATATTTTTATTTTTATTTTTTGCATTGAAAATTATTTTTAAATTATTTAAATGATTATTTTTAATTAGTTAATGAAAATTAATTAATTAAAAATACATTTAAGTATTTAAAAATCACAAAAAAAATCACATAGCATTTAAAAACATTTAGAAACATTGTCCAACTCTCAAACCAAATTTATTTTTTGTTCTTGATGCCTTTTGATCATTTTCTTTGGAATTAATTTCATTTTAAGGCAACATTTTGGTTCAATCTTTAAAAATTTCATTCTGCCTAACCATTGAGAGTTGGGTGATGATTCTTCTTGTATTGCACTCTTCATAGCATATAGTTTATAGGATAAATTTGATTTGAATTGATCTTGCATTTTCAATTTGCTTAGCATTTTTCTTGGTAAGGTGTCCCAAAACCCTAGCAATCTTAGGAATTTCATAACTTCCATTAGGTTAAGAGTTGGTTTCCCTCCTTTGGGCAGTGAGCTTGTATAGGTTTAGGGTTTCTTTTATTGTATTTTGAAATTTTTATCATGACTTTTGCTTCTGTTTTTTGGATTTTTGTTTTGCATGATGCATGTAACCCTAATTTGTGCTTTCCTTTGCATCCATTTCTCATTTGCTTGCATCCAATGACTTGCCATGATATTTTGTGCATTCACTTGATTCATAATACATCTTAGGACATATTAGAATCATGTTTGATCATTGCATCTTTCATTTTCCATGTTATTTGTCCTTTACATTTCATAACTTTTCATGTACTTTCATGTTTCAAAACATGCCTCATTTGCATCTTTATGCTTGTATGATCATTCTCATGCCTTGCCTCATGTTTGCATCATCTCTTAGCATCATTAAAATCATGTAAATGCTTCTGACTTTGGTTTGCATCATGACATTTCATCTCATTTGCATTGCATTTCATTTCTTTTGCTAATTTTTCAGGTGGTAAGTTGTTTTGAGAAGTGAATTGGCCTTCACTTCTCACAATCTCTTCTCATCTCTCTTGCATCTTTGCTGCATTTTATCTTGTGCTTTGGAGTGAGCTTTCTCATTCATGCTCATCTTCCCTTCTTTCTTCAAGCAACTTCTCTTCTTAAGTGAAGCAAGTTGTTTTGCTTCTTCCTCCTTCCATCTGCTTCCTTCCTGGTGTTTCTTCTGAAGATCTTCTTGCAAACCTCATTAACCCTAGGAACAACCAAGCATGATAATAATTAGGGTTTGATTAGTCCCCCATCTAGACTTTACCTTTGTGTCATCTTTGTGTCTTCTTTTCACATCTCATAATCAGGGACTAAACCCTAAAGGCTTTAAGGCTTTGTGATTAAGCTTATGCCTACATCCTTCTATTAGGATGGAGTGTATAACTTTAATCCTAAGTGTTAAACCCTTAATGTGTTTAAATCCTTTAATCAATTCACTTAATAATCATCAAGTCATCAAGCTTGTAACTTGGGCCTTGCATTAGGGTTCTAATTCTTCCTTAACTGGTTAAGAAGGACTAACCCTAGTGTTAATGGACAAGTCCCCCTCAAGTTGTCTTACAAACCATAAAAATCACTTCTTCATCATACCATTAACTAAAATCCACTTAATAAAGGCTTTGTTTTGTCATGAGGTTAATCCCTAATCATGGATTAAGTTGAGGAGTCTTTCTCAGCTTAAATGTTCTCATCTATTATCCTTCTATTAGGATGGTGTAATGAGTCCATTAAATCCCTGATTATGGCTTAAACTCATTACTTAACACTAAACAAAAATCAACAAAAACATCTAAATAATTACAAGTAGGTTAATGATCTTAATCCTACATCATGGTGATTAAGTGTGAGATACTGACATCATACTTAAGGTATTCTCATTACCCCTAATCAGAGGGAGGATGTGATGAGTTTACTAACCCTTGGTTTAGGCTTAAGCTCATTAACTTATGACAAACTTTCAAAAGCAATAAAAGACTGAAAACACAAAAACAAACAATAATCGTCTCCTTCGGGATTCTTTTCTCATCTCATTCACTCACAAACGAGAGCTCGCTTCTTCCGTCTAATGCAAGACAGTTTGCACCTGAGCCAGGCAGGTCATACACTTGAGCATAGACAAGTAAGCAATTCATCAGTCAATTTATTCTTTCAGTCTCTTTGGGTCGAACTACGATGTTCTGACTTCCTCATTGCACGAGATAATACGTAGGCCTAACTTAACAGTTATCGAACAAAAGTCTCTGTATATTCCCCCTCTTTCCAGCATTATTCTTTAAGCCTCATAGTCTTGAGCTCCTTCATTATTGTTCTTACACTGATACTTCACATATTTCACTTCACAATTCTTTTACACTGACACTTGCATTCTTTTCCAGCTTTGATACACAGATAAGCACTGACACTACCCCTTTAAAACACAAATCTTCTAAGCGTGGATCCCGTCGAGTACGACGGACAATCTAGGTGCTAATACCTTCCCAGGTTGTAACCAACCCCCTTTCTCAGTTTCCCTGGTTCGCAACCGTCTTATCCATATCTTTTCTAGGTTTATGCAGCATTACCTTTCCTTCGGGATAAAAATGCCTAGCTGGCGACTCTATTCATTTCTTCCTCTTTCGCCGACCGTTCGCGTCTGTACCCCTTCTGACCTAGGTGTCATTTGGTGGGAGCGACAGTATGGACACATCATAAGTGAATGCCCAACCTACCTAAAGAATCAAAAGAAAGGTCTCTCTGTGTCCTGGTCAGATGAAGACTCAGGTTGTGAGTCAGAAGAAGAATCTGCAAAGCACATCACTGCTCTAGCTGGAGTATGTGAAACTGAAGGGGGATCCAGTGATGAGGATCTGACATTTGAAGATCTTGAAGCATCTTACAGGATGCTGTGTAAAAGGAGCACTGAAGTATGCATGGAAAATATACAGCAGAAGAAGCAGATTGAGGAATTAAAGGCTGAAAAGGCAAGTCATCTAGAGATCATTGACACCTTGAAAAGTGAAGTCATCCTACTCAACTCCAAAATGGAGCATATGTCCAAATCTGTCAGAATGCTGAACAGTAGCTCAAACACACTGGATGTCATTCTCAACAACAACAAGCACTCATGGGATAGGACTGGGCTGGGATTTAATAAAGCTCAAAACTTTGAGGCTAGCACCAGCCATACAACTCCAAATCCCATGAAGTCAAACAAGATGTTCAAGAAGATGTCTCAACATCATGACAAACACATGATGAAAAAGAAATATCAAAGATGGAGATGCCATCACTGTGGAAGATTTGGTCACATCAAACCTTTTTGCTACAAGCTGCATGGATACCCCAATCAGAGTTCCCAGCACACTCTTAAGCAGAAGACAGAGGTCACCAAGAAAATTTGGATACCTAAAGCTAGTCTTTATGCTGATCAAAGCTACCATTACATGCCTAAGAACAAGGTCAACAGGCAGCCTTGGAACTCTAGAGATGGACACTACTCAGAGCAGATGCATCAAAGGAAACCTCACAACAGACACAAATGGTCCAAGCAGGTTGTTGCCTCTATAGCTCATACATCTCTCAGAGTATCTGCTAAGGAAGACTGGTATTTTGACAGTGGCTGCTCAAGACACATGACTGGACTGAAGAATCTGCTGGTAGACTTAAAGTCACACTCATCCAGATATGTAACATTTGGAGATGGAGCAAAGGGGGAAATCAAGGGAGTTGGGACCCTGGACTGCTCAGGTGTACCAAGTCTAGATGATATACTGTTGGTAAAAGGATTAATTGCTAACTTGATCAGCATAAGTCAGTTATGTGACCAAGGTTACAGTGTCAACTTCACCAAAACTGAATGCATAGTTTCTGATAAAGAACAAAAGGTTGTCATGAGAGGAGCCAGATCAAAAGACAACTGCTATATGTGGGAACCCCAAGATTTCAGCCTCACATCAACTTTTTCCTTAGCCAAAGAAGAAGAAGTGAAGCTGTGGCATCAAAGACTGGGTCATCTCCATCTCAGAGGAATAAAGAAGATCATATCTATGGAGGCTGTAAAAGGAATCCCAAGACTTAAGATTGATGAAAGTAAAGTTTGTGGTGAATGTCAAATAGGCAAGCAAACCAAGATGTCACACCCAAAGCTTCAACATCTGACAAATTCCAAAGTCTTGGAATTATTGCACATGGATCTTATGGGACCAATGCAAGTAGAGAGTCTTGGGGGAAAAAGATATGCTTATGTGTTTGTTGATGACTTCTCAAGATATACCTGGATAAGCTTCATCAAAGAAAAGTTTGATGTGTTTGATGTATTTAAAGATCTTTGCCATAGAATCCAAAGAGAAAAAGCAAGTTGTGTGGTCAGAATAAGAAGTGATCATGGAAAGGAGTTTGAGAATAAAAAATTGTCAGACTTCTATTCTTCAGAAGGGATCAATCATGAGTATTCTTCTCCCATCACCCCTCAACAGAATGGGATTGTTGAAAGGAAAAACAGAACTATTCAGGAGTCAGCTAGAGCCATGATTCATGCCAAGAAGTTACCCCTGTATTTTTGGGCTGAAGCTATGAACACAGCATGCTACATCCACAATAGAGTCGCACTAAGAAAGGGAACTTTATCCACCATCTATGAAGTCTGGAAGGGTAGAAAACCTACAGTCAAATACTTTCATGTGTTTGGAAGTAAGTGCTACATTCTGGCTGATAGGGATCAAAGAAGGAAGATGGACCCTAAGAGTGATGAAGGGATATTTCTTGGATACTCCATAAATAGCAGAGCTTACAGAGTATTTAACTCTAGAACCAAGGTTATAATGGAGTCAATAAATGTGATTATTGATAATTCCTATGCAAAGACAGATGTTGCTGATGATGTTGGAACATCTGCTAACAATCAAACTGAAGTTGAAATAGAAAGTGATAATCTTGACTTCACTGAGGCAAGGTCAGAGCAATCCAACAAACCTCCCTCCATCAGAATCCAGAAAGATCATCCTAAAGAACTGATAATTGGTGATCCCAATAGAGGTGTCATCACTAGATCAAGAGAGGTGATCTCAGGCTCATGCTTTGTTTCAAAGATAGAACCTAAGAACATCAAGGAAGCCCTGAATGATGAGTACTGGATCTCTGCTATGCAGGAAAAATTAGGCCAGTTTACAAGGAATGAAGTATGGGATCTTGTTCCTAGGCCTGATGACATTAATGTGATTGGCACTAAGTGGGTGTACAAAAACAAGTCTAATGAGCAAGGAGTAGTTACAAAAAACAAGGCTAGGCTTGTAGCTCAAGGATATACACAAATTGAGGGGATAGACTTTGATGAAACCTTTGCACCAGTAGCAAGGCTTGAATCAATCAGACTACTCCTAGGAATTGCTTGTATCCTAAAGTTCAAACTATTTCAGATGGATGTTAAAAGTGCCTTTCTAAATGGGTACCTTAATGAGGAAGTATATGTGGAGCAACCTAAGGGATTTGTTGATCCAAGCTGTCCAGACCATGTATATAAGCTAAGGAATGCTCTGTATGGTCTAAAGCAAGCCCCCAGAGCATGGTATGAAAGACTGACCACTTTCCTCATTAAACATGGATACAGGAAAGGTGGAATAGACCAAACCTTGTTTGTAAAGGATGAAGAGGGAAAGGTTATGATTGCTCAGATATATGTGGATGACATAGTGTTTGGTGGGATGTCAGACAGGATGGTTAAACATTTTGTTACTCAAATGGAGTCTGAGTTTGAAATGAGCTTAGTGGGAGAACTAACCTACTTCCTTGGACTGCAAATCAAGCAAATGGAGGATTCCATGTTCATATCCCAAAGCAAGTATACAAAGAACACTGTCAAGAAGTTTAGGATGGACAATGCAAGTCACAAGAGAACACCTGCCCCCAATCATTTAAAACTGACAAAGGATGACAAAGGTGAGAGTGTGGACCAAAGCTTGTGCAGAAGCATGATTGGAAGTCTACTATATCTGACAGCTAGCAGACCAGATATAGCTTTTGCTATAGGTGTGTGTGCAAGGTATCAAGCTGAACCAAAAGTGAGCCATCTAAACCAGGTTAAGAGAATCTTGAAATATGTAAATGGTACATGTGGCTATGGCATAATGTACTCTCATGGTTGTAAACCAATTCTCACTGGATTTTGTGATGCTGACTGGGCTGGAAGTGTTGATGATAGAAAGAGTACATCAGGAGGATGCTTCTTTCTAGGGAACAATTTAATTTCTTGGTTTAGTAAGAAACAAAATTGTGTGTCCCTATCCACTGCTGAAGCTGAATATATTGCAGCTGGTAGCAGTTGTTCACAGCTGGTATGGATGAAACAAATGCTCACAGAATACAATGTCCCACAAGATGTCATGACATTGTACTGTGACAATTTAAGTGCTATTAACATCTCCAAAAATCCTATCCAACACAGCAGGACTAAGCACATAGATATCAGACATCACTTCATCAGAGAACTTGTGGAAGAGAAGGTGATCACATTAGAGCATGTAGCCACAGAGCTACAATTAGCTGACATATTTACTAAGGCCTTGGATGCTACCCAATTTGAAAACCTAAGGGGTAAATTGGGAATCTGCATATGTGAAATATAGCAGTTATGGAGAAGTGCCAGCATGTCTCATGACATCGTGTGGCATGATCACCAGATGGCAGCACCAGTCTGGCCAATAACTGTTTGTATTCGACTCTTAAAAATTCCACTAGTAACGGATTCTATAAATGTACAAACGTGCTTTCAACTCCTCACATCCTCATTAGCTCCACTAAACGTTTTGCATGCTGTAACACGGTGGGAGAACTGACTTTAGTTAAATGTTGCGGATAGCAAGAGTCGCCACCGACTTTTATTTTATCCAAAGGAAAGGGCATAAAAGAACAGGAAAGACCTTAAAAGATTTTTGGGTTCGGGGGGTAGGTTATGTAAAGGGAAAGTGTTAGCACCCTTTACATCCATGGTTATCCATGGGCTCTTAGTTACTTAGCTCACTTTAAAATGTTTTTGAAAAGTGTAGTGTGTGATTAGAAATTTTCTTAAGTACTTTATAATGATCCATGTACGGATATATATAAAGAATTTGTTTTGAAAATTGTTTGAAATGTGAAGTGTTTTTGAAATGTTTTGAAAAGGTGAGCAAGTATATAAGAGAAACCTACCCTAAGTTAAATCTTTTCTGTTCTTAAATATCCTTTAAATGGTAAGACTATCCCTATTATTAAGGAATAGGTAGTCATTACCTTGGATGTTATGAGGGACAAGTGAAGGGACATCTGTGATTAGGCAATTGTAAGGTGTATAAGCAATTCAAATGGACTTATCATCTTTATTCGAAAGGGACAAGATCATTTACGAAGGAAACCATGGAGGGACTTGATCTTATTATCTTTTAAGGGACTAGATGATATGAGAGAAGGGACTTTGCTTTACACCTTACTTGACCTTTTTGTTTAGGCAACATGAGAGGTATCCTTAATAATGTGAGATGGCGATCCAAGATCGACTTACGTGTGTGCGTGTACGAGTTCAAATATTTATCTTATTATTAATGATCTAAATTATGTTTTAAATACAAACATATTTACACTCCCTATTTTACTAACCATGGCAATTAAAAATAAATAATAAGAATAATTCTACAACTATTACATAATCGGCGCAATTACATTATAAGAATAATTTAAATAAGTAAGCATATAATAAATTATAATTAAATTGGTTAGTAATAACAAAAATAAATATAAGAAGGTTAGTATAACAATGTAATATAGAAGCAAATTAAAAGTTTAAAATTAAATAAATAATTATTTTTAAGAATTTTAATAAAAGAAATAAATGATAATAATTATATATTAATAAATATGACTAATAGTTCTAATAATTTAATTTTATATACATATTATAGAAATATTTGTTAATTATAATTAAATAAGTATATAAAAATTTAGAAATTGAACTCATAAAATAAAATTAGGGTTTTTAATTGTTTAGAAAAGATAAATTAGAGTTAACTACTTAATTAAATTATTTATATATATAAACAAACTACATATAATAATTATAAAATAAATATATATAATTAAAATTTACAAACAAATATATTAAGATTTATAAGATAATTAGGGTTTTAGAAAAAAAATTAGGTTTTTTACATATAAAATTTTAGGGTTAATTATTTAATCTAAGCCTAAATAAATTATTTATCTAAAAAATATATAACATTAATAATATACAATAAAATAAATATTAAATAATTTTTAGGAATAAAGCTTAAATTTTTAAAAATATAAGTTGTTGAATTATATACAAGAAAATATAACTATTTTATTTTAAACATTTATTATCAATTAAATTAATTATAATATAAACTAAAATCAAATAAAATAAAAAAAAAGTGAGAAAAAGAACTTACCTGGGGCTGGGATTCAAACCCAGGCCCTAGGCTTTGCATCTCTAAGACCAGCAAGCTCTCCACCAGGCCAGCGCGCGCTGATGAACTATGGATGATCACCAATCTTTATATGTCAAGCCTGAAAACATAAAGGAAATAAAGCAAAAAATTGCTGAGACTGGGATTCAAACCCCTGCCTTTGCCTTGCATACGCGCATCCTTTACCAACTGAGCCATTGCATTCGTTTTGAAATATATCTACAAACAAAAGATAATAAAATAAACATGTTTTTTGAATCATAATATCGCGCCAACTTCATCTTCTTCTTCCTCCAGCACTGCCATATTTCCTACGAATTTTGCCTCGAATTTACCTGCAATTTTTCTTGCCAACGAAACCTGCAAATATCAAACACCATACAACAAGTACAATTTCCTCAAATTAGTTACATCAATGAGTTCCTCATGACTCATACAACAGGACCATGTCATTAGAATCTATTTAAATTAGTTAAATCACAAAACCCCAATTTGGAGCTTAGAACCCTAGCTATGGCCGATTGTGGTATAGGGCATGAAGCTTCACGAAAACTATCCAGAAATCATCTATGAGCATCAACAAACATTAATACATAATCAAAACTCATTATAAACGCATAAATTCAATGAATCGCAAAAAAATAGATTGAGAGCAAGAATGATTCGGATTATGCAAATGAGGATGAATCAGAGGCATGTAAGGGGTGGTTTAGATTCAGGGAAGCTCAAGGAAGCTTCTTGTGTCCTTAGAATACCTTGAAAACTCCTGCAAAGATGAAACCGAAAATTGATTTTTGATGTATTTTGTGAAGTTTGAAATAGGTCTTCGAGGCTGCAAAAATTCATCCCTTTTGTTGTGATATGTTCCTCTATATGTAGTGAATCAAATTAGGTTAAAAAGTGTTATGGTTCTTTGGATTTTTTGATCATTTGAATATTGAGAAAGATATATCATAAAATTTGAATATTATTTGATCTAACATTGCTATTTTGGGACAATCCTCATAACTTGTGTATCAATCTAATCCAAATAATGTTTATGACTTTCTAGAAGCAAAATCCCTTTTTAAATATTTGATTTTATATTTTATTTCAATTTAAATGGTATTTTAATGAATAAAATTCAAATAAATATGAAATAAAAAAATAAAAATCAGAAAATAAGTGGGTTGGGTCGTGCTTGGTGTTTTTATAAAGATGGGATGGCAATTTGGTGGGCTCATTTAGCAAAAATTTGATTTTAGGCCTTATTTGCTTCATAAACTTCCCTAAAATTTCCCAACTTTGCAAGGGCACAAATCCTTCAATTTTAATGCTATGAGGGTGTTCTTGGACATTTTGAAAATATTAATGAGTCCTCTAACCAACCTCATTGGTTTCATGTCTATATCTTTTACCATTCTCAAGTTATGCTCTTTTGAAGTTGTTGACTTTTTGTTGACTTTTAAAAGGACCTATAATGTCTTAGCTCATACCTTCCAAATGAAGCATTTTTGGGCTTGGCTTGTGAGACACAAAGTTGTAGAGAATTCAATTTCCTTCAAAATGAGCTTTGGATGGAAATTTTTTGATGAAGCATGTGAAAGTTATGGCTGGTCAAAGTTCAGTTGACTTTTCCTGTGAAAACCCTAATTTAGAATCTCCTGATTCTTGATGATCTGAAATCTCCTTGATGAATCATGATCAACCCTTGATAAAATGATGAACTTTACTTCATATAATTGATGTTGGCAAAAAATCATGAAGTTTGACTTTGGTTTGACCACAGTTGACCTCAGTTTGACCTTTTAACTGCTTTGACTGATTTTAACCTATCTGGTCATCTGACTGAGCAAACCTTTGAGAAAAGTCTTGAAACTTGTCATGGGGATTCTTGAACACATATAGGATTCTATGAAGATCACTTTAAGTCTTGGAAGCCCATTTAGCCTGATTAAAGTCAAAACCCTAGTTTAGGATGCACTGCTTAGGAGGATGCATTGTCTGAGGGAATTGTCAAACTTTCTGACTAATTGTGAACTTTGTGAACCTTGTGAACCTCATGAGATGTCTTGTTGTAACACGGTGGGAGAACTGACTTTATTTATGTTGCGGATAGCAAGAGTCGCCGCCGACTTTTATTTTATCCAAAGGAAATGCATAAAAGAACAGGAAAGACCTTTTAAAAGATTTTTTTGGGTCCGGGGGGTAGGTTATGTAAAGGGAAGGTGTTAGCACCCTTTACATCCATGGTTATCCATGGGCTCTTAGTTACTTAGCTCACTTTAAAATGTTTTGAAATGTGAAGTGTGTGAATAGAAATTTTCTTAAATGTTTATAATGATCCATGTACGGATGCGTATAAACCTTTGTTTTGAAAATTGTTTGAAATGTGTGAAGTGTTTGAAAAGTTTTTGAAGAGTGAGCAAGTATCTAAGAGGAACCTACCCCAAGTTTTAAGTCTTTTCTGTTCTTGAATCCTTTAAGTGGTAAGACTATCCCTATTATTAAGGAATAGGTAGTCATTACCTTGGATGTAAGGGACAAGTGAAGGGACATCTGTTTATTTAGGCAATTGTGGGGTATATAAGCAATTTGAAGGGACTATCATCTTTATTCGAAAGGCACAAGATCATTACGAAGGCAACATTCGAAAGGGACTTGATCTTTTTATCTGTTAAGGGACTAGATGATGTGAGATTAGGGACTTTGCTCTATACACCCTACTTGACCTTTTGTAATAGGCAACATGAGAGGTATCCCTAAGGAAGTGAGATGGCGATCAAAGACCGACTTACGTGTGTGAGTGTACAATTTTAATATTTATCTTTAAAATTAGTGAGCTAAATTAATTTTAAGTATACAAACATGTTACACCCCCTATTTTACTAACCATAGCATAAAAAATAAATATTTAAATACTATTAAAATATTACATCCAGGAACAATTACATAATAATAACAAAGCAAATTAAATATAATAAGCAAAAATAAATAATAATAATAATTGGGTTAGTAGAAAATAATAATAAAAATAATACAAAGTTAAATGGGGTTAGTAATAATAAATATCACATAAATATAATTAATAATAATAATAATGAAATAAACAAGAATATTATAATAATTAAAAGTTCAATTTTATAAACAATTATTATTTAAGGTTAATAAGAAAATATGAGCAATTATACTAATTATTATAAAGTTTTAAATTATATGTAAATTATAAGAATTAAATTAATTATGAACATATTATGAAAATTAAATTATAATTACAAAATTAAATTAGCAATTTTTAACTATTTTTTAAACATATAATAAAAATTATTTACATACAAAATTAAATTATAAACAATTTATAGAATACTTACATATTATGAAAATAGGATTAATTATAATTATATTTACAAAATTTAAATTATAAACAAATTATAAAATATGTACACATGATTAAATAATAAATTGAAAATTATAATAGAAGAAAATTAGGGTTTATGAAATTTAATTAAAGTTTTTTACAAAATATTTTAGATTTTAGAAAATTAGGGTTTATATACATATTTTTAGAATAATAAAATAACTATATACATAATTTCATAATATTAATAATTTACAAAAAAATAAATAAGTTTTTATTATAAAATTAAAATTAAAAGAATGAATGCTAAAATAATATATACATCCTATTTATTATTTTGAATTTGTTTTAAAATAGAAAATTAATTAAATAATCAAAAATTAAAGAAAAAGATGAAAAAAATAGAAACCTGCTTGGGCTGGGGTTTGAACCCAGTCCCTAAGCTTTCAAACTCCAGGACTAGCCTTCCATCCACTGGGTCACGCATGCGTTGGCGTTAGAAGCAAGGGACTAATCCCTTTTGTTCACTACCTGGAAAAAATCATGAACAAATAATGCAAAACAAATACACAAAAGGCCTGGGGGGGATTCGTACCCAGGACCTTTAAGCAATACGCAGGCAAACTTTCCATCCAGCCGGGAGGGCGCTACTGGTAATATGTTCACAACAACACATAATATATTAAGTACAACAATTAAAAGATAAAAATAGAAAAAAGCCACTGCAGCTAGGTTTCGAACCAGGGTCCTCAAACAACACACGCGCGTTTCTTACCACCAGGCCAACGCTGCACTTGTGAACAAAAACAGAAACAATTGAATAAAATATTATGAATAATATTTGAATTTTCAAAACGCGCGCGCTGGCTTCATCTTCTTCCTTGGATTTTCGCAGGTTTTCCTGCGAAATTTCCTGGGAAATTTCCTACGATTTCTCCTGCGTTCAAAACCTGCGTTTTTCAAACCATACACAACCAGTACAATTTTATCAAATTAAGGACATCCTTAAACTCCTTGTGACCTATACAATTCAATTATATCATCAAAATTCATTTATATTATGTGAATCGAAGAACCCTAATTTGAAGCTTTAAACCCTAAGTATGGTGTTTTCATGATTCGGCCATAATCCTTCACCAAACTGTCCAGAAACCATCTATAGTCAACAACAAACATCAATACATCTTTAAAATTCATTATAAACAAGTAAATGCAGTGAATCGAAAAAAAATATATGAAGAACATGTATGTTTCGGTTCATGCATTATAGGGTGTCTTGGATGCAAATGAGCATTGGTACATGATCAATGAAGTCTAAGGATCATTCTCATGTCCTTAAAATACCTTAACAAACCTTGTAATATGGAAACCGAATTTGAGTTTTTTGTGAGATTTTTGAAAATTGCAACTTACTCTTGGAGGCCAGAATTTCGTGTGCTTGCATTAGGTTTGTGTTGTATACTTATAGTGTAATGAATTTAGGTCAAAAGAATGGATCATTGTGTGGAAAATTTGATTGAAAAAGATTGAAAAAGATTAAGTCTTAAACTTCAAATATTTGAGAATTAGACCTTTCTATTTCAAGCCAATCACCATGATTCTCATACCAATTTGATCTAAATCACTTTTATGACTTTCTAGAAACAAAATCTCATTTAAATATTTAATTTTTCTATTTAATTTTAATTTAAAATGATTTTAAATGAATAAAATCAAAATAAATAAAATAAAATGATGAAAAATCTGAATTTTAGAGATTTGGGTCGTGCATGAAGTATTGGTATGGATTGGATCATCATATGGCAAGCCCATTTAGAAAAAATTGGTTTTAAACCTCCATTTTCTTCATAAACCAACCAAAAATTTCCCAACTTTGCAAGGGCATACATCCTTCAATTTTAATGCTATGAGGGTGTTCTTGGACATTTTGGAAAGCTTGAAGAGTCCTCTAACCAACCCCACTGGTTTCATGTCCATATCATTTACCATTCTCAAGTTATGCCCTTTTGAAGTTGTTGACTTTTTGTTGACTTTTAAAAGGACCTATAATGTCTTAGCTCATACCTTCCAAATGAAGCATTTTTGGGCTTGGCTTGTGAGACACAAAGTTGTAGAGAATTCAATTTCCTTCAAAATGAGCTTTGGATGAAGAATTGGTGATGAAGCATGTGAAAGTTATGGCTGGTCAAAGTTCAGTTGACTTTTCCTAAGGAAACCCTAATTTAGAAACCTCTGATTCTTGATGATCTGAAATCTCCTTGATGAATCATGATCAACCCTTGATCAAATGATGAATTTTACTTCATATACTTGTTGTTGGCAAAAAATCATGAAGTTTGACTTTGGTTTGACCACAGTTGACCTCAGTTTGACTTTTTAACTGCTTTGACTGATTTTGACTTATCTGATCATTTGACTGAGCAAACCTTTGAGAAAAGTTCTGAAATTTGTCATGGGGATTCTTAAACACATATAAGATGTTATGAAGCTCACTTGAAGTCTAGTAAATCCATTTAGCCTGATTAAAGTCAAAACCCTAGTTTTGGATGCACTGCTTAGGAGAATACCTTGCCTGAGGGAATTGTCAAATCTTCTGACCAATGATGAACTTTGTGAACCTTGTGAACCTCATAAGATGTCTTGTGAACCTTGTGAACTTTGTGAACCTCATAAAGTATCTTGTAAACTTCATGAACCTCATGAAAGGTCTTGTGAACCTTGTGAACCTTCTGAGCACACAAAGTCTTGTATTGTGAGGGCAAATTTTGGGGTGCAACACTTGTGAACCTTGTTAACCTTGTGAGCCTCTTAGTACACAATGTCTTGTCTTATGGAGGGCAAATTTTGGGGTGCAACAGCTGCCCCTGTTCAATTTTCTGAAACCTGAGGGGTTAGATTGGTATATGTGTCATTCGTGACCTGGAAGGTTGAAGGGGATTGAACACAAATGCCCAAAAATTTGCACTCACCAGTGCATAAAGTAACACTGATAATTAGTTGTATATGCTTGAGTGGGTTTGAAGATGCCACTTGGAGGAACTGGAGATGGGCTTATAGATGCCATGGAAGAACTGGAGATGGGCTTATAGATGCCATGGAAGAACTGGAGATGGGCTTAGAGATGCCATCTAAAATATTTGGATGTGATGATGTTCTTTATGTTGATATTGGATATCAATACTAGGTCTTGGTATAAGCCATCTCTGAATCATTTATGCAACATGATTTGAATTGTTGAATGGACCAGTAGAAATGAATCTTGTGATAATTATCTCTTCTGGAAGTATCTTGGATTACAAACTGGATCTTTGTACAGACCGTTTGCCTACTCTCCAAGGTTAAGGGTCAAAAGAACGTCAGGATTTGTTCTTCTGAAAAAGTCTTAAACAAGGGGCCAAAAGAGCGTCAGGATTTGCTCTTAAGGGTCAAAAGAACGTCAGGATTTGTTCTTCTGAAAAAGTATTGAACAATGGGCCAAAAGAGCGTCAGGATTTGCTCTTAAGGGTCAAAAGAACGTCAGGATTTGTTCTTCTGAAAAAGTCTTGAACAAGGGGTTAAAAGAGCGTCAGGATTTGCTCTTAAGGGTCAAAAGAACGTCAGGATTTGTTCTTCTGAAAAGTGTCTTGAACCAGGGAATGGATCTTTATACAAACCGTTTGCCTGCTATTCAAGGACATCTTGAGCAAATGTATGGATCATTTCTGACCCTGTTGTAAGTTGTTGACATTGTTTTATCTGCATATAACCTTCCTGCAAGAAGAGTGTTAGTTTATGCAATATGTATGCATGCATAGTATGATGCACTTAAGTAATGTATTATGTATTTATGAATATATATATGTTATGGTATGATGTAAATGATGTATGTATGAATCATGCAGCCTGAAGCATCTGGATATCTTCGTATAACAACTACTGGCCAGGGAAAATAAATCCCGATTTGTTGCTGAAGAATATGAGGAACTCATTCCCATCTTGTTAGAGAATATAGTGAAGAATATGAGGAACTCGTTCCCGTCTTGTTTGATAGCATAGTATTCATAACCTCCCATCTTCGTTTGATAGTATGGTATCCATAACCTCCCGTCTTCGTTTGATAGTATGGTATCAATAACCTCCCGTCTTCGTTCGATGGTATAGTATCCATAACCTCCCGTCTTCGTTTGTCGTACTCCTGTTGAAGGAATAATTTCCTGAGTATCCCGACTGAGGATAAAAGAGATGGACATAAATTCCAGGGGAGATGTGACTCGAAGTATTTATGAAGATGGATTTGACCTACTAGGGGACTTGTAGATGTCTGGTGGGGATGAATCGGCGAAGCTTCTTTGAAGTCCTTCCCTCGTTCGTCCTTAGTAAATACTATTACTGCATTTTCATGCATTTCTGGTAAACATCAATCATATTAAAAAGCATACATACATTCAAACACAACCAATGGATGTTTCGCTTATGTAAATAGGGTAAAAGTAAATCTGGATTCAAAGATGAAATTTTATTTATATCACAAAATGACCTATATATAGGCAAGTTTGTACAAGGAGACAGAAATCCTAGTAAGAGGAATTCGTCGTGAATTTTTTTTTTAAAACAGAGAAAATCAGCTATGTGGGAAATAATCCTATTGAGTTTCAGTTCTACTATTGCCATTATCTTCAAGTATCTCATCTCCTGCTGTCGAGACGGAAACGATTGGATTGATCTTTATCTGTTTGAGCTTGAGTAAGTAGCACAACTGGTTGTAGTTTCATGGGTGATTCAAACGAGACATAGTCATACGCTTTAATCCCTAACTTTTTCCTGGATTGCCTTTTCAGGTTTTCAATCCACCGGGATACCCTTTTTTGCCCAAGCCGCCTTTTCAGGTTTTCGACTTGCCGGTTGTACATTTTTTTTATATATATCCCTAATTTTTGCCCGAACCCTTTTGTTTCGCCGGGATGCCCTTATTTTTGCCTAGGCCAGTCAACCTAGCGGGTCTCTTTTTAGGCGTAGTATTTTTTAACTATGTCTGCGTTTACAGGTTGTGGGAAATCTTCACCGTCCATAGTAGTAAGCATCATGGCACCTCCTAAGAATACTGTCTTGACCACAAATGGTCCCTCATATGTAGGAGTCCACTTGCCCCTAGGATCACCCTGTGGTAATATGATACGCTTGATTACCAAGTCACCAGCCTGATATACCTTTGGCTTAACCTTCTTGTTGAAAGCTTTGATCATTCGTTTCTGGTACATCTGGCCGTGACAAACTGCTGCTAACCTCTTCTCATCAATCAAATTTATCTGGTCAAGTCGAGTCTGAATCCACTCATCTTCATCCAAACCTGCATCCTTCATAATTCTTAAGGAGGGAATCTGAACTTCAATGGGCAGAACTGCTTCCATACCATATACTAAGGAGAATGGGGTTGCCCCTGTTGAAGTACGTATTATAGTACGATAACCATGAAGAGAAAATGGTAACATCTCATGCCAATCTTTATAAGTAACGGTCATCATCTGTATAATCTTCTTAATGTTCTTGTTAGCAGCTTCTACTGCCCCATTCATCTTCGGACGATACGGAGAAGAGTTGTGATGCTTAATCTTGAATTGTGTGCAGAGATCAGTAATCATAGTGTTGTTCAGATTAGAGCCATTGTCAGTAATAATCCTTTCAGGGATGCCATACCTACATATGAGATTATTCTTAATGAATCGAGCCACCACATTCTTAGTAACAGATGCAAATGAAGCTGCCTCCACCCACTTTGTGAAGTAATCAATAGCAACCAGGATGAAACGATGTCCATTAGAAGCAGTAGGTTTGATCTCACCAATCATATCAATGCCCCACATGGCAAAAGGCCAAGGAGCAGTCAACACATTCAATGGTGATGGAGGTATATGTACTTTATCAGCATAGATTTGACACTTGTGACATGTTCTGGAATGTTGATAGCAGTCAGCTTCCATAGTAGACCAATAGTAATCTGCTCTCAATATCTTCTTTGCCATAGCATGACCACTAGAATGAGTGCCAAAGATCCCATCATGCATATCTTCCATAATCTCTGTTGCTTCCTTCTTATCCACACAACGAAGCAAAGTTGAATCATGATTGCGCTTGTACAAAATTCCATTACTCAAAAAGAACTTAGCAGAAAACCTCCTCAGAAACTTTTTATCTTTAACAGATGCCCCTTCAGGGAACTCCAGAGCTTCAAGATATCTTTTCACTTCATAGAACCAAGGCTTCTCCTCTGTTTCCTCAGTGTCAATCTCATTGCAATATGCAGGCTTTTCAAACCTATCAATAGTAATCTTGGGAGCTTCATCATCCCAGCTGATCTCAAACATGGATGCCATGGTGGCTAAGGCATCTGCCAACTGATTTTCTCTTCGTGGAATATGTCCAAAGGTAATCTCTTTGAAATGTGGGATCAAAGACAACACATGCTCTCTGTAAGGAATGAGATTATCATGCTTGGTATCCCAATCCCCTTTAATCTGACTTATTACCAGGGCTGAATCTCCATATACATCCAGGAACTGAATTTTCATATCAATGGCAGCTTTGATACCTAGGATACATGCCTCATATTCAGCCATGTTATTTGTACAATAGAAACAAAGTCTTGCAGTAATAGGAGTATGACAACCTTCAGGGGAACTGATCACAACACCAACACCATTACCCAGTGCATTAGAAGCTCCATCAAAAACCATAGTCCATCGGGATCCTTGTTCAGGTCCGTCATACTGTCCAGGTTCTTTGGTAATAATCATAATGTCTTCCTCAGGGAACTCAAAACTCATTGACTGATAATCATCCACTGCTTGATGAGCCAAATGATCAGCTACAACACTTCCTTTAATGGCCTTCTGAGTAGTATACTGTATATCATATTCTGTTAAGATCATTTGCCATCTTGCTATTCTTCCGGAGAGAGTAGGTTTCTCGAATATGTACTTGATTGGATCCATCTTCGAAATTAATAAGTTAGTATGAGTCAACATATACTGTCTTAGTCGGCGAGCAGCCCATGCCAAAGCGCAGCAAGTTTTCTCGAGCAGTGAGTATCTTGTTTCACAGTCGGTAAACTTTTTGCTAAGGTAGTATATTGCCTGCTCTTTTCGACCAGACTCGTCATGTTGCCCCAACACACACCCCATTGAGTTGTCTAATACTGTTAAGTACATAATCAAGGGTCTTCCATCAACTGGTGGCATCAAGATTGGAGGTTCTAACAAATATTTCTTAATTTCATCAAATGTTGTCTGGCACTCATCATTCCACTCCATTACCTGATCTTTCTTCAACAACTTGAAGATTGGCTCACAGGTGGCAGTTAATTGGGAAATAAATCTTTCAATGTAATTCAATCGTCCCAGGAAACCTCTAACCTCCTTCTCAGTACGGGGTGCTGGCATCTCTTGTATAGCTTTCACTTTTGCAGGATCCACTTCGATACCTTTTCCACTGACAATGAAACCCAGGAGTTTACCAGATCTAACTCCAAAAGTACACTTGTTTGGGTTCAATCTCAACTTGTATTTCTTCAACCTCTCAAACAACTTATGCAGATGATCAAGATGTTGTTCTTCATTTTGGGACCTGGCTATCATATCATCCACATACACCTCTATCTCATGATGAATCATATCATGAAATAGAGCCACTCGGCACGTTGATATGTTGCCCCGGCATTCTTCAAACCAAATGGCATCACCTTATAGCAAAAAGTGCCCCACTGTGTAACAAATGTTGTCTTCTCCATATCTTCAAGTGCCATCTTGATTTGATTGTAACCAGAGAAACCATCCATAAAAGAGAATACCTTATGCTGAGCATTGTTGTCTACCAGAACATCAATATGAGGAAGTGGAAAGTCATCTTTGGGACTGGCCTTGTTCAAATCCCTGTAATCTACACACATACGTACCTTACCATCTGTCACTCCCAAAAGATGAGACTGAGCTCAAATAAGGTACAGACGCGAACGGTCGGCGAAAGGATGAAATGAAAAGAGTCGCCAGCTAGGCATTTTTATCCCGGAGGAAAGGTAATGCTGCATAAACCTAGAAAGACATGGATAAGACGGTTGCGAACCAGAGAGACTGAGAAAGGGGGTTGGTTACAACCTGGGAAGGTATTAGCACCCAGATTGTCCGTCGTACTCGACGGGGTCCACGCTTAAAAGATTTGTGTTTTAAAGGGGTAGTGTCAGTGCAATTTGTGTATAAAAGAGCTGGAAAAGGATGCAAGTGTCAGTGTAAAAGAAGTGAAGTGTGTAAATGTACAGTGTCAGTGTAAGAACAGGAATAAGATGCTCAAGATCATGAGGCTTAAAGAATAATGCTAGAAGGAGGGGGAATATACAGAGACTTTTGTTCGATAACTGTTAAGTTATGCCTACGTATCCTCTCGTGCAATGAGGAAGTCAGAACACCGTAGTTCGACCCAAAGAGACTGAAAGGTAAATTGACTTGTGAACTGCTTACTTGTCTATGCTCAAGTGTATGACCTGTCTGGCTCAGGTGCTAACTGTCTTGCATTAGATGGAAGAAGCAAGTTCTCGTTTGTGAGTGAATGAGATGAGAAAAGAATCCCGAAGGAGACGATTATTGTTTGTTTTTGAGTTTTCAGTCTTTTATTGCTTTTGAGAGTTTGTCATAAGTTAATGAGCTTAAGTCTAAACCAATGGGTTAGTAAACTCATCACATCCTCCCTCTGATTAGGGGTAATGAGAATACCTTAAGTGTGAAGTCAGCTTCTCACACTTAATCACCATGGTGTAGGATTAAGATCATTAACCTACTTGTGATTAATTAGATGTTTTTGTTGTTTTTGTTTAGTGTTGAGTAATGAGATTAAGCCATAATCAGGGATTAAACAGACCCATTACACCATCCTAATAGAAGGATAATAGATGAGAGTGTTTAAGCTGAGGAAAGCTCCTCAACTTAATCCATGATTAGGGATTAAACTTATGACAAAACAAAACCTTTATTAAGTGGATTTTAGTTAATGGTAAGATGATGAAGTGAATTTTATGATTTGTAAGACAACTTGAGGGAGACTTGTCCATTAACACTAGGGTTAGTCCTTCTTAACCAGTTAAGGAAGAATTAGAACCCTAATGCAAGGCCCAAGTTACAAGCTTGATGTCTTGATGATTATTAAGTGAATTGCTTAAAGGATTTAAACACATTAAGCGTTTAACACTTAGGATTAAAGTTATACACTCCATCCTAATAGAAGGATGCAGGCATAAGCTTAATCACAAAGCCTTAAAACCTTTAGGGTTTAGTCCCTGATTATGAGGTGAGAAGAGAAGACTCAAAAGAGACACAAAGGTAAAAATAAGTGGGGGGACTAATCAAAACCCTAATTATTGTCATGCTTGGTTGTTCCTATGGTTTGTGAGGTTTACAAGAAAGATCTTCAAAGGAACCACCAGGGAGCAGATGAAAGGAGCAAAGAGAAGCAAAGTAACTTGCTTCATTTAAGAAGACAAGTCACTTGGAGAAAGAAAGTAAGAAGAAGAATAAAGAGTAAGCTCAATCTCAAACACAAGATAAAATGCAGCAATGATGCATAAGAGAGATGAAAAGAAATTGTGAGAAGTGCAGGCAAATTCACTTCTCAAAGTAACTTACCACCTGAAAAGTTAGTGAAAGGAATGCAATGCAATGCAAAATGAGATGAGATGTGATGATGCAAACCAAAACCAGAAGCATGAGAATGATGATAATGATGCTATGAGGTGATTCAAACATGAAACAAGGCATGGGGATGATCATACAAACATATGGATGCAAGAGAAGCATGCTTAGAACCATGCACACACATGAAAAGTTATAGAATGTAAATGACATACAACATGGCAAATGAAAGATGAAATGATCAAACATGATTCTAATATGTCCTAAGATGTGTTATGAATCAAATGGATGCATAAAATGTCATGGCAAGTCATGGTATGCAAGCAAATGCAAGATGAATGCAAAAGGAAGCCCAAATTAGGGTTTATGATCAATGCACCAAACAAAAACCAAAACCAGAAGCAAACATCAAGAATAAAAAATTGAAAATGCACTCAAGGGAACCCTAAACCTATACAAACTCACTGCCCAAAGGAGGGGATCCAATTCTTAACCTAGTGAAAGTTATGAAATTCTTAAGATTTCTAGGGTTTCAAGGTACCTTGTCAAGAAAAATGTCAAACAAATTGAAAATGCAAGATCAAATCATGCCAATTTAATCCTATAAAATTCATGATATGCAAGATGCAATGCAAAAAGAATCAAAGTCCAACTCTTAAAGACTAGGCAGAAGTGAATTTTCAAAGTTAGGATCAAAACAATGCCTAAAAATGAAATTAATTCCATGAAAAATTGTCAAAAGACATCAAGATCAAAAAAGAAATTTGGTTTGAGAGTTGGACAATGTTTCTAAATGATTTTAAAGGTTTCATGAATTTTTTTGTGATTTTTAAATACCTAAAAGTATTTTTAATTAATTAATTCTCATTAATTAATTAAAAATAAACCTTTAAATGATTTAAAAATAATTTTTAATGCAAAAAATAAAAATAAAGATGTTTTTAGTTTCTGAAAATTAATAAAAGATTGTATAAAAATTTTCAGAATTTTTGAAAATGTTTTACTATTTTAAATAAAATGAAGAAAACAAATGGAATTTAATGAAAATAAAATTGAATAAAAATGAAAGTATGCGCATCCAAGGGACAGGATTGGTTCTGGGGATATTTGGCTTGACTTCGCGCGCAATCTGATGGCCACAATTCAAACTGAGCTAATTTCCAATTAAATTTAATTAAACTGAATTAATTAGATTAATTATGGATTAGGGTTTCTAATGGTGCATCTTGTCCATTCAAACGAGCGCCAGTCAGCCTAGGTCAACTCATCAAACGCACCAAATTCAAACCTCATTTAAAGACACAGATTAGGGCTAATGGTTCTCAGGTGGCCGGAGAAGACTTCCGATCGTCTTCTCCGGCGAACCAAAACCCTAGATTTTGCTATAGGTCACCAAACATGAAATCTCTTCCACATAAATGATCTTCCTCCTAATCTAAACCTAACCCCTCTTTCAAAAATCATTTATTTTCATTGACAAGCTTGAATCGAAGACAAATATGAAACACGGGCAAATTTTCAGAGAGACATGAAATGGTCATCCCTTACTTATTTTCAAAACTAAATACATCCAGATGATCAGTGCAACATGTAGATTCTTTTTGTAACAAGAAAATGAAGTTCTGAGAAAAAAGTTCTTGAGCTATACCTGAGATGGAACCTTCTGGTTCTGGGCTTTCTGGGTTGTTCCTTGGTGCAAACTCACTCCAATGATCCCCCTTGTGCTAATGGCAAGCTTGGATGGAGTTTAGATAGGCTATTTTGAGAGGTTTAGTTCTGGTGTATCAGAAAATGAGGTTCTTGTGTGGGCTGTTTCAGATCATTGAGAGGGGTGGGATTTGTTCTATGGATGATTTCTGATTGATTGGTGAAGAAAAAATGAATGTTTGATGACTGTGGGAGGAGATTCGAAGAGAGGAAAGTTTTGACAGTTTTGGGAGTGTGCTGCAATGTGTCTCTTTCAGGCTTGCTTTTCTCTTGTTTTATGACCTTAGGCAATCCATAAACAATCCCAGCAATCTAGGAGGGCAGGTGTGCACTGTGGGATTGGTATGGGAGGATTGGCCAAAAAGTCAGGTTGATTTGTACTTGCAGCATGGGCTATGGCATAGGCAGTCTAGAGGCTTGTCCCGCCTCAGCTTGAGTCAAGGATGGCCCTTGGATGGCTTATGAAAGGCTGCTGCATCTGGATCATGATCTAGAGGAGTTTTTGCAACTTGCCCACTTGTGACATTTCATGATTTTGGCTATGTGAATGTGAGAAACCTTGCTGGATTTTTGATGTGGGATGCCTCATTAGGTCATGACAATGCATTAAAATCAGCTAGTGATCATACAACTCCTTTGAGAATGATTTTGCCAAAAATCCCTCTTTGCATTTTCATGAAAAATGACTTATGGCTATGTGAAGATCAAGGCAAATGCATGAGAAATCCCTTGGTCCAATTCTGATTTTAGGTCATGCATTGCATTGGTATGATGATTAGAGGTCATGTTGAAGTCACATAAAGGCTTGCCATGAGAAATTGCAAGTTTTCCATTTTGTGCAAAAGTGGAATTTCAATGATTTTGCCCAACTTTGCAAGGCCATAACTTTTGATCCAAAATGAATTAGGTCATGTTCTTGTACTTTTTGAAAAGGGAATGATCCATTCTACAACTTTCATGACCAAAGTTTTTCCATTTGAAGCATTTTTGAATCAAAAATCAAGGGTTGAAAAAGTTTCCCAAAATGGCAATTTTCATTAAAAGTCAAACTTCCCAAAAAAAGTCAACTTTGCAAATGACTTGAAATTCTTCAATTTTGTGAACTTACAACATCTTCCATGATCAAATAAAGATCATACACAATTAAAATGATGAAGAACACCCTTTGGTTGGGTCATTGAGGGTCTCAGATGCCCTGATTTTACACTGGCTTGCTTAGAAAGTCAACTCTTGATCAAATGACTTCCCCATTGAATTTCTTCATGAAAATTGATATGCATGATCCATATACCATATAGAGACCAATAGAAACAAGAATGACCAAAAAATTTGGAGTTATGGCCTTTGAAACCAAAACCCTAATTCTAGGTCATCTGTGCAGTCAAACCTGGCTCTGCTTCCATGCCATTCTCAGTTCTTGTGAATCTTTGACATTCTTGACTTTGAGGGGATATAATATGATGCTTGAACATACATGGACCCCTTTGAATTGCTTGATGACCTTTGGAGTGGCTCAATAAGCTCTTGGATTGCTCAGATCACAAACCCTAGATGCAGATGACTTAGAAACAATGCAGTGAATCAAAAATGTGGTATGAGATGCTATGATTGAATTTATGAATATGAAAAGATCACAAGCCATGGTGTGAATGGGTGAGGGCAAATTTGGGGTGTTTACAGCTGCCCCTATTCAAACATGAGTTAGCTGTGCAAGATGTAAGCAACGGCTTAACAGGCAAACAAGATAACTTGTGGTTGAATACCAAAAGACAGTCCACAATTTGCACTCACAGAATGAAGAAGAAAAGGGATATAGATTGTAAAGGAAAATAAAGTATATTATAAAGTGTGGGCGACGGAGGACGATCGTCGAGCAGAGGACGACTGCTTGGGAAAGAGCAATGACGGGGACGGCCGACACGCTGGGAAAAGTGAGGGAAATAAAGCAATGACGTGGACGGCCGACATGCTGGGGATAAAGGGGATTATGATGGGGACGGACATCAAGTAAAGTTATAAGATTCTCTGGGAATTAATGAAAAATGATGGGGACGGCCATCAAGTTCATAAAGTAATGTAAACAACGATGGGGACGGCCATCGGGCTAAACTGATGAAGGACGGTCATCAGGAAAAGGAAAAGGGACCACGACGGGGACGGCCATCGGGTTAAAGAATAAATGAAATAATGATGAGGGACGGTCATCAAGGGTGAAGGACGATCACCTGGCAGGGTACGGCTGTCGAAAATATCGCGACATAGGACGAATGCCGGATAAAAGGTCAACGATGGGGACGGCCATCGGACGAGCATGATGAAGGACGATTATCAAGAGGTGAAGGACGATCACCTAGCAGGGGACGGCTGCTCTCAAGGTTTATCATGACGTAGGACGAACGTCAGATAACAAGATCAACGATGGGGACGGCCATCGGATAAAATGATGAAGGACGATCATCAAAAGGTGAAGGACGATCACCTTAGCAGGGGACGGCTGCTAAATATCACGACATAGGACGAATGTAGGATAGAAAAGGTCAACGATGGGGACGACCATCGGATGAGCATGATGAAGGACGATCATCAAGAGGTGAAGGACGATCACCTAGTAGGGTACGGCTGCTCTCAAGGTTTATCATGACATAGGACGAATGTCAGATAGAAAAGATCAACGATGGGGACGGCCATCGGATGAGCATGATGAAGGACGATCATCAAAAGGTGAAGGACGATCACCTAGCAGGGTACGGCTGCTCTCAAAATTTATCATGAATGTCAGATAGAAAAGGAATTCTGCTTTGCTGGCGATCTACTGGGGAATAGTAAACACGGACGAGTGTTTATATCCAAGAAATAAAGGTATAAGTGTTTTGACGTTGTGTATAGATTAAAGATGCGGACGAGCATCCCTAAGACTGCGATACAGACGAGTATCGGGTAGAAACAAATACTGACACGTGTTCAGAGATGATGATACGGACGAGTATCAACTGGTTGACAAGGAACACGAACGAGTGTTGAATCTGAGGGGACTCTTCTGGGGAATAGTAGACACAGACGAGTGTCTATATTCACGAAGGCAAAAGTGTTTGACACAGTGTATGGATTAAAGATGCGGACGAGCATCCTTATGACTATGATACGGACAAGTATTAGGTAGAAACAAACGCTTGACGCATGTTCTGAGATGATGGTACGGCGAGTACCAACTGGTTAACAAAGAACACGGTCGAGTGTCGAATCTGAGAGGTAATAAGTATGAGTGGTGTATAGACAGGTATTTAAACTGTTGGGGAGAGTGGCACGGACGAGTGTCAAAAGGAGAAAAGTATAGTATAAACAAATATCTGATATACAAAGTGTTTAGGTTACTGTGCTGGGGAAGGTGACACGGACGAGTGTCAAGGAATTGTATATATATGTATCTGTGAGTGCAAAGGGGATGCTTTGGCTTTCTATTGGGGATATGACGTGGACGGGTGCCAAGGAGTATATACTGATGTTTGTGAATGTGAGGCAACTGTTTTATCTTTAACTCTCCGCTGGGGAATCTGGGGAGCATTCTGTATATCTTTGGCGGGTTGTCGTTATTCACAAGTGTTTGATTCAGAACATGGCTTATGATTATGCAATATGTTTGATTTTTGCCGTAATGCTCCGTGTTGGACGGAATGCTACGCTTTGTGAGGAATAATGATGCAAATGCTATGATTATGCAAAGATACCAATCCGGGATTCAGATCCCGTTGCTGTGAAGATTTCTGGTTGATCTGCTTGAAATGGACATCCCAGCTGGGGGTGAGATCATTGGTAGATCTGATGAGATGTATCTGCTTGGGAGGATAGGTCACTGGTAGACCCATCCTTGGTAATGAGGGACCCAGCTGGGGTTTGTAGAAGCTTTCGTCACCCTGCTGTGATTCCTTCATGCGTTGCTCTTCTGGATAGAGGCTGAAACTCCGTGGGGAGATGGTTCCCTGGCTATTGTACTCGACTGGGGAGAAATAACAAGTGGCAACTCAGCTGGGGAGAAAACACTTTGGGTGCTAAGACTGAGTGAGTGTTGATTTGCCAGCTTGCTGGGACGAAGCTTACATGCCCCATGTTGCGCTTTGAATACCTGCAATCCTGCAAAGACAGAGGGACGCACAAGTAATCCCGAGGTATCCTTTACCGGATCCCATCATGAGAGTTCAGACACTCCCGGGAGTAAGTATATTTCCTGCAAGCACGTAGTTTCAGGAAGATGCATCTGTATTTATGCAATCGATATTTTAGTGACATCCGACATTTTTTGCAAATAAAAGAGTACGAGACAATGTGTGACTAAAAATCTGATTTTATTAATTCATGTGCCCTGAATTGGCAAGATACAGTCAAAGAAACATATCTCCTAAAATGAGAAGATTGTTACAAATCGAGAAACAAAATGCTGGCAATGTTGACGACGCTTCAAGGAGCTTCCCTTTTGCTATGACTCGTATGACATTTGACGTTCTTCTCGTCTTGCTTTCTGAAGAAGGCTGATTCTGAAAGAAGCTTGACCCTTTCGAAGCTTACCAAGTTGTGAGTGATATAGACGAATTCAGAATGCAGTTGTTCGCTTATTCCCTTGTTTTGCATGGATCGCCCTTTCGGGTTTTCGATCCATCGGGATACCCATTTTTGCCTGAGTCGTCCAATGCGGCTTTTCAACTCAGCGGGTGTTCATTTTTATTTATTTCCCTTATTTTTGCCCGAGTCCATTATTCTGTTTTTGACTCGCCGGGATGCCCTATTTTTTCCTGGACTTACATTCTGTTTTTATGTCCAGCGGGTCATTTTTATGCGAAGTATTTTTTAACTACATCTGAATTCACAGGGGACGGGAAGTCTTCACCATCCATAGTGCTGAGCATCAGAGCTCCACCCGAGAAAACTTTCTTTACTACGAATGGCCCTTCATAGTTTGGAGTCCATTTGCCCCTGTGGTCTGTATGCGGAGGGAGAATTCTTTTCAGCACAAGATCTCCCACTTGGTACTCTCGGTGCCTGACTTTCTGATCGAAGGCTCTCTTCATTCTTTTCTGATACAGCTGCCCATGACAGATTGCAGCCAATCTTTTCTCTTCAATCTGACTCAGTTGTTCGAATCGGGATCGGACCCATTCTGCTTCGTTCAGCTTAACATCCATTAGTACCCGTAGGGAGGGTAATTCAACTTCTACAGGTAGGACTGCTTCTATACCATACACAAGCTGATACGGTGTTGCCCCAGTGGATGTTCTGATTGACGTACGGTACCCATGCAAGGCAAATTGTAGCATTTCATGCCAGTCTTTGTAGGTGACTACCATCTTCTGCACAATCTTCTTGATATTCTTATTAGCTGCCTCAACAGCGCCGTTCATCTTCGCCCTGTAAGGAGAAGAATTGTGGTGTTGGATCTTGAAGTCCCGGCATAGCTCTGCCATCATTTTATTGTTCAAGTTGGAACCATTATCAGTAATGATTCGCTCGGGAACTCCGTATCGACAGATGATATCTCTCTTCAGAAATCTGGCTACCACTTGCCTTGTAACATTTGCATATGAAGCTGCTTCGACCCACTTGGTGAAATAGTCAATGGCAACCAGGATGAATTTGTGGCCATTTGAAACAGTCGGTTCAATCTTGCCAATCATGTCAATGCCCCACATAGCAAAGGGCCAAGGTTACGACATCACATTCAAAGGATTGGGAGGCACATGTACCTTATCCGCATAAATCTGGCATTTATGGCATTTTCTGGCGTAGGAACAACAGTCGGCATCCATTGTGATCCAGTAATAACCTGATCTTAGAAGTTTCTTAGCCATTGCATGTCCTCCAGCATGGGTACCAAAGGATCCTTCATGCACTTCGTGCATCAACAAGTCCGCTTCTATTCTATCAACGCATCTGAGGAGTACCATATCAAAGTTTCTCTTGTACAGGGAACCATCAGTGTTCAGAAAGAAGCTACCAGCAAGCCTTCTCAAAGTCTTCTTATCATTGGAAGATGCCCCAGGTGGGTATGTTTGATCCTCCAAGAAGCACTTAATGTCATGGAACCAAGGCTTATCATTTTTGACAACATCTGCTGCGAACACATATGCTGGTCTGTCAAGTCTGGATACTGAAATTTGAGGTACGAAGTTGGCAGCTTGAACTTTGATCATGGATAAAATGGTAGCTAGAGCATCTGCAAACTGATTCTCGTCCCGAGGGATATACTCAAGCTTGACCGTTGTGAAGAAAGTAAATAACCTCCTTGTATAATCCCTGTAAGGTATCAGATGATCTTGGTGTGTGTACCATTTGCCGTTGGTTTGATTAACTACCAGAGCTGAATCTCCGAATACAGTCAATGTCTTAATTCTGAGGTCAATGGCTTCCTCAAGACCCATAATGCAAGCTTCGTATTCAGCTTCGTTGTTAGTGCAATTGAAGGTGAGTTTTGTCGAGAAAGGCATGTGAACTTCCTTAGGTGTAATGAGTACTGCACCAACACCACGACCATTCATGTTAACAGCCCCGTTAAACATCATAGTCCATTCTTCCTCCGGGTCAGGCCCTTCGGTGTGAATAGGCTCTTCATGATCTTTCGCTTTTATGAACATGATGTCTTCATCAGGGAAGTCAAACCTCATAGGCTGGTAATCATCAATAGGTTGCTCAGCAAGATATTCAGACAATACACTGCCATTGATGGCTTTCTGAGATGTGTACTGGATGTGATATTCTGTGAGGATCATTTGCCATCTGGCAACCCGTCCGGTAAGTGCTGGCTTCTCAAAAATGTACTTAACTGGATCCATCTTTGAGATCAATAAAGTGGTGTGGGTCAACATATACTGTCTCAGTCGGCGAGCAGCCCACGCTAAAGCACAACAAGTTTTCTCGAGCAGTGAATAACGTTGTTCACAGTCGGTAAACTTTTTGCTCAGGTAGTAAATCGCATACTCTTTTCGACCGGACTCGTCATGCTGGCCCAACACACACCCCATTGACTCTTCCAATACTGTCAAGTACATGATTAGAGGTCTTCCTTCAACTGGAGGCATAAGGATTGGAGGCTCTTGCAAGTATTCCTTGATTTTGTCAAAAGCCCTCTGGCAGTCTTTGTTCCACCTGACCGTCTGTTCTTTTCTTAGCAGTTTGAACAAGGGTTCGCAGGTTGCCGTAAGGTGAGATATGAACCGTGAAATATAGTTCAATCGTCCTAAGAACCCTCGAACTTCTTTTTCTGACTTTGGTGCAGGCATTTCTTGAATGGCTTTGACTTTATCAGGGTCAACTTCAATCCCTTTCTCACTTACAATAAATCCCAGCAGCTTACCGGATCGCACCCCGAATGTGCATTTGTTGGGGTTTAACTTCAATTGGTACTTTCTCAGACGCTTGAATAGCTTCAGCAGGTTTACCAGGTAGTCTTCTTCAGTGAGGGACTTGGCAATCATGTCATCCACATAATATTCGATTTCTTTATGGATCATATCGTGGAATAATGTCACCATAGCCCGTTGATAGGTTGCTCCAGCATTCTTCAGTCCGAATGGCATCACCTTGTAACAGAACGTGCCCCAGGGTGTGATGAAGGTTGTCTTCTCCATGTCTTCAGGTGACATCTTGATCTGATTGTATCCTGAAAATCCGTCCATGAAGGAGAATACCGAGAACTGAGCTGTATTATCCACCAATACATCAATGTGAGGTAATGGGAAGTCATCTTTCGGGCTAGCTCTGTTCAGATCCCGGTAGTCAACACACATTCTTACTTTGCCGTCTTTCTTAGGCACAGGTACTATATTAGCAACCCATGGTGGATAGCTGGTTACAGCAAGGAACCCGGCGTCCCACTGCTTTTGTACCTCTTCTTTGATTCTCATTGCCATGTCTGGGCGAGTACGGCGCAGTTTCTGTTTAACTGGCGGGCAATCTTCTCTTAAAGGCAACTTGTGCATAAAAATATCGGTGTCCAACCCTGGCATATCCTGATAAGACCAAGCAAACACATCCACATATTCTTGAAGTAGGTCAATCAGTTGTCTCTTCACTGAGTCTTGTAAGCAGACCCCGATTTTAACTTCTTTCACATCTTCATCTGTACCAAGATTAATCGTTTCGACCTCCTCCTGATGAGGAGTGATAACCTTTTCCTCTTGTATCAACAACCTGGCTAGCTCTTCAGGAAGCTCATACTCTTCTTCAACCCCTTCATCAGCTTGATTGATTGGATTGTCAAAGTCATACGAAGTCATAGCCGTGCTGTTGTCGGTGCGGTCTGGAAGGCACTCTCTGCAAGGGTTCAGTTTTGTTCATTTTAGTGATTGATTTTAATCTTGTTTAGAAAAGTGAAATAAAGTTGTCATTTTGAAAACATTGCCATTTATTTTTGTACAAAAAAAAATGGAAAAACAGTGAGCGAAAAAGAAAAAAGACTCATTTGCAAAAGATGTCTGATTATCATTGATTGATCTATTTGCACAAAATTACAGATGGCCCGATTACAAAATGAGTCTTGTCATCTTGGGCAAGATGCAAGACTTGATGCATGCTTAAAAATACAGGAAATAATAATTACTTTGCAGGAGTAACTCTTATAATTTCCTGGGAAGACCTTTTTGAGATACTGCTCCCCGGGATCCTTGGGCGTATCCAGCTCTCCAGGTTGCGGTCGCTTTCGTCCTCGTCTTCCAAGTTGTTCACGGCATCTGGGGTGAGCATCCCCCCACTGACAAAATTGGGCTTCTTAGCAGCCTCTGCTTGATCTTGTTGAGTTGGTTTGTAACCCAACCTAAATTTATCCTCCTTCTTCTCTACAGGCAGCAACTTGCCCCAACCTTGGGCAGTCCCCTCTTCAACAACCTTTCGGGCTTGCTGATAAGATGTCATTGAGGTTCCAGGTACAGCGGATGCTTCATTTATGTTTAAGGCCTCAAACCCTTGACTCATAGTTTCGTGGATCTCCCCATCCATCTCAATGTATTTGTATGTAGCCAGATGGCTAACAAATATATCCTCCTCTCCACAGATAGTAACGACTTGGCCCTCCCACTCGAATTTTAACTTCTGGTGAAGGGTTGATGTCACGGCGCCAGCGGCGTGTATCCATGGTCTACCCAATAGACAGCTGTAGGCAGGCTGTATATCCATCACGAAGAAGGTCGTTTTGAAAGTCTATGGGCCAATCGTTATAGGCAACTCAATTTCTCCCAAAACTGATCTCTTAGAACCGTCAAAGGCTCTCACTACCAGGTTGCTTGGGCGTAATGCCAATCCTTCATACTCCAGCTTCACAAGGGCTTTTTTAGGTAGGACATTGAGGGATGACCCTGTGTCCACCAGTACATGGGAAAGAACTGCACCCTTACACTCCAAGGTAATGTGCAAAGCCTTGTTGTGATTGCGACCTTCCGTCGTCAAATCAGTGTTGGTAAATCCTAGTCCATGACTAGCGTTGACATTTCCAACTACAGCCTCTAACTGATTGATGGTAATCTCCTCTGGCACATAAGCTGCGTGCAAGACTTTTAATAGTGCGTTCCGATGAGCCTCAGAGCATATTAGCAACGATAAAATGGAGATCTTGGAAGGTGTCTGGTGAAGCTGGTCCACTATCTTGTAATCACTTTTCTTGATGATTCTCATGAATTCATCAACCTCTTAATAAAAAGGGGTCTTCAAAGCTTCTTTAGCAACTTGCTCTTCTTGCACCATGCTCTTCCCTTTTGCTTTAGCAGCAGCTTCTGCTTCAGCAATGGGTCTTGGAATTTGCGGGGCAAAGAGACGTCCGCTTCGAGTGAAGCCTCCGCCTCCCCCCACATTGTCTATCTGTGGTGAAGAAGTTGATGATTCCAAAGTAATTTTCTGCCCTTCGCAGTATAGATCTGAGCCGTAATGCCAAGGGATGGTATTATTGCTTTCGTAAGGAACTGGCCCAGGCACTGTGATAGTGACTAGACTGATAGCAGCTGTAGAAGGGACCACGACAGTATGTGGATCATAGTATATTGTAACTGGTGCTCTGATAGGAGTGGCATTTTGTGAGTTGTAGGCAGAATCATCTGCAGGATCATAATAAATTGTAACCGTTGAGACACTTTCATTATTTGCTGTTGATGTTGTAGGAGACACTGTTGACTGGATAGATGTTGAAGTTGTAGGAGATTCTGAAAGAAGGGGTGCTGATGTTGTAGAAGAGATGTTTGTTGACGTATGGTTCGTTGATATGATGGATGGAGCCACTGTTGATAGTGCCGATGAATTGTTCGGAATAATGGTTGTTGCAGTTGTAGAAGACTCGGGAATTGTTGTTAAGGAGATTGCTAGATTTGTAGGTATTGATGTTGTGATTTGAAGTAAGCCACTCTGGATGAGACCATCTATGCCACTTCTCAAGTTATCACACCCATTTACTGAAATGTTGCAATAACCGCACCCGAGCTCACACCCGAGGAATATTTGACATTCAAGGAGTTGAGCTTTAATCTCTACCAGGGGTGTCCGAATCTGCCCCACACTGGTTATCAAGAAAGACGGCTTATCTTCCTCAATAGCATTAATTCTGGGTCCTCCATGGTTGGGCATAGGGTTTTTACTGACATTCGGCGGGGGTGCAAAGTTTAGAGCGTTGGAATCCACTAGATCCTGTACTTTCATGTGCAAAGCTCTGCACTTCTCTGTACTGTGGCCAAGTGCATTTGAGTGAAAAGCACATCTGGCGCTGGCGTCATAATTTCTGGGCAGACTGGCGGGATCTGGAGGTGCCAATGTCCTTAGCTCAACCAGGTTGAGTTTCAGGAGTTGTGGCAATAATGCGGCATAAGGCATAGGGATCAGATCAATCACCCTATTGGCCTGAGAAGGTCTCTGTTGAAACGGTCTTTGCTGATTGTTGTTGCTGGTGTTGTTGTTGTTATAATTTCTCTGAGGTGGATACTGAGCTTGTTGCTGGTAGTGGGGTTGTTGCGGTGGTTGGCATGCTGGTTGTGGATGAATTGGAGCGGGAATGGTGACAGCTGCCACTGACCTATGAACATACTGGGGTCTGCCCCTGCTGGTGTGGACAACATTAGTCTCACCAGTTCTTCTTGGGCCCACAAAAGGATTTCTTGGGTTGCCGGACGAGCTCGCACCATTGTCGGAAATCTTGCCCATTTTTAGAAGGCTCTCAATTCTTTCTACAGCTATAACTACATCAGCGAAGCTGGTGGAAGAAAAAGCAGCTAGCCTGTCAATGTATGTCCCTTGAAGGGTGTTCATAAACATGTCGGCCATTTCCCTTTCCGACATGGGTGGCTGGACAGCAGCAGCAAGCTGTCTCCACCTCTGGGCGTACTCCCGGAAGCTTTCTCTGGATGACTGGGACATTCCCATCAGGAGGGTCCTGTTAGGATCCATGTCCAGTTTATACTGGTATTGTCTAATGAAGGCCTCAGCCAGGTCCTTCCAACATCTGATGGTTGCTCTGGTCAAATGGAAGTACCATTCCCTTGAAGCTCCTGTTAAACTGTCTTCGAAATAAAACATCCACAGTTTTTCATCCATGGTGTATGCCTTCAGCCTCCCCAGAAAGGATGGCAAATGGGTTCGTGGACAGGAAGTTCCGTTGTACTTCTCAAAGCACGGAGGTTTAAACTTGTGGGGAATCCTTACCCCGTCCACTAAGCCCATGTCCATGACATCAAAACCCAAGGAGTTTTGAGACTCCAGAGATCTTAATTTCTCAGCAATTTCATCTAGTCTTCTGTCATAGGCTTCATCCCCAGCTCCCATCACAGTGAACTGATCTTCTTGGGGGTCTTCTTGTAGCACTCTGCCTGTAGTAGCATTCCTTTGTACATTAGCAGGGATGTTGATCTCTGGGTGAAGGTGGGGCCCATACACAGGTGGGTTGACATGAGGCTGAACCCTCTCATTGTTGCTTGTTCCACCAGTCCCTAGATGGGGGTCTTCCTGAGTCTGCCTCTCTACCAATGCTCTTAATCTTTCTTGGCTCTGCGCCAATCCATTCATCACCTCCATAAACTGGGTCATCTGATTTCTCATTTCCAGTATCTCATTGGCCATTTGAGCCCTGACCTCTGTAAGGTCCTGTTGTACCTGGTCCATCTGTATACCCAGAAGGTTTTTGTGGGTAGGATATCTGTGTGGACGGTTGAGTGGGAACACCCGACGCCGAGCAATAGTTCCTGAATCACAACAGAGTTAGTAACAAACAAAACAAAAACCTACAAAACAAGACAAAAGGTTAGTATGCAATGCAGTATGCTTATTTGTCTCCAAGGTATCCGGCTTGGCACTTGGTTTTGACCTTTCCAGACCCCGAGGAAGATGCTCTTTGATGTTGCTTAGGAGAGAGAGATTCAAATGAAACAAACTAATGGATATATTACAAAAAGTGAAAGTTACGTAGTTTGTTTTTTACAATACATGCCCCTGAGGGGTCAAAATACAACATAAAAAGGAAAAGTACAATGAAATGAAAGCAACAACAAGCAAAAGGTCAGACACCAAGACCAAACTCATCCTCCTGAACTTCCTTTAGAAGTGCTTCAGTTACTGGATCAGCTGGACGCTCTGTGAGATTCCTGATGAGAAGATTCCTGGTGGCAATAGCAGCAGTTAGCTTCTTGTGTCTGCCCTGGTCCTTTGACCTCTTCACACCAGCCCTAATCTTCAACTCTGAGATCTCTTTCTGGGCTGCTAGCAAGGCTTCCTGTTGCTCTTTTGCACCGGCCTCCAACTGTTCAATCTTGTCCTGAGTCCTCTTATCTTCCTGAGTACGAGCTTCGGTGATCCTGACCCACCTAGCTTGACTCTCTTTAAGATATAAATCGGTCCTGGCCTTTTGAAACTGAGCCTCCTTGCAGGCATTCTTCAAAATCTGCTCTCCATCCCTTGACTTCTTGATGTAGTCTTCTGACTTCTCAATCCTGGCTATATGCTCCACTTTAAGCTTTTCCAACCTTTCGATGTCCAGACGACCATCACTCCTCTCCCAGAGGGTCTTCTGTAGAGCCTGAGTCAGATTCTCATTTCTCTCTTTCGGTTTCTCAAACTCCTCTAAGCTGACAGTGGCTGGAGGTGGTGCTGTGGATGGTCCAGGTGCATCCTCAATGGTGAAGGGCATCCCAGAAATTTGAGCCCTGGCATGAGACCACTCATAGTACTGAGCTGAGGCTACATTGTTGCATCTCCCAAGAATGGCCATCCCTTTGGTCTGGACATTGTCCCAAGCCCAGGATGCTTGCCTGACAATAGCTAGATTAGGCTTAATCTCACAATAAAGGGTTTCAGCCAAGTCTTGTGCTCTAGGAGGGTGGACCAATGCATAGCCCAATTGTCTTTTGAATAGCAGAGGGTTGTAGTTGATGCACCCCTTCACTCCCATCAGAGGTACATTAGGGAACTGCCCACAACTAGTGATGATGTCCCTGCCCTTGGTGCTCTGAGTGCACCACCTGATGTCATCTGAGGTCAAAGAAATGAGTCTTCTAGCCCAATTCTTCTGTTGGTGAGGATTCAAGAATGCATCAGTCTTGGGCAAGTGTTTGAGCAGCCAGGTATGGAACAAGGGAGCACATCATCTCACCAGCCTTCCTCTCTGCTTTTCATTCCTTTGGTGAACAGAGTAGTAGAAATCCCCCAGTAAGGTGGGCACTGGATTCCTCAGAATGAAAAGGTGAATGGCATTCTTGCTAATAAACTTAGGCTCATCTGCAAAAAGTATAACCCCATATATGCTGAGGGCTAACAAAGCACAGACTGCCTTCCATTCTCCCAAGGAGGCCTTCAGGATAGTCTGAGAAGTCAAGAAATCCAGGTGTAGACCAGAGATTCCAGCCTTGGTTGTCATGTTCTGCTCAATCAGAACAGGTTCCAGATACAGTGCCTTAGCTACTTCTTCATTACTGGGAAAAACCATCTCAGGGTTGAAGGGGACACCACCCCTGATAGGTACACCAATCAGTGATGAATATTCTTCCAACAAGGGTCCCAACTGAAAATTCTGGAAGGTGAAGCACCTTAGAGGAGGATCATAGAACTGTAGATAGGTATGAATCAAGCTCCTCTAGGAAGGGTCCAAATCCATAACCACATCAAGGATGCCTCCAAAATGTTCTCTGAATAGTGGTATATGGTCTGGAGTGATAAGGGCCTGGACCTTCCTGATGCCAGTCAGCTCAGGCTCAAAGAAATGGTATGAGATATTGCTCTTCTTGGGTGCCATGCTGCTGAAGAAGAGCTGAGACAGGTGCTAATGATGATGACTAATACTAGAAGATGGGCTGCTGATAAGCTAATACTGATGATGTAGGTGACTGAAGCAGGTAGCTGGTGAACAGGGGTCTAATCAGATAAAGGGGTCAAAACCAAGCCAAATATGATATGGATATCCTGAAAAAAAAAAGCAAATGTTAAATGATGCAATGATGATGTATGCAAATGATATGAAAGGGTTTGTGATCAAGCTGGATCTGATTACTGCTTTAATATAAGTCCATGTACGTTCAAGAAATCCAGATGGAGGTTCATAAGTCCAGTAACCAAGGTGGGGGACTCAAATAAAGAGTCACATGTCCAGGGTTAAAAATCACAAGAACTGTTCCAAAATGGAGTACTCTTAATCAACACAAAGTAACAGGGTATGCTGAGGTCAAAGGTACCTGCAAACCTGTAAACATCACAACCCCCTCACAGGTGGTGTTCTAAAACAAGGATCCTCAGACTTGGATCAGTTATGAGAAGTGTAAACACTTCCAACCCGGAGGTACAGTGTTTACAATAACCATAAAAGATCCTCCTCTAATTCACCTCAGTTTCTGAAGGTCAATACTAAAGGTCATCCAGACTTAGCAGGCTTCCCAAATAGCCCTAGCACTACAGGAAATCTGTAGCACAGAGTTCTCAAGAAGAAACCCATATCTGAACCGTGTTTCATATTCCCGCACCAGACCGAAATGGAATGGGAAAGAACATGAACCACTCTAGCCTAGGTGTCACTCAGGTCCCAGGTATAGGACCTCAACTCTCAATAGAACCCCACCCACCAAAGCAACAAAACCAGATCCAGCCAGAACAGTATGACAGTATGATATATGTAAAGCTGTAAAGAAAGCAATGCATAACTGTACATAAAGCAGTAAACAAAATAAATATACAAGCACAAATAGCACATAACACCCCAGTAAACACAAATCAAACAAGCGCTAGGAGGAACCCACAAAAGGAACCAGAAGCCCTGGTTACAGTATAAGTATCCCCAGCAGAGTCGCCAAGCTGTCGCTCCCAAAAGATGAGACTGAGCTCAAATAAGGTACAGACGCGAACGGTCGGCGAAAGGATGAAATGAAAAGAGTCGCCAGCTAGGCATTTTTATCCCGGAGGAAAGGTAATGCTGCATAAACCTAGAAAGACATGGATAAGACGGTTGCGAACCAGAGAGACTGAGAAAGGGGGTTGGTTACAACCTGGGAAGGTATTAGCACCCAGATTGTCCGTCGTACTCGACGGGATCCACTCTTAAAAGATTTGTGTTTTAAAGGGGTGGTGTTAGTGCAATTTGTGTATAAAAGAGCTGGAAAAGGATGCAAGTGTCAGTGTAAAAGAAGTGAAGTGTGTAAATGTACAGTGTCAGTGTAAGAACAGGAATAAGATTCTCAAGATCATGAGGCTTAAAGAATAATGCTAGAAGGAGGGGGAATATACAGAGACTTTTGTTCGATAACTGTTAAGTTATGCCTACGTATCCTCTCGTGCAATGAGGAAGTCAGAACACCGTAGTTCGACCCAAAGAGACTGAAAGGTAAATTGACTTGTGAACTGCTTACTTGTCTATGCTCAAGTGTATGACCTGTCTGGCTCAGGTGCTAACTGTCTTGCATTAGACGGAAGAAGCAAGTTCTCGTTTGTGAGTGAATGAGATGAGAAAAGAATCCCGAAGGAGACGATTATTGTTTGTTTTTGAGTTTTCAGTCTTTTATTGCTTTTGAGAGTTTGTCATAAGTTAATGAGCTTAAGTCTAAACCAATGGGTTAGTAAACTCATCACATCCTCCCTCTGATTAGGGGTAATGAGAATACCTTAAGTGTGAAGTCAGCTTCTCACACTTAATCACCATGGTGTAGGATTAAGATCATTAACCTACTTGTGATTAATTAGATGTTTTTGTTGTTTTTGTTTAGTGTTGAGTAATGAGATTAAGCCATAATCAGGGATTAAACAGACCCATTACACCATCCTAATAGAAGGATAATAGATGAGAGTGTTTAAGCTGAGGAAAGCTCCTCAACTTAATCCATGATTTGGGATTAAACTTATGACAAAACAAAACCTTTATTAAGTGGATTTTAGTTAATGGTAAGATGATGAAGTGAATTTTATGATTTGTAAGACAGCTTGAGGGAGACTTGTCCATTAACACTAGGGTTAGTCCTTCTTAACCAGTTAAGGAAGAATTAGAACCCTAATGCAAGGCCCAATTTACAAGCTTGATGTCTTGATGATTATTAAGTGAATTTTTTAAAGAATTTAAACACATTAAGGGTTTAACACTTAGGATTAAAGTTATACACTCCATCCTAATAGAAGGATGCTGGCATAAGCTTAATCACAAAGCCTTAAAACCTTTAGGGTTTAGTCCCTGATTATGAGGTGAGAAGAGAAGACTCAAAAGAGACACAAAGGTAAAACTAAGTGGGGGGACTAATCAAAACCCTAATTATTGTCATGCTTGGTTGTTCCTATGGTTTATGAGGTTTGCAAGAAAGATCTTCAAAGGAACCACCAGGGAGAAGATGAAAGGAGCAAAGAGAAGCAAAGTAACTTGCTTCATTTAAGAAGACAAGTCACTTGGAGAAAGAAAGTAAGAAGAAGAAGAAAGAGCAAGCTCAATCTCAAACACAAGATAAAATACAACAATGATGCATAAGAGAGATGAAAAGAAATTGTGAGAAGTGCATGCAAATTCACTTCTCAAAGTAACTTACCACCTGAAAAGTTAGTGAAAGGAATGCAATGCAATGCAAAATGAGATGAGATGTGATGATGCAAACCAAAACCAGAAGCATGAGCATGATTATAATGATGCTATGAGGTGATGCAAACATGAAACAAGGCATGGGGATGATCATACAAACATATGGATGCAAGAGAAGCATGCTTAGAACCATGCACACACATGAAAAGTTATAGAATGTAAATGACATACAACATGGAAAATGAAAGATGCAATGATCAAACATGATTCTAATATGTCCTAAGATGTGTTATGAATCAAATGGATGCATAAAATGTCATGGCAAGTCATGGTATGCAAGCAAATGCAAGATGAATGCAAAAGGAAGCCCAAATTAGGGTTTATGATCAATGCACCAAACAAAAACCAAAACCAGAAGCAAACATCAAGAATAAAAAATTGAAAATGCACTCAAGGGAACCCTAAACCTATACAAACTCACTGCCCAAAGGAGGGGATCCAATTCTTAACCTAGTGAAAGTTATGAATTTCTTAAGATTTCTAGGGTTTCAAGGTACCTTGTCAAGAAAAATGTCAAACAAATTGAAAATGCAAGATCAAATCATGCCAATTTAATCCTATAAACTTCATGATATGCAAGATGCAATGCAAAAAGAATCAAAGTCCAACTCTTAAAGACTAGGCAGAAGTGAATTTTCAAAGTTAGGATCAAAACAATGCCTAAAAATGAAATTAATTCCATGAAAAATTGTCAAAAGACATCAAGATCAAAAAAGAAATTTGGTTTGAGAGTTGGACAATGTTTCTAAATGATTTTAAAGGTTTCATGAATTTTTTTGTGATTTTTAAATACCTAAAAGTATTTTTAATTAATTAATTCTCATTAATTAATTAAAAATAAACCTTTAAATGATTTAAAAATAATTTTTAATGCAAAAAATAAAAATAAAGATGTTTTTGGTTTCTGAAAATTAATAAAAGATTGTATAAAAATTTTCAGAATTTTTGAAAATGGTTTACTATTTTAAATAAAATGAAGAAAACAAATGGAATTTAATGAAAATAAAATTGAATAAAAATGAAAGTATGCGCATCCAAGGGACAGGATTGGTTTTGGGGATATTTGGCTTGACTTCGCGCGTAATCTGATTGCCACAATTTAAACTGAGCTAATTTCCAATTAAATTTAATTAAACTGAATTAATTAGATTAATTATGGATTAGGGTTTCTAATGGTGCATCCTGTCCATTCAAACGCGCGCCAGTCAGCCTAGGTCAACTCATCCAACGCACCAAATTCAAACCTCATTTAAAGACACAGATTAGGGCTAATGGTTCTCAGGTGGCCGGAGAAGACTTCCGGTCGTCTTCTCCGGCGAACCAAAACCCTAGATTTTTCTATAGGTCACCAAACATGAAATCTCTTCCACATAAATGATCTTCCTCCAAATTTAAACCTAACCCCTCTTTCAAAAATCATTTATTTTCATTGACAAGCTTGAATCGAAGACAAATATGAAACACGGGCAAATTTTCAGAGAGACATGAAATGGTCATCCCTTACTTATTTTCAAAACTAAATACATCCAAATGATCAGTGCAACATGTAGATTCTTTTTGTAACAAGAAAATGAAGTTCTGAGAAAAAAGTTCTTGAGCTATACCTGAGATGGAACCTTCTGGTTCTGGGCTTTCTGGGTTGTTCCTTGGTGCAAACTCACTCCAATGATCCCCCTTGTGCTAATGGCAAGCTTGGATGGAGTTTAGATAGGCTATTTTGAGAGGTTTAGTTCTGGTGTATCAGAAAATGAGGTTCTTGTGTGGGCTGTTTCAGATCATTGAGAGGGGTGGGATTTGTTCTATGGATGATTTCTGATTGATTGGTGAAGAAAAAATGAATGTTTGATGACTGTGGGAGGAGATTCGAAGAGAGGAAAGTTTTGACAGTTTTGGGAGTGTGCTGCAATGTGTCTCTTTCAGGCTTGCTTTTCTCTTGTTTTATGACCCTTAGGCAATCCATAAACAATCCCAGCAATCTAGGAGGGCAGGTGTGCACTGTGGGATTGGTATGGGAGGATTGGCCAAAAAGTCAAGTTGATTTGTACTTGCAGCATGGGCTATGGCAGAGGCAGTCTAGAGGCTTGTCCTGCCTCAGCTTGAGTCAAGGATGGCCCTTGGATGGCTTATGAAAGGCTGCTGCATCTGGATCATGAGCTAGAGGAGTTTTTGCAACTTGCCCACTTGTGACATTTCATGATTTTGGCTATGTGAATGTGAGAAACCTTGCTGGATTTTTGATGTGGGATGCCTCATTAGGTCATGACAATGCATTAAAATCAGCTAGTGATCATACAACTCCTTTGAGAATGATTTTGCCAAAAATCCCTCTTTGCATTTTCATGAAAAATGACGTATGGCTATGTGAAGATCAAGGCAAATGCATGAGAAATCCCTTGGGCCAATTCTGATTTTAGGTCATGCATTGCATTGGTATGATGATTAGAGGTCATGTTGAAGTCACATAAAGGCTTGCCATGAGAAATTGCAAGTTTTCCATTTTGTGCAAAAGTGGAATTTCAATGATTTTGCCCAACTTTGCAAGGCCATAACTTTTGATCCAAAATGAATTAGGTCATGTTCTTGTACTTTTTGAAAAGGGAATGATCCATTCTACAACTTTCATGACCAATGTTTTTCCATTTGAAGCATTTTTGAATCAAAAAGCAAGGGTTGAAAAAGTTTCCCAAAATGGCAATTTTCATTAAAAGTCAAACTTCCCAAAAAAAGTCAACTTTGCAAATGACTTGAAATTCTTCAATTTTGTGAACTTCCAACATATTCCATGATCAAATAAAGATCATACACAATCAAAATGATGAAGAACACCCTTTGGTTGGGTCATTGAGGGTCTCAGATGCCCTGATTTTACACTGGCTTGCTTAGAAAGTCAACCCTTGATCAAATGACTTCCCCATTGAATTTCTTCATGAAAATTGATATGCATGATCCCTATACCATATAGAGACCAATAGAAACAAGAATGACCAAAAAATTTGGAGTTATGGCCTTTGAAACCAAAACACTAATTCTAGGTCATCTGTGCAGTCAAACCTGGCTCTGCTTCCATGCCATTCTCAGTTCTTGTGAATCTTTGACATTCTTGACTTTGAGGGGATATAATATGATGCTTGAACATACATGGACCCCTTTGAATTGCTTGATGACCTTTGGGGTGGCTCAAGAAGCTCTTGGATTGCTCAGATCACAAACCCTAGATGCAGATGACTTAGAAGCAATGCAGTGAATCAAAAATGTGGTATGAGATGCTATGATTGAATTTATGCATATGAAAAGATCACAAGCCATGGTGTGAATGGGTGAGGGAAAATTTGGGGTGTTTACACCATCTTTCTTTGGTACCGGTACTACATTTGCAACCCATTGAGGATAAGAAGTTACAGCTAAGAACCCTGCATCAAACTGTTTCATTACCTCTGCCTTAATCTTCTCTGACATTTCAGGACGCATGCGACGAACCTTCTGCTTCTTTGGACGACAATCTTCTTTTACCGGTAATCGGTGAACCACAATGTCTGTATCCAACCCTGGTATATCTTCATAGGACCAAGCAAAGATCTCTACATAATCATGTAACATTTGAATCAGTCTGCTCTTGACACTATCCTCTAATTCAGCCCCTATCTTGACCTCTTTCCTGTTTTCTTCAGTCCCCAAATTCACAACTTCGATTGGCTTTTCATGTGGTTGTATAACTTTCTCTTCTTGTTGTAACAACCTAGCAAGCTCTACAGGTACTTCACAATCGTCCTCATTTCCATCTTCAGCTTGATAGATCGGATTCTCGAAATTATAATTGGCAATAGTAGAACTGTTATCAACAGGATCCAGAGTGGATGAGGATCTGCATTTTAGTGATGTGGGTGGGTGTAAGAACACATAGCTGATAAAAATAAAATAAAAGAAAGACAAGGAGCACAATATTTACGAAAACGAAACGTCCACTGATTTTTATTGAATGAAGTATGCAAATGAAATGACAATCCCGAAACAAGCATACCATTGTGCCCCGGGTAAGACACAAGGCTTAAGAGTAAAATTGTTCAAAAATTACAAACTTAAAAGTAATAACACAATAATAGTATTTACTCCTGACTAAAGGAGATAGGAATAACATCTTCAGCTTTCCAGTTACTGAGCCCAACACCCACAGTAGGAAAAATCCAAGCATCCAAGTTGTAGTCTTCATCATAGTCACCCACAACATTGATCTGATCTTTCATGACCCCTTGGTTGGTGATACGAACAACACGAGCACGACGAACAGCCTTCTGGGACTCTGCAGTGAAACCCAAACCAAACTTGTCAGACTTGTAAGGAATGTCAGGAAGCTGACCCCAAATAGTACAACCACCTTCATCCACCACAGCTCTAGCATCCTTGAGGGAGGCCATTGTAGGAGGTACTCTGGTGACCACAGGAACTTTCTTGACAACAGGAGGAGCTTCAAAATTGTTAACAACCCAAGGAATTACTTCAAACGTATGACATGGAGTTTCAACATATTCACCTTCCACTTCAAGATATTTAAAGGTTTTCACATGGCTAACTATATATCCTTCCTCTCCGTAAACAGTGACAACTTTTCCTTCTACTGGATATCTCAGCTTCTGATGTAAGGTGGAGGTTACAACACCTGCCCCATGGATCCAGGGACGCCCAAGCAAACAAGAATACGAAGGACGAATATCCATTACATAAAAAGTAGCATTGAAGACTTGAGAACCTACTTTTATTGGGAGATCAATTTCTCCATGCACCACTCTTCTCGAGCCATCAAAAGCCTTCACCACTATATTACTGGGCTTCAACACAGCATCTTCAGGACTAAGCTTATTCAGAACTTCTTTGGGCAACACATTCAGCGAGGAACCATTGTCTATTAACACATGTGACAGGGTAGTGCCCCTACATTCAATGGAGATATGTAGAGCCCTATTATGATCCCTCTTAGCAGGAGTTAAATCAGCATCGGAGAAACCTAACCCATTATCATAGGTCAAGTGTGCAACACAATTTTCAAACTGATCTACAGAAATCTCATTTGGTACGTGAGCAGTCTTCAAGAATTTAATCAAGGCTTTAGCATGAGCCTCGGAACACAACAATAAAGACAACATGGAAATCTTGGAGGGATTATGCCCCAATTGATCAATAATGTCATAATCACTCTTGCGAATGATCTTCAGTATTTCTTCCATCTGCTTGGAAAGATCATCAGCAGTTGGTACATCAGTTTGCACAGGTTCAATAACAAGACCTTTGCCCCGAGCGTCAGCAGTGGAGGTAGTAGTTGGAGTAACTGTATTCTTGGAAATAACTGGAGGAGAGAAGATTCTTCCACTTCGTGTGATCTTACTAGATCCAGCAATATTGTCAACATCAAGTTTTTCATCAGCAACAGGTGTCTCAGCTAAGGGTTCCTGCTTAACACCATGAATATAAACATCGGAGCCATAATGCCAAGGCACCGCTTTGTCAGAAGTATATGGAATAGGACCAGGAGTGGTAATGATCATAGAATCCACTCTAGCTTCAGCAACAATCTTCACAGGGCCTTCAGCAGTAATCTTAATTGGACCCTTATGAGTGATTTTGACAGGACCCTTGGAAGTAATCCTTACCGGCACTTTACCAACCATATCCACCTCTTCAACCTTCGCACCTTTAGTTATATGTTCAACCATACTCTCTACAGAAGGTGTCCTCTCAAACAATATGGTGTAATTGTTCATGAGGCGTTGAATTTCGTCCTTCAATTTCCAGCAACTATCCGGTTTATAAGCACAATAGAAATAGTCTTCTCTACAACCTGGAAAGAACCCAGCTTGTACCAACTTCTTCTTAATAACAGACAATGGAGTGGTTATATCTGCAACTGAGGAAATATGTAAAACTTCATCAATGGCATTGACAGTCTTCTCATGATTTGGCATGGGAGCAGTAATCACATTTGGAGTACCTGGAGGGTCAAACTCAATCTCTCCAGCATCAATCATATCTTGAATCTTATTCTTCAATATCCAGCAATTATTGGTATCATGTCCTGGGCAATTAGAATGATATACACATCGTGCATTAGGATTGTACCTGGGAGAGGTAACATTGGGGTTCTGAGGAGGGTTCTTCAAAGTGATGAGTTCACCCTTCAACAAGTGTTGCAAGGCTTGGGTCAGTGACATGTTGAACTTGGTGAACTGTCTTCTAGGCCTCTACTGATTGCTCTGTGGTTGTTCTGGTGTTGCAGGAGTGGGATTGGAGATATGAACTGCACTCACAGATTGGTGCCTCCTATTACGATCAGGTTGACCATAAACAACATTTGACTCTTTCTTCCCACTAGGGGGCTTCTTTGTAGTACTTGATGAAGAAACACCCACTTGGATTTTGCCACTCCTTATACCACTTTCTACGCGCTCTCCTATCATTATCAACTCAGTGAAGCCAGATGATGAGCTTCCAATGAGATGGCTATAAAAAGGACCATTCAACGTACACATGAACATATCCACTAACTCCCTGTCAGTTAGAGGAGGTTGTACTCTTCCAGCCAAATCTCTCCACTTCTGGGCATACTCCTTGAAATTTTCTTTAGCACCCATAGACATGCTCTGCAGTTGCATGCGAGTTGGTGCTAGATCAGCATTGTATTGATATTGCTTATAAAAGGATTCAACAAGATCATTCCAATCACGGATGTTGACACTCTCCAACTGATAGTACCATTCCAATTGAGCTCCAGATAAGCTCTCTTGGAAGAAATGGATCCACAACTTCTTATCAGCAATATGGGGTTGGATTCTCCGGACATAAGACCTCAGATGCAGCTTGGGACATGAAACACCATCATACACTAAAAAAGCAGGGACCTTGAAACCAATGGGTATAACCACTCCAGATATCAAACTCAGGTCTTCAAAATCCAGCCCAGAAGACTTTTGCAATTCCATAGTGTCGCTCCCACCAAATGACACCTCAAAGGTCAGAAGGGGTACAGACGCGAACGGTCGGCGAAAGAGGAAATGAGAACACACAGGGGTGAACTCAGGAGAAAAGAAAAGAGTCGCCAGCTAGGCATTTTTATCCCGGAGGAAAGGTAATGCTGCATAGACCTAAGAAAAGATAGATAAGACGGTTGCGAACCAGAGAGACTGAGAAAGGGGGTTGGTTACAACCTGGGAAGGTATTAGCACCCAGATTGTCCGCCGTACTCGACGGGATCCACGCTTAAAAGATTTGTGTTTCAAAAGGGTAGTGACAGTGCTATCTGTGTGTCAAAGCTGGAAAGAATGCAAGTGTCAGTGTAAAAGAAATGTGAATTGTATATGAAGTGTCAGTGTAAGAACAAGAATGAAATGCTCAAGATCATGAGGCTAAAAGAATAGGGCTAGAAAGAGGGGGAATATACAGAGATTATTGTTCGATAACTGTTAAGTTATGCCTACGTATCCTCTCGTGCAATGAGGAAGTCAGAACACCGTAGTTCGACCCAAAGAGACTGAAAGGATGAATTGACTGATGAACTGCTTGCTTGTCTATGCTCAAGTGTATGACCTGTCTGGCTCAGGTGCAAACTGTCTTGCATTAGAAGGAAGAAGCAAGTTCTCGTTTGTGAGTGAGTGAGATGAGAAAAGAATCCCGGAGGAGACGATTATTGTTTGTTTTTGTATTTTCAGTCTTTTATTGCTTTTTGAAGTTTTTCATGAGAAAATGAGCTTAAGCCTAAACCAATGGGTTAGTAAACTCATCACATCTTCCCTCTGTTTAGGGGTAATGGGAATACCTTAAGTGTGAAGTCAGCATCTCACACTTAATCACCATGATGTAGGATTAAGATCATTAACCTACTTGTGATTATTTATATGTTTTTGTTGTTTTTGTTTAGTGTTAAGTAATGAGCTTTGTAAACACCCCAAATTTGCCCTCACCCATTCACACCATGGCTTGTGATCATTCTCATATGCATAAACACAATCATATCATCTCACATCTCATTTTTGATTCACTGCATGGTTTCTAGGCATCTGCACCTAGGGTTTGTGATCTGAGCAATCCCAAGGCATCTTGAGCCATTCCAAAGGCCACCAATCAACTCAAAGGGGTCCTTGTGTGTTCTTATGTCATATTCCATCTCCTCAAAGTCAAAAATGTAGAGGAATCACAAGAACTAGGGTTTGAGGTGATGCAGAGCCAGGTTAGACTGCACAGTTGACTGAAAATTAGGGTTTTGGTTTCAGAGGCCATAACTCCAAATTTTTTGGTCATTCTTGTTTCCATTGATCTCTATATGGTATAGGGAGTATGCATATCAATTTTCATGAAGAAATTCCATGGGGAAGTCATCTGATCAAGGGTTGACTTTTCAGACAAGTCAGTGCAAAATCAGGGCATCTGAGGCCCCCAATGACCCAACCAATGGGTGATCTTCATCATTTTGAGTGTATATGATCTTTATTTGATCATGGAAGAGGGTTGAAGTTCATAAAAATCAAGAATTTAGGGTTTTTGCAAAGGTTGACGTTTTGGGCATAGTTGACTTTTCAAGAATGCATCATTTTAGGTCGTTTTTCAAGCCTTGATTCTTGATCCAAAAAGGCTTCAAATGAAAAAACTTTGGTCATGAAAGTTGTAGATCTCATCTTTCCCTTTTCAAAAAGTACAAGAACATGATCAAACTCTTCTTGAATCAAAAGTTATGGCAATGCAAAGTTGGCTAAAATCATTAATTTTCAAGGCATGCCCTAAGTGAGAATTTTGCAAAATCTTGGACCAATGCATATTGCAGCCTCTAATTCATTTCAAACCAGCACATAAACTTTCTCTAAGTCCTAAAAATCAGATTTGAACCAAGATCACATGTGTTTAGTTCATGTAACAAGGCATTTTTTTATCATGAAAATCCATAAAGTAACCAAGTTGCAAAACACTCATTTCTCCTCACCAACTTGCTGCATTGGTCCTTGAATCAAGCTAGCCTCAAACACTCATCATGCTGCGCAGCCCATGCCCATTGTACTTGCCTAGCACCTCACCATACTTGCCTTACACAAAAGTTGACCTTTTTGCAAAAGTAAACTTACCTATCACCACAGGCCATGTCACATCCTCTGGCCACTTGGATTAAAATAACATATCATTTTGCAAGCCATTCCATGTACTAAGCAAGGCTGAAGCTCTCTCATTCATGACATTCACACAAACACTCCCAATTGCAACTTGCTTCGAATCTGATTCCACAGCTTGCAAACACTCAAACTATCTTCACCATTCAACTCACCTTGCTCCATAGACCACCCAGCACCAAGAACCCAAGCCTGAAACAACCAGAATACTCCATAACCATTTCTCACCTCAGCCTGCATTTCTCTTCGAAACTCTCATCACAGCTTGCAAACACACAAACAAACACCACAGACCTTCTCCATTCACCCTCAGGATCACAAACAACCCCTCACCATGACCTGAAAGTGCCTAAAACTCCATTGCCATTTCTGATCAAGCTTGAGCAGAAGCTGTCGAATCTCATTATCCAGCCAACTTAAACTCTCATTGAGCATTCAAACATCATCTGGGGATCAAGTGGAGTAGATTGCACAAGGAGAAGTGGCCAGAAAGTCCTCAAGTTGAAAGCTCCAAATCTCAGGTAGCTCGAAATTATCTTTTCCAGAAATCATTTTTCTTGTTACAAACTTGTTCTATGTGATTCACTGATCATCCTGATGGTCTTAGTTTTTGAAATGGCTTTGATTTGAGTATTTAATTTGTCTCTGAAGCTTGCGTGCCCTAGTTTTTATTTCTTTCGATTCAGCTTGTTTAGGAAGAAGAAATGTGTTTTGAGAGAGGGGTTTGATTCGTGAGAGGATGGAGATCATTTCCCATTTCTTAGTTTTCATTTTTGATGCGTTTTGAAGGAGTTGGGTGGTTTTCAGGTGAGGTGCTGGCCGGAGAAGACGACCGGAGGTCTTCTCCGGCAGCCTGAGTCATTAAGCCCTAATCTCAGGTCATTAATGCTAGTTTGAATTTCACCCGTAGGATTGCTCTGACCCGTTGACTTGCCGCGCGCATGAAGGGTCCAGATGTGGTCATTAAACCCTAATTACTTTGATTTATTTAATTAATTAAGATTAAGTCAGTTTAAATGTGAGCCACAAGATCACGCGCCAAGTCAATGGTCCCCTCCCCAGATTGCATCTCAGCCTCTCATTCTAATTACTTTCACTTTTATTTAATTTTTATTCATTTTCTTTTCAATTAATTTGCATATTTATTTTAAAATAGCAAAAATGACTTAAAAATTATGAAACTTTTTCCTAAAAGTTTTATTAATTTTTAAGACCCAAAAATATTTTTATTTTATTTTTTATCATTAAAAAAGTATTTTTAAATATTTAGAAGATTATTTTTAATTGATTAATGGGAATTAATTAATTAAAAATACTTTTAGGTATTTAAAAATTACAAAAAAATTCATGAAATGTTCTAAGACATTTAGAAACATTGTCCAACCTTCAAACCAAATTTCTTTTCTGATCTTGATGCATTTTAAGAATTTTCCATTGAATTAAATCATATTTTGTGCATTAATTTGATCCTAAGTTCAAAAATTCATTTCTGCCTATTGGAGAAGGTTGAGACATTGATTCTTCTTGCATTGTTTTGTGTTTGGCATGTAGTTTCTAGGATAAAATGGCCATGATTTGATCTTGCATTTTCTATTTGTTTGGCATTTCTTTTGTTAAGACCTCTAAAAAACCCTAATAACTTAGAAAAATCATATCTTGAGATTGGTTAGGAGTTGAGAGCTCCCCTTTGGGCAGTGGTCTATTATAGGTTTAGGGTTTCTTTGGATAGCATTTTCCATTTTTTATCTTAGGGTTTGCTTCTGTTTTGGGTTTTGGTTTGATGTTTGATCCATAAACCCTAATTTGGGCTTCCATTTGCATCCTTCTTGCATTTCCTTGCATAACATGACTTGTCTTTGCATTTTGTGCATTCTTGTGACCCATTTGACATCTTAAGACATATAGAAAGCATGTTTGATCATTGCATTACATATTTTCCATGTCATTTGTCTTGTATGATTCATAACTTTTCATGTTCATTCATGCTCCTTAACTTGCATCATTTGCATCCACGATCTTGTATGAACATCTCCATGTCTTGCCTCATGTTTGCAGCACCTCATAACATCATAATCATCATCAACATGCTTCTGGTTTTGCTTTGCATCATACCATTTCATCTCATCTTGCATTGCATTGCATTTCTTTCTAACATTTCAGGTGGTAAGTGAACTTGAGAAGTGAATTTGCCTTCACTTCTCATAACTTTTCTTTTCATCTCTCTTGCATCCATTGCTGCATTCCTATATGTGTTTGAGATTGAGCTTGCTCATTCTTGTTCTTCCCACCTTCTTTCTTCAAGTGACTTGACTCCTTGAATGAAGCAAGTCACTTTGCTTCTCTTGATCTTATTCATCTGCTTCCTGGTGGCTCCTCTGAAGATTGTTCTTGTTTAACCTCACAAACTTTAGGGACAACCAAGCATGACAATGAACTAGGGTTTTGATTAGTCTCCCCTCATAGTTTTTACCTTTGTGTCTCTCTTTGAGTCCTCTCTTCTCACCTCATAATCAGGGATTAAACCCTAAAGGCTTTAAGACTTTGTGATTAAGCTTATGCCTGCATCCTTCTCTTAGGATGGAGTGTATAACTTTTATCCTAAGTGTTAAACCCTTAATGTGTTTAAATCTCTTAATTAATCCACCTAATAATCATCAAGACATCACACTTGTAACTTGGGCCTTGCATTAGGGTTCTAATTCTTCCTTAAGTGGTTAAGAAGGACTAACCCTAGTGTTAATGGACAAGTCCCCCTCAAGTTGTCTTACAAATCATAAAAATCACTTCATCATCATATCATTAAATAAAATCCACTTAATCAAAGGTTTGTTTTGTCATAAGTTTAATCCCTAATCATGGATTAAGTTGAGGAGCTTTCCTCAGCTTAAACATTCTCATCTATTATCCTTCTATTAGGATGGTGTAATGAGTCTGTTTAATCCTTGATTATGGCTTAACCTCATTACCTAACACTAAACAAAAACCACAAAAACATCTAAATAATCACAAGTAGGTCAATGATCTTAACCCTACACCAAAGGTGATTAAAGTGTGAGAATCTGACTTCACACTTAAGGTACTCTCATTACCCCTAATCAGAGGGAGGATGTGATGAGTTTACTAACCCATTGGTTTAGGTTTAAGCTCATTATCCTATGACAAACTTTCAAAGGCAATAAAAGACTGAAAACACCAAAAACAAACAATAATCGTCTCCTCCGGGATTCTTTTCTCATCACCTTCACTCAGAAACGAGAACTCGCTTCTTCCGTCTAATGCAAGACAGTTTGCATCTGTGCCAGACAGATCATACACTTGAGCATAGGCAAGCAAGCAGTTCACAAGTCAATTCATCTTTCAGTCTCTTTGGGTCGAACTACGGTGTTCTGACTTCCTCATTGCACGAGAGGATACGTAGGCATAACTTAACAGTTATCGAACAAAAGTCTCTGTACATTCCCCCTCTTTCCAGCTTCATTCTTTAGCCTCATTATCATGAGCATCTCATCTTTGTTCCTACACTGACACTGTATATCACACTTCACACTCTTTTACACTGACACCTGTACATCTTTCCAGCTCTTTTACACACAAATTGCACTGACACTACCCCTTTAATACACAAATCTTTTAAGCGTGGATCCCGTCGAGTACGGCGGACAATCTGGGTGCTAATACCTACCCAGGTTGTAACCAACCCCCTTTCTCAGTCTCTCTGGTTCGCAACCGTCTTATCCGTATCTTTCTAGGTCTATGCAGCATTGCCTTTCCTCCGGGATAAAAATGCCTAGCTGGCGACTCTATTCATCTCCAGTGGGTTCACGGCTGTGTGTTCTCATTGTCCCTCTCGCCGACCGTTCGCGTCTGTACCCCTATTTGACCTGGTGTCATTTGTCGGGAGCGACAGCTTGGCGACTCTGCTGGGGACCCTTATATTGCAACCAGGGCTTCTGGTTCTTTTTGTGGGTTCCTCCTAGCGCTTGTTTGATTTGTGTTTACTGGGGTGTTATGTGCTTGTTTGTGCTTGTATTTATTTTTGTTTATTGCTCTATGTACAGTTACTTTACTGCTTTCTTTATTGCATTTATATATCATACTGTCATTGCTGCCGGCTGGATCTGGTTGTTTGCCTTGGTGGGTGGGTGATTCATTGAGAGTTAAGGTCCTACACCTGGGACCTGAGTGACGCCTAGGCTAGAGTGAATCATATTCTTTCCCATTCCATTTCGGTCTGGTGCGGGAATATGAAACACGGTTCAGATATGGGTTTCTTCTTGAGAACTCTGTGTTGCAGATTTCCTGCAATGCTAGGGCTATCTGGGAAGCCTGCTAAGTCTGGATGACCTTTTAGTATTAACCTTCAGAAACTGAGGTGAATTAGAGGAGGAATTGTTATGGTTATTGTAAACACTGTACCTCCGGGTTAGAAGTGTTTACACTTCTCATAACTGATCCAAGTCTGAGGATCCTTGTTCTAGATCACCACCTGTGAGGGGGTTGGGCTGTTTACAGGTTTGCAGGTACCTTGACCTCGGAATACCCTGTTACTTTGACTTTGTTAAGAATACTCCATGTTGGATAGTTCTTGTGATTCTAAACCCTGGACATGTGGCTCTTTATTTGAGTCCACCACCCTGGTTACTGGATTCATAGACCTCCATCTGGATTTCTTACACACATGGACTTATATCAGAGCTTTTGATCAGATCCAGCTCAGTCACAGACCCTTGCATTTCATTTGCATACATACCCATTGCATCATATTAACATGTGCTTATTTGTGTTTCAGGGTATCCATTTTCATCTGGTTTTGGTTTTGACCCCATCTGCAGTTTTGACTTGCCTTCACCAGCACTTGCTTCAGCTTGTCAACCATATACTCCAGTTACTTGCACTGGCCAGTCAGTGGCCCACTCCTCAGCATCTTCATCAGCACTTACTCTACTCAGTCTCAGCACTTATGGCTCCAAAGAAAAGCAACATCACCTATCATTTCTTCCAACCAGACTTATCAGACATCAGGAGGATCCAAACCCTGATCACTCCAGATCACATACCTTTGTTCAGAGAGCACTATGGGGATATACTGGACATGGTTATGGATATGGACCCATCTCAGAGGAGTTTGATCCACACCTGCATTCATTTTTATGACCCCCCTTTGAGATGCTTCACCTTTCAAGACTTCCAGTTGGGGCCTTTATTAGCAGAATACTCATCTTTGATTGGTTTGCCTATCAGGAGAGAAATCCCTTTCAATCCTGAGATGGCTTTCCCAAGCAATGGAGAGGTGGCAAAAGCTTTGCACCTGGAACCTGTTTTGATTGAGCAACACATGACCTCTAAAGCTGGGATCCCTGGATTTCATCTGGACTTCCTGATTTCTCAAGCTAGTCTGAAAGCCTCCCTGGGGGAGTGGAAAGCTGTTTGTGCTCTGTTGGCCTTAAGTGTATATGGAATTGTGTTGTTTGCAGATGAGTCCCGATTCATTAGCAAGAATGCAATCCATTTGTTCATCCTGAAGAACCCAGTGCCAACTTTACTGGGTGATCTCTATTACTCAGTACATCAGAGAAATGAGAAGCAGAGGGGAAGGCTAGTGAGGTGTTGTGCTCCATTATTTCATGCTTGGCTTCTCAGGCATCTACCCAGGACAGATGCATTTCTAAATCCTCATCAGCAGAGTAACTGGGCCAAGAGACTCGCTGTTCTAACTTCAGCAGATATCAGATGGTGTACTCAAAGCACCAAGGGCAGAGATATCACCACAAGCTGTGGGCACTTTCCCAATGTGCCCTTAATAGGAGTTAAGGGAAGCATCAATTACAACCCTCTGCTGTTCAGAAGGCAATTAGGCTATGCACTGGTTCATACTCCTAGGGAACAAGTCTTGGTTGAGACCCTCTACTGTGAGAACAAGATTAGTCTGGCAACTGTTAGGTAGGCTGCCTGGGCCTGGGATCATGTTCAAACCAAGGGAGTCACCATTCTGGGTAAGTGCAATAATGTGGCATCAGCACAATATTATGAGTGGTCCCATGCTAGGGCCCAATTCTCTGGAATGCCCTTTACCATAGAAGACGTGCCTGAGTCATCTTCAGCACCACCCCCTGCCACTATCAGTCTGGAGGAGTTTGAGAGCTTGAAAGAAAGAAATGAGAAGTTAACCCAGGCCTTGCAGAAGACCCTCCGGGAGAGGAGTGAAGGTGTGAGGGAGATTGAGAGATTGGAGAAGCTAAGAGTGGAACACTTGACTAAAATTGAGAAGTCTGGAGATTATATCAACAAGTCTAAGGCTGGTGAGCAAATTCTGAAGAATGCTTGTAAAGAAGCCCAGTTCCAGAGAGCAAGAACAGACTTGTATTTGAAAGAGAGTCAGGCCAGGTGGGTCCGGATCACTGAGGCCCGTACTCTAGAAGACAAGAAAGTTCAGGACAAGATGGAGCAGATGAAAAAAGCCCTGGCAGCAGCCCAAAAGGAAATATCAGAGCTAGAAATCAGAGCTGGAGTGAAGAGGTCTAAGGACCAAAGTCAGAACAAGAAGTTGACTGCAGCTGTTGCAACAAGAAACCTTCTCATTAGAAGTCTCACGGAGCGTCCGGCTGATCCTGTGACCGAAGCACTTCTTAAAGAAGTTCGTGAGGATGAGTTTGGCCTTGGAGTTTGATCATTTGCTTGTTGTTGTTTCTATTCCATGTACTTTTGCTTTTTGTGATGTATTTTGACCCCTTAGAGGGCTTGTGTTGTAATATGAACAAGTTGTATTATTTCATCTTGTGTAATATATTTGTTAGTTTGTTCCATCCAAGTTCACTTCAAGAGCAACATCAACAGCATCTTCAAGGGTCTGGAAGGGTCAAAACTGAATGCCAAGCCGGATACCTTGAGAACAAATAAGCGTAACTGCATTGCATACTGACCCTTTTGTTTGTTTTGTAGGGTTTTGTTTTTTTGCTGCTAACCTCTATTGTGAATCTCAGGAATTATTGCTCGCCGCCGGGTATTTCCCCTCAACAGGCCACACAGGTACCCAACTAGAAACAACCTTCCGGGAATCCAGATGGACCAGATGCAACAAGACCTTACGGAGGTCAGAAACCAGATGGCAAACGAAAGATTGGAGATGAGAACCCATATAACACAATTCATGGAAGTGATGAACAACTTAGCTCAAAGCCAGGAGAGGCTCAGGGCTTTGGTAGAAGGCAGGAATCAAGATGACCCCCATGTGGGGACTGCTGGCACAAGTAACAATGAAAGGGTGCAACCACATGTCAACCCCCTTGTGTTTGGCCCACATCTCCATCCTGAAGTTAATATTCCTGCAAACATTCAAGGAACAGCCACTGCAGCCAGGGTACTTCAAGAAGATCCTCAGGAGGACCAATTTACAGTAATGGGTGCTGGAGAGGAAGCCTATGATAGGCGATTGGATGAAATAGCTGAGAAGTTGAGATCACTGGAGTCTCAAAACTCTTTGGGGTTCGATGTCATGGACATGGGTTTGGTAGATGGGGTCAGGATCCCCCATAAGTTCAAGCCTCCTTGTTTCGAAAAGTATAATGGGACTTCATGCCCCCGGACTCATTTGCAATCATTTCTGGGAAGGCTGAAGGCCTATACAATGGATGAGAAGCTCTGGATGTTTTACTTCGAAGACAGCTTGACTGGAGCATCAAGGGAATGGTATTCCCATTTGACAAGGGCAACTATAAGATGCTGGAAGGACCTGGCAGAGGCCTTCATCAGACAGTATCAATACAACTTAGACATGGCACCCAACAGGACTCTCCTAATGGGTATGTCACAGTCGTCAAGGGAAAGTTTTCGAGAATATGCCCAGAGATGGAGGCAATTGGCTGCTGCCGTTCAACCACCAATGTCTGAAAGAGAAATGGCAGACATGTTTATGAACACTCTTCAGGGAACGTATATTGACAGGTTGGCTGCTTTTTCTTCCACTAGCTTCGCAGATGTTGTCATAGCTGGGGAGAGAATTGAAAGCCTGTTAAAAATGGGAAAGATCTCTGATAATGGAACCAGCTCGTCCAGTGGTACAAGAAAGCCTTTTGCAGGCCCGAGAAGAACTGGCGAGACCAATGCCATTCACACCAACAGGGGTAGGCCCCAATATGTTCAAAGGTCAATAGCAGCGGTCACTATCCCTGCTCCAGCTCACCCTCAGCCAGTCTATCAACCTCCGCCACAAAACTTCCAACAACAACCTCAGTATCAGCAGAATCAATATCCTCCAAGAAACTACAACAACAACAACTCCAACAACAACAATCAACAAAGGCCATTCCAACAGAGGCCATCCCAAGCTAACCGAGTGATCAACCCGATCCCAATGCCATATGCTGCCTTGCTGCCACAACTTCTGAAACTCAACCTGGTTGAGCTAAGAACGTTGGCACCTCCGGATCCCAACAGTCTACCAAGGAACTATGACCCCAATGCTAGGTGTGCTTTTCATTCAAACGCACCTGGTCACAGTACAGAAAAATGCAGGGCTCTGCATATGAAGGTACAAGACCTGGTAGACTCAAAAGCTCTGAATTTTGCACCACCGCCCAATGTCAATAAAAACCCTATGCCAAACCATGGTGGTCCCCGAATCAACGCTATTGAAGAAGACCAACCGTCTTATTTGATAACTAGTGTGGATCAGATCAGGACACCATTGGTGGAAATCAAAGCTCAACTCCGCGAAAGCCAAATATTTCCGGGGTGTGAGCTAGGGTGTCCCTACTGCAATATTTCATGGAATGGGTGTGCAGACTTGAGGAATGGCATTGACAGCCTTATTCAGAGTGGCCTGCTACAGATCACTACATCATTTCCAACAAATCCATCGACTTCATCAGCAACGGTTCCAGAACCTCCTACAAATGCAGCAACTATTGTTCCCGATAATTCATCAGCAACATCAACAAGTACTTCACCTGTCCTCTCAAATGATCAGTCTTCAACAGTTTCTCCTACTACAACTTCAGCTTCATTCATTTTCGAATCTCCTACAACAACAACATCAGTCCTTCCAACAGAACCTCCTACAACACCAGCAATCAATCACGAAGATGTCTCTACTGTTACCATATTTTATGATCCCGAAGATAACTCTGTCTACCATTCAGAAGGTGCTGCTCCCACCAGAGCACCAGTTACAATCTTTTATGATCCACAAACAGTTACGGTTCCTTCAGCAGCAGCAATCAGTCCAGTCACTGTCACCGTGCCTGGACCAGTACCATATGAAAGCAATAGGGCCATCCCTTGGCACTATGGCTCTGACGTGTACTGTGAAGGGAAAAGAATCACTCTTGAAACATCAACACCTGCACCACAAGTAGATAATGTGGGGGGAGGCGGAGGCTTCACTCGAAGCGGACGTCTCTTTGCTCCACCAATTCAAAGACCTACTGCCGAAGCAGAAGCTGCTGCCAAGGCAAAGGGGAAGAGTCCAGTGCAGGAAGACCAAGCTGCCAAAGAAACCCTGAAGACTCCGTTTGATCAGGAGGTTGATGAGTTTATGCGAATCATCAAAAAGAGTGATTATAAAATTGTGGATCAGCTTCACCAGACGCCATCCAAAATCTCTATCCTCTCACTGCTTATGTGCTCCGAAGCCCATCGGAATGCACTGCTTAAAGTCTTGCACGCAGCTTACGTGCCTGAGGAGATTACTGTCAACCAGTTGGAAACCGTGGTTGGAAACGTTACCGCTAGCAATGGGCTAGGGTTTACCAATTCTGACCTGACAGTGGATGGCCGCAACCACAACAAAGCCTTGCACATAACCATGGAATGCAAAGGAGCTGTCCTTTCTCATGTGCTGGTGGACACAGGTTCATCCCTGAATGTCTTACCAAAGAAGGCTCTGGTGAAGTTAGAATATGATGGATTGGCATTGAGACCCAGCAACCTGGTGGTAAGAGCCTTTGATGGTTCGAAGAGATCGGTTCTGGGAGATATTGAGCTGCCCGTGACAATTGGCCCGCAGACCTTTAAAACTATCTTTTATGTGATGGACATTCAGCCCGCCTACAGCTGTTTGTTGGGTAGACCCTGGATTCACGCCACCGGCGCAATAACGTCTACCCTTCACCAAAAGTTAAAATTTGAGTGGGAAGGTCAAGTTGTCACAATCCGTGGGGAAGAGGATATATTCGTTAGCCACCTGGCTACTTATAAATACATTGAGATGGATGGGGAGATCCATGAAACAATGAGCCAAGGTTTTGAAGCCTTGAATGTCAATGAAGCATCTGCTGTATCTGGTATCTCCATGTCATCTTATCAACAAGCCCGGAGGGTTGTTGAGGAAGGAACTGCCCTAGGCTGGGGCAAGGTCTTAGCTGTGGAGGAGAAGAAGGACAAATTTGGGTTGGGTTACAAACCAACTCAACATCAAGCAAAGGCTACTGCAGAGCCAGGTTTTGTCAGTGGGGGAATGCTTACCCCCGATGCTATCAACTGTCTGGAAGACGAGCTGGAAGAGGAGCGCAATCTGGAGGATTGGATTCGTCCAAAGATCCCGGGGAGCAGTGTCTCGAACTGGTCTTCCCAGGAAATTATAAGAGTTACTCATGCAGAGTAATTATTATTTCCTGTATTTTCATAGCATGCATCCAAGTCTTGCATCTTGCCCAAGATGACAAGACTCATTTTGTAATCAGGGCCATCTGTACTTTTTGTGCAAACAAGATCAATTAATGAAATATCAGACATCTTTTTGCAAACGAGTCTTTTTCTTTTCGTTCACTGTTTTTCCATTTTTCTTTTTGTACAAAAATAAATGGCGGTGTTTTCAAAATGACAACTTCATTTCACTTTTCTAAATAAGACTAAAATCAGATCACTAAAATGAACAAACTTAACCCTTGCAGAGAGTGCCTTCCTGACAGCACCGACAACAGCACGGCTATGACATCGTATGACTTTGACAGTCCAATCAATCAAGCTGATGAAGGGGTTGATGAAGAGTATGAGCTTCCTGAAGAGCTAGCCAGGTTGTTGAGACAAGAGGAAAAGGTCATTACTCCTCACCAGGAGGAGATTGAAGTGATTAATCTTGGTACAGACGAAGACGTGAAAGAAGTTAAAATCGGGGCCTGCCTGCAAGACTCAGTGAAGAGACAACTGATAGATCTGCTTCAAGAGTATGTGGATGTGTTTGCTTGGTCGTATCAGGATATGCCAGGGTTGGACACCAACATTGTTGTGCACAAGCTGCCTTTGAGAGAGGAATGCCCACCAGTTAAACAGAAACTGTGCCGAACTCGTCCAGACATGGCTATGAAAATCAAAGAGGAGGTACAAAAGCAATGGGACGCCGGGTTCCTTGTTGTAACTAGCTATCCACCGTGGGTTGCTAATATAGTACCTGTGCCTAAGAAAGACGGCAAAGTAAGAATGTGTGTTGACTACCGGGATCTGAATAGAGCCAGCCCGAAAGACGACTTCCCATTACCTCACATTGATGTATTGGTGGATAATACGGCTCAGTTCTCGGTATTCTCCTTCATGGATGGATTTTCGGGATATAATCAGATCAAGATGTCACCTGAAGACATGGAGAAGACAACATTCATCACACCTTGGGGCACGTTCTGTTACAAAGTGATGCCATTCGGACTGAAGAATGCTGGTGCAACATATCAACGGGCTATGGTAACATTATTCCACGATATGATCCATAAGGAAATCGAGTGTTATGTGGATGATATGATTGCCAAGTCCCTTACAGAGGAAGATCACCTGGTAAATCTACTGAAGTTGTTCAAGCGTCTGAGGAAGTACCAATTGAAGTTGAACCCCAACAAATGCACATTCGGGGTGCGATCCGGTAAGTTGCTGGGATTTATTGTAAGCGAGAAAGGGATTGAAGTTGACCCTGATAAAGTCAAAGCCATTCAAGAGATGCCTGCACCGAAAACCGAGAAAGAAGTTCGAGGGTTCTTAGGTCGATTGAACTACATTTCACGGTTCATATCTCACCTTACAGCAACCTGCGAACCCTTGTTCAAGCTGTTAAGAAAGGAGCAAACGGTCAGGTGGAACGAAGATTGCCAAAAGGCTTTTGACAAGATCAAAGAGTACTTACAAGAACCTCCAATCCTCATGCCGCCAGTTGAAGGAAGACCTTTGATTATGTACTTGACAGTATTAGAAGAGTCAATGGGGTGTGTGCTGGGCCAGCATGACGAGTCTGGTCGAAAAGAGTATGCAATATACTACCTAAGCAAAAAGTTTACCGACTGTGAACAACGTTATTCACTGCTCGAGAAAACTTGCTGTGCTTTAGCGTGGGCTGCTCGCCGACTGAGACAGTATATGTTGACCCACACTACTCTGTTGATCTCAAAAATGGATCCAGTTAAGTACATTTTCGAGAAGCCAGCTCTTACCGGACGGGTTGCAAGATGGCAGATGATTCTCACAGAATACGACATACAGTACACATCTCAGAAAGCCATCAAGGGCAGTGTACTATCTGAATATCTTGCTGAGCAACCCATTGATGACTACCAGCCTATGAGATTTGACTTCCCTGATGAAGACATCATGTTCATCAAAGCAAAAGATCATGAAGAGCCTATTCACACTGAAGGGCCTGACCCGGAAGAAGAATGGATTATGATGTTTGATGGGGCTGTTAACATGAATGGTCGTGGTGTTGGTGCAGTACTCATTACACCCAAAGGGGTTCACCTGCCTTTCTCGGCAAAACTCACTTTCAACTGCACTAACAACGAAGCTGAATACGAAGCTTGCATTATGGGTCTTGAGGAAGCCATTGACCTCAGGATCAAGACATTGACCGTATTCGGAGATTCAGCTTTGGTAGTCAATCAAACCAACGGGAAATGGTACACCCACCAGGATCATCTGATACCATACAGGGATTATACAAGGAGGTTATTGACTTTCTTCACAACAGTCAAGCTTGAGTATATCCCTCGGGATGAGAATCAGTTTGCAGACGCTCTTGCTACCATTTCATCCATGATCAAAGTTCAAGCTGCTAACTTTGTACCTCAGATTTCAGTATCAAGACTTGATAGACCAGCATATGTATTTGCAGCAGACGTTGTCAAAGATGATAAGCCTTGGTTCCATGACATTAAGTGCTTCTTGGAGGATCAAGCATACCCACCTGGGGCATCTTCCAATGATAAGAAGACTTTAAGAAGGCTTGCTGGAAGTTTCTTTCTGAACACTGATGGGTCTTTATACAAGAGGAACTTTGATATGGTGCTCCTCAGATGTGTTGATAAGACAGAAGCAGATTTGTTGATGCATGAAGTGCACGAAGGATCCTTTGGTACCCATGCTGGAGGACATGCAATGGCTAAGAAATTGTTAAGATCAGGATATTACTGGATCACAATGGATGCAGACTGTTGTGCTTACGCCAGGAAATGCCATAAATGTCAGATCTACGCAGATAAGGTGCATGTGCCTCCCAATCCTTTGAACATCATGTCTTCACCATGGCCCTTCGCCATGTTGGGTATTGATATGATTGGCAAGATTGAGCCAACTGCTTCAAACGGCCACAGATTCATCCTGGTCGCCATTGACTATTTCACCAAGTGGGTGGAAGCAGCCTCATATGCAAACGTCACAAGGCAAGTGGTAGCCAGATTTCTGAAGAGAGATATCATCTGTCGATATGGAGTTCCCGAGCGAATCATTACTGATAATGGTTCCAACTTGAACAACAAAATGATGGTTGAATTATGCCGGGACTTCAAAATCCAACACCACAATTCTTCTCCTTACAGGCCGAAGATGAACGGCGCTGTCGAGGCAGCAAATAAAAATATTAAGAAGATTGTGCAGAAGATGGTAATCACATACAAAGACTGGCACGAAATGCTACCGTTTGCCTTGCATGGGTACCGCACATCAATCAGAACATCCACTGGGGCAACGCCGTATCAGCTTGTGTATGGTATGGAAGCAGTCCTACCTGTTGAAGTTGAATTTCCCTCTCTACGAGTATTGATGGATGTCAAGCTGAGTGAAGCAGAATGGGTTCGGTCCCGATTCGAACAACTAAGTCTGATCGAAGAGAAAAGATTGGCTGCGATCTGCCATGGGCAGTTATATCAGAAGAGAATGAAGAAGGCCTTCGATCAGAAAGTCAGGCACCGAGAGTACCAAGTAGGGGATCTTGTGTTGAAAAGAGTGTTGGTGTAAGCCCTAGAGGCCAATACTTTTTGGTACTTGTATCGGATTATTCGTTTAATAATAAAAGGCATTTCTTTATTATGTTTGTCTTCAGAATAATAAAGTCCCTAGAATAGTTAGTCTGTTTAATGAAATGTTAAGTGTGACTTAATCATGAGATCCCATTAAACATAAAGACATTATTCTTAAAATATCCGTAGTCAAGCTTTATTGCAAAGTGGGATAACATTAAAGCATTGAGACTATTATGAAGATAGACTGATGATCACATCTCATGGATCATGGGTAAAGAGTTATCAAGTCTTGACATAGGTATAAATATTAGGAGTAATATTTATACCGGATTGACCCGCTATGAGAATACTACATAGTATGTTATGCAAAGTGTCATAAGTTATTCTCATGGTGATAATGGTGTATTACCACCCTTCGACCTGAAACCACTATGGACCCTAGATGTAGAGTCGGGTGCTTTATTGCTGATCAAACATTATCCGTAACTGGATGATCATAAAGACAGTTGATGGGCACTCCACGAAGCATGCTGAGGGACATGAGTGTCCTAGATGGAATTTGCCAATCCTGCATAACAGGAGAAATGTCTAAGGGCCCAATATTGAACTGGACAAGGATGACACAGTGTATGCCTTGTGTTCAATATAGACATAGGGGCAAAAGGGTAATTGTACAAACATATATTATCACGAAAAAGGTTTTGTCAGATCACATGACATTTTCGTGACTTGGGTAGCAGTGATGTGTTGCTAGATACCGCTCACTGTTTATTATGTTAAATATATATAATTTAATATAATTACCAACGTTACGAAATCCTACAGGGTCACACACATAAGGACAGTTTGATGAGAGATAGAGAAATCAAAGGAACACCGTAAGGTACGGTGCACTTAAGTGAAAATAGAAATTCGGATAATATAATAATAATTATTGTTATTTTATAATGGTTATAAAATAATAATAAAAGAAATATATTTATTATAATAATAGTTATTATAATAATATATATAATATTATTATGGATCATGTGAATTGGGCTTTTAGCCCGCAGCCCACAAGAGAGTCTATAAAAGGAACCCTTGTGATGAAGCTTTCACTTGATGCAATTTCGTTTTTGATTCTCTTTTCTCACTCAAATAATTCCGTTCGTAAGCAGCTAGCACTGTGACCGGAAGCTGTTCGTGTGGACTGAGTAGAGGCGTTGCACTTCATCAACGCTTGTGATCGCTGCATCAAAGATCTGAATCGCCACAAAGAGGTAACGATTCTATCACTGACCATGCTCATTCGTAAGGATCACTAAAGGAAAATTTTGTTTTCCGCTGCGTTTTGATCGCAATTTTCCTTCAAAGAGTCCTCCCTCCACATACAGACCACAGGGGCAAATGGACTCCGAATTATGAAGGACCATTCGTTGTAAAGAAAGTTTTCTCTGGTGGAGCACTGATGCTCAGCACCATGGATGGTGAAGATTTCCCATCCCCTGTGAATTCAGATGCAGTTAAAAAATACTTCGCATAAAATGACCCGCTGGGCATAAAAACAGAACGTGAGTCCAGGCAAAAATAGGGCATCCCGGCGAGTCAAAAACAGAATAAAAGACTCGGGCAAAAATAAGGGAAATAAACAAAAAAATGTACACCCGCTGAGTTGAAAAGCCGCGTTGGACAGCTCAGGCAAAAATGGGTATCCCGATGGATTGAAAACCCGAAAGGGCGATCCATGCAAAATAAGGGAATAAGCGAACAACTGCATTCTGAATTCGTCTGTATCACCTACGACTTGGTAAGCTACAAAGGATCAAGTTTCAATCAGAATCAACTCTCTCCAGAAAGCAAGACGAGAAGAACGTCATTGTCATACGAGTCATAGCAGAAGAGGAAGCTCCTTGAAAGCGTCGTCAACACCGCCAGCACTTTGTTTCTCAATTTGTAACAATCTCCTCATTTCAGGAGATATGTTTCTTTGACTGTATCTTTCCAATTCAGGGCACGTGAATTAATAAAATCAGATTTTCAGTCATGTTTCGTTTTTACATTTATGTTTTGCAAAGAGTTGTCTGATATCTCTAAAAACACAATTGCATAAGTACAGACGCCTTTCTCTAAAAATAAATAAAAGCACATGCTTGCAGGGAATATACTTACTCTCGAAAGTACTTATCTCCTATGACGGGATCCGGTGAGGGATACCTCGGGACCTTTTGTACGCTTCCTTATCTTTGCAGGATTACAGGTATCCAGAACGCGACTTGGGGCATGCCAGTTACGTCTCAGCAAGCTGACGAAACAACAAAAGATGTCAGCATCCGAAATGCTCTATCCCCAGCTGAGTTGCTTCCTATTACTCTCCCCAGCCGAGTTGCCTCTCTTTGCTCTCCCCAGCTGAGTGACCAACAACCTTCCCCAGCCTCTATTCAGAAGAGCGACGCGCGAAGAAGTCACAACAAAGTACAGAAAGCTTCTACAAACCCCAGCTGGGTCCCGTATTATAAGGATATGTCAATCAGTGACCTATATCCCCAAACAGATACATCATTAGATCTACCAATGATCTCATCCCCAGCTGGGATGTTCACTTCAAGCAGATCAACCAGAGATCTTCGCAGCAACGGGATCCGAATCCCGGATCGGTGCCTCTTTGCATAATCATGGCATTCGCATCATATTCACCCCCCAGAGCGTAGCATTCCGTCTAATACGGAGCATGACGGCAAAAATCAAATACATAGCATAATCATAAGTCATGTTGTGAGTTGAACACTTGTAAATATTGACAACCTGTCGGCATACAGAATATATACAGAAAAATCCCACCAGAGTCCCCGGCAAAAGCAGTTGCCTCTCCAATCACAAACACCAATACATACACCTTTGGACACCCGTCCGTGTCAAATCACCAACAGAAAGCCCAAGACATCCTCTTTGCACTCACATATACTTGTATATACACTTTTCTTGACACCCGTCCGTGTCATATCCCCAGCGCAGTCACTTACACTTTTATCAACCCATACACTGATTAATATCATACTTTTCTCTCTTGACACTCGTCCGTGTCACTCTCCCCAGGAGATAAACACTCATCTACACAATACAATACTCACTACTCATGGTACGCTTATACAGATACTCGTCCGTATCTTGTATACATCATCACTCATATCCCCACAGATTCGACAGTAGTCCTTGTTCTTTGTTAACCAGTTGGTACTCGTCCGTACCATCATCTCAGAACATTGCGTCTAGTGTTTGTTTCTACATGATACTCGTCCGTATCATAAGTCTTAAGGATGCTCGTCCGCATCTTTAATCCATACACCGTGTCAAACACTTATGTCTCCTTGAATATAGATACTCGTCTGTGTCTGCTATTCCCCGGAAGGTTTCTTTCAGATGCAACACTCGTCCGTGTTCTTTGTTAACCAGTTGATACTCGTCCGTATTATCATCTCTGAGCATGTGTCAGTTTGTTTCTACATGATACTCGTCCGTATCATAAGTCTTAAGGATGCTCGTCCGCATCTTTAATCTATACACAATACCAAACACTTATACCTTTTGTTTCTTGGATGTAAACGCTCATCCGTGTTTACTACATCCCCAGTTGATCGCCAACAAATTTTCTCTTTATCTAACACTCTTCCTGTGTTATGATAACCTCGAGAGCAGCCGTACCCTGCTGAGTGGTCGTCCTCCACTTCTTGATGGTCGTCCTCCATCATGCTCATCCGATGGCCGTCCCCATCGTTGATTTTAGCAGCCGTCCCCTGCTAGGTGGTCGTCCTCCACCTTTTGATGATCGTCCTTCATCATTTTTATCCAATGGCCGTCCCCATTGTTGATTTTTGGTTATCTAACACTCGTCCTGTGTTGTGATAAACCTTGAGAGCAGCCGTCCCCTGCTGAGTGGTCGTCCTCCACTTCTTGATGGTCGTCCTCCATCATGCTCGTCCGATGGCCGTCCCCATCGTTGACCCTTTTATCCGACATTCGTCCTATGTCGCGATATTTTTCGGCAGCCGTACCCTGCCAGGTGGTCGTCCTCCACCTTTGATGGCCGTCCCCATCATATGTTTCTTATCCCCAACAGAGCAGCCGTCCCCTGCCAGGTGATCGTCCTTCACCTTTGATGGCCGTGCCCCATCATCTGTTTATTTCATTTATTTTTTTAACCCGATGGCCGTCCCCGTCGTGGTCCCTTTTCCTTTTTAGCCCGATGGCCGTCCCCATCGTTGGTTGCCTCACCTTTGTGAACTTGACGGCCGTCCCCGTCATGTTTCATTAACTCCCAGAGAATCTTACAGCTTTATCTTGATGGCCGTCCCCATCATGATATTTTATTTTCCCAGCATGTCGGCCGTCCCCGTCATTGCTTTATTTTCCTGCACTTTTCCCAGCATGTCGGCCGTCCCCGTCATTGCTCTTTACCCAGCAGTCGTCCTCTGCTCGACGGTCGTCCTCCGTCACCCACTTTACAATATACTTTATTTCTTTCTTTTTTCTTCTTCATTCTGTGAGTGCAAATTTTGGACTGTCCTTGGTATTCAACCACAAGTTATCTTGTTTGGCCTGTTAAGCCGTTGCTTACAACCTGCACCGCTAACTCATGTTTGAATAGGGGCAGCTGTAAACACCCCAAATTTGCCCTCACCCATTCACACCATGGCTTGTGATCATTCTCATATGCATAAACACAATCATATCATCTCACATCTCATTTTTGATTCACTGCATGGTTTCTAGGCATCTGCACCTAGGGTTTGTGATCTGAGCAATCCCAAGGCATCTTGAGCCATTCCAAAGGCCACCAATCAACTCAAAGGGGTCCTTGTGTGTTATTATGTCATATTCCATCTCCTCAAAGTCAAAAATGCAGAGGAATCACAAGAACTAGGGTTTGAGGTGATGCAGAGCCAGGTTAGACTGCACAGTTGACTGAAAATTAGTGTTTTGGTTTCAGAGGCCATAACTCCAAATTTTTTGGTCATTCTTGTTTCCATTGATCTCTATATGGTATAGGGAGTATGCATATCAATTTTCATGAAGAAATTCCATGGGGAAGTCATCTGATCAAGGGTTGACTTTTCAGACAAGTCAGTGCAAAATCAGGGCATCTGAGGCCCCCAATGACCCAACCAATGGGTGATCTTCATCATTTTGAGTGTATATGATCTTTATTTGATCATGGAAGAGGGTTGAAGTTCATAAAATTCAAGAATTTAGGGTTTTTGCAAAGGTTGACTTTTTGGGCATAGTTGACTTTTCAAGAATGCATCATTTTAGGTCATTTTTCAAGCCTTGATTCTTGATCCAAAAAGGCTTCAAATGAAAAAACTTTGGTCATGAAAGTTGTAGATCTCATCTTTCCCTTTTCAAAAAGTACAAGAACATGATCAAACTCTTCTTGAATAAAAAGTTATGGCAATGCAAAGTTGGCTAAAATCATTAATTTTCAAGGCATGCCCTAAGTGAGAATTTTGCAAAATCTTGGACCAATGCATATTGCAGCCTCTAATTCATTTCAAACCAGCACATAAACTTTCTCTAAGTCCTAAAAATCAGATTTGAACCAAGATCACATGTGTTTAGTTCATGTAACAAGGCATTTTTTTATCATGAAAATCCATAAAGTAACCAAGTTGCAAAACACTCATTTCTCCTCACCAACTTGCTGCATTGGTCCTTGAATCAAGCTAGCCTCAAACACTCATCATGCTGCGCAGCCCATGCCCATTGTACTTGCCTAGCACCTCACCATACTTGCCTTACACAAAAGTTGACCTTTTTGCAAAAGTAAACTTACCTATCACCACAGGCCATGTCACATCCTCTGGCCACTTGGATTAAAATAACATATCATTTTGCAAGCCATTCCATGTACTAAGCAAGGCTGAAGCTCTCTCATTCATGACATTCACACAAACACTCCCAATTGCAACTTGCTTCGAATCTGATTCCACAGCTTGCAAACACTCAAACTATCTTCACCATTCAACTCACCTTGCTCCATAGACCACCCAGCACCAAGAACCCAAGCCTGAAACAACCAGAATACTCCATAACCATTTCTCACCTCAGCCTGCATTTCTCTTCGAAACTCTCATCACAGCTTGCAAACACACAAACAAACACCACAGACCTTCTCCATTCACCCTCAGGATCACAAACAACCCCTCACCATGACCTGAAAGTGCCTAAAACTCCATTGCCATTTCTGATCAAGCTTGAGCAGAAGCTGTCGAATCTCATTATCCAGCCAACTTAAACTCTCATTGAGCATTCAAACATCATCTGGGGATCAAGTGGAGTAGATTGCACAAGGAGAAGTGGCCAGAAAGTCCTCAAGTTGAAAGCTCCAAATCTCAGGTAGCTCGAAATTATCTTTTCCAGAAATCATTTTTCTTGTTACAAACTTGTTCTATGTGATTCACTGATCATCCTGATGGTCTTAGTTTTTGAAATGGCTTTGATTTGAGTATTTAATTTGTCTCTGAAGCTTGCGTGCCCTAGTTTTTATTTCTTTCGATTCAGCTTGTTTAGGAAGAAGAAATGTGTTTTGAGAGAGGGGTTTGATTCGTGAGAGGATGGAGATCATTTCCCATTTCTTAGTTTTCATTTTTGATGCGTTTTGAAGGAGTTGGGTGGTTTTCAGGTGAGGTGCTGGCCGGAGAAGACGACCGGAGGTCTTCTCCGGCAGCCTGAGTCATTAAGCCCTAATCTCAGGTCATTAATGCTAGTTTGAATTTCACCCGTAGGATTGCTCTGACCCGTTGACTTGCCGCGCGCATGAAGGGTCCAGATGTGGTCATTAAACCCTAATTACTTTGATTTATTTAATTAATTAAGATTAAGTCAGTTTAAATGTGAGCCACAAGATCACGCGCCAAGTCAATGGTCCCCTCCCCAGATTGCATCTCAGCCTCTCATTCTAATTACTTTCACTTTTATTTAATTTTTATTCATTTTCTTTTCAATTAATTTGCATATTTATTTTAAAATAGCAAAAATGACTTAAAAATTATGAAACTTTTTCCTAAAAGTTTTATTAATTTTTAAGACCCAAAAATATTTTTATTTTATTTTTTATCATTAAAAAAGTATTTTTAAATATTTAGAAGATTATTTTTAATTGATTAATGGGAATTAATTAATTAAAAATACTTTTAGGTATTTAAAAATTACAAAAAAATTCATGAAATGTTCTAAGACATTTAGAAACATTGTCCAACCTTCAAACCAAATTTCTTTTCTGATCTTGATGCATTTTAAGAATTTTCCATTGAATTAAATCATATTTTGTGCATTAATTTGATCCTAAGTTCAAAAATTCATTTCTGCCTATTGGAGAAGGTTGAGACATTGATTCTTCTTGCATTGTTTTGTGTTTGGCATGTAGTTTCTAGGATAAAATGGCCATGATTTGATCTTGCATTTTCTATTTGTTTGGCATTTCTTTTGTTAAGACCTCTAAAAAACCCTAATAACTTAGAAAAATCATATCTTGAGATTGGTTAGGAGTTGAGAGCTCCCCTTTGGGCAGTGGTCTATTATAGGTTTAGGGTTTCTTTGGATAGCATTTTCCATTTTTTATCTTAGGGTTTGCTTCTGTTTTGGGTTTTGGTTTGATGTTTGATCCATAAACCCTAATTTGGGCTTCCATTTGCATCCTTCTTGCATTTCCTTGCATAACATGACTTGTCTTTGCATTTTGTGCATTCTTGTGACCCATTTGACATCTTAAGACATATAGAAAGCATGTTTGATCATTGCATTACATATTTGCCATGTCATTTGTCTTGTATGATTCATAACTTTTCATGTTCATTCATGCTCCTTAACTTGCATCATTTGCATCCACGATCTTGTATGAACATCTCCATGTCTTGCCTCATGTTTGCAGCACCTCATAACATCATAATCATCATCAACATGCTTCTGGTTTTGCTTTGCATCATACCATTTCATCTCATCTTGCATTGCATTGCATTTCTTTCTAACATTTCAGGTGGTAAGTGAACTTGAGAAGTGAATTTGCCTTCACTTCTCATAACTTTTCTTTTCTCCTCTCTTGCATCCATTGCTGCATTCCTATATGTGTTTGAGATTGAGCTTGCTCATTCTTGTTCTTCCCACCTTCTTTCTTCAAGTGACTTGACTCCTTGAATGAAGCAAGTCACTTTGCTTCTCTTGATCTTATTCATCTGCTTCCTGGTGGCTCCTCTGAAGATTGTTCTTGTTTAACCTCACAAACTTTAGGGACAACCAAGCATGACAATGAACTAGGGTTTTGATTAGTCTCCCCTCATAGTTTTTACCTTTGTGTCTCTCTTTGAGTCCTCTCTTCTCACCTCATAATCAGGGATTAAACCCTAAAGGCTTTAAGACTTTGTGATTAAGCTTATGCCTGCATCCTTCTCTTAGGATGGAGTGTATAACTTTAATCCTAAGTGTTAAACCCTTAATGTGTTTAAATCTCTTAATTAATCCACCTAATAATCATCAAGACATCACACTTGTAACTTGGGCCTTGCATTAGGGTTCTAATTCTTCCTTAAGTGGTTAAGAAGGACTAACCCTAGTGTTAATGGACAAGTCCCCCTCAAGTTGTCTTACAAATCATAAAAATCACTTCATCATCATATCATTAAATAAAATCCACTTAATCAAAGGTTTGTTTTGTCATAAGTTTAATCCCTAATCATGGATTAAGTTGAGGAGCTTTCCTCAGCTTAAACATTCTCATCTATTATCCTTCTATTAGGATGGTGTAATGAGTCTGTTTAATCCTTGATTATGGCTTAACCTCATTACCTAACACTAAACAAAAACCACAAAAACATCTAAATAATCACAAGTAGGTCAATGATCTTAACCCTACACCAAAGGTGATTAAAGTGTGAGAATCTGACTTCACACTTAAGGTACTCTCATTACCCCTAATCAGAGGGAGGATGTGATGAGTTTACTAACCCATTGGTTTAGGTTTAAGCTCATTATCCTATGACAAACTTTCAAAGGCAATAAAAGACTGAAAACACCAAAAACAAACAATAATCGTCTCCTCCGGGATTCTTTTCTCATCACCTTCACTCAGAAACGAGAACTCGCTTCTTCCGTCTAATGCAAGACAGTTTGCATCTGTGCCAGACAGATCATACACTTGAGCATAGGCAAGCAAGCAGTTCACAAGTCAATTCATCTTTCAGTCTCTTTGGGTCGAACTACGGTGTTCTGACTTCCTCATTGCACGAGAGGATACGTAGGCATAACTTAACAGTTATCGAACAAAAGTCTCTGTACATTCCCCCTCTTTCCAGCTTCATTCTTTAGCCTCATTATCATGAGCATCTCATCTTTGTTCCTACACTGACACTGTATATCACACTTCACACTCTTTTACACTGACACCTGTACATCTTTCCAGCTCTTTTACACACAAATTGCACTGACACTACCCCTTTAATACACAAATCTTTTAAGCGTGGATCCCGTCGAGTACGGTGGACAATCTGGGTGCTAATACCTTCCCAGGTTGTAACCAACCCCCTTTCTCAGTCTCTCTGGTTCGCAACCGTCTTATCCGTATCTTTCTAGGTCTATGCAGCATTGCCTTTCCTCCGGGATAAAAATGCCTAGCTGGCGACTCTATTCATCTCCAGTGGGTTCACGGCTGTGTGTTCTCATTGTCCCTCTTGCCGACCGTTCGCGTCTGTACCCCTATTTGACCTGGTGTCATTTGTCGGGAGCGACAAGCTTAAGCCATAATCAGGGATTAAACAGACTCATTACACCATCCTAATAGAAGGATAATAGATGAGAATGTTTAAGCTGAGGAAAGCTCCTCAACTTAATCCATGATTAGGGATTAACCTCATGACAAAACAAAGCCTTTATTAGATGGATTTTAGTTAATGATAAGATGAAGAAGTGGATTTTATGATTTGTGAGACAACTTGAGGGGGACTTGTCCATTAACACTAGGGTTAGTCCTTCTTAACCAATTAAGGAAGAATTAGAACCCTAATGCAAGGCCCAAGTTACAAGCTTGATGTCTTGATGATTATTAGGTGAATTAATTAAAGGCTTTAAACACATTAAGGGTTTAACACTTAGGATTAAAGTTATACACTCCATCCTAATAGAAGGATGCATGCATAAGCTTAATCACAAAGCCTTAAAGCCTTTAGGGTTTAGTCCCTGATTATGAGATGAGAAGAGAAGACTCAAAGAGACACAAAGGTAAAAGCTAAGTGGGGGACTAATAAACCCTAATTGTTATCATTCTTGGTCATTCCTATGGTTTGTGGGGTTTAGGAAAGAAATCTTCAAGGAACCACCAAGGAGAGAAGCAGATGAAAGGATCAGGGAGAAGCAAAAAACAACTTGCTTCACTTAAGAAGACAAGTTGATTGAAGAAAGAAGATGAGATGAACAAGAATGAGCAAGCTCAATCCAATACACATACAAAAATGCAGCAATGATGCATAAGAGAGATGAAAAGAGATTGTGAGAAGTGAAGGCAAATCAACTTCTCAATACAACTTACCACCTGAAAAGTTAGTAAAGAAATGAAATGCAATGCAAATGAGATGAAATGTGATGATGCATACCAAAACCAGAAGCAAAAGTATGATGTTAATGATGCTAAGAGATGATACAAACATGAGACAAAGCAAGGGAATGATTAAACAAGCATATGGATGCAAGAGAAGCATGCTTAGAACCATGAACATACATGAAAAGTTATGGAATGCAAATGACATACACCATGGAAAGTGAAAGATGTAATGATCAAACATGATTCTAATATGTCCTAATATGTGTTATGAATCAAATGGATACACAAGATGTCATGGAAAGTCATGGTATGCGAGCAAATGGAAGATGAATGCAAAGGAAGGCACAAATTAGGGTTATATGCAACATACAAAGCAAAAATCCAAAACCAGAAGCAAATGACATGATAAAAATTTGAAAATGCAATCAAAAGAACCTTAGACCTATACAAACTTACTGCCCAAAGGAGGGGATCCAACTCTTAACCTATTGAAAGTTATGAATTTTCTAAGGTTGCTAGGGTTTTAAGGTACCTTGTCAAGAAAAATGCAAAACAAAATGAAAATGCAAGATCAATTCATGCCAATTTTATCCTATAAACTACATGTTATGAAAGATGCAATGCAAAAAGAATCATGATCCAACTCTCAAAGGTTAGGCAGAAATGAATTTTTGAAGTTTGGGACAAAATATTGCCTTGAAATGAAATTAATTCCAAAGAAAGTTATCAAAAGGCATCAAGATCAAAAAGGAAATTTGGTTTGAGAGTTGGACAATGTTTCTAAATGTTTTTAAATGCTACATGAATTTTCTTGTGATTTTTAAATACCTAAAAGTATTTTTAATTAATTAATTTTCATTAACTAATTAAAAATAAACTTTTAAATGATTTAAAATTAATTTTTAATGCAAAAAATAAAAATAAAAATATTTTTGTGTTCTGAAAAATAATGAAAACCTTGACAAAAATTTTCATAATTTTTAAACATTTTTTGCTATTTTTTAAAATTCGTGCAAATTAAATAGAAACAAATGAATTAAAAATTAAATAAATGAGAAAAAAGGGGAAAGTCAACTAATCCCAAGGCTGAGATTCAAAGCTGGGTTGGAGGGAATTGACCCCGCACGCATCTGGACGGCTGAAATTCAAACTACACTAATTATGATTAAAGCCCTAATCTGAACCCTAATGACTTTCAGATGACCGGAACAGTGTTCCGGTCATCTTCTCCGGCAGGCCAAAATCTCAATCTCTCTCAATACGCATCAAATCCTCACAAAACTCTCCAGAATCAATCTATGAACACCCCTAAACATAAACCCTAAATCAAACAACATTTATTTTCACTGAATCAAAGGAAACAAGCAAAAACATTTTTACGGGCAAACTTTCAGATCATCATAACATGCTTGTTTCTGGCTCATTTTCAAAAACAAATAGATCCCCATGATCAGGGAAACACATAGAACAACATTCTAAAAAGAAATTAGAGTTCTGGAAAATTTGTTCATCATGTTACCTGAGGTTGAGCTTTCAATCCAGGAGCTTTCTGGCTGCTTCTTTGGCTCAAACAAGTCCCAGTGATCCTCCTTAGAAGCTTTTGACACTTAGCTGGAGTTTATATGGCCTCTAGAGAGAGTTGGCAGAAGCTCAGGCCAAGGGAGTGTAAAAATCGTATTTTTGATTGCAGTGGTTTCAGGGGCAAGTGAGGGGTGAGAAATGATCAGAGGATCATGGTGAGTGATTTGGTGAAGTTTGTTTTTGTGTTTGATGCTTGTGTGATCAGATTCAAAGGAAAGTGCATAAGAGGTGAGTTTCTTGAACTATGGCTTATGATCTCTTTCAGGCTTGTGTGTGTGGTGTGTTATGCTGGCTTGGGTCCACTTATCACAACTAAAGAGGTCAGAGGAGTTGGTGTGGCACTGTGGGATTGATATGGGGGTTTTTGCAAAAAGTCAAGCCTAGGTGTACTTGAGGTATGGGCAAGTGGCAGGCTGAGATAGGGGCATGGCTATGCGGAGCAAGGATCAAGGGGTGTCATGAAATCAGATTTTGTGAGCTGGCTCAAGTGGATGAAGAGTTATGGATCATTTTGCAAATTTGTGAACTTTTGGTCTTTTTGGAATTTCTTGATCCACAAGCCATGAAAATGAGTGAACTTTTGATGCAATCTGATCTTTAGGCCTTGGTTTATGTTTGTGTGAAGTTTAGAAGTCCATTTGAAAGCTCAGTTTGCCTTGGCAAGGGATTTTGCAACTTTGCCTCTTTGGTGGAAAACTTGAAATTATGTGATTTTTCCCAACTTTGACAAGCCATAACTTTTGATCCAAAATGAATTAGAACAAGTTCTTGTACTTTTTGAAAAGGGAATGATCCATTCTACAACTTTCATGACCAAAGTTTTCTCATTTGAAGCATCTTTGAATCAAAAAGCAAGGGTTGAAAAAGTTTCCCAAAATGGCAAGTTTCCATTACAAGTCATTTTCCCAAAAAGTCAACTTTGCAAATGGCTTGAAATTCTTCAATTTTGTGAACTTCTAACATCTTCTATGATCAAATAAAGATCATACATAATCAAAATGATGAAGAACACCCTTTGGTTGGGTCATTGAGGGCCTCAGATGCCCTGATTTTGCACTGACTTGCTCAAAAAGTCAACTCTTGATCAGATGACTTCCCCATTGAATTTCTTCATGGAAATTGATATGCATGATCCCTATACCATATAGAGACCAATAGAAACAAGAATGACCAAAAAAATTGGAGTTATGGCCTTTGAAACCAAAACCCTAATTCTAGGTCATCTGTGCAGTCAAACCTGGCTCTGCTTCCATACCATTCTCAGTTCTTGTGATTTTTGACATTCTTGACTTTGAGAGGATATAATATGATGCTTTAACATACATGGACCCCTTTGAAGTGATTGATGACCTTTGGAATGGCTCAAATGGCTCTTGGATGGCTCAGATCACAAACCCTAGATGCAGATGACTTTGAACCAATGCAGTGAAGCAAATATGTGGTATGAGATGCTATAGTTGAGTTTATGCATATGAGAAGATCACAAGCCATGGTGTGAATGGGTGAGGGAAAATTTGGGGTGTTTACAACTGCCCCTATTCAAGCATGAGTTAGTTGTGCAGAATGTAAGCAACGACTTAACAGGCAAACAAGATAACTTGTGGTTGAATACCAAAGACAGTCCAAAATTTGCACTCACAGAATGAAGAAGAAAAGGGATATAGATTGTAAAGGAAAATAAAGTATATTATAAAGTGCGGGCGACGGAGGACGACCTTCGAGCAGAGGACGACTGCTGGGGAAGGAGCAATGACGGGGACGGATGACATGCTGGGAAAAATGAGGGAAATAAAGCAATGACGGGGACGGCCGACATGCTGGGGATATAAGAGATTGTGACGGGGACGGCCATCAAGTAAAGCTATAAGATTCTCTGGGGATTAGAGGTAAGAATAAATGATGAGGTACGGTCATCAGGTTCATAAAGTAATGTAAACAACGACGGGGACGACCATCGGGCTAATACTGATGAAGGACGATCATCAGGAAAAGGAAAAGGGACCACGACGGGGACGGCCATCGGGTTAAAGAATAAATGAAATAATGATGAGGGACGGTCATTAAAGGTGAAGGACGATCACCTAGCAGGGGACGGCTGCTCTATTGGGGATAAGATGAGGGACGATCATCTAAGGTGAATGACGATCACCTGGCAAGGTACGGTTGCCAAAAATATCGCGACATAGGACGAATGCCGGATAAAAGGTCGACGATGGGGACGGCCATCGGATAAGCATGATGAAGGACGATCATCAAGAGGTGAAGGACGATCACCTAGCAGGGTACGGCTGCTCTCAGGGTTTATCATGACATAGGACGAATGCCAGATAACAAGATCAACGATGGGGACGGCCATCGGATAATGATGAAGGACGATCATCAAAAGGTGAAGGACGATCACCTAGCAGGGTACGGCTGCTAAAAATCACGACATAGGACGAATGTCGGATAGAAAGATCAACGATGGGGACGGCCATCGGATAAAATGATGAAGGACGATCATCAAAAGGTGAAGGACGATCACCTAGCAGGGGACGGCTGCTAAATATCACGACATAGGACGAATGCCGGATAGAAAAGGGTTCCAATAATGGAGACTCCGCTGGGGAAAGGATGAGGGACGGTCATCCAAAGGTGAAGGACGATCACCTGGAAGGGTACAGCTGCCGAAAGGTATCATGACATAGGACGAATGTCACATAGAAAAGAAGTTTTGCTTTGCTGGCGACCTACTGGGGGAATAGTAAACACGGACGAGTGTTTACATCCAAGAAGGGGTATAAGTATCCGGGTACTGTGTATAGACTAAAGATGCGGACGAGCATCCTTAGGACAATGATACGGACGAGTATCAGGTAGAAACAAATGCTGACACGTGTTCATAGATGATGATACGGACGAGTATCAACCGGTTAACAAGGAACATGGACGAGTTGTTGATTCTATGGGGTCTCCTCTGGGGAATGGTAGACACAGACGAGTGTCTAAATTCAAGAAGACATAAGTGTTTGACACGTGTATGGATTAAATATGCGGACGAGCATCCTTAAGACTGTGATACGGACGAGTATCAGGTAGAAACAAACGCTGACGTGTGTTCAGAGATGATGGTACGGACGAGTACCAACTGGTTAACAAAGAACATGGACGAGTGTTGAATCTGCAAAGGTATGAGTGGTGTATACAAGATACGGACGAGTATCTGTATGAGTGAAACAGGGGTAATAAGTATGAGTGAAGCACCGACAAGTGTCTAACTTACTGGGGAAGGTGACACGGACGAGTGTCAAAAGGTATATTATAAACAAGTATATGCTCACAAAGTGTTTGAGTATTTATGTTGGGGGAGGTGGCACGGACGGGTGCCAGGGAGTTGTATATATATGTATCTGTGTTGTGAGTGCAAAGAGGACGCTTTGGCTTTCTGCTGGGGGTATGACACAGACAAGTGTCCAAAAGTATCTGTAATATATAAGTGTCTGTTTTGTAAAGAATGCTCGAGCGACCTTACTGGGGGATCATGACACGGACGGGTGCCAAAAGGAGGGTGCATTTGTGTTTACAAGTGTAAGGCACAGGCTTTGGCTTTCTGCCGGGAAGTTTGGGAAGTCTTCTGTATACCACTGACGGTTTGTCAGTATTTACAAGTGTTTGATTCAGAACATGGCTTATGATTAGGCAATATGTTTGATTTTTGCCGTAATGCTCCGTATTAGACGGAATGCTACGCTTTGCGGGGAGAATATGATGCGAATGCTATGATTATGCAAATGTACTGATCCGGGATCCGGGTCCCATTACTATGAAGATCTCTGGTTGATCTATTTGAAGTGAACATCCCAGCTAGGGATGAGATCATTGGTAGATCTGACAAATGGGACTCTGCTTGGGGATATAGGTCACTGATAGACCTATCTTTGGTAATGAGGGACCCAGCTGGGCGTTTGTAGAAGCTTTCATCACTCTGTTGTGAGATTTTCAGGTTATTGTTCTGCCGGATAGAGGCTGAAACTCTGTAAGGAAGTGGTTCCCTGGCTTTTGCACTTGGTTGAGGAGGAGTGATGCCAGACAAACTCAGCCGGGGAGAAAGCACCTCTGGTGCTAGACTGAGTGGATTATGATTTGCCAGCTTGCTGGGATGAAGCTTTCATGCCCCATGCTGTGCTTTGAATGCCTACGATCCTTAAAAGACAGAGAAATGCACAAGTAATCCCGAGGTATCCCTTACCGGATTCCATCATACGGGTTAGACACTCCCGGGAGTGAACATATTTCCTGCAAGCACGTATTTTTAGAAGAGAAGCATTTGTATTTATGCAATCAGTTTTTTAAAGACATCGGACATTCTTGCAAATGAAAATAAAATGTACGAGACGAAACATGACTGAAAATCTGATTTTATTAATTTGTGTGCCCTGAATTGGCAAATACAGTCAAAGAAACAAATCCCCTAAAATGAGAAGATTGTTACAAATTGAGAAATAAAAGGTATTGGCAATGTTGACGAAGCTTCAGGGAGCTTCCCTTTGCTATGACTCGTATGACTTTTGACACTCTTCTCGTCTTGCTTTCTGAAGAAGGTTGATTCTGATTGACGCTTGATCCTTTCGAAGCTTACCAAGTTGTAAGTGATACAGACGAATTCAGAATGCAGTTGTTCGCTTATTCCCTTATTTTTGCATGGATTGCCCTTTCGGGTTTTCAATCCATCGGGATACCCATTTTTGCCTGAGTTGTCCTATGCGGCTTTTCAACTCAACGGGTGTACATTTGTTATTTATTTTCCCTTATTTTTGCCCGAGTCCTTTATTCTGTTTTTGACTCGCCGGGATGCCCTATTTTTGCCTGGACCTACATTCTGTTTTTATGTCCAGCGGGTCATTTTATGCGAAGTATTTTTTAACTGCATCTGAATTCACAGGGGACGGGAAGTCTTCACCATCCATAGTACTGAGCATGAGTGCTCCACCGGAGAAAACTTTCTTTACTACGAATGGCTCTTCATAGTTCGGAGTCCACTTGCCCCTGTGGTCTGTATTAGGAGGGAGGAGTCTTTTCAGCACAAGATCTCCTACTTGGTATTCTCGGAGCCTGACTTTCTGATCGAAGGCTTTCTTCATTCTTTTCTGATACAGCTGCCCATGACAGATTGCAGCCAACCTCTTTTCTTCGATCAGACTCAGTTGTTCGTATCGGGATCGGACCCACTCTGCTTCATTCAGCTTAACATCCATTAGTACCCGTAAGGAGGGTAATTCAACTTCAATAGGTAGGACTGCCTCCATACCATACACAAGTTGATACGGTGTTGCCCCAGTGGACGTCCTGATTGACGTACGGTACCCATGCAAGGCAAATGGTAGCATTTCATGCCAGTCTTTGTAGGTGACTACCATCTTTTGCACAATCTTCTTGATATTCTTATTTGCTGCCTCGACAGCGCCATTCATCTTTGGCCTGTAAGGAGAAGAATTGTGGTGTTGGATCTTGAAGTCCCGACACAGTTCTGCCATCATTTTGTTGTTCAAGTTGGAACCATTATCAGTAATGATTCGCTCGGGAACTCCGTATCTACAGATGATATCTCTCTTCAGAAATCGGGCTACCACCTGCCTTGTAACATTTGCATAGGAAGCTGCTTCAACCCACTTGGTGAAATAGTCAATAGCAACCAGGATGAACCTGTGGCTGTTTGAAGCATTCGGTTCAATATTGCCAATCATATCAATGCCCCACATGGCAAAGGGCCAGGGTGAAGACATCACATTCAGAGGATTCGGAGGCACATGTACTTTATCCGCATAAATCTGGCATTTATGGCATTTTCTGGCATAGGCACAACAGTCAGCATCCATAGTGATCCAGTAATAACCTGATCTTAGTAACTTCTTGGCCATTGCATGCCCTCCTGCATGGGTGCCAAAGGATCCTTCGTGAACCTCGTGCATCAACAAGTCTGCTTCTGTTCTATCAACGCACCTGAGAAGTACCATGTCAAAGTTTCTCTTGTAAAGGTAACCATCAGTATTCAAGAAGAAGCTACCAGCAAGCCTTCTTAGTGTCTTCTTATCATTGGAAGATGCCCCAGGTGGGTATGTTTGATCCTCCAAGAAGCATTTAATGTCATGGAACCAAGGCTTATCATCTTTGGCAACATCTGCTGCAAACACATATGCTGGTCTGTCGAGTCTGGCTACTGAAATTCGGGGTACAAAGTTGGCAGCTTGAACTTTGATCATGGATGAAATGGTGGCAAGAGCATCTGCAAACTGATTCTCGTCCCGAGGGATATACTCAAGCTTAACCGTTGTAAAGAAAGTCAATAACCGTCTTGTATAATCCCTGTAAGGTATCAGATGATCTTGGTGGGTGTACCATTTTCCGTTAGTTTGATTAATTACCAGAGCTGAATCTCCGAATACAGTCAAAGTCTTGATTCTGAGGTCAATGGCTTCCTCAAGGCCCATAATACAAGCTTCGTATTCAGCTTCGTTGTTAGTGCAGTTAAAGGTGAGTTTTGCCGAGAAAGGCATGTGAACTCCCTTAGGTGTAATGAGTATTGCACCAACACCACGACCATTCATATTAACAGCCCCGTCAAACATCATAGTCCATTCTTCTTCTGGGTCAGGTCCTTCAGTGTGAATAGGCTCTTCATGATCTTTTGCTTTAATGAACATGATGTCTTCATCAGGAAATTCAAATCTCATAGGCTGGTAATCATCAATGGGTTGTTCAGCAAGATAATCAGACAATACACTGCCTTTGATGGCTTTTTAAGATGTGTACTGAATATCATATTCTGTGAGGATCATCTGCCATCTTGCAACCCGTCCGGTATGTGCTGGCTTCTTAAATATGTACTTAACTAGGTCCATCTTTGAGATCAATAAGGTAGTATGGGTCAACATATACTGCCTCAGTCGGCGAGCAGCCCACGCTAAAGCACAACAAGTTTTCTCAAGCAGTGAATAACGTTGTTCACAGTCGGTAAACTTTTTTCTTAGGTAGTATATTGCATACTCTTTTCGACCAGACTCGTCATGCTGGCCCAACACACACCCCATTGACTCTTCCAATACTGTCAAGTACATGATCAGAGGTCTTCCTTCAACTGGAGGCATAAGGATTGGAGGCTCTTGTAAGTATTCCTTGATCTTGTCAAAAGCCCTCTGGCAGTCTTCATTCCACCTGACCGTTTGTTCTTTTCTTAACAACTTGAATAAAGGTTCACAAGTTGCAGTAAGGTGAGATATGAACCTTGAAATGTAGTTCAATCTACCTAGGAAACCTCAAACTTCTTTCTTAGTCTTCGGTGCAGGCATTTCTTGAATGGCTTTGACTTTATCAGGGTCAACTTCAATCCCTTTCTCACTTACAATAAATCCCAGCAGCTTACCGGATCGTACCCCGAATGTGCATTTGTTGGGGTTCAGCTTCAGTTGGTATTTCCTCAGACGCCTGAATAACTTCAGCAGATTCACCAGGTGGTCTTCTTCTGTGAGGGACTTGGCAATCATGTCATCCACATAACATTCAATTTCTTTGTGGATCATGTCATGGAATAATGTTACCATAGCCCGTTGATAAGTGGCACCAGCATTCTTCAGTCTGAATGGCATCACCTTGTAACAGAACGTACCCCAGGGTGTGATAAAAGTTGTCTTCTCCATGTCTTCAGGTGACATCTTGATCTGGTTGTATCCTGAAAATCCGTCCATCAAGGAGAATACCGAGGACTGAGTCGTATAATCAACCAATACATCAATGTGAGGTAAAGGGAAGTCATCTTTCGGGCTGGCTCTGTTCAGATCCCGGTAATCCACACACATCCTCACCTTGCCATCTTTCTTAGGCACAGGTACAATATTAGCAACCCATGGCGGATAGCTAGTCACAGCAAGGAACCCGGCGTCCCACTGCTTTTGTACCTCTTCTTTGATTTTCATTGCCATATCTCGGCGAGTACGGCGCAGTTTCTGTTTAACCGGTGGGCAGTCTTCTTTTAAAGGCAGCTTGTGCATGACAAAATCGGTGTCCAACCCTGGCATATCCTGATAAGACCAAGCAAATACATCCACATACTCCCGAAGCATCTCAATCAGTTGCTCTTTCACTGAGTCTTGTAAGCAGGCCCCGATCTTAACCTCTTTCACATCTTCATCCGTACCAAGATTAACCGTTTCGACCTCCTCCTGATGAGGAGTAATAACCTTCCCCTCTTGCCTTAACAACCTGGCTAGCTCTTCAGGAAGCTCATAATCTTCTTCAACCCCTTCATCATCTTGATTGATTGGATTGTCAAAGTCATACAGAGTCATAGCTGTGTTGTTGTCGGTGCAGTCTGAAAGGCACTCTCTGCAAGGGTTTAGATTGTTCATTTTAGTGATCGATTTTAATCTTGTTTAGAAAAAGTGAAGTAAAGTTATCATTTTGGAAAACATTGCCATTTTATTTTTGTACAAAAAGAAAAATGAAAAACAGTGAGCGGAAAAGAAAAAGACTCATTTGCAAAAGATGTCCGATATTCATTGATTGATCTGTTTGCACAAAATTACAAAGATGGCCCGATTACAAAATGAGTCTTGTCATCTTGGGCAAGATGCAAGACTTGATGCATGCTTAAAATATACAGGAAATAATAATTACTCTGCAGGAGTAACCCTTATAATTTCTTGGGAAGACCAGTTTGAGATACGGCTCCCCGGGATCCTTGGACGTATCCAGCTCTCCAGGTTGCGTTCATCTTCCGACTCATCTTCCAAGTTGTTCACTGCATCCTGGGTGAGCAGTCCCCCGCTGACAAAGTTGGGCCTCTTAGCAGCCTCTTATTGATCTTGTTGAGTTGGTTTGTAACCCAACCCAAATCTGTCCTCCTTCTTCTCCATGGGCAGCAGCTTGCCCCAGCCTTGGGCAGTCCCCTCTTCAACAACCTTCCTGGCTTGCTGATAAGACGTCATGGAGGTTCCCAGTACAGCAGATGCTTCATTTATGTTCAGGGCCTCAAATCCCTGGCTCATGGTTTCATGGATTTCTCCATCCATCTCAATATACTTGTACGTAGCCAGATGGCTAACAAAGATGTCCTCTTCACCACAGATGGTGATGATCTGACCCTCCCACTCGAATTTCAACTTCTGGTGAAGGGTAGACGTAACTGCGCCAGCGGCATGGATCCAAGGCCTACCCAACAAACAGTTGTAGGCCGGCTGAATGTCCATCACATAGAAGATAATTTTGAAGGTCTGCGGGCCAATCATCACAGGCAGATCAATCTCCCCTAGCACTGATCTTTTAGAGCCATCAAATGCTCTCACCACTAAATTACTTGGACGCAGTGCCAAGCCATCATACTCCAGCTTCACCAAGGCTTTCTTTGATAGAACATTGAGTGAAGACCCAGTGTCCACCAGTACATGGGATAGAACAGCACCCTTGCATTCCAGGGTGATATGTACAGCCTTGTTGTGGTTACGTCCCTCAGTCGTTAAATCAGCATTGGTAAAGCCCAGTCCATGACTGGTGTTGACATTTGCTACCACAGTTTCTAGCTGATTAACAGTGATCTCTTATGGCACGTATGCTGCATGCAAGACTTTCAGTAATGCATTCCTGTGAGCTTCAGAACACATCAGCAGGGATAATATGGAGATCTTTGAGGGAGTTTGGTGAAGCTGATACACCACCTTGTAATCACTTCTCTTTATAATTCTCATAAACTCGTCTACATCTTGCTCAAAGGATGTCTTCTGAGTTTCTTTGACAGTTGGCTCTTCAACTACCACACTCTTTCCTTTTGCTTTAGCAGCAGCTTCTGCTTCGGCACTAGGTCTTTGTAATTGTAAGGCAAAAAGGCGTCCGCTTCTGGTGAAGCCTCCGCCTCCCCCAACATTATCAATCTGTGGAGAAGAGGTTGAAGAATCCAAAGTGATTTTCTCCCTGTTGCAGTAGAGGTCAGAGCCATAATGCCAAGGGATGGCATTACTGCTTTCATATGGAACTGGTCCAGGCACCGTGATGGTAACTTGACTAACTGCAGCAGAGGAGGGTACTGATATGGTGTGCGGCTCGTAGTAAATGGTGACTGGTGACCTGGCAGGAGATGCCACTGCTTGTTGTTGAAAATTGTTGTTTAAAGGAACATTTGATGGATCATAGTAAATGGTGACTGCTGAGATATCTTCATTAATTTCTGTTGTCGTTGTAGAAGATTCTGTTGAATAAATGGGTGCTGATGTTGTAGAAGAGATGGTTGTTGACATCTGATTTGAAGTGATGGACGGAGCCATTGTTGATGATATCGATGAATTGGTCGGAATGATTGTTGTTGCAGTTGTAGAAGAGTCAGGAATTGTTGTCAAAGGGATTGCTGGGTTTGTAGGCGCTGATGTTGTGATCTGAAGGATACCATTTTTGATAAGACCGTCTATGCCGCTTCTCAAATTATCACACCCGTTGACCGAAATGTTGGAATAACCACAACCGAGCTCACACCCGGGGAACATCTGGCATTCTAGGAGCTGAGCTTTAATTTCTACCAGAGGTGTCCGAATCTGCCCAACACTGGTGATTTAGAAAGATGGCTTGTCTTCCTCAATGGCATTAATTCTTGGTCCTCCATGATTGGGCATGGGATTCTTGTTGACATTTGGAGGGGCTGCAAATTTGAGGGCTTTAGAATCCACCAGATCTTGTACCTTCATTTGTAAAGCCCTGCATTTCTCTGTATTGTGGCCAGGTGCATTGGAATGGAAAGCACATCTGGCGTTGACATCGTAGTTTCTTGGGAGACTGGAAGGATCTGGTGGTGCCAATGTCCTTAGTTCAACCAAGTTGAGTTTCAGGAGTTGTGGCAATAAAGAAACATAAGGCATAGGGATAGGGTCAATCACCCTATTTGCCTGTGATGGTCTTTGCTGAAAGGGTCTTTGTTGTTGATTGCTGTTGTTGTTGTTGTAGTTTCTCTGTGGTGGATACTGAACTTGCTGCTGATAGTGTGGTTGTTGTTGTGGTTGGTATGTTGGTTGCTGAGGAATCGGAGCTGGAATAGTGAAAGCTGCTACTGATCTGTGAAGGTACTGAGGCCTGCCCCTGGTGGCATGAATGGCATTTGTCTCACCGGCTCTTCTAGGTCCCACAAAAGGCTTCCTGGGATTGCTTGACGAACTTGCACCATTATCAGAAATTTTACCCATCTTCAGAAGGCTTTCAATTCTTTCTCCAACTATGACTACGTCAGCGAAGCTGGTGGAAGAAAAGGCAGCTAGCCTGTCAATATATGTTCCTTGTAGGGTATTCATAAACATGTCAGCCATTTCTCTTTCCGACATGGGTGGCTGGACAGCGGCAGCACACTGTCTCCACCTCTGGGCATATTCCCTGAAGCTTTCTCTGGAGGATTGAGACATTTCCATCAGAAGGGTTCTGTTAGGAGCCATGTCCAGATTGTATTGGTATTGTCTGATAAAAGCCTCAGCTAGGTCCTTCCAGCACCTGATAGTAGCTCTGGTCAAGTGAGAGTACCACTCCCTTGAAGCTCCAGTCAAGCTATCTTCAAAGTAAAACATCCACAGTTTCTCATCCATGGTGTATGCTTTAAGTCTCCCCAGAAAATACTGTAGGTGAGTTCGTGGACAGGAAGTTCCGTTGTACTTCTCGAAGCACGGGGGTTTAAACTTGTGGGGAATTCTTACCTCATCCACCAACCCCATATCCATGACATCAAAACCCAAGGAATTTTGAGACTCCAGAGATCTCAATTTCTCAGCAATTTCATCAAGTCTCCTATCATAAACTTCATCCCCAGCTCCCATCACAGTAAACTGCTCCTCTTGGGGGTCTTCTTGTAAGACTCTTCCTCCAGTAGTATTTCCTTGCACAATACCCGGGATGTTGACTTCCGGATGCAGATGAGGCCCATATACTGGTGGATTAACATGAGGCTGAACCCTCTCATTGTTACTTGTTCCCCCAGTTCCCAGAGGAGGTTCCTCCGGGGTCTGCCTTTCTACCAATGCCTTCAATCTTTCTTGACTTTGAGCCAGGCCATTCATTACTTCCATGAACTGGGTCATTTGGTTTCTCATCTCCAGCCTTTCGTTAACCATCTGGGTTCTGACCTTTGTCAGCTCTTGCTGTACTTGGTCCATCTGGATACCAGGAAGATTGTTGCGAGTAGGATATCTGTGTGGACGGTTGAGAGGGAACACCCGACGCCGAGCAATAATTCCTGAGTCACAACAGAGTTAGTAACAAACAAAACAAAACCTACAAAACAAAACAAAGGTTAGCATGCAATGCAGTATGCTTATTTGTTTCCAAGGTATCCGGCTTGGATATTGGTTTTGACCTTTCCAGACCCTGAGGAAGATGCTTTGATGTTTCTTGAGAGAAAGAGACATCAAACAAACTAGCAAATACAATACAAATGGTGAACCATACATAGTTTGTTTTTTACAACATATGCCCCTGAAGGGTCAAAATACAACAAAGAGAAAAGTACATGAATTGGAAATAACAACAAGCAAATAAGTCAAACATCTAAGCCAAACTCATCCTCCTTAACCTCCTTCAAAAGTGCTTCAGTTACAGGACCAGCCGGGTGCTCTGTGATGTTCCTGATGAGAAGGTTTCTGGCGGCAATAGTAGTGGTCAGCTTCTTGTGCCTGTCTTGGTCCTTTGACCTCTTCACACCAGCCTTAATCTTCAGTTCTGAAATTTCTTTTTGGGCTGCTAGCAGAGCCTCCTGTTGTTTCCTCTCAATGGCCTCTAACTGCTCAATCCTGGCCTGAGTTCTCTTATCCTCCTGAGTGCGAGCTTCAGTGATCCTGACCCACCTAGCTTGACTTTCTTTCAGATAGAGATCAGTCATAGCCTTCTGAAACTGGGCCTCTTTACAGGCATTCTTTAAAATTTGCTCTCCAGCTCTTGATTTCTTGATGTAGTCTTCTGCTTTCTCAATCCTTGCTAGATGCTCCACCTTAAGCTTCTCCAACCTCTCAATGTCTAGACGACCATCACTCATCTCCCAGAGGGTCTTCTTCAGAGCTTGAGACAGATTCTCATTCCTCTCCTTCAGCTTCTCAAATTCTTCCAGGCTGACAGTGGCTGGAGGTGGTACTGTGGATGGTCCAGGTGCATCCTCAATGGTGAAAGGCATCCCAGAAATTTGAGCCCTAGCATGAGACCAGTTGTCGCTCCCGACAAATGAAACCGGGTCAGATGAAGGTACAGACGCGAACGGTCGGCGAAGGGAACAGTGAGAACACACAGCCGTGAACTCACTGGAGATGAATAGAGTCGCCAGCTAGGCATTTTTATCCCGGAGGAAAGGCAATGCTGCATAGGCCTAGAAAAGATGGATAAGACGGTTGCGAACCAGAGAGACTGAGAAAGGGGGTTGATTACAACCTGGGAAGGTATTAGCACCCAGATTGTCCGTCGTACTCGACGGGATCCACGCTTAAAAGATTTGTGTTTTAAAGGGGTAGTGTCAGTGCAATTTGTGTATGAAATAGCCGGAAAGAGATGTACAGGTGTCAGTGTAAAGAAGTGAAGTGTATAAATGTACAGTGTCAGTGTAAGAAAGAGTATGCTCATGATTATGAGGCTTAAAGAATAATGCTGGAAGGAGGGGGGGTGAACAGAGACTTTTGTTCGATAACCGTTAAGTTATGCCTACGTATCCTCTCGTGCAATGAGGAAGTCAGAACACCGTAGTTCGACCCAAAGAGACTGATAGATGAATTGACTTGTGAACTGCTTGCTTGTCAATGCTCAAGTGTGTGATCTGTCTGGCACAGATGCTGACTGTCTTGCATTAGACGGAAGAAGCAAGTTCTCGATTGTGAGTGAAGATGATGAGAAAAGAATCCCGGAGGAGACGATTATTGTTTGTTTTTGAGTTTTCAGTCTTTTATTGTTTTTGGATTTTTGTCATAAGTTAATGAGCTTAAGTCTAAACCAATGGGTTTGGCAAACTCATCACATCTTCCCTCTGATTAGGGGTAATGAGCATACCTTAAGTGTGAAGTCAGATTCTCACACTTAATCACCTTTGGTGTAGGATTAAGATCATTAACCTACTTGTGAATTATTTAGATGTTTTTGTGGTTTTTTGTTTAGTGTTGAGTAATGAGGTTAAGCCATAATCAAGGATTAAACAGACCCATTACACCATCCTAAAAGAAGGATAATAGATGAGAATGTTTAAGCTGAGGAAAACTCCTCAACTTAATCCATGATTAGGGATTAAACCCATGACAAAACAAGCCTTTGATTAAGTGGATTTTATTTAATGGTATGATGATGAAGTGTTTTTTATGGTTTGTAAGACAACTTGAGGGGGACTTGTCCATTAACACTAGGGTTAGTCCTTCTTAACCATTTAAGGAAGAATTAGAACCCTAATGCAAGGCCCAAGTTACAAGTGTAATGTCTTGATATTTATTAAGTGAATTGATTAAGAGATTTAAACACCTTAAGGGTTTAATACTTAGGATTAAAGTTATACACTCCATCCTAAGAGAAGGATGCAGGCATAAGCTTAATCACAAAGTCTTAAAGCCTTTATGGTTTAGTCCCTGATTAAGAGGTGAGAAGAGAAGACTCAAAAGAGACACAAAGGTAAAAACTAAGAAGGGAGACTAATCAAAACCCTAATTCATTATCATGCTTGGTTGTTCCTAAGGTTTGTGAGGTTTGCAAGAGAAGTCTTCAAAGGAGCCACCAGGAAGCAGATGAACAGGATTAAGAGAAGCAAAGTGACTTGCTTCATTCAAGAAGTCAAGTCACTTGAAGAAAGAAAGTGGGGGGAAGAAGAATGAGCAAGCTCAAACTCAAACACATATAAGAATGCAGCAATGAATGCAAGAGAGATGAAAAGAAAAGTTATGAGAAGTGAAGGCAAATTCACTTCTCAAGTTTACTTACCACCTGAAATGTTAGAAAGAAATGCAATGCAATGCTAAATGAAATGAAATGACATGATGCTAAACCAAACCAGAAGCATGTTGATGATGATAATGATGTTATGAGGTGCTATGAACATGAGGCAAGGCATGGGGATGTTCATACAAGATCATGAATGCAAATGATGCAAGTTAAGGAGCATGAACAAGCATGAAATGTTATGAAGTATACAAGGCAAATGGCATGGCAAATATGTGATGCAATGATCAAACATGCTTTCTATATGTCTTAAGATGTCAAATGAATCACAAGAATGCTCAAAATGCAATGACAAGTCATGTTATGCAAAGAAATGCAAGAAGGATGCATATGGGAACCCAAATTAGGGTTTATGGATCAAACATCAAACACAAACCAAAAACAGGAGCAAAACCCTAAAGTAAAAATGGAAAATGGTACCTAAGGAAACCCTAGACCTATAATGAACCACTGCCCAAAGGGGAGCTCTCAACTCTCAACCAAATTCAAGATATGAATTTTCTAAGTTATTAGGGTTTTTTAGGGTTCTTAACAAAACAAATGCCAAACAATTTGAAAATGCAAGAACAATTCATGGCCTTTTTATCCTTGAAAATACATGTTAAACACAAAACAATGCAAGAAGAACCAATGTCTCAACCTTCTTCAAAAGGCAGAAATGAATTTTCAAACATGTGATCAAAATAATACATAAAAAATGATTTAATTCAATGAAAAATTCTTAAAATGCATCAAGATCAAAAAAGAAATTTGGTTTGAAGGTTGGACAATGTTTCTAAATGTCTTTAAATGTTTCATGAATTTTTTGGTGATTTTTAAATACCTAAAAGCATTTTTAATTAATTAATTCCCATTAATTAATTAAAAATAAACTTCTAAATATTTAAAAATACATTTTTAATGCAAAAAATAAAAATAAAAATGTTTTTGGTTTCTGAAATTAAATAAAAGTTTATGCAAAAAATTTCAGAATTTTTAAAATGATTTTGCTATTTTTAATAAAATGTTCAAATTAAATGAAATAAAAGAAAATAAAATTAAATAAAAGTGAAAGTAATCAGAATCAAAGGCTGAGGTTTGAATGGATTGCGCGCGCATTGACTGGCGCCAGATCCAAAGGCTGGAATTCAAACTGGCTGGATTTGAATTAATCTTACTTAATTAATTTAATAAAACAGGATTAGGGTTAAGTGTGAAATCTGGACCATTCGTTCGCGCGCCAGTCAGCCCTAGTCAACTCATCCTACGCTCCAAATTCAAATTCCATTTAATGACTCTGATTAGCCCTAAACAGATTCAGGTGGCCGGAGAAGACTTCCGGTCGTCTTCTCCGGCGAGACCTTCATCCAAACTCTCTCAAATCCTCACTAAATCATGCCAAACTCTCCAGATCAACTCAACTAGACACCCTAAACAACAATCCAGCCCTAAAATTCATTTCTTTTTCGTGAATCATGAAGAACAAACAGAAATCAAGTTTACGGGCAAACTTTCAGATCAAGCATACAACCTCAAATCTCAATCATTTTCAAAAATAAAAGGTTCAATAAACTCAGGGAAGCATGTGGATCATTTTAGAAACAAGAGATAAGAGTTCTGGAAAAATGAATTTCCATGGCTACCTGAATCGAAGCTTTCCACCCAAGAGCTTCTGGACCAGTTCCTTGCTGCCAATCAACTCCACTGACCCTCCTTAAGTGTTTGCAAAGCTTGCTTGAAGTTTATTTGGGCTGATTTGAGAGATTGCTTGAGTTCTGTTCAAGGAGAGGCAGAAATCGTATTTGGTTTGTGTGAGGTTTCAGGCTGTTTCAATGGTTGGTTTGTGATCAGTGAGTCATGTTGAGATCAATGATGAAGTTTGTTTGTGTGTTTGAAGCTTGTGCTGTGTGTTTCGAATGAAATTGCATATGAGGTGAAAAATGAGAGAGCTGGCTTAGAGAGAGCTTCAGGATGAGTTGTGTTATGTGTTGGGTTGCTTTTGGTACACATTTCAATCCTTGATAGGTCAGAGAGTTGTTGTGGAGCAGTGTGATTGGTATGGAGCAAAATGCACAAAGTCAACTTTTTGTGTAAGAGAGGTATGGGCCATTTCTGCCAAGGTACAAAGCATGGCTTGGCTGCAGCTTGAAACAAGGAGAACCATGGAAGAGGTTTTGAGGCAATTCAGCAACTTGCATAAAATTTATGATGTGTTTTGCAAATTTCACAAGTCTTGGCCCCTTTATGAATTCTTGAGTTGCAAGGCATGAAAATGCAAAGTTCTTTGATGCAAACTGACTTTTGGGTCTTGGTACATGTTTGTATGAAGTTTAGAAGTGCATTTGATAGCTTTAGAACACTTGATCAAGTCATTTTGCAAAATGCCTCTTTGGTAGAAACTTTGAAATTTTGTGATTTTTGCCAACTTTAACAAACCATAACTTTTGATCCAAGATGAATTAGATCATGCTCTTGTACTTTTTGGAAAGGGAAAGATGAGATCTACAACTTTCATGACCAAGGTTTTTCCATTTGAAGCATTTTTGGATCATGAATCATGGCTTGAAAAATGACATAAAATGATGCATTCTTGAAAAGTCAACCATGCCCAACAAGTCAACATTTGCAAAAACCCCAAATTCTTGATTTCTATGAACTTCAATCTTCTTCCATGATCAAATAAAGACCATATACACTCAAAATGATGAAGATCACCCATTGGTTGGGTCATTGGGGGCCTCAGATGCCCTGATTTTGCACTGACTTGTCTAGAAAGTCAACTCTTGATCAGATGACTTCCCCATGGAATTTCTTCATGAAAATTGATATGCATACTCCCTATACCATATAGAGATCAATGGAAACAAGAATGACCAAAAAATTTGGGGTTATGACCTCTGAAACCAAAACCCTAATTTTCAGTCAACTGTGTAGTTCAACCTGGCTCTGCATCACCTCAAACCCTAGCTCTTGTGATTCCCCTGCATTTTTGACTTTGAGGAGATGAAATATGATATAAGAACACACATGGACCCCTTTGAGTTGATTGGTAGCCTTTGGAATGGCTCAAGATGCCCTGAGGTTGCTCAGATCACAAACCCTAGGTGCAGATGCCTTAGAAACTATCCAGTGAATCAAAAATGAGATGTGAGATGATATGATTGTGTTTATGCATATGAGATGACCATAAGCCATGGTGTGAATGGGTGAGGGCAAATTTGGGGTGTTTACAGCTGCCCCTATTCAAACATGAGTTAGCTGTGCAGGATGTAAGCGACGGCTTAACAGGCCAAACAAGATAACTTGTGGTTGAATACCAAAGACAGTCCAAAATTTGCACTCACAGAATGAAGAAGAAAAGGGATATAGATTGTAAAGGCAAAATAAAGTATATTGTAAAGTATGAGCGACGGAGGACGACCGTCGAGCAGAGGAAGACTGCTGGGTAAAGTGGTATGTGAAGCAAAGCGATGACGGGGACGGCCGACATGCTGGTAAAGTGCAGGAAATAAAGCGATGACGGGGACGGCCGACATGCTGGGGATAAACAAGTAAAGCTAAGACGGGGACGGCCGACTAGCTGGGGAAAAACAAGTAAAGCTAAGACGGGGACGGCCGACTAGCTGGGGAAAAACAAGTAAAGCTAAGACGGGGACGGCCGACTAGCTGGGGAAAATAGGATATTATGATGGGGACGGCCATCAAGATAAAGCTGCAAAGTTCTCTGGGGATTAATGAAACATGACGGGGACGGCCATTAAGTTCATAAAGGTAAAGTAACCAACGACGGGGACGGCCATCGGGTTAAAAGGAAAAGGGACCACGACGGGGACGGCCATCGGGTTAAAGAATAAATGAAATAAACAGATGATGGGGTACGGCCATCAAAGGTGAAGGACGATCACCTAGCAGGGGACGGCTGCTCTGTTGGGGATAAAAGAAATATGATGGGGACGGCCATCAAAGGTGGAGGACGACCACCTGGCAGGGTACGGCTGCCGAAAATATCAACGATGGGGACGGCCATCGGATAGAAAAGGTCAACGATGGGGACGGCCATCGGACGAGCAAGATGGAGGACGACCATCAAGAAGTGGAGGACGACCACTCAGCAGGGGACGGCTGCTCTCAGGGTTTATCGTAACACAGGACGAGTGTCAGATAACCAAAATCAACAATGGGGACGGCCATTGGATAAAGTGATGAAGGACGATCATCAAAAGGGTGGAGGACGACCACCTAGCAGGGGACGGCTGCTAAAAATCAACGATGGGGACGGCCATCGGATGAGCATGATGGAGGACGACCATCAAGAAGTGGAGGACGACCACTCAGCAGGGTACGGCTGCTCTCAAAGGTATCATAACACAGGACGAGTGTTAGATAAAAAGAAAATTTGTTGGTGATCTACTGGGGACAAAGTAAACACGGACGAGCGTTTACATCCAAGAAACAAAAGGTATAAGTGTTTGGTATTGTGTATAGATTAAGGATGCGGACGAGCATCCCTAAGACTATGATACGGACGAGTATCATGTAGAAACAAACTGACACATGTTCAGAAATGATGATACGGACGAGTATCAACTGGTTAACAAAGAAAAAGGACTACTGCCGAATCTGTGGGGATATGAGTGATGACGTATACAAGATACGGACGAGTATCTGTATAAGCGTACCATGAGTAGTGAGTATTGTATTGTATAGAAGAGTATTTACTGTTGGGGAGAATGACACGGACGAGTGTCGAGAGAGAAAAGTATAATATGAACAAGTATCTGCTATACAAAGTCTAGGCGACGGCGCTGGGGATATGACACGGACGGGTGTCAAGAAAAGTGTATGTACAAGTATATGTGAGTGCAAAGAGGATGTCTTTGGCTTTTTGCTGGTGATTTGACACGGACGGGTGTCAGGATGTATCTGTAGTACGGGTGATTTTGTTTGTAAAGAGTGTTCAGGCGACTTTACTGGGGAGTGATGACACGGACGGGTGCCAAAAGGTGTATATACTGGTGTTCGTGATTTGTGAGGCAGCTGCTTTTGCTGGGACTCTGGTGGGGATGTTTGTATAATGATGATGAACGGTTTGTTATTCACAAGGGTTCAATTCACAACATGGCTTATGATTATGCTATGCGTTCGATTTTGCCGTAATGCTCCGTATTAGACGGAATGCTACGCTCTGAGGGGATAGTATGATGCGAATGCTATGATCATGCAAAGAGGGCACAGATCCGGGATTCGGATCCCGTCGCCGTGAAGATCTCTGGTTGATCTGCTTGAAGTGAACATCCCAGCTGGGGATGAGATCATTGGTAGATCTAATGACGTATCTGCTCGGGGATATAGGTCACTGATTGACATATCCTTATAAATGGGACCCAGCTGGGGTTTGTAGAAGCTTTCCGTACTCTGTTGTGACTTCTCCGTGCGTTGCTCTTCTGAATAAAGGCTTGAAGCTCTGTGGGGAGATGATTCCCTGATTTCTGCATTCTGCTGAGGAAGAATGGTTGGCACTACAGCTGGGGCATGCTGTCGATAACTCAGTTGGGGAGAGTAACGAGAGGCAACTCGGCTGGCGAGAAAACATCCTGAGTGTTAAACCTGTTTGTTGATCTGGCAACTTTGCTGGGGAAAGCAATGGGGAGCAGCCCAGCTGGGGACAGAGCATCTCGGATGCTGATATTGAGTGTATGCTGATTTGGCAGCTCCGCCGGGGAAAAGGGCACCCTCTATTGCCACGTGGAAGATAGACCGAGTTGATAATGATTCGCCTACTTGCTGAGACATAACCTGCATGCCCCAGGTTGCGTTCTGGATACCTGCAAACCTGCAAAGGTAAGGAAACGTACAAAAGGTCCCGAGGTATCCCTTACCGGATTCCGTCATAGGAGTTAAGTACTTTCGAGAATAATCAGATTCCCTGTAAGCATGTGTTTTTTTTTTTTTATATTTTTTAGAGAAAGGCATCTGTACTTATGCAATTGTATTTTAGAGATATCAGACAACTCTTTGCAAAACATAAATGTAAAACGAGACATGACCGAAAATCTGATTTTATTAATTCATGTGCCCTGAATTGGCAAGATACAGTCAAGGAAACATATCTCTTGAAATGAAGAGATTGTTACAAATTGAGAAACAAAATGCTGGCGATGTTGACGACGCTTTGAGGAGCTTCCTCTCCTGCTATGACTCGTATGACAATGACGTTCTTCTCGCCTTGCTTTCTGGAGAGAGTTGATTCTGGTTGAAGTTTGATCCTTCGTAGCTTACCAAATTGTAGGTGATACAGACGAATTCAGAGTGCAGTTGTTCGCTTATTCCCTTATTTTGCATGGATCGCCCTTTCGGGTTTTCAATCCATCGGGATACCCATTTTTGCCTGAGCTGTCCAATGCGGCTTTTCAACTCAGCGGGTGTACATTTTTTTCATTTATTTCCCTTATTTTTGCCCGAGTCTTTTATTCTGTTTTTGACTCGCCGGGATGCCCTATTTTTGCCTGGACTTACATTTTGTTTTTATGTCCAGCGGGTCATTTTATGCGAAGTATTTTTTTAACTGCATCTGAATTCACAGGGGACGGGAAATCTTCACCATCCATGGTGCTGAGCATCAGTGCTCCACCGGAGAAAACTTTCTTTACAACGAATGGTCCTTCATAATTTGGAGTCCATTTGCCCCTGTAGTCTGTATGAGGAGGGAGGATTCTTTTCAGCACAAGATCTCCTACTTGGTACTCTCGGTGCCTGACTTTCTGATCGAAGGCCTTCTTCATTCTCTTCTGATATAACTGTCCATGGCAGATTGCAGCCAATCTTTTCTCTTCGACCAGACTCAGTTGTTCGAATCGGGACCGTACCCATTCTGCTTCGTTTAGTTTAACATCCATTAATACCCGTAAAGAGGGTAATTCAACTTCAACAGGTAGGACCGCTTCCATACCATATACAAGTTGATACGGTGTTGCCCCAGTGGACGTCCTGATTGATGTGCGATACCCATGCAAGGCAAATGGTAGCATTTCGTGCCAGTCTTTGTAGGTGATTACCATCTTCTGCACAATCTTCTTGATATTCTTATTTGCTGCCTCAACAGCGCCGTTCATCTTTGGCCTGTAAGGAGAAGAATTGTGATGTTGGATCTTGAAGTCCCGACACAGCTCTGCCATCATTTTGTTGTTCAAGTTGGAACCATTATCAGTAATGATTCGCTCGGGCACTCCGTATCGACAGATGATATCTCTCTTCAGAAATCGGGCTACCACTTGTCTAGTGACGTTTGCATATGAGGCTGCTTCAACCCACTTGGTGAAATAGTCGATGGCGACCAGGATGAATCTGTGGCCGTTTGAAGCAGTTGGCTCAATCTTGCCAATCATATCAATGCCCCACATAGCAAAGGGCCAGGGTGAAGACATGATGTTCAAAGGATTGGGAGGCACATGCACCTTGTCTGCGTAAATCTGGCATTTATGACATTTCCTGGCATAGGCACAACAGTCTGCATCCATTGCGATCCAGTAATAGCCCGATCTTAACAACTTCTTAGCCATGGCATGCCCTCCAGCATGGGTACCAAAAGATCCTTCGTGCACTTCATGCATCAGCAAATCTGCTTCCGTCTTGTCAACACATCTGAGGAGTACCATGTCAAAGTTCCTCTTGTATAAAGACCCATCAGTGTTTAGGAAGAAACTTCCAGCAAGCCTTCTCAAGGTCTTCTTATCATTGGAAGATGCCCCAGGTGGGTATGTATGATCCTCCAAGAAGCACTTAATGTCATGGAACCAAGGCTTATCATCTTTTACAACATCCGCTGCAAATACATATGCTGGTCTATCGAGTCTAGACACTGAAATCTGGGGTACAAAGTTAGCAGCTTGAACTTTGATCATGGATGAAATGGTAGCGAGAGCATCTGCAAACTGATTCTCGTCCCGAGGGATATACTCAAGCTTGACCGTTGTGAAGAAAGTCAGTAACCTTCTTGTATAATCCCTGTAAGGTATCAGATGATCTTGGTGGGTGTACCATTTTCCGTTGGTTTGATTGATTACCAAAGCTGAATCTCCGAATACAGTCAATGTTTTGATCCTGAGGTCGATGGCTTCCTCAAGACCCATAATGCAAGCTTCGTATTCAGCTTCGTTGTTAGTGCAGTTGAAAGTGAGTTTTGCCGAGAAAGGCATGTGAACTCCTTTAGGTGTAATGAGTACTGCACCAACACCACGGCCATTCATGTTAACAGCCCCATCAAACATCATAGTCCATTCTTCCTCCGGGTCAGGCCCTTCGGTGTGAATAGGCTCCTCGTGATCTTTTGCTTTAATGAACATGATGTCTTCATCAGGGAAGTCAAACCTCATTGGCTGGTAGTCATCAATGGGTTGCTCAGCGAGATATTCAGATAGTACACTGCCTTTGATGGCTTTCTGAGATGTGTACTGTATGTCGTATTCTGTGAGAATCATCTGCCATCTTGCAACCCGTCCGGTAAGAGCTGGCTTCTCGAAAATGTACTTAACTGGATCCATTTTTGAGATTAATAAGGTAGTGTGGGTCAACATATACTGTCTCAGTCGGCGAGCAGCCCACGCTAAAGCACAGCAAGTTTTCTCGAGCAGTGAATAACGCTGTTCACAGTCGGTAAACTTTTTGCTTAGGTAGTATATTGCATACTCTTTTCGACCAGACTCGTCATGCTGGCCCAGTACACACCCCATTGACTCTTCTAATACTGTTAAGTACATAATCAGAGGTCTTCCTTCAACTGGCGGCATGAGGATTGGAGGTTCTTGCAGATATTCCTTGATCTTGTCAAAAGCCTTCTGGCAGTCTTCGTTCCACCTGACCGTTTGTTCCTTTCTTAATAGCTTGAACAAGGGTTCACAGGTTGCTGTGAGGTGAGATATGAACCTTGAAATGTAGTTCAATCGACCTAAGAACCCTCGAACTTCTTTCTCAGTTTTAGGTGCAGGCATTTCTTGAATAGCCTTGACTTTATCAGGGTCAACTTCAATCCCTTTCTCGCTTACAATAAAGCCCAGCAGCTTACCGGATCGCACCCCGAATGTGCATTTGTTGGGGTTCAACTTCAATTGGTACTTCCTCAGACGCTTGAACAACTTCAGCAGATTCACCAAGTGATCTTCCTCTGTAAGGGACTTGGCGATCATATCATCCACATAACATTCTATTTCTTTTTGGATCATATCGTGGAATAATGTCACCATAACCCGTTGATATGTTGCACCAGCATTCTTCAGTCCGAATGGCATCACTTTGTAACAGAACATGCCCCAAGGCGTAATGAATGTTGTCTTCTCCATGTCTTCAGGTGACATCTTGATCTGGTTATATCCTGAAAATCCATCCATGAAGGAGAATACCGAGAACTGAGCCGTGTTATCCACCAATACATCAATGTGAGGTAATGGGAAATCATCCTTCGGGCTGGCTCTGTTCAGATCCCGGTAATCAACACACATTCTTACTTTGCCGTCTTTCTTAGGCACAGGTACTATGTTAGCAACCCACGGCGGATAGCTAGTCACAGCAAGGAACCCGGCGTCCCATTGCTTTTGTACCTCTTCCTTGATTTTCATAGCCATGTCTGGGCGAGTTCGGCGCAACTTCTGTTTAACTGGTGGGCATTCTTCCCTCAAAGGCAGCTTGTGCACAACTATATCGGTGTCCAACCCTGGCATATCTTGATACGACCAAGCAAACACATCAACATACTCTCGAAGCAGATCTATCAGCTGTCTCTTCACTGAGTTTTGCAGGCAGGCCCCGATTTTGACTTCTTTCACGTCTTCATTGGTACCAAGATTGATCACTTCAACCTCCTCCTGGTGAGGGGTAATAACCTTCTCCTCTTGCCTCAACAATCTGGCTAGCTCTTCAGGAAGCTCATATTTTTCATCAACCCCTTCATCAGCTTGATTGACTGGATTGTCAAAGTCATACGATGTCATAGCCGTGCTGTTGTCGGTGCTGTCAGGAAGGCACTCTCTGCAAGGGTTAAGTTGGTTCATTTTAGTGATTGATTTTAATCTTGCTTTAGAAAAAGTGAAATGAAGTTATCATTTTGAAAACACCGCCATTTATTTTTGTACAAAAAGAAAAATGGAAAAACAGTGAGCAAAAAAAGAAAAAGACTCGTTTGCAAAAAGACGTCTGATATTTCATTAATTTAATCTTGTTTGCACAAAAGTACAGATGGCCCTAATTACAAAATGAGTCTTGTCATCTTGGGCAAGATGCAAGACTTGGATGCATGCTATAAAAATACAGGAAATAATAATTACTCTGCTCGAGTAACCCTTATAATTTCCTGGGAAGACCAGTTCGAGACACTGCTCCCCGGGATCTTTGGACGAATCCAATTCTCCAGATTGCGCTCCTCTTCCAGCTCGTCTTCCAGACAGTTGATAGCATCGGGGGTAAGCATTCCCCCACTGACAAAACCTGGCTCTGCAGCAGCCTTTGCTTGATGTTGAGTTGGTCTGTAACCCAACCCAAATTTGTCCTTCTTCTCCTCCACAGCTAAGACCTTGCCCCAGCCTAGGGCCGTTCCTTCTTCAACAACCTTCCGGGCTTGTTGGTAAGACGACATGGAGATACCAGATACAGCAGATGCTTCATTGACGTTCAAGGCTTCAAAACCTTGGCTCATTGTTTCATGGATCTCTCCATCCATCTCAATGTATTTATAAGTAGCCAGATGGCTAACAAAAATGTCCTCCTCTCCACAGATTGTGACAACTTGGCCTTCCCACTCAAATTTTAACTTTTGGTGAAGGGTAGACGTTATTGCGCCGGCGGCGTGAATCCAGGGTCTACCCAACAAACAGCTGTAGGCGGGCTGAATGTCCATCACATAAAAGATAGTTTTAAAAGTCTGTGGGCCAATTGTCACAGGCAGCTCAATCTCTCCCAGAACCGATCTCTTAGAACCATCGAAGGCTCTTACCACCAGGTTGCTGGGTCTCAATGCCAATCCATCATATTCAAGCTTCACCAGAGCCTTCTTTGGTAAGACATTCAGGGAAGAACCCGTGTCCACCAGCACATGAGAAAGGACAGCTCCTTTGCATTCCAGGGTTATGTGCAAGGCTTTGTTGTGATTGCGGCCATCCGCTGTCAAGTCAGAATTGGTAAACCCTAACCCGTTGCTAGCAGTAACGTTTCCAACCACGGTTTCCAATTGGTTGACAGTAATCTCCTCAGGCACGTAAGCTGCGTGCAGGACTTTAAGTAGTGCATTCCGATGGGCTTCGGAGCACATAAGCAGTGAGAGGATGGAGATTTTGGATGGCGTCTGGTGAAGTTGATCCACAATTTTGTAATCACTCTTTTTGATGATTCGCATAAACTCATCAACTTCCTGATCAAATGGAGTCTTCAGGGCTTCTTTGGCAGCTGGATCTTCCTGCACCGGGCCTTTACCCTTTGCCTTGGCAGCAGCTTCTGCTTCGGCAGTAGGTTTTTGAACTTGTGAAGCAAAGAGACGTCCGCTTCGAGTGAAGCCTCCGCCTCCCCCCACATTATCTACTTGTGGTGCAGGTGTTGATGTTTCAGGAGTGATTCTTTTTCCTTCGCAGTATATGTCAGAGCCATAGTGCCAAGGGATGGCCCTATTGCTTTCATATGGTACTGGTCCAGGCACCGTGACAGTGACTGGACTGATTGCTGCTGTTGAAGGGACTGTTATTGTTTGTGGATCATAAAAGATTGTAACTGGTGCTCTGGTGGGAGCAGCACCTTCTGAATGGTAAGCGGAATTATTTTCAGGATCGTAGAATATGGTAACAGTGGAGACATCTTCATGATTGATTGCTGGTATTGTAGGAGGTTCTGTTGGAAGGACTGTTGTTGTTGCTGACGGAGAGTCGAAATGGAATGAAGCTGAAGTTGTAGCAGGAGAAACTGTTGAAAACTGATCATTTGGGAGGACAGGTGAAGTACTTGTTGATGGTGCTGATGAATTGTTGGGAACAATAGTTGCTGCAGTTGTAGGAGGTTCTGAAACCGTTGTTGATGAAGTTGCCGGATTTGTCGGAAATGATGTAGTGATCTGTAGCAGGCCACTCTGAATAAGGCTGTCAATGCCATTCCTCAGGTCTTCACACCCATTCCATGAAATATTGCAATAGGGACACCCTAGTTCACACCCTGGAAATATTTGGTTTTCACGGAGTTGAGCTTTGATTTCCACCAATGGTGTCCTGATCTGATCCACACTTGTTATTAAATAAGACGGTTGGTCTTCTTCAATAGCGTTAATTCGAGGACCACCATGGTTTGGCATTGGGTTTTTATTGACATTGGGCGGAGGTGCAAAATTCAGAGCCTTGGAGTCTACCAAGTCTTGTACCTTCATATGCAGAGCCCTGCATTTTTCTGTACTGTGACCAGGTGCGTTTGAATGGAAAGCACACCTAGCGTTGGAGTCATAGTTCCTTGGTAGACTGTTGGGATCCGGAGGTGCCAACGTTCTTAGCTCAACCAGGTTGAGTTTCAGAAGTTGTGGCAGCAAGGCAGCATACGGCATTGGGATCGGGTCGATCACTCGGTTAGCTTGAGAGGGCCTCTGTTGGAATGGCCTCTGTTGATTGTTGTTGTTGGAGTTGTTGTTGAAGTTCCTTGGAGGATATTGATTCTGATGATATTGAGGTTGTTGTTGGAAGTTTTGTTGAGGAGGTTGATAGACTGGCTGTGGATGAGCTGGAGCAGGGATAGTGACTGCTGCTATTGACCTCTGAACATATTGGGGCCTACCCCTGTTGGTGTGAATGGCGTTGGTCTCGCCAGTTCTTCTCGGACCCGCAAAAGGCTTTCTTGTACTACTGGACGAGCTTGCACCGTTGTCTGAGATCTTTCCCATCTTTAACAGGCTTTCAATTCTCTCCCCAGCTATAACAACATCTGCGAAGCTGGTGGAAGAGAAAGCCGCCAACCTGTCAATATACGTTCCCTGGAGAGTGTTCATAAACATGTCTGCCATTTCTCTCTCAGACATTGGTGGTTGAACAGCAGCAGCCAGTTGCCTCCACCTTTGGGCATACTCTCGGAAACTCTCCCTCGAAGACTGTGACATTCCCATTAGGAGGGTCCTGTTGGGTGCCATGTCTAGATTATACTGATACTGTCTGATGAAGGCTTCTGCCAGGTCCTTCCAGCATCTTATAGTTGCTCTTGTCAGATGGGAATACCATTCCCTAGAAGCCCCAGTCAAGCTATCTTCAAAATAGAACATCCACAATTTCTCATCCATTGTATAGGCCTTCAACCTTCCCAGAAATGATTGCAAATGAGTTCGGGGGCATGAAGACCCATTATACTTTTCGAAACAAGGAGGCTTGAACTTGTGGGGGATCCTGACCCCTTCTACCAAACCCATGTCCATGACGTCGAACCCTAAAGAGTTTTGAGACTCCAGTGATCTCAACTTCTCAGCTATTTCTTCCAATCGTCTATCATAAGTTTCCTCTCCGGCACCCATTACTGTATACTGGTCTTCCTGAGGATCTTCTTGAAGTACTCTGGCTGCAGTGGCTGTACCTTGAACATTTGCAGGAATGTTAATCTCAGGATGTAGATATGGACCAAACACAGGGGGGTTAACATGTGGTTGCACCCTTTCATTATTACTGGTGCCTGCAGTTCCTACATGAGGCTCCTCTTGATTTTGCCTCTCTACCATGGCCCTCAGTCTCTCCTGGCTCTGAGCCATGTTGTTCATAACTTCCATGAACTGTGTCATCTGCGTTCTCATCTCTAACCTTTCGTTTGCCATCTGGTTTCTGACCTCCGTAAGGTCCTGCTGCATCTGATCCATCTGAATTCCCGGAAGGTTGTTTCTAGTTGGGTACCTGTGAGGCCTGTTGAGAGGAAATACCCGGCGGCGAGCAATAATTCCTGAACATCACAACAGAGGTTAGCAACAACAAAACAAAAACCTACAAAACAAACAAAAGGGTTAGCATGCAATGCAGTTATGCTTATTTGTTCTCAAGGTATCCGGTTTGGCCTTCAGTTTTGACCCTTCCAGACCCTTGAAGATGATGCTGTTGAAGTTGCTTTTGATGTGAACCCCAACACAAATATATTACAAAGGTGAAATAATACAATTTGTTCATTTTACAACACAAACCCTCAAAGGGGCCAAAATACATCACAAAAAGCAAAAGTACATGGAAAAGGAACAACAACAAGCAAATGATCAAACTCCAAGGCCAAACTCATCCTCACGAACTTCCTTGAGAAGTGCTTCGGTCACAGGATCAGCCGGATGCTCCGTGAGACTTCTGATGAGAAGGTTTCTTGTTGCAACAGCTGCAGCCAATTTCTTGCTCTGACTTTGGTCCTTAGACCTCTTCAATCCTGCTTTGATTTTCAGCTCTGATATTTCTTCCTGGGCTGCTGCCAGGGCTTTTTCCATCTGCTCCATCTTGTCTTGAGCTCTCTTGTCTTCTAGAGTACGGGCCTCAGTGATCCGGACCCACCTGGCCTGACTCTCCTTCAAGTACAAGTCTGTTCTTGCTCTTTGGAACTGGGCTTCCTTACAAGCATTCTTCAGAATCTGTTCACCAGCTTTAGACTTGTTGATATAATCTCCAGACTTCTCAATCTTAGTCAAGCGTTCCACTCTCAACTTCTCCAATCTCTCAATCTCCCTCACACCTTCACTTCTCTCTCTGAGGGTCTTCTGCAAGGCTTGAGTTAACTTCTCATTTCTTTCCTTCAAGCTCTCAAACTCCTCCAAACTGATAGTGGCAGGGGGTGGTGCTGAAGATGACTCAGGCATGTCTTCTATGGTGAAGGGCATTCCAGAGAATTGGGCCCTAGCATGGGACCACTCATAATATTGGACTGATGCCACATTATTGCACTTCCCCAAAATGGTGATTCCCTTGGTTTGAACATGATCCCAGGCCCAAGCAGCCTGCCTAACAACAGCCAAACTAATCTTGTTCTCACAGTAGAGGGTCTCCACCAAATCTTGTACCCTAGGAGTGTGGACCAGTGCATAGCCCAATTGTCTCCTGAACAGCAGAGGGTTGTAGTTGATACTTCCCTTGACTCCTATCAAAAGCACATTGGGAAAGTGCCCACAGCTGGTGATCATATCTCTGCCCTTGGTGCTCTGAGTACACCATCTGATATCTGCTGAAGTGAGAGTAGTGAGCCTCTTAGCCCAGTTGCTTTGCTGATGAGGATTTAGAAATGCATCTGTCCTGGGTAGATGCCTGAGAAGCCAAGCATGGAATAATGGAGCACAAATCCTTACTAATCTTCCCCTCTGCTTCTCATTTCTCTGATGGACTGAGTAATAGAGATCACCCAGTAAAGTTGGCACAGGGTTCTTCAGGATGAACAAGTGGATTGCATTCTTGCTGATGAATCGAGGCTCATCTGCAAACAGCACAATTCCATATACACTTAAGGCCAACAGAGCACAAACAGCTCTCCACTCCCCCAGGGAAGCCTTCAGACTAGCTTGAGAAATCAGGAAGTCAAGATGAAAACCAGGGATCCCAGCTTTAGAGGTCATGTGCTGCTCAATCAAAACAGGCTCCAGATACAAAGCTTTTGCTACCTCTCCATTGCTGGGAAAGACCATTTCAGGGTTGAATGGGATTTCTCTTTTGATAGGCAAACCAACCAAAGATGAGTATTCTTCCAGAAGAGGCCCCAACTGAAAGTCTTGAAAGGTGAAACATCTCAATGGAGGATCATAAAACTGAATGCAGGTGTGGATCAGGCTCCTCTGAGATGGGTCCAGATCCATAACCATGTCCAGTATATCTCCATAACTTTCCCTGAACAAGGGTATGTGATCTGGAGTGATCAGGGTTTGGACCCTCCTGATGTCTGATAAGTCTGGTTGGAAGAAATGATAGGTGATGTTGCTTTTCTTTGGAGCCATGATGCTGAGGACTGAGTAGGATAAGTGCTGATGAAGATGCTGAGGAGTGGGCCACTGGCTGGCTAGTGCAAGTAACTGAAGTATAGCTGACAAACCGAAGCAAGTGCTGGTGGAGATAGGTCAAAACTGCAGATGGGGTCAAAACCAAAACCAGATGAAAATGGATACCCTGAAACACAAATAAGCACATGTTAATATGATGCAATGAGTATGTATGCAAATGAAATGCAAGGGTTGGTGACTGAGCTGGATCTGATTAACTGCCTTGGTATAGATCCATGTGTGTTCAAGAATTCCAGGTGGAGGTCTAAAAATCCAATAACCAGGGTGGGGGGACTCAAATAAAGAGCCACATGTCCAGGGTTTTAGAATCACAAGAACTGTCCAACATGGAGCATTCTTAACAAAGTCAAAGTAACAGGGTATTCTGAGGTCAAGGTACCTGCAAACCTGTAAACAGCCCAACCCCCTCTCAGGTAGTGATCTAGAACAAGGATCCTCAGACTTGGATCAGTTATGAGAAGTGTAAACACTTCTAACCCGGAGGTACAGTGTTTACAATAATCATAACAATTCCTCCTCTAATTCACCTCAGTTTCTGAAGGTCAGTACTAAAAGGTCATCCAGACTTAGCAGGCTTCCCAGATAGCCCTAGCATTGCAGGAAATCTGCAACACAGAGTTCTCAAGAAGAAACCCATATCTGAACCGTGTTTCATATTCCCGCACCAGACCGAAATGGAATGGGAAAGAATATGATTCACTCTAGCCTAGGTGTCACTCAGGTCCCAGGTATAGGACCTTAACTCTCAATGGAACACCCACCCACCAAAGCAGACAACAGATCCAGCCAGCAGTACAGTACAACAATATGATAATATGCAAAGCTATAAAGAAAACAGTAAAGCAAACTGTACATAAAGTAAAGTAAACACAAATACAACACAAATAAGCACATAACACCCCAGTAAACACAAATCAATCAAGCGCTAGGAGGAACCCACAAAAAGAACCAGAAGCCCTGGTTGCAGTATAAGGGTCCCCAGCAGAGTCGCCAAGCTGTCGCTCCCGACAAATGAAACCGGGTCAGATGAAGGTACAGACGCGAACGGTCGGCGAAGGGAACAGTGAGAACACACAGCCGTGAACTCACTGGAGATGAATAGAGTCGCCAGCTAGGCATTTTTATCCCGGAGGAAAGGCAATGCTGCATAGGCCTAGAAAAGATGGATAAGACGGTTGCGAACCAGAGAGACTGAGAAAGGGGGTTGATTACAACCTGGGAAGGTATTAGCACCCAGATTGTCCGTCGTACTCGACGGGATCCACGCTTAAAAGATTTGTGTTTTAAAGGGGTAGTGTCAGTGCAATTTGTGTATGAAATAGCCGGAAAGAGATGTACAGGTGTCAGTGTAAAGAAGTGAAGTGTATAAATGTACAGTGTCAGTGTAAGAAAGAGTATGCTCATGATTATGAGGCTTAAAGAATAATGCTGGAAGGAGGGGGGGTGAACAGAGACTTTTGTTCGATAACCGTTAAGTTATGCCTACGTATCCTCTCGTGCAATGAGGAAGTCAGAACACCGTAGTTCGACCCAAAGAGACTGATAGATGAATTGACTTGTGAACTGCTTGCTTGTCAATGCTCAAGTGTGTGATCTGTCTGGCACAGATGCTGACTGTCTTGCATTAGACGGAAGAAGCAAGTTCTCGATTGTGAGTGAAGATGATGAGAAAAGAATCCCGGAGGAGACGATTATTGTTTGTTTTTGAGTTTTCAGTCTTTTATTGTTTTTGGATTTTTGTCATAAGTTAATGAGCTTAAGTCTAAACCAATGGGTTTGGCAAACTCATCACATCTTCCCTCTGATTAGGGGTAATGAGAATACCTTAAGTGTGAAGTCAGATTCTCACACTTAATCACCTTTGGTGTAGGATTAAGATCATTAACCTACTTGTGAATTATTTAGATGTTTTTGTGGTTTTTTGTTTAGTGTTGAGTAATGAGGTTAAGCCATAATCAAGGATTAAACAGACCCATTACACCATCCTAAAAGAAGGATAATAGATGAGAATGTTTAAGCTGAGGAAAACTCCTCAACTTAATCCATGATTAGGGATTAAACCCATGACAAAACAAGCCTTTGATTAAGTGGATTTTATTTAATGGTATGATGATGAAGTGTTTTTTATGGTTTGTAAGACAACTTGAGGGGGACTTGTCCATTAACACTAGGGTTAGTCCTTCTTAACCATTTAAGGAAGAATTAGAACCCTAATGCAAGGCCCAAGTTACAAGTGTAATGTCTTGATATTTATTAAGTGAATTGATTAAGAGATTTAAACACCTTAAGGGTTTAATACTTAGGATTAAAGTTATACACTCCATCCTAAGAGAAGGATGCAGGCATAAGCTTAATCACAAAGTCTTAAAGCCTTTATGGTTTAGTCCCTGATTAAGAGGTGAGAAGAGAAGACTCAAAAGAGACACAAAGGTAAAAACTAAGAAGGGAGACTAATCAAAACCCTAATTCATTATCATGCTTGGTTGTTCCTAAGGTTTGTGAGGTTTGCAAGAGAAGTCTTCAAAGGAGCCACCAGGAAGCAGATGAACAGGATTAAGAGAAGCAAAGTGACTTGCTTCATTCAAGAAGTCAAGTCACTTGAAGAAAGAAAGTGGGGGGAAGAAGAATGAGCAAGCTCAAACTCAAACACATATAAGAATGCAGCAATGAATGCAAGAGAGATGAAAAGAAAAGTTATGAGAAGTGAAGGCAAATTCACTTCTCAAGTTTACTTACCACCTGAAATGTTAGAAAGAAATGCAATGCAATGCTAAATGAAATGAAATGACATGATGCTAAACCAAACCAGAAGCATGTTGATGATGATAATGATGTTATGAGGTGCTATGAACATGAGGCAAGGCATGGGGATGTTCATACAAGATCATGAATGCAAATGATGCAAGTTAAGGAGCATGAACAAGCATGAAATGTTATGAAGTATACAAGGCAAATGGCATGGCAAATATGTGATGCAATGATCAAACATGCTTTCTATATGTCTTAAGATGTCAAATGAATCACAAGAATGCTCAAAATGCAATGACAAGTCATGTTATGCAAAGAAATGCAAGAAGGATGCATATGGGAACCCAAATTAGGGTTTATGGATCAAACATCAAACACAAACCAAAAACAGGAGCAAAACCCTAAAGTAAAAATGGAAAATGGTACCTAAGGAAACCCTAGACCTATAATGAACCACTGCCCAAAGGGGAGCTCTCAACTCTCAACCAAATTCAAGATATGAATTTTCTAAGTTATTAGGGTTTTTTAGGGTTCTTAACAAAACAAATGCCAAACAATTTGAAAATGCAAGAACAATTCATGGCCTTTTTATCCTTGAAAATACATGCTAAACACAAAACAATGCAAGAAGAACCAATGTCTCAACCTTCTTCAAAAGGCAGAAATGAATTTTCAAACATGTGATCAAAATAATACATAAAAAATGATTTAATTCAATGAAAAATTCTTAAAATGCATCAAGATCAAAAAAGAAATTTGGTTTGAAGGTTGGACAATGTTTCTAAATGTCTTTAAATGTTTCATGAATTTTTTGGTGATTTTTAAATACCTAAAAGCATTTTTAATTAATTAATTCCCATTAATTAATTAAAAATAAACTTCTAAATATTTAAAAATACATTTTTAATGCAAAAAATAAAAATAAAAATGTTTTTGGTTTCTGAAATTAAATAAAAGTTTATGCAAAAAATTTCAGAATTTTTAAAATGATTTTGCTATTTTTAATAAAATGTTCAAATTAAATGAAATAAAAGAAAATAAAATTAAATAAAAGTGAAAGTAATCAGAATCAAAGGCTGAGGTTTGAATGGATTGCGCGCGCATTGACTGGCGCCAGATCCAAAGGCTGGAATTCAAACTGGCTGGATTTGAATTAATCTTACTTAATTAATTTAATAAAACAGGATTAGGGTTAAGTGTGAAATCTGGACCATTCGTTCGCGCGCCAGTCAGCCCTAGTCAACTCATCCTACGCTCCAGATTCAAATTCCATTTAATGACTCTGATTAGCCCTAAACAGATTCAGGTGGCCGGAGAAGACTTCCGGTCGTCTTCTCCGGCGAGACCTTCATCCAAACTCTCTCAAATCCTCACTAAATCATGCCAAACTCTCCAGATCAACTCAACTAGACACCCTAAACAACAATCCAGCCCTAAAATTCATTTCTTTTTCGTGAATCATGAAGAACAAACAGAAATCAAGTTTACGGGCAAACTTTCAGATCAAGCATACAACCTCAAATCTCAATCATTTTCAAAAATAAAAGGTTCAATAAACTCAGGGAAGCATGTGGATCATTTTAGAAACAAGAGATAAGAGTTCTGGAAAAATGAATTTCCATGGCTACCTGAATCGAAGCTTTCCACCCAAGAGCTTCTGGACCAGTTCCTTGCTGCCAATCAACTCCACTGACCCTCCTTAAGTGTTTGCAAAGCTTGCTTGAAGTTTATTTGGGCTGATTTGAGAGATTGCTTGAGTTCTGTTCAAGGAGAGGCAGAAATCGTATTTGGTTTGTGTGAGGTTTCAGGCTGTTTCAATGGTTGGTTTGTGATCAGTGAGTCATGTTGAGATCAATGATGAAGTTTGTTTGTGTGTTTGAAGCTTGTGCTGTGTGTTTCGAATGAAATTGCATATGAGGTGAAAAATGAGAGAGCTGGCTTAGAGAGAGCTTCAGGATGAGTTGTGTTATGTGTTGGGTTGCTTTTGGTACACATTTCAATCCTTGATAGGTCAGAGAGTTGTTGTGGAGCAGTGTGATTGGTATGGAGCAAAATGCACAAAGTCAACTTTTTGTGTAAGAGAGGTATGGGCCATTTCTGCCAAGGTACAAAGCATGGCTTGGCTGCAGCTTGAAACAAGGAGAACCATGGAAGAGGTTTTGAGGCAATTCAGCAACTTGCATAAAATTTATGATGTGTTTTGCAAATTTCACAAGTCTTGGCCCCTTTATGAATTCTTGAGTTGCAAGGCATGAAAATGCAAAGTTCTTTGATGCAAACTGACTTTTGGGTCTTGGTACATGTTTGTATGAAGTTTAGAAGTGCATTTGATAGCTTTAGAACACTTGATCAAGTCATTTTGCAAAATGCCTCTTTGGTAGAAACTTTGAAATTTTGTGATTTTTGCCAACTTTAACAAACCATAACTTTTGATCCAAGATGAATTAGATCATGCTCTTGTACTTTTTGGAAAGGGAAAGATGAGATCTACAACTTTCATGACCAAGGTTTTTCCATTTGAAGCATTTTTGGATCATGAATCATGGCTTGAAAAATGACATAAAATGATGCATTCTTGAAAAGTCAACCATGCCCAACAAGTCAACATTTGCAAAAACCCCAAATTCTTGATTTCTATGAACTTCAATCTTCTTCCATGATCAAATAAAGACCATATACACTCAAAATGATGAAGATCACCCATTGGTTGGGTCATTGGGGGCCTCAGATGCCCTGATTTTGCACTGACTTGTCTAGAAAGTCAACTCTTGATCAGATGACTTCCCCATGGAATTTCTTCATGAAAATTGATATGCATACTCCCTATACCATATAGAGATCAATGGAAACAAGAATGACCAAAAAATTTGGGGTTATGACCTCTGAAACCAAAACCCTAATTTTCAGTCAACTGTGTAGTTCAACCTGGCTCTGCATCACCTCAAACCCTAGCTCTTGTGATTCCCCTGCATTTTTGACTTTGAGGAGATGAAATATGATATAAGAACACACATGGACCCCTTTGAGTTGATTGGTAGCCTTTGGAATGGCTCAAGATGCCCTGAGGTTGCTCAGATCACAAACCCTAGGTGCAGATGCCTTAGAAACTATCCAGTGAATCAAAAATGAGATGTGAGATGATATGATTGTGTTTATGCATATGAGATGACCATAAGCCATGGTGTGAATGGGTGAGGGCAAATTTGGGGTGTTTACACCAGTCATAATACTGAGCTGAAGCCACATTATTGCATCTTCCAATAATGGCCATCCCTTTGGTCTGGATGTTGTCCCAAGCCCAGGATGCTTGTCTGACAATAGCTAGATTAGGTTTTACCTCACAATACAGGGTTTCAGCCAAGTCTTGTACTCTAGGAGGGTGAACCAAAGCATAGCCCAATTGTCTTTTAAACAGCAGAGGATTGTAGTTGATGCAACCCTTCACTCCTATTAGAGGTACATTGGGGAACTGCCCACAGCTAGTAATTATGTCCCTTCCTTTGGTGCTCTGGGTGCACCATCTGATGTCATCTGAAGTTAAAGCAATAAGTTTCCTAGCCCAATTCTTCTGTTGGTGAGGATTCAGGAAAGCATCAGTCTTGGGTAAGTGTTTGAGCAGCCAGGTATGAAATAGAGGAGCACAACACCTTACCAACCTCCCTCTCTGCTTCTCATTCCTTTGGTGAACAGAATAATAGAAATCCCCCAGCAATGTGGGTACTGGGTTTCTCAAATAGAAGAGATGAATAGCACTTTTGCTGATAAACTTGGGCTCATCTGCAAAAAGTATAACCCCATATATACTGAGGGCTAACAATGCACAAACTGCCTTCCATTCTCCCAAGGAGGCCTTCAGGATGGCCTGAGAAGTCAGGAAGTCCAAGTGCAGACCAGGGACCCTAGCCTTTGTGGTCATGTTCTGCCCAATCAAAATAGGCTCCAAATACAGTGCCTTTGCCACTTCCTCATTGCTGGGAGGGGCCATCTCTGGGTTGAAGGGGATACCACCCCTGACAGGTACTCCAATCAATGATGAAAACTCCTCCAACAGAGGTCCCAGCTGAAAGTCCTGGAAAGTGAAGCATCTCAAAGGAGGGTCATAAAACTGTAGGCAAGTGTGGATCAAACTCCTCTGAGAAGGGTCCAAGTCCATAACCATATCAAGAATGCCTCCATAATGCTCTCTGAATAAAGGGATGTGGTCTGGAGTGATAAGTGCCTGGACCCGTCTGATGCCAGCCAGCACAGGCTCAAAGAAATGGTATGAAATGTTGCTCTTCTTGGGTGCCATGACTGCTGATGAAAAGCTGAGAACAGATGCTGATGATGAAGACTGATACTGGAGATGAGCCACTGGTAGGCTGAGGATGATGATGGAGGTAGCTGAAGCAGGCAACTGATGAGGATAGCTGATGAGCAAAGGTCTATGCAGATGAAGGGGTCAAAACCAAGCCAAATGAAATGTGGATACCTTGAAAAACAAATAAGCAAATGTTAAATGATGCAAATGATGAGTATGCAAATGATATGCAAGGGTTTGTGATCAAGCTGGATCTGATTAACTGTCTTGATATAAAGGCCCATGTATGTTCAAGAAGTCCAGATGGAGGTTCAGAAATCCAGTAACCAAGGTGGGGGACTCAAATAAAGAGTCACATGTCCAGGGTTAAATCACAAGAACTGTCCAACATGAGGTACTCTTAATCAAAACAAGTAACAGGGCATGATGTGGCCAAGGGTACTTGCAAACCTGTAAACAGCCCAACCCCACACAGGTGGTGTTCTAAAACAAGGATCCTCAGACTTGGATCAGTTATGAGAAGTGTAAACACTTCTAACCTGGAGGTACAGTGTTTACAATAACCATAAAAGATCCTCCTCTAATTCACCTCAGCTTCTGAAGGTCACAATAAAGGTCATCCAGACTTAGCAGGCTTCCCAGATAGCCCTAGCACTACAGGAAATCTGTAGCACAGAGTTCTCAAGAAGAAACCCACATCTGAACCGTGTTTCATATTCCCGCACCAGACCGAAATGGAATGGGAAAGAACATGAACCACTCTAGCCTAGGTGTCACTCAGGTCCCAGGTATAGGACCTTAAACTCTCAATGAAACCCCACCCACCAAGACAAAAACCAGATCCAGCCAGATAACAGTATGACAGTATGATATATAAAGCTGTAAAGAAAGCAATAAATAACTGTACATAAAGCAAAAATAAATACAAATATACAAACACAATCAGCACATAACACCCCAGTAAACACAAATCAAACAAGCGCTAGCACAACGAACAGCACGAGCACGACGAACAGCCTTCTGGGACTCTGCAGTGAAACCCAAACCAAACTTGTCAGACTTGTAAGGAATGTCAGGAAGCTGACCCCAAATAGTACAACCACCTTCATCCACCACAGCTCTAGCATCCTTGAGGGAGGCCATTGTAGGAGGTACTCTGGTGACCACAGGAACTTTCTTGACAACAGGAGGAGCTTCAAAATTGTTAACAACCCAAGGAATTACTTCAAACGTCTGACATGGAGTTTCAACATATTCACCTTCCACTTCAAGATATTTAAAGGTTTTCACATGGCTAACTATATATCCTTCCTCTCCGTAAACAGTGACAACTTTTCCTTCTACTGGATATCTCAGCTTCTGATGTAAGGTGGAGGTTACAACACCTGCCCCATGGATCCAGGGACGCCCAAGCAAACAAGAATACGAAGGACGAATATCCATTACATAAAAAGTAGCATTGAAGACTTGAGAACCTACTTTTATTGGGAGATCAATTTCTCCATGCACCACTCTTCTCGAGCCATCAAAAGCCTTCACCACTATATTACTGGGCTTCAACACAGCATCTTCAGGACTAAGCTTATTCAGAACTTCTTTGGGCAACACATTCAGCGAGGAACCATTGTCTATTAACACATGTGACAGGGTAGTGCCCATACATTCAATGGAGATATGTAGAGCCCTATTATGATCCCTCTTAGCAGGAGTTAAATCAGCATCGGAGAAACCTAACCCATTATCATAGGTCAAGTGTGCAACACAATTTTCAAACTGGTCTACAGAAATCTCATTTGGTACGTGAGCAGTCTTCAAGAATTTAATCAAGGCTTTAGCATGAGCCTCGAAACACAACAATAAAGACAGCATGGAAATCTTGGAGGGAGTATGCCCCAATTGATCAATAATGTCATAATCACTCTTGGAAAGATCATCAGTAGTTGGTACATCAGTTTGCACAGGTTCAATAACAGGACCTTTGCCCCGAGCATCAGCAGTGGAGGTAGTAGTTGGAGTAACTGTATTCTTGGAAATAACTGGAGGAGAGAAAATTCTTCCACTTCGTGTGATCTTACTAGATCCAGCAATATTGTCAACATCAAGGTTTTCATCAGCAACAGGTGTCTCAGCTAAGGGTTCCTGCTTAACACCATGAATATAAACATCGGAGCCATAATGCCAAGGCACCGCTTTGTCAGAAGTATATGGAATAGGACCAGGAGTGGTAATGATCATAGGAACCACTCTAGCTTCAGCAAAAATCTTCACAGGGCCTTCAACAGTAATCTTAATTGGACCCTTATGAGTGATTTTGACAGGACCCTTGGAAGTAATCCTTACCGGCACTTTACCAACCATATCCACCTCTTCAACCTTCGCACCTTTAGTTATATGTTCAACCATACTCTCTACAGAAGGTGTCCTCTCAAACAATATGGTGTAATTGTTCATAAGGCGTTAAATTCCGTCCTTCAATTTCCAGCAACTATCCGGTTTATAAGCACAATAGAAACAGTCTTCTCTACAACCTGGAAAGAACCCAGCTTGTACCAACTTCTTCTTAATAACAGACAATGGAGTGGTTATATCTGCAACTGAGGAAATATGTAAAACTTCATCAATGGCATTGACAGTCTTCTCATGATTTGGCATGGGAGCAGTAATCACATTTGGAGTACCTGGAGGGTCAAACTCAATCTCTCCAGCATCAATCATATCTTGAATCTTATTCTTCAATATCCAGCAATTATTGGTATCATGTCCTGGGCAATTAGAATGATATGCACATCGTGCATTAGGATTGTACCTGGGAGAGGTAACATTGGGGTTCTGAGGAGGGTCCTTCAAAGTGATGAGTTCACCCTTCAACAAGTGTTGCAAGGCTTGGGTCAGTGAAATGTTGAACTTGGTGAACTATCTTCTAGGCCTCTACTGATTGCTCTGTGGTTGTTCTGGTGTTGCAGGAGTAGGATTGGAGATATGAACTGCACTCACAGATTGGTGCCTCCTATTACGATCAGGTTGACCATAAACAGCATTTGACTCTTTCTTCCCACTAGGGGGCTTCTTTGTAGTACTTGATGAAGAAACACCCACTTGGATTTTGCCACTCCTTATACCACTTTCTACGCGCTCTCCTGTCATTATCAACTCAGTGAAGCCAGATGATGAGCTTCCAATGAGATGGCTATAAAAAGGACCATTCAACGTACACATGAACATATCCACTAACTCCCTGACAGTTAGAGGAGGTTGTACTCTTCCAGCCAAATCTCTCCACTTCTGGGCATACTCCTTGAAATTTCCTTTAGCACCCATAGACATGCTTTGCAGTTGCATGCGAGTTGGTGATAGATCATCATTGTATTGATATTGCTTATAAAAGGCTTCAGCAAGATCATTCCAATCACGGATGTTGACACTCTCCAACTGATAGTACCATTCCAATTGAGCTCCAGATAAGCTCTCTTGGAAGAAATGGATCCACAACTTCTTATCAGCAGTATGGGGTTGGATTCTCCGGACATAAGACCTCAGATGCAGCTTGGGACATGAAACACCATCATACACTACAAAAGCAGGGACCTTGAAACCAATGGGTATAACCACTCCAGATATCAAACTCAGGTCTTCAAAATCCAGCCCAGAAGACTTTTGCAATTCCATAGTGTCGCTCCCACCAAATGACACCTCAAAGGTCAGAAGGGGTACAAACGCGAACGGTCGGCGAAAGAGGAAATGAGAACACACAGGGGTGAACTCAGGAGAAAAGAAAAGAGTCGCCAGCTAGGCATTTTTATCCCGGAGGAAAGGTAATGCTGCATAGACCTAAGAAAAGATAGATAAGACGGTTGCGAACCAGAGAGATTGAGAAAGGGGGTTGGTTACAACCTGGGAAGGTATTAGCACCCAGATTGTCCACCGTACTCGACGGGATCCACGCTTAAAATATTTGTGTTTCAAAGGGGTAGTGTCAGTGCTATCTGTGTGTCAAAGCTGGAAAGAATGCAAGTGTCAGTGTAAAAGAAATGTGAATTGTATATGAAGTGTCAGTGTAAGAACAAGAATGAAATGCTCAAGATCATGAGGCTAAAAGAATAGGGCTAGAAAGAGGGGGAATATACAGATACTTTTGTTCGATAACTGTTAAGTTATGCCTACGTATCCTCTTGTGCAATGAGGAAGTCAGAACACCGTAGTTCGACCCAAAGATACTAAAAGGATGAATTGACTGATGAACTGCTTGCTTGTCTATGCTCAAGTGTATGACCTGTCTGGCTCAGGTGCAAACTGTCTTGCATTAGACGGAAGAAGCAAGTTCTCGTTTGTGAGTGAATGAGATGAGAAAAGAATCCCGGAGGAGACGATTATTGTTTGTTTTTGTATTTTCAGTCTTTTATTGCTTTTTGAAGTTTTTCATAAGAAAATGAGCTTAAGCCTAAACCAATGGGTTAGTAAACTCATCACATCTTCCCTCTGTTTAGGGGTAATGGGAATACCTTAAGTGTGAAGTCAGCATCTCACACTTAATCACCATGATGTAGGATTAAGATCATTAACCTACTTGTGATTATTTAGATGTTTTTGTTGTTTTTGTTTAGTGTTAAGTAATGAGCTTAAGCCATAATCAGGGATTAAACAGACTCATTACACCATCCTAATAGAAGGATAATAGATGAGAATGTTTAAGCTGAGGAAAGCTCCTGAACTTAGTCCATGATTAGGGATTAACCTCATGACAAAACAAAGCCTTTATTAGATGGATTTTAGTTAATGATAAGATGAAGAAGTGGATTTTATGATTTGTGAGACAACTTGAGGGGGACTTGTCCATTAACACTAGGGTTAGTCCTTCTTAACCAATTAAGGAAGAATTAGAACCCTAATGCAAGGCCCAAGTTACAAGCTTGATGTCTTGATGATTATTAGGTGAATTAATTAAAGGCTTTAAACACATTAAGGGTTTAACACTTAGGATTAAAGTTATACACTCCATCCTAATAGAAGGATGCAGGCATAAGCTTAATCACAAAGCCTTAAAGCCTTTAGGGTTTAGTCCCTGATTATGAGATGAGAAGAGAATACTCAAAGAGACACAAAGGTAAAAGCTAAGTGGGGGACTAATCAACCCTAATTGTTATCATGCTTGGTCATTCCTAGGGTTTATGGGGTTTAGGAAAGAAATCTTCAAGGAACCACCAAGGAGAGAAGCAGATGAAAGGATCAGGGAGAAGCAAAAAACAACTTGCTTCACTTAAGAAGACAAGTTGATTGAAGAAAGAAGATGATATGAACAAGAATGAGCAAGCTCAATCCAATACACATACAAAAATGCAGCAATGATGCATAAGAGAGATGAAAAGAGATTGTGAGAAGTGAAGGCAAATCCACTTCTCAATACAACTTACCACCTGAAAAGTTAGTAAAGAAATGAAATGCAATGCAAATGAGATGAAATGTGATGATGCATACCAAAACCAGAAGAAAAAGTATGATGTTAATGATGCTAAGAGATGATACAAACATGAGACAAGGCATGGGAATGATTAAACAAGCATATGGATGCAAGAGAAGCATGCTTAGAACCATGAACATACATGAAAAGTTATGGAATGCAAATGACATACAACATGGAAAGTGAAAGATGTAATGATCAAACATGATTCTAATATGTCCTAAGATGTGTTATGAATCAAATGGATACACAAGATGTCATGGCAAGTCATGGTATGCGAGCAAATGGAAGATGGATGCAAAGGAAGGCACAAATTAGGGTTATATGCAACATACAAAGCAAAAATCCAAAACCAGAAGCAAATGACATGATAAAAATTTGAAAATTCAATCAAAAGAACCTTAGACCTATACAAACTTACTGCCCAAAGGAGGGGATCCAACTCTTAACCTATTGAAAGTTATGAATTTTCTAAGGTTGCTAGGGTTTTAAGGTACCTTGTTAAGAAAAATGCAAAACAAAATGAAAATGCAAGATCAAATCATGCCAATTTTATCCTATAAACTAAATGTTATGCAAGATGCAATGCAAAAAGAATCATGATCCAACTCTCAAAGGTTAGGCAGAAATGAATTTTTGAAGTTTGGGACAAAATATTGCCTTGAAATGAAATTAATTCCAAAGAAAATTATCAAAAGGCATCAAGATCAAAAACGAAATTTGGTTTGAGAGTTGGACAATGTTTCAAAATGGTTTTAAATGCTACATGAATTTTCTTGTGATTTTTAAATACCTAAAAGTATTTTTAATTAATTAATTTTCATTAACTAATTAAAAATAAACTTTTAAATGATTTAAAAATAATTTTTAATGGAAAAAATAAAAATAAAAATATTTTTGTGTTCTGAAAAATAATGAAAACCTTGACAAAAATTTTCATAATTTTTAAACATTTTTTGCTATTTTTTAAAATTCGTGCAAATTAAATAGAAACAAATGAATTAAAAATTAAATAAATGAGAAAAAAGGGGAAAGTCAACTAATCCCAAGGCTGAGATTCAAAGCTGGGTTGGAGGGAATTGACCCCGCGCGCATCTGGACGGCTGAAATTCAAACTACACTAATTATGATTAAAGCCCTAATCTGAACCCTAATGACTTTCAGATGACCGGAACAGTGTTCCGGTCATCTTCTCCGGAAGGCCAAAATCTCAATCTCTCTCAATACGCATCAAATCCTCACAAAACTCTCCAGAATCAATCTATGAACACCCCTAAACATAAACCCTAAATCAAACAACATTTATTTTCACTGAATCAAAGGAAACAAGCAAAAACATTTTTACGGGCAAACTTTCAGATCATTATAACATGCTTGTTTCTGGCTCATTTTCAAAAATAAATAGATCCCCATGATCAGGGCAACACATAGAACAACATTCTAACAAGAAATTAGAGTTCTGGAAAATTTGTTCATCATGTTACCTGAGGTTGAGCTTTCAATCCAGGAGCTTTCTGGCTGCTTCTTTGGCTCAAACAAGTCCCAGTGATCCTCCTTAGAAGCTTTTGACACTTAGCTGGAGTTTATATGGCCTCTAGAGAGAGTTGGCAGAAGCTCAGGCCAAGGGAGTGTAAAAATCGTATTTTTGATTGCAGTGGTTTCAGGGGCAAGTGAGGGGTGAGAAATGATCAGAGGATCATGGTGAGTGATTTGGTGAAGTTTGTTTTTGTGTTTGATGCTTGTGTGATCAGATTCAAAGGAAAGTGCATAAGAGGTGAGTTTCTTGAACTATGGCTTATGATCTCTTTCAGGCTTGTGTGTGTGGTGTGTTATGCTGGCTTTGGTCCACTTATCACAACTAGAGAGGTCAGAGGAGTTGGTGTGGCACTGTGGGATTGGTATGGGGGTTTTTGCAAAAAGTCAAGCCTAGGTGTACTTGAGGTATGGGCAAGTGGCAGGCTGAGATAGGGGCATGGCTATGCGGAGCAAGGATCAAGGGGTGTCATGAAATCAGATTTTGTGAGCTGGCTCAAGTGGATGAAGAGTTATGGATCATTTTGCAAATTTGTGAACTTTTGGTCTTTTTGGAATTTCTTGATCCACAAGCCATGAAAATGAGTGAACTTTTGATGCAATATGATCTTTAGGCCTTGGTTTATGTTTGTGTGAAGTTTAGAAGTCCATTTGAAAGCTCAATTTGCCTTGGCAAGGGATTTTGCAACTTTGCCTCTTTGGTGGAAAACTTGAAATTATGTGATTTTTCCCAACTTTGACAAGCCATAACTTTTGATCCAAAATGAATTAGAAAAAGTTCTTGTACTTTTTGAAAAGGGAATGATCCATTCTACAACTTTCATGACCAAAGTTTTCTCATTTGAAGCATCTTTGAATCAAAAAGCAAGGGTTGAAAAAGTTTCCATAAATGGCAAGTTTCCATTACAAGTCATTTTCCCAAAAAGTCAACTTTGCAAATGGCTTGAAATTCTTCAATTTTGTGAACTTCTAACATCTTCTATGATCAAATAAATATCATACATAATCAAAATGATGAAGAACACCCTTTGGTTGGGTCATTGAGGGCCTCAGATGCCCTGATTTTGCACTGACTTGCTCAAAAAGTCAACTCTTGATCAGATGACTTCCCCATTGAATTTCTTCATGGAAATTGATATGCATGATCCCTATACCATATAGAGACCAATAGAAACAAGAATTACCAAAAAAATTGGAGTTATGGCCTTTGAAACCAAAACCCTAATTCTAGGTCATCTGTGCAGTCAAACCTGGCTCTGCTTCCATACCATTCTCAGTTCTTGTGATTTTTGACATTCTTGACTTTGAGAGGATATAATATGATGCTTGAACATACATGGACCCCTTTGAAGTGATTGATGACCTTTGGAATGGCTCAAATGGCTCTTGGATGGCTCAGATCACAACCCCTAGATGCAGATGACTTTGAACCAATGCAGTGAAGCAGATATGTGGTATGAGATGCTATAGTTGAGTTTATGCATATGAGAAGATCACAAGCCATGGTGTGAATAGGTGAGGGAAAATTTTGGGTGTTTACACATAGCATCCATTCTATCCACCAGCATTTTGAACTTATCTTCATTAGGATCATGATAGTAGTTAGCTTCAGAATCAGAGTCCCCCATAGTGTTGTGGAGACTACCTCCCTCTTTCTCAGACTCTTCAGACTCATAATCTTTAACCTGTTCTTTGGTCTTGACAGGGCCTCTAAACCTTCTTCCCATGTTGATCAGGCCTCCTGACCTTCTAGTCTTCTTGGTCTTTTTGGCCAGCAGTGTCTTCAATTCATCCTACCCCTTGGACAAGTTCAGGATCAGCTCTTGGAACTGTGCATTTTGTGCCTGGAGATCTTTGACTGTTTGTTCAAGAGCCATTGCTGAAATAAACAGCGAGAAGATAAGAAACCTGTGCACAAGAGACCTGTGATGAAATGATATGGTATGTAAATGCGTATGCAATGTTTTCAAAGACCGCAAGATTTAAATTTGCTTAAACAACCAAGAAAGTAAACTTTTATTAGTAATAAATTTGTTTGCCCTTTGGGCTTACAAAATGAAATGAAATAAATACAAGAGATGGGGTTTTAAGTCTCCCATGGACGTTTCCTCTTTGTGTTGAGGTATGAGTTGAGATTCCGCTCCTCGTGAAGTTGCTTTGTTAGCTCCAGGATTCTTTCTTGACTTGCTTTGTAATGAGCCTCGAAAGTATCCCTTTGCTCCTTCAACTGGATCCAGGACCTCTATAAGTCTTCCATGTCAGTGGGCATGTCTTGATGAAGAATGATATAAGAAGTATCTCCTTCAGCAACAGGATCCATAGTAACTGGCAGGATGGCAGGATACAGCATCATGAGAGTCTGAGCACGAGATCGTACCCATATGAGGTAAGCTTCCATAGGAATAGTGTACTTAGGCTCCAGAGTCTTGCTGTCAACCTTGTTCACTTTACCCCATGCTCGTATGAACCTCTGACGGTAACCTTGCGGATCGTTGTCGTAGTCAAACACAATACCCTGAATTAACATGTCATGAGGACCATCACTCCGAGCGTAACCAAACTAACGTAAAGCTATGGAAGGGTTATAAGTAATGCCCCCTCTTATGCCAAGGAGTGGCACATTAGGGAACTCCCCACAACGGTCAATGATAGTAACACTCTCCATAGATCTAGAGCACCAATGAATATCTGAATGAGAAAGTGACATAATCCTCTTGGACCACCTGAACCCTTGTTCATTCTTCATCACTGATCGAGGAAGGTGAGAAATAAACCACCTAGATAGAAAGGGTATGCAACACATCAAAGTTCCTCGTGCCCTTGTAGTACGGGTATGAAGAGAATGTAAGATGTCTCCAAGCAATGTAGGCACTGGATTGTGACTCAGGAATATGTTGATGGCATGAACATCTATGAACTGGTCAGGATTGGGGAACAACAGTAATCCATAAATCAACAAGGCTAAGATCTCCTCAAAAGCATCATAGCTCATAGCCTTCAAGAACACTTGAGCCTTCTCTATCAACACCTTAGCAAGAATACCCTTAACTCCGCTTCTCGTTTCTAGAACAATGTCTAACTTTTTCAGATGTAGAGCTGCAGCAATGACTTCAGGTTTAGGCTCTTTTTCCAAGCCTGTGAAGGGTTTCTGATCAAGAATAGGCATACCTAGAAGTTTGGAGAACTCTTCCATTGTAGGAACTAGTTGATAGTCAGGGAATGTGAAGCAATGGTGCTTAGGATCAAAGAACTGAAACAGGACACTCATCATGTCTTCATTGAACCCTGAAGTGACTAGATCCAGTAGGTGACCATGTCTCTTGATGAACTGGGAGTTTTCAGAAACCTGAGAGACCAATTCTTTAAGCTTAAGAGGTATTCCCACAAAGTTGATCCGGATAGTGTTTCTACGAGCAGAAGCCATGACCTGCAACAAAGAACAAAGATAAATCCTTTGGTCCTTGAAATGGTTAGTGAAAATGCTATGCTTATGATGCATGATGATGTTATGATGTTATGCTCAATCACAAACATGTGGCACACACAAACAAGTCACACAATAGCCCTAGGTTTGAAGGCTTGCATGAGGTTTAAAGGTAAGTACCCTCCCCTGAAGTTTAGTTGGTTCATCCTATCCTACAAAAGTAACCAGGTTCTAAGGGATCTCAATATCATTGATCCTTCACAAGGGTGGTTGTTCAGTAGGCAACTTACTTGCCAACCAAAACCCTCCAAGTTTAGAATCTCAATGAGTGTAGCATCGAGTATCAACCAACTTCAGTCTTCACCAAAGCCGGTTATCTCACTACTTTTCTAAAGGCCAAGATGGGATAACTAGGGTTCTAAAAGTTAGTTAGTGCATTGACAACATATGGCAGCCTCATATTATCCTCAACTTGACTTAAGGAACATAAGTACCAACCAAGAAGTCACACTAACTATGGCCACCAGATCAACCATATCGGTATACGCCGTACAATTTCCTTGGTCTATTGCCATTTACCTAAGGTACACTAGATCCGGGTTAGGATCTTTCACACATAAGAGCACCCAACAAGATAAGTATAAAGCAAACAAGGCAAACAATTTTAAAGTGATCTAATTCCTAAGGGTACCCCTCTTTTATTAAATCCCCAGCAGAGTCGCCAGTTCTGTAACACGGTGGGAGAACTGACTTTAGTTAAATGTTGCGGATAGCAAGAGTCGCCACCGACTTTTATTTTATCCAAAGGAAAGGGCATAAAATAACAGGAAAGACCTTAAAAGATTTTTGGGATCGGGGAGTAGGTTATGTAAAGGGAAGGTGTTAGCACCCTTTACATCCATGGTTATCCATGGGCTATTAGTTACTTAGCTCACTTTAAAATGTTTTTGAAAAGTGTAGTGTGTGATTAGAAATTTTCTTAAGTACTTTATAATGATCCATGTACGGATATATATATAAAGACTTTGTTTTGAAAATTGTTTGAAATGTGAAGTGTTTTTGAAATGTTTTGAAAAGGTGAGCAAGTACATAAGAGAAACCTACCCTAAGTTAAATTTTTTCTGTTCTTAAATATCCTTTAAATGGTAAGATTATCCCTATTATTAAGGAATAGGTAGTCATTACCTTGGATGTTATGAGGGACAAGTGAAGGGACATCTGTGATTATGAAATTGTAAGGTGTATAAGCAATTCAAATGGACTTATCATCTTTATTCAAAAGGGACAAGATCATTTACGAAGGCAACCATGGAGGGACTTGATCTTATTATCTTTTAAGGGACTAGATGATATGAGAGAAGGGACTTTGCTTTACACCTTACTTGACCTTTTTGTTTAGGCAACATGAGAGGTATCCTTAGAATGTGAGATGGCGATCCAAGATCGACTTACGTGTGTGCGTGTACGAGTTCAAATATTTATCTTATTATTAATGATCTAAATTCTATTTTAAATACAAACATATTTACACTCCCTATTTTACTAACCATGGCAATTAAAAATAAATAATAAGAATAATTCTACAACTATTACATAATCGGCGCAATTACATTATAAGAATAATTTAAATAAGTAAGCATATAATAAGTAATATAGAAGCAAATTAAAAGTTCAAAATTAAATAAATAATTATTTTTAAGAATTTTAATAAAAGAAATAAATGATAATAATTATATATTAATAAATATGACTAATAGTTCTAATAATTTAATTTTATATACATATTATAGAAATATTTGTTAATTATAATTAAATAAGCATATAAAAATTTAGAAATTATACTCATAAAATAAAATTAGGGTTTTTAATTGTTTAGAAAAGATAAATTAGAGTTAACTACTTAATTAAATTATTTATATATATAAACAAACTATATATAATAATTATAAAATAAATATATATAATTAAAATTTACAAACAAATATATTAAGATTTATAAGATAATTAGGGTTTTAGGAAAAAATTAGGATTTTTACATATAAAATTTTAGGGTTAATTATTTAATCTAAGCCTAATTAAATTATTTATCTAAAAAATATATAACATTAATAATATACAATAAAATAAATATTAAATAATTTTTAGGAATAAAGCTTAAATTTTTAAAAATATAAGTTGTTGAATTATATACAAGAAAATATAACTATTTTATTTTAAACATTTATTATCAATTAAATTAATTATAATATAAACAAAAATAAAATAAAATAAAATAAAGTGAGAAAAAGAACTTACCTGGGGCTGGGATTCGAACCCAGGCCCTAGGCTTTGCATCTCTAAGACCAGCAAGCTCTCCAGCAGGCCAGCGCGCGCTGATGAACTATGGATGATCACCAATCTTTATATGTCAAGCCTGGAAACATAAAGGAAATAAAGCAAAAAATTGCTGAGACTGGGATTCGAACCCCTGCCTTTGCCTTGCATACGCGCATCCTTTACCAACTGAGCCATTGCATTCGTTTTGAAATATATCTACAAACAAAAGATAATAAAATAAACATGTTTTTTGAATTAGAATTTCGCGCCAACTTCATCTTCTTCTTCCTCCAGCACTGCCATATTTCCTACGAATTTTGCCTCGAATTTACTTGCGATTTTTCTTGCCAACGAAACCTGCAAATATCAAACACCATACAACAAGTACAATTTCCTCAAATTAGTTACATCAATGAGTTCCTCATGACTCATACAACAAGACCATGTCATTAGAATCTATTTAAATTAGTTAAATCACAAAACCCCAATTTGGAGCTTAGAACCCTAGCTATGGCCGATTGTGGTATAGGGCATGAAGCTTCACGAAAACTATCCAGAAATCATCTATGAGCATCAACAAACATTAATACATAATCAAAACTCATTATAAACGCATAAATTCAATGAATCGAAAAAAATAGATTGAGAGCAAGAATGATTCGGATTATGCAAATGAGGATGAATCAGAGGCATGTAAGGGGTGGTTTAGATTCAGGGAAGCTCAAGGAAGCTTCTTGTGTCCTTAGAATACCTTGAAAACTCCTACAAAGATGAAACCGAAAATTGATTTTTGATGTATTTTGTGAAGTTTGAAATAGGTCTTAGAGGCTGCAAAAATTCGTCCCTTTTGTTGTGATATGTTCCTCTATATGTAGTGAATCAAATTAGGTTAAAAAGTGTTATGGTTCTTTGGATTGTTTGATCATTTGAATATTGAGAAAGATATGTCATAAAATTTGAATATTATTTGATCTAACATTGCTATTTTGGGACAATCCTCATAACTTGTGTATCAATCTAATCCAAATAATGTTTATGACTTTCTAGAAGCAAAATCCCTTTTTAAATATTTGATTTTATATTTTATTTCAATTTAAATGGTATTTTAATGAATAAAATTCAAATAAATATGAAATAAAAAAATAAAAATCAGAAAATAAGTGGGTTGGGTCGTGCTTGGTGTTTTTATAAAGACGGGATGGCAATTTGGTGGGCTCATTTAGCAAAAATTTGATTTTAGGCCTTATTTGCTTCATAAACTTCCCTAAAATTTCCCAACTTTGCAAGGGCACAAATCCTTCAATTTTAATGCTATGAGGGTGTTCTTGGACATTTTGAAAATCTTAAAGAGTCCTCTAACCAACCTCATTGGTTTCATGTCTATATCTTTTACCATTCTAAAGTTATGCTCTTTTGAAGTTGTTGACTTTTTGTTGACTTTTAAAAGGACCTATAATGTTTTAGCTCATACCTTCCAAATGAATCATTTTTGGGCTTGGCTTGTGAGACACAAAGTTGTAGAGAATTCAATTTCCTTCAAAATGAGCTTTGGATGGAAAATTTTTGATGAAGCATGTGAAAGTTATGGCTTGTCAAAGTTCAGTTGACTTTTCCTGTGAAAACCCTAATTTAGAAACTCCTGATTCTTGATGATCTGAAATCTCCTTGATGAATCATGATCAAAACTTGATCAAATGATGAACTTTACTTCATATACTTGATGTTGGCAAAAAATCATGAAGTTTGACTTTGGTTTGACCACAGTTGACCTCAGTTTGACCTTTTAACTGCTTTGACTAATTTTAACCTATCTGGTCATCTGAATGAGCAAACCTTTGAGAAAAGTCTTGAAACTTGTCATGGGGATTCTTGAACACATATAGGATGCTATGAAGCTCACTTGAAGTCTTGGAAGCCCATTTAGCCTGATTAAAGTCAAAACCCTAGTTTAGGATGCACTGCTTAGGAGGATGCATTGTCTGAGGGAATTGTCAAACTTTCTGACTAATTGTGAACTTTGTGAACCTTGTGAACCTCATGAGATGTCTTGTGAACCTTGTGAGCCTCTTAGTACACAATGTCTTGTCTTGTGGAGGGCAAATTTTGGGGTGCAACACATGCTATAGCTGAACCTCTAAACTCATCCAAATCGATCAAACCTTTACACATTTCCACTACAATCGAAAAAATGTCTCAACATCAAAACCCTAACTCCATTGATGAGGGTCTCAATCAAGAAGATGTAGTGCACGCAACTCCAATTTCTGTAGTACCAATGGATGCTACTCCTATAAATGTGATCATAGGAAGCGTTCATCTTGCTTAAAAACCTAGGATTCCCCATGCAAGAAGAGCTAAGGAGCCAGTTTTCAGCAAAAGCAAGGGAACTCCTTCATCTTCCAGCACCTCCAAAGCTTCTGCTTATGTGGACGCATCCATCAAACAGCTTGTAAACAGGATCGTTGCTGAAGAAAGAGTTGTGCCTGGGGTGTCTGTTCCCCTGAACAATATGCATGCTCCACAAGAAGAACCAAGCAACCAGGCTGAAGAGGACATACCTGCTCAACAGGATGTCCCAAGAAATGTTGAAGCATCTGAAGGCCAGGACAAAGTCTCAACTGATAATGATCCAGCTACTGATGATAAAGCCACTAATGATAAAGATACTGATGATCAAGCCCCCAATGATCAAGCTGCTGAGAAAGAGGCTTCCCAACCTCCACCAGTTGAAAATCTGGATGATGACTCTGACACAGAGATCATAACCTATGTTAATCCTAGCATAGCCAAGAGGCTTAGGGCTAGGAAGGAGAAGAAGCCAGCTGCACATGCAACTCCTGATAAGAAACAGTCAACTCCCAAAAAGGACTAGGTCAAAGTTGCCTTTGGACCTACTAAGCAATGGAGTAAGGTAAGCACCCAGAAAAGGAAGGCTACAACTCCATCTGACTCTGATGTTGAGGAGGATGTCCCAACATCCCAACCCAGGAAGAAGCCAACACCTCCTAGGACTACCACTGCTGTTCCTGAAGCACCTCTGGACAATGTGTCCTTCCACCATGTCTCTAGTGTGAGCAAGTGGAAGTATGTCTATCAAAGAAGGGTGGCTCTGGAAAGAGAGCTGGGCAGCAATGCTTTGGAGTGCACTGAGGTAATAAATTTAATCTCCAATGCTGGTTTATTCAAAACTGTCTCCAACTTTTCTCCTTGTTATGAACTGCTGGTAAAAGAGTTTATAGTCAACCTACAAGAAGGGTGTGCTGATGGGAAATCTGAGGATTTCAGGAAGGTATATGTGAGGGGGAGATGTGTTGATTTTTCTCCTAGGGTAATAAATCAGTACCTGGGGAGAGAATCTGATGGGCCAAATGAGCTGGGAAAAACTGGCAACCAAGTCTGCAAAATCATCGCAGCCAACCAGGTCAAGTCATGGCCAATCAAAGGAAAACTATTTGTCAGCTTGCTAACAAGAAAGTATGCTATGCTGCATAGAATTGGAACTGTCAACTGGGTCCCCACCAACCACACCTCATCTATAGCTACTGGGCTTGGGAGGTTTATCTGTGTTGTAGGCACCCAAACAAAGTTGGACTATGGGGCATATATCTTTGATCAAACACTGAAGCATGCAGGAACTTCAGCAATCAAGCTTCCAATAGCCTTTCCATCACTGCTTTGTGGAATAATTCTCAACCAATATCCAGGCATCCTTACTGATAAGGATTCCATCTGCAAAAGGGAGAGTCCACTGTCCTTTCACTACAAATTGTTTCTGAGCCATCATGCTGCAGATGTTGAAAATCCATGTGATTAAGTCTGCACGAGTGATGGTGCTTTATTTTAGAGTTCATTTTTTTGAAAAGAAATGAAAAATAAAAATCGCCATTTTATTGTTTTTTGTGAAAAATTTAAAATGAAAGAAAAGGAGAAACAATTTTGAATGAAAATGTCCTTTATTTATGATAAAATAAATTGCAAAAAATGCAAGGGTGGCCCTACAAATGGATCCATACACCTTGGGCGGAGTGTAGGATTTAACATGCAAATGACATGAGATGTGTTTGAAGAGTAACTTGGATGATATCTTCGTGAACCAATTTCTTAGCTCCTCCCTGGGACACATGGGTGCCCCCAGTTGTCAAGGTCGCAATCATTGTCGACATCTACCTCGGTAGCAGCACACATATGGTTGGGATTGATAGCACCTCCACTAGAAAAGGTGATCACTCCTCTATTCTATGAAGCAACAACATGTCCCGATTGATAGCATACACCAAATTTGTCTTCTTTCATAGAAACCTCAACCATCTTGCCCTAGCCTTTGGTGTTGCCTGCTTTGACTACTTCCAATGGTTGCTTGTAAGAAGTAATGGAAGTATCAACTTGTTCTTTGCTCAGGACCACCGGTTTGGGAGAGACTTCACTAACATTCACAACTTCAAATGTCTGGCATAGCATTTCATGGATCTCTCCATCCATTTCAACGTATTTGAAGGTTGATAAGTGACTCACAAATATGTCCTCCTCACCATAAACTGTCACCACTTGGCCCTTAACCACATATTTCAATTTCTGGTGCATAGTGGGCGTTATTGCGCCCACAACATGGATCCAAGGCCTACCCAGAAGACAACTATATGTTGGTTGGATGTCCATAACATATAACACACATTTGAAAACCTAGAGGCCAATCTTCACAGCAAGCTCAACTTCTCCAAACACCGACCTCTCCGACCCATCGAAATCTCGTACTACCAAATCACTTGGTCTTAGGATAATCCCATCAGCATCCAGTTTCATCAAGGCTTTCTTTGGCAACACGTTCAATGACGAACCTGTGTCCATCAAAACATGAGATAACACAACCCCTTTACACTCCATAGTGATATGAAAGGCCTTGTTATGGTTGCAGCCTTCCGATATCAGATCATGGTCCGTGAAACCTAGCCCATGGCTAGCATTAACATTTGCAACAATAGATTCCAACAGGTTGACGATGATTTCTTGTGGCACGTAAGCCATGTTCAGCACCTTTAACAACGCCTCTCGATGAGATTTGGAACACATCAACAATGACAATATGGATATTTTTGAAGGTGTATGGTTCAATTATTTAATAACTTTGTAATCACTTTTCTTGATAATTCTCATGAATTCTTCTACTTCCTTCTCAAATGTGCTCTGAACAGCATCTGGGATAACAACCTCCTCAGTCACAACCTATTTTCCTTTAGCTTTGGTTGTTGCTTCAACCTTTGTATCCATAGGGTTTGCGGAGCAAAAAAACGTCCTCTTCGGGTAAATCCACCAACCCCGCCAACATTATCAACACTTGAACCAGTTACCACTCGAGTCTTTTCTTCCCGTTTCTTCCCCTGAACATATATGTTCATGCCATAATGACACGAGATAGCTCTTTCACTAGTGTAAGGAACAGGTCCAGGCCCCGTAATGGTAATCAGGCTTACCTCATTGGGCACAACAATGGTAACAGGCTCTGGTCTTGGTGGCACTAGAATTTCAATGGGCGTCAAGAAGATGGTAATAGTTGACATATCATCACTTTCTTTGTTCAACTGGTCAAACTGCAAACCCCCATCCATCAAACTCTGAAACCCAGCTTTCAACTTGTCACAACCTTTGCTTAAACTAGCATACTCAACACAATTTTCATCGCAACCAGGGAACACCTTTCCCTTCAGCAATTTATTCTTCACTGCTAACAAAGAAGTTTTTACCTAATTCACATCAACAACAAGATTAAGAATTTCACCCTCATCCACATTATTCACCCTGGCTCCACCGTAATTAGGCATTGGATTTTTAAGTACATTAAGAGGAGGGGAAAAATTGATGGCCTTCGAGACTATCAAGTCCCGCACCTTCATTTGCAAAGCCCTACACTTCTCTGTCATATGCCCAGGAGCACCCAAGTGAAATGTGAAGTGGGCATTAGCATCATACCCAACAGGTGGATTCCCAACTAAGGACGCCAATGTTCTGAGCTAAACCATGTTCAATCCCAGCAATCTCTGCAATAATGCAATATATGTCCTAAGAATTGGCTCGATAACATGATCAACATGTTGGGGTTGACGTTGTTGATACGACCTTTGTTGTTGATGATTGTTCTGTTGTTGTTGCTGCTGAGCAGGAGGAGTAGGAATAGTAAAAGCAGATACTTGAGAATGGTAATCTGGACGGCCTCTGCCCCTACATCTTTCGTACACGACATTGGTTTCCCCTTCCCTCCTTCTTTGAGGATCAACAAAAGGCTTTCTCGCTCCTAATGAACCAGCTCCACTCGTATCTTGGATCTTACCAAGCTTCAACAAAGTTTCAATCCTTTCCCCGACAACTACAATATTTGCAAACCCTATTGACAGACAAGCAGCCAATCGTTCAAGGAATGCCCCCTGTAAATTACCCATGAACATGTCAGCCATTTCACGGTCTAGCAGTGGAGGTCGAACTTTGGCAGCAAGTTGACGCTAGTGTTGAGCATACTCCTTAAAGCTTTCTTTAGCTGTCTGAGCCATACTCTAAAGTTGAGTACGGTTCGGCGCCATGTCCCTATTATATTGATATTGTTTCACAAAAGCTTCGGTCATCTCCTTCCATCTTCTAACAGATGCTATATTCAACTTCATGTACCATTCCTGTGATCCCCCGGTAAGGCTATCTTGTAAATAATACATCCATAATTTCTCGTCATCTGTGTGGGCAGCAATTCTCCCCAAGTAAGACTTCAAGTGTGTCTTCGGACAGGTTGAGCCACTGTACTTGTTGAAAGTCGGACGTTTAAACTTGTGAGGAATCCTTATGTAGGGAACCAGGCCCAAATCAGACACGTCAAAACCCAGAGTGTTTTGAGGCTCGATAGATCGAATCCTCTCAGCAATCTCGTCAAATCTTCAATTCATAAAAGCATTTTGAGCCTACATATCCCATCCACCAAAGAAAACTGATCCTCTTGACCATCCATGTAAACATTGCAACCTTGGTCTCCGCCCAGAGCACCACTAGCAGCAGAAATAGCCCCATGATTACCCTGAGGAGTATGACCACTATCTCTAGGGTTTCCTTCTGGAATATCTTGAATCCTCTCAACCATTTCTATGATTCTCTCTTGATTTTGATTCATCCTAGTCATCAAATTCATGAACTGGTCCATACGAGCCCTCATCTCAGCTAGCTATGCTTGCATTTGATCCATAATTCTTGTTTTTTTTCTTTAGTTGGGTAACGGTGAACTCTCTTTCCAGTAATAGTGCCTGAAATAGAAAAGAAGTCAGACATCTGAAACTTATATCTGCAACACAAGAAAAAGGTGATATGCATGCTATGCAAATTCTATGCTTTTCATTCCCAAGGTCGTTTGTATCCCGATTCTGGTATTAGAGAAATCCAGATGGTTGTTTGGGATCTGACTTTTTGAGAAGAAGAATTTGCACGAGGTTCAAGGATGATTTCTTTGACAAATCTGTGTTCAGAACAGGTGTCGGTGCATAGAAAACAATCAAAAATCTAAACAAGATCAAATAGCATAAAACAAAGCTCGAGAGCAACAACAGGTTTCCCCGAAAGGTTACAAGTTTTTACATCAATGAGAATAATTAGAAAGATTGAAACAAAGATTCCCACAACAGGCATGTGGGTAATCAAGTACAATAAAGAAACTAGCCCTATGCAACTCCACATCCTTCAATCTCCAGCTGAACTGCTTGACGGTCTCGATTAGTTGAGCGACATCAGGATGACTCGGGTGTTCAATCAACTTCTGAATAAGAATATCCCTCTAGTCAAAAGAAGCATGCAGCTCACTAATTTGTCACAAGAACACCTCTTCATTCTCCCTGTTGGGACCTGGCTCTAATCTAGCCTTCTTGGTTTCCGCAAGGATCTTGAGTTCTTCAATTTCTTTCTGAGCTTCTTCTATTGATCTTTGACTTTGCTCCAGTTTCTGGAAATACTCTCGACGCTTTCCATGGGCTTTTTGAAGCTCATCCTTTTTATATTCCACTTGACTTAGTAGATTCTCAATCTGCAACTTATAACCTTTCTCTAACTCATTATGTTGCTTTTGATTAGCTTCCCACTGTTCTTTCCAGAGGGTAATGGCTTCATTGGGCTCGACTAAAGTCTTCTTAGTCCTTTTCCACTCAATCTGCTTTGTGTATCTCTGCAAAACCCTTTTTTTGGAAGTAAAGTTCTTTATCTTTGAACTATTTTTGTTTATCATCCATCATCCTTTCAGCCTTCTGGACCTTATCTTCCAACCTTTGATTAAGAAATACCATCCTTTGATATGAGCTACTGATCTCACTATTCGCAATACCGAGTTGGTTGAGCTTCTAACTTCTTATATTCTTTTAAAGACACAATGGTCTTAGATTCGGCTACTGAAGGAGGAGCCTCAGTAGAAAAGGGTAAGAGAACAACCTGGGATCTCTTCTTTAACCACGCACAAAATTCAGGAAATGTTTGATTATTTCTCTTACCAAATAATGGTACTCCTTTCCTAAGGATAGACTTCCAAGAACCAGCAACCTTCCTGTCGCTCCCTGGATTTCCATCCTGGTACAAACGCGAAAGTGGCGCGGAAGAGGTAGAGTCTCCATCCAGACATTTTTATCCCGAAGGAACGGGAATGGTAATGCTGCACAAACTGAAGAACGAAAAAAAAGGACAAAGGTCTTGCAAACCAAAGAGACTGGGTTCGGGAGTCGGTTACAACCTGGGAAGGTATTAGCACCCCAGATCGTCCGCCGTACCCGAAGGGATCCACGCTTGCAAAGAAACTGTTTCAAAGGGTGAGAAAATGAAAGATGCTGCAAAACTGAAACTGAAACTGGAATGAGAAAAGAACTGAAAAAGGAAACAAAGAGGAAAAATGTAGGGAAAATAAAGATTGTGCTCGAACAGACCCTACCCCGCTGCCTACGTACCTCATCTGGACAATGAGGATCAGAGTCTCTGTAGTTACCCTAACTAGGGGTGAAAAGAATTGCTTGTGTCTTAAGGCTTGAACTGCCTATGTCAATGCTCAGGTGTTGCAGGCTCGGACGATGAGTGCGTTACCGTCTTGCAAAGTGACAAGTAAGAGAAATTTCTTACGTAAAGAGTGAAGATGATGAGAAAAGAAGTCCCGAAGGAGATACGCTTATTGTTTGTTTGTGTTTTTTAGAAGTCTATTAGGAGTGTGGCACAAGAGAGTGAACTCAAGCTCTTTTCCATGGAATGTGTACTTGCTACTACATTCCAAGATGGAATAATAGAACAAGCACACCAAGTAAGGAGAATTTATCCAAGACTTGTTTCCAAGGGCAAGGGTGTAAACACCCCAAATTTGCCCTATCTTTTCTCTCACACCTTGGCTTGTGATCCTTCATACTGCATAGCATATCATCACATCTCACTGCATAGTTATCTCATTGCATAGTTGCATAGTTAGGGTTTGTGATCAGATGAATCTTAGAAGTGGTTTGAGCTATATCAGAGGCCATGAAGCATGCCAAGAAGGTCCATGAGTGTTCTATGATCATATTATGCCTCCAAGGGTGTTTTGAAGTCACAAAATCTCAGAGGATTGCACAGTTGTCCAGGCAGGCTAGGAGTTCCTACACAAATGACCTAGAAATTTGGGTTTTGGGTTTGAGGCCCTTATACTCAAAACATTTTGTCATTCTTGATTTTATTGGTCTATATATGTTATAAGGAGGATGTGTATCAAATTTGAAGCAAAAATTCCTTGTGGAAGTCATTTAATCAAATGGTAACTTGTTGTGCAAGAAAAGTCAAAATCAGGGCATCTGAGGCCACCAACAAGGGTTCCAAAGGGTCACCTTCATCAATTTGATGTCCTATGATCTTTATTTGATCTTAGGAATGCTTAGAAGTTCACAATATTGAAGAATTATGAGCCATTGCAAAATTTTCTATTTTTGGGCATGACTTGTAATGAAAACTTTCCATTTTGGGAAAGATCTTCAACCTCCTCTTTCTTGATCAAAAAGGCTTCAAATGAATTTTCCTCAAACATGAAAATTGTAGATTGGGTCTTCCCATTTTCAAAAAGTACAAGAACTCCTCTTGATTCATCCTAGAACTCAAGTTATGATGGATCAAAGTTGGGAAAAATCTTGTAATTTCAAAGTTCATGTCAAAGAGGGATTTTGCATATTGGCATTTTAAAGCTTCTAAATGACCTCTAATGTGCACAAATACTTCACAACATGTCAATACAACTTAAAATGATCAGAATTGGCCCAAATATTTGGCATTTTCATGGCTTGATTCATAAGAAATTCCAAAATGTCCAATATGCATAAACATGTCAAACACTTCATCCAAGCATTGTAGCTGCATTTCATCAATCCAAGGGCCATCCTTGAACCATGTTGAGGCAATCTATGCTCAGAATCCCTTGTTGCAATGGCCCATACCTCAAGTACAAAGAATTTGACTTTTTTGCATTTTCTCCCATACCAATCACACAGTGCCAAACCAACTCTACTGACCAATGGTATGGCTCCTACAAACCCTCATGGCTATAAATAGAGACCCTTCATGGCTGGAAAGGGGACACAACTTCAGATTGCCAAAAATTGCTCAAAACTTCATGATATCGAATTTCTCAAACTGGCCAACAAAAACCAGAAATTTTTTCACCAATCAACTCCATATAACCTCAGGAACATTTCCCACCCATCACCATAGCCAGAAACAAGCCCAAGCCAAAACACGTTTTCTGCAACTTCAGTTTCATAACTCACAAAATAGCCACTACAAGCTCATTTCAAGCATCCCAATAGGCTCAGGAGGTCAAAGGAGGTTGGATTGCACAAGATGAGGGCCCAGAAAGCTGCATTTTGAAGCTCTTCATCTCAGGTAACCTTCAAGAACATTTTTTTCCAGAAGCTTGATTTTATGTTATAGAATGATTCTACATGCTTCCCTGATCATGCTGATGTAATTAGTTTTGAAAGTGAGTTAGAATTAAGCATTTCATGATGATCTAAAAGTTTGACCTAAAAACTTGTTTGATTCGATTCATCTTAAATATGCATGATAAATGTTGTTTGTTTGATGATTAGAGATGTATGATTTTAGGAGATTAATTATGGGCAAGAAAATTGAAGTTTAGAAGCTTGTATAGGATTCTGGAAATTTTGGTGGCCGGAGAAGATGATCGGAGCTCATCTCCGGTCACCTGAAAGTCATTAGGGTTTGTTTGCCAGTTTGAATCTCAGCCCTTGGATGTTGTTTAGATTAGCGTATGGACGACCCAGATAATTCACTTAACCCTAATCCTATTTAATTAAGTTAAATTATAATTAATTAGTCAGTTTAAATGAGAGCCCGTAGATCACGTGCGAATCTCATGTTTAAACCACAACCTTAGATCTTGCCTACCTCAGGTCTTGGTGACTTGCAATCCCAGCCCTTTATCCACCCTTTGTGCAATCTGAACCATCCATCTTGCATACTTTGCATTTTTATTCATTTTTATTTCATTTCTTTTGTTTTATTTATTAAAAATACCAAAACATTTTATTAAATTCTGATTTTTTTCATCATTGTTCAAATTATTTTTCAGAAACCAAAAACATTTTTATTTTTATTTTTTGCATTAAAAAAATATTTTTAAATCATTTAATTGTATTATTTAATTAATTAATCCATTTTAATTAATTAAAAATACTTTTAGGTCTTTAAAAATCACAAAAAAAAAATTATGAAGCATTCTTACATGATTAGAACAATTTACAAATTTATTTTAGGGTTTGATCACATTTTGACAATTAACCATGGATTAGGGTTTCTAAATTTCTTATTTTTCTAACCCTAACTTCAAAAATTCATTTCTGATCAACCAAAATGAGTTTGTACTTGGTTCTTTTTTCATTTTTTTACAAGTTGCATCTAGTATCTAGGACATATAACTCATAATTTTGTATTGCATTTTCCATTTGTTTGGCATTTTTCATGAAGAGGTACCCAAAACCCTAGCCTAACTTAGAAAAACCATAACTTGACTTTGGTATAGCTTATGACTTCCATCTTTGGGGAGTGATCTTATGTGTGTTTAGGGTTCATTTGGTTGCAATTTCAATTTTTTATCATGTGTTTTGCTTCTGTTTTGATCATATGCATCTCATACTTTCTTAAAACCCTAATTTGTCATGTTCATTTGCATTCATCTTTGCATACCATCATCATATGAACTTGTCATGACATCTCATGCATTTGTAGTCATCCTAGACACCTTAGGACATGTGTGAATGTTGGTTGATCATTGTTGCATTCATTTGGTATGTTTTGCATCCATTACATCTTATGTATGTTCATGTGTTCTTAAGCTTCTAACATGCTTGTTTTTGCATCCATCACTTGTATGATCACACATATGCATTTTATATGACTTTGCATCTTTCCATGACACATTTGCATCATGTATTCACTTCTTTTTGGCATCATTGCATCTTCATTTTTGCTTCATTGCATCTTGTCACACCTTATGCATTCATACTAACTTTTCAGGGGCTTATGGTAAGTTGTTTAGGATGTGGATTTGCCTCCACATCCAATCTCTTATTATCTATTAATTTGCATATTTACATGTCTTTGAAGTGAATTTGATTCACTTGTGCTCTCTCTTTCTCCTTTTCTTTCTCTTAGGTTACTTAACTTCTTTCAGGAAGTAAGTAACTTATTCTTCTTCCTCTTATTTTTTTCATCTGTTTTTTCTTCCTTGGTGGCCATCTGAAGACTTTATGAAGATCTTTCTTAAGCCTCACAAACCATAGGAATATCCAAGCATGATAATTTTATGGTTGTACATAGTCCCCCTAGTTTTTACCTTTTGAGTCTCCTTGAGTCTCTCTCTCTCTCTCATCTCATAATCAAGGCTAAACAGTTAAAGTTTTAGGACTCTGAATTAGGGTTATGCCTGTATGATTATCTTAGGATGGAGTGTATAACTTTGATCCTTAGTGCTAAACCTTTAATTTGTTTTCACCTTCAATCAAAAACACCTAATAATCACTAATATTTAAGTTTGTAACTTGGGCCTTATATTAGGGTTACATCTCTGTCTGTTGGTTCAGAGGGACCAACCCTAGTGTTTAATGGACAAGTCCCCCTCAGGTTTAGTTTTACAAACATAAAATCCATTTCTTAATCCCATCTTTAATTTAAATTCACTTTAATAAAGGCTTGTTATATAATGATTTTAATCCCTAACCATGGATTAAGTTGAGGTGTCTTCCTCATCTTAAGTGTTCTCATTTATTATCCTTCTCTTAGGATGGTGTAATGAGTTCACTAATCCCTGATTAGATATTAAACTCATTACTTAACATAAAACAAAATTAAAAAACACTTAATAATCACAAATAGGCTGATGATCTTAATCTTGCATCATTTGGGTATTTAAGTTGAGACCTTCATCTCATACTTAAGTGGACTCATTATCCCTAATCAGGGAGGATATAATGAGTTCATAACCTTTGATTTAGGCTTAATCTCATTAACTTATGCAAAACACCAAAAACAATAACAAAACTCAAAACACAAAAACAAACAATAAATGTCTCCTCCGGGATTCTTTTCTCATCACACTCATTCAAAAACGAGAGCTCGCTTCTCCCGTCTAATGCAAGACAGTTAGCACTCGAGCCAGATGAGTCATACACTTGAGCATAGACAAGCAAGCAGTTCACACCAAAAGCATCCCAGTCTCTTCGAGTCGAACTACGGTTTTCTGACTTCCTCATTGCACGAGAGGATACGTAGGCATAACTTAACAGTTATCAAATAAAAGTCTCTTTGTCTCCCCCCTCTCCTTCTCCCAGTTCTCTTTCCTCAGCCTCAACTTTGAGCACTCACTTTCCTTTTGCACTGACACTATGTACATCCTTCTCTCCCTAGTCTTTTATGCACAGTTTAGCACATACACTACCCCCTTTTTAAACACAATCAAGTAAGCGTGGATCCCGTCGAGTACGACGGACGATCTGGGTGCTAATAACTTCACAGGTCGTAACCTACCCCCTTACTCAGTCTCTTTGGTTCGCAACCGTCTTATCCATATCTTTTTAGGTTTATGCAACATTACCTTTCCTTCGGGATAAAAATGCCTAGCTGGCGACTCTATTCAACCTCAACCTCCAACATCACCGACGGTCCGTGTTTGCACCGGGATGAAAATCCGAGGAGCGACAGCTTGGCGACTCTGCTGGGGACCTTTGCAACCAGGGCTTCTGGTTCTCTTGTGGGCTTCTCCTAGCGCTTGTTTGTTTGTGTTTATTTGGGGTGTTATGTGTTATTTGTGTTTATGTTGTTACTTTATTTTCTTCATGTATAACTTTATTTATTGCGTTTACTTTATCGCTTTCATTTACTGCTTTCTGCATTTCATTATTATTATTGCATCACTGTGCTGGATTGTTGTTACCTTGGTGGGGGGTATTCCAGTGAGAAAGGCTCAACACAAAGGCCTGAGTGACACATAGGATTAGATTGGATTTGTATTATTTCCCATTCCATTTCAGTCTGGTGCGGGAATACAAAAACATGGTTCAGACATGGGTTTCCTTTTGAGAACTCTGTGCTACATATTTCTTGTAGTACTAGGGCTATCTGGGAAGCCTGCTAAGTCTGGATGACCTTTTTTAGATGACCTTCAGCATCTGAGGTGAATTAGAGGAGGGTCCTTTATGATTAGGGTAAACATTGTACCTCCGAGTTAGAAGTGTTTACACTTCTCATAATAGATCCGAATATGAGGATCCTTGTTCTAGAACAATACCTGTGAGTGGGTTGGGTTGTTTACAGGTTTGCAGGAACCCTTGACCTCAACATACCTTGCTACTGGAATGTGTTTTTAAGGTTGTACTATTTTGGACTAGTTCTTTGAAACCATGGATCATTGACTCTTTATTTGAGTCCCCCACCTAGTTACTGGTTCTCAGACCTCCATCTGAAACTCTGAACACTCATGGACCCTACCAAGACATGATCACAAACCCTTGCATATCATAAGCATACATCATATTGTATCATTTAACATTTTCCTATTTGTTTTACAGGGTATCCATATTCCTTTGGTTTGGTTTTGACTGTTCTTCTGCTCAGCTTATCTGCTTCAGCACTGCTTCAACTATCTTCTTCAGTTGTCCTCTTCAGTTATCTCCTCCACCACACATCTTCAACATGGATTCAACCAGGAAAAGCAACATCACCTACCACTTCTTTGAGTATCCTCTAGCAGGCATCAGGCAGATACAGACCCTTATTACCCATGATCATGTTCCCTTATACAGAGAGCATTATGGTAGAATCTTGGACATGATCATGGACTTGGATGCATCACAGAGGAGCATGATTCACACATGTATTTAGTTTTATGACCCTCATCTACGTTGTTTCACTTTCCCAGATTTTCAGATAGGTCCTTTGCTGGAAGAGTACTCTATGTTATTGGGTGTCTGTAATACCCCAAATTTTCCCTCTCCTGTTTAGTATCATCATCATATCATAATCATCATAAGCATGTCATATCCTTAGCATATTGCATAGAAAAATGAAGCATAGCACGTGCATGTTCCAGCATGAAGCATATGGTCAATCATCAGGGAATTTCAAAGCTCACATGGCATGTTTCAAGTTTGATATCAGGGTCAAGGACCTAAAAAGGATTGAGGATCAAAGTCAGATCAAAACGGTTGGCGCCGGGTTATTCCTAAGGTTTCCCACCAAAAGGAGGGAAAATTCAAAATCCACTGGCGTTAACCAGTTAACGGATTGGTTAACCAGTTAACGGCCACAAATTTTGAATTTCCAGCAGTAAATTCAGCATGTGTGTGGCTCCAATTTTTGAAGTTTATTATTTTTATTCATTTTGAAATAATTGGAAATTAAAGATAAGGATCTAGAACACTTATCCAAGCCTAATCCCATTGCTAAATCCAAATCTCTTTGCCAAACCATAATTTTGGATCCCAGGCCCAATTTTTGGGCCCCAAACCTAAGCCATATTTAATCCATTTCTCTCCAAACCAAAAGGAGCTCTCTCACAATTTCCATTTTCCATTCTGAATTTTCACTCTTCTCACTCACAAGTCTCTCACTTTTTCTCTCCCAATTTTCCAAATCACTCAAAGTTCCTCTTTGAAGATCACATAACCTTGCCTTGAAGTGTGTAGATCTTGGAACTAGACCTCCATCCATAGATTCTTTGCATCATTTTGCTGGTTTAATTAGTGATTCAGATCTGGTTTGGGATCTAGAAGTGCTTTTGGATCCAAAATTCTGCATCAAGACCTTGTTCTTGCATTTATTTTGCATGGAGTGTGAAGCTTAGCATCGGATCTTCAAAGTTCATCGCGAGATCTCTCATTTCAAGCTCAATCAACAACTACCAAAGCATACCTCAGCTTTGTAGGTTGGTTAAATTCAAATCTAGCTCTGTTTTAGCTTATTTGCATGCTTGTGCTTTAGATCCACCATGTGCTTGTGTATTTGCTTGTGTTGCTTGAATTGATTGGTTGATTGGTAACCGGATCTATGTATTAATGTTCATGAGCTTGATGATGCCATTTAATGTGAATTGATACGCTATTTTCATGCTCAATTGCTTGCTGGTCTGGTGCGAGATTAATCGGAAAAGCTGGTTTGAACTGATTTTTTCTGCAGGAATTGTTGTTGTTTTAACAGTGTTAACCGGTTAACTGATTGGTTAACCGGTTAACGCACCTGTTTCTGTGTTTTTTTTCTGCAGGTCTGGTTTGGTTAACCGGTTAACACTGAAGCAGCGTGCCATATTTGAGTTATTTTTAGCATGTTTGATCCCCTTACTTGTTTTAAATGCCATGGATCATTATATGATAATTAAATATGATTGATTAGGGTGATTTGCTTGCTGGTTGATGCATGCTTCCATGTTCTCGACACGTAAATGCTTGTATGCATAAATGTGACATGTTATTTGACCTTTGTTGATTTGAGCTTTGAACATGCCATTTCCATGATTTTATTGATGAACATGTGCTGGATTTTGCTAACACTTGCAGGGACTCATGGTAAGAGAAGTGTGGATGTTCATCCACATTTTAACTTTTCATCCTTTTCCTTTTAAGTTGCTTTCTCTTTGTGTTTTGATGTGCCTTATGCCATCATGTGTTGCAACTCTTTTCTTCACCTTTAGGAGCAACTTATCTCCTTTAGAGGAGTAAGTTGCTTGCTAGCTCTTGATTTCTCTTCTTCTTGCTCCTCTTTGGTTCTTATTTTCTCTTAGGATAGTTGAAACATCACTAACCTTAGGACCACTTTTTTGCATGCCAACATTAGGTTTAGTCTTTCCCCATTTTAGATTTTACCTTTTTGCTCCTTTGGTTTCTTTCTCTTCTCATCTCAAAACAAAACCTAAAAATACTTAATAAAGAAAGAAATGACTTCTTGTGTAATATCCTTATTCCATGGGGCATATGTATTCATTCCATCTTGGAATAGTGCATTTGTCTAGCATGATGCACAAGTCGGATCATGAAGTCATTTTCATCAAGAAAAAATCATAAAAAATACTTCTTCATTTTAATCACTAAAACACCTAATAAATTCAACAAGTCAATGAAATTGGGCCCTTGCCCTTGGAAACAAGTCTTGGATAAGTTCTCCTTGCTTGGTGTGCTTGTTCTATTATTCCATCTTGGAATGTAGTAGCAAGTACACATTCCATGAAAGAGAGCCTGAGTTCATTCTCTTGTGCCACACCAATAAAAAGCTCTAAAAAAACAAACAAACAATAAGCGTCTTTCCTTCAGGAATTCTTTTCTCATCTCCTTCGCTCCGTCCGCGAACTTGCTTCTTCTTGTCCTTGCAAGACGGTAACGCACTCGTCGTCCGAGCCTGCAACACTTGAGCATTGACATAGGAAGTTCAAGCCTTAAGACACAAGCAATCTTTTCCACCCCTTGTTAGGGGAACTACGGCGTCTCTGATCCTCATGTCCAGATGAGGTACGTAGGCAGCGGGGTAGGGCCCGTTCGAGCACACTCTTTATTTTCCCTACATTTTTCCTTTTCATTTCTTTTTTCGGTTTCATTTTATGTTCTTTCTTATCCAGTTTCAATTTCAGTTTTGCAGCAGCTTTCATTTCTTCACCCTTCGAAACAGATTTCTTTGCAAGCGTGGATCCCGTTGGGTACGGCGGACGATCTGGGGTACTAATACCTTCCCAGGGCGTAACCGACTCCCGAACTCAGTCTCTTTGGTTCGCAGGATCTGTATCCTTCCTTTCTTTTCTTTGGTTTATGCAGCATTACCATTCCCGTTCCTTCGGGATAAAAATGCCTTGCTGGCGACTCTACCTCTTTCCGCGCCACTTTCGCGTTTGTACTAGGATGGAAATCCGGGGAGCGATAGTTGGCGACTCTGCTGGGGACCGAATCCAGAATCTCTGGTTCCCCTAAGAGTCTCTCCTAGCGCTTGCATGTTTCTGTTTCTTTGGGTGTTGATTGTTTGTTGTGGCGTGTTTATTTTACCGTTGTTTATTTACAGTTTTATTTACAGCTTTATTTACAACTTTCAGTATTTATTTTCATGCATCATATATTATACTAGATTGTCTGGCTGCTAGTTTCCTTTTTTCTCTGGGATTGGAAACTATTACTGAGAGATGAGCTCGTAACCGGGGATCGAGTGCACCCTAGGACTTAGAGTGGACAGTCACTTTGGCTTCATGGCATCTTGCTATGTTGGTAGTAGTAAGTTCCACACCCAGACTTGCGACCCTCTTGGAAATGTATTATGCCGGAATCTTTATGGGGTAATACACAACCTCGATAGTTATATGCATCTGGAGACCGATCATTGAGGACCTTTGTGGAAACATCCCTCTCCAGTGGTGACAGTGGCAGACCACATTTTATGGCAAACCTATTCGCACCCGAGGGCCCACTGGGAACTCGCATAGGATGGCCTGGTTCTTTTATAGGAACTTAGTCAAAGCATCTGGTCATATGACGATAGTATTGTACCCTACGGGATGAATGTACTATTGTTTCTCGATTCCAGCGCTTGAAGCTGGGAACTTATAAAGGATGCTTTTTTTTCCCTGACTCATGTTGAGGCCTCCCTGAGTAGTACATAATGCCAAACTGATTCCCTGACTTGGTCATGAGTCATTTCTCGGAAATGGTGAACGTATTATTTCTATTCGGCTTTGAGAGTCCGTGATGTTTGACCCGAAGCACACCTGTGAGATTGGGAGGGGTTTACAGGTTTGCAGGAACCCTCGACCTCATCATACCTCATTGCCAGTACAGTTCTATTATTTGATAAGGTTACATGGATTTTGGAGTTCTTAAGTCATCTGATATCTGATTTTTGGGCTTCATTGAGACTGAATTCTCGTTCATGAGGCTTTATTCAGAGGATCTTGGTTCATGGTCACTTGGGTCCAGTGTGCCGTATCCAGACAGTCCTGCTTGATGATGATATGCCTGCATTGCATTTTCATCGCATCATACTTGCATTAATTGTTTGTGTTTCCATTACAGGTTATCCTTCATCTCAGTACCCAGTTCTGGTATTCATTGCTTCTCCAGATGACAGAAATCTAAGAGATACCCAGAAAAAAGAATGTTCATTACACTTTCCCGAAACCAGAAATTGAGAGTATTCAGAAACTGGTAGACTTGATGAGTGACAAGGTTTCAGATGATTTCAGAAGCCGGTATGGGAAGATCTTGGGTTACATGAACAAACCTACTGTCGATCAGAGAGATAGTCTTCATTCTTTGTTGCAGTTTTATGACCCTCAGTTGAGAACTTTTGTGTTTGCTGACAACATCTTGGTTCCCACTAGGATACCCTCCCTGGGCATTTCATGGAGAGGCTAGCTGGATGTTCCTCAAGTGGATTTTCAGATATCATCTTGATTGGCGAGAGGATAGAAAGTTGGATCAAGCAAGGGAAGATCCAGAACGGGGGCGCTTCAAATTCTGGTATCAAGAAACCCTTCGTGAAGAGGAGAGAAGGAGAGACCGGGGCAATGTACGCGCAGAGGGGAGGAAGTAACAGAGGGTTTTATCAGAAAGTGGCCCCTATCACTATCTCAGCTCAATCTGTTCAACAACAAGTCCAACAACCACAACAACAACGCCAACAAGGGTATCAACAAAGAGCTCCTCGTCCATACTATTCTCAGAGGACCAGAGAAAGGCAGTTTGAAACTCCTCTTATGTCCTATTCACAACTTCTAAAGAATCTCCTCCAACTCTAGCTGGTTCAGCTTAGAACTTTGCAACCCCCGAAGCCGGGGCAACTTCCTGAAGGTTACGATACAAACGCTAGATGTGAATTTCATTCCAGAGCCCCCAGACATACCACGGAAAACTGCAAAGCCTTGAAGTATGTAGTCCAAGACCTAGTAGATTCCAAAGCAATCAACTTTGCTCCTACTCCTAATGTAATTCAGAACCCCGTGCCTCCTCACGGAGGTATGGTTGGGGAAATTGATGAAGGGGAGAATCTAAACTTGGTGCGTGATGTCAATGACCTGCAGACTCCGTTGAGTGTTGTTAAAGTTTGCTTGTCACAGAGGGGTGTTTTTCCTGGGTGTGAAGATGATTGTCCAGGGTGTGCTAAAGCCCCAGATGGTTGTGAGCAGTTGAAAAGAGGGATCTAGAGCATGATTAATGAAGGGGTTCTACAGTTTGACAAAGTTATAAAATAAAGCGAAGTCTCTACAATAACCATTTTCTATGATCCATCTCAAGTTTCTCCGCAGGCCATAGTGGCACTGATAACCATTACCACTGCAGGGCCAGTAATGTATCAGAGCGATAAAGCCATTCCCTGGAATTATGGTGGTGAAGTATATTGTAACGGCCAGAAGCAAGAGTTGGCCACGTCCAGCACGACCCCAGCTAAAGTAGAAAACGTTGGAGTAGGGGGCTTTACTAGAAGTGGAAGGTTATTTGCGCCAGAAACACTAAGAAATAGTGTGATACTGTCGCTCCCACCAAATGACACCTGGCCAAGAGAGGTACAGACGCGAACGGTCAGCGAAAGAGAAAGGAAAGAAAAGAGTCGCCAGCTAGGCATTTTTATCCCGAAGGAAAGGTAATCCTGCATAAACCTAGAAAGAGATGGATAAGACGGTCGCGAACTAGAGAAACTGAGAAAGGGGGTTAGTTACAACCTGGGAAGGTATTAGCACCCAGATTGTCCACCGTACTCGACGGGATCCACGCTTGAAAGATTTGTGCTTAAAGGGGTAGTGTCAGTGCTATCTGTGTATCAAAGCTGGAAAGAATGCAAGTGTCAGTGCTGAAAGAAAGTGAAGTGAAATGTATGAAGTGTCAGTGTAAGAACAGGAGTGCAAAGCTCAAGACTATGAGGCTTAAAGAATAATGCTGGAAGAGGGGGAATATACAGAGACTTTTGTTCGATAACCGTTAAGTTATGCCTACGTATCCTCTAGTGCAATGAGGAAGTCAGAACACCGTAGTTCGAATCAAAGAGACTGAAAGATAAATTGACTTGTGAACTGCTTACTTGTCTATGCTCAAGTGTATGACCTGTCTGGCTCAGGTGCAAACTATCTTGCATTAGACGGAAGAAGCGAGTTCTCGTTTGTGAGTGAATGAGGTGAGAAAAGAATCCCGGAGGAGACGATTATTGTTTGTTTTTGGTGTTTTCAGTCTTTTATTGCTTTTGGTGGTTTATCATAAGAAAATGAGCTTAAGCCTAAACCAAGGGTTAGTAGACTCATCACATCCTCCCTCTGATTAGGGGTAATGAGAATACCTTAAGTATGAAGTAAACACCTCACCCTTAATCACCATGATGTAGGATTAAGATCATTAACCTACTTGTAATTATTTAGATGTTTTTTTGGAGTTTTTGTTTAGTGTTAAGTAATGAGTTTAAGCCATAATCAAGGATTTAATGGACTCATTACACCATCCTAATAGAAGGATAATAGATGAGAACATTTAAGTTGAGGAAGGCTCCTCAACTTAATCCATGATTAGGGATTAACCTCATGACAAAACAAAGCCTTTATTAAAATGGATTTTAGTTAATGGTAAGATTAAGAAGTGAATTTTATGGTTTGTAAGACAACTTGAGGGGGACTTGTCCATTAACACTAGGGTTAGTCCTTCTTAACCAGTTAAGGAAGAATTAGAACCCTAATGCAAGGCCCAAGTTACAAGTTTGATGTCTTGATGATTATTAAGTGAATTGATTAAAGGGTTTTAAACACATTAAGGGTTTAACACTTAGGATTAAATTTATACACTCCATCCTAATAGAAGGATGCAGGCATAAGCTTAATCACCAAGCCTTAAAACCTTTAAGGTTTAGTCCTTGATTATGAGATGAGGAGAGAAGACACAAAGATGACACAAAGGTAAAACTAATGGGGGGACTAATCAAACCCTAATTGTGATCATGCTTGGGTGTTCCTAGGGTTTATGAGGCTTGCAAGAGATCTTCAAGAGGAGCTGCCAATGGAAGAGCACAATGGAAGGAAAATGAAGCAACAAGAAGCAAGACAACTTACTTCACTTAAGAAGATAAGTTGCTTGAAGAAAGAAAGAGGAGAAGGAGCATGAATGAGAAAACTCACTCTAATACAGAAGTAGAATGTAGCAATGATGCATAAGAGATATGAAAAGAGGTTATGAGAAGTGAAGGCAAATTCACTTCTCAATGACTTACCACCTGAAAAGTTAGTGAAAAGAAATGAAATGAAGTGAACATGAAATGAATGCAATGATGCAAACCAAAACCAGAAGCATAGACATGATGTTAATGATTCTAAGAGATAAAGCAAACACAAGTCAAGAGTTGTGGATGATCATACAAGGATGAAGATGCAAATGAAGCAGGCTTTGAACCATGAAAGTTCATGAAAGTTTATGGAATGCAATGGAGGTATAACATGGCAAATGAATAATGCAATTATCAAACATGATTCTAATGTGTCCTAAGATGTCTTAGAAGTCATGTGGATGCACAAAATGTCATGGCAAGTTCATGTATGCAACAATATGAGAGATGAATGCAAATGAAGGCAAAAATTGGGGTTTATGAACAAGATGCAATGCAAAATTCAAAATCAGAAGCAAATGACAAGATAAAAATTTGAAAATGGGATCAAAGGAACCCTAACCCTACATAAGTTCACTGCCCAAAGGAGGGGGCCTAACTCTTAATCTAATGGGAGTTATGATTTTCTCAAGTTGGCTAGGGTTTTAAGGCACTTCAAAAGGAAAAATGCACATCAAATTGAAAATGAAAGATAAATTCAAACCAATTTTACCCTAGAAACTACATGATATGAAGAATGCAATGCAAAAAGAACCATCATCAAACTCTTCAAGGTTAGGCAGAATGGATTTTTCTAAGTTAAGACAAAAATATTGACTTTTAAGAACTTTAATTCCAAAGAGAAATGTCAAACTAGGTCAAGAACCAAAAAGCAATTTGTTTGAAGAGTTTGATAATGTTTCTAAATGTATCAAAATGCAATGTGATTTTTTTTGTGATTTTTAGAAACTCAAATGCTATTTTAATTAATTAATTCTCATTAACTAATTAAAATAAACATTTAAATATTTTTAAAATACGAAAATTATGCAAAAAATAAAACAAAAATTGTTTTCTAAAATAGAAAAATATTTTAAAGTGTGATGCAAAAAATGAGATTTTTTAGAAATGATTTGCTATTTTAAATAAAATGGGCAAGAAAAATGAAAAAAAATAAAAATAAAATTGAATTAAATGGAAAGTAATTAGATCTGATGGCCTAGATTCAAAGTGGGAAGAAATTGGTTGACTGGCGCGTCATCCAAGGGTTGGGATCTATCCTGAAAAAATTAATTTAATTAATTTAATTAATCTTAATTAAACTAAATAAATGAGGATTAGGGCTAATCAAAACAATCCTGGCCACTGAAAACGCGTGCGCAAGGCAGATCCTAAGGCTGACATTCAAAGTTGCCTAATTACAGGATTAGGGCTTAAACAAATTCAGGTGACCGGAACAGTGTTCCGGTCATCTTCCCCGACGAGCCCAAACCCTAACTTCTCCCTCAGGCCACCAATCTCCAAATTTCTTGCACAAAAATGATCTTCTAACAATCCTAAACCTAAATCCCCAACCAAAACTCATTTATTTTGCATCATGAACACGAATCGAACAAAAATGTAAAAACGGGCAAAAGTTTCAGAGCTCACATACATGGTGGTTTCTCAACCATTTTCAAAAGTAATCATATCCCCATGATCAGGGGAGTATATAGAACCATAAAAGAACTTAAAAGCAAGCTTCTGGGGAAAAAGTTCATCATGTTACCTGAGATGGGCCCTTCTGATTCTGAGCTTTCTGGGTCCTCCCTTGATGCAAGCTCACTCCTATGAGCCTCCTGAAGATGATACGAAGCTTAGAAAACTTTGAGGATGACTGGTTTTGAAGTTCCAGTTTTGGTGTAGCAGGTTTTGGGTTTTTTGTATGTGATGTTTTTGGTTGTTTTGAGGGTTGATTCTTGTTCTATGGATGATATGTGACTTGTTGGTGAAGAAAAATTTGAGGTTTGATGGCTGAGGGAGGAGTTTCGAAGAGATGAAGGTTTTTGCAAGTTTTGTGAATTCTGATTGTGTGTGTCTTCTGAGCTTGTCTCCAACCTGTTTTATGATCCATAACATATCCCTAAACTATTGGAAGAGGTCTGAGGAAGTGACATGCACTGTAGGAATGGCATGGGGCAATTGGCCAAAAAGTCAATGTTAGGTGTACTTCAAGCATGGGCCATGGCAGAAGCTATCTTAGGGCTGCTCTGAGTTCAGCTGCCTTCAAGGAGGGCCATGGGATGTTCTGAGGTGATCTGAAATGGGTGAAGGGTGAGATGTCATATGTTTTGCCTTTTTGCAACTTATTGCATTTTGAAGTTTTTGGTCATGGACATGTGACATCCCTTGGGCAATATGCAGCAAAAGGTCAAACATTTATCTAAACGAACATTGTTTAAATCTTTCTATCTCGCAAACAAGCTAGCGTTTCAACCTCCACCGCGAGTATACGTCAACGCTTAGCAGTAGAAAGTGTTTTAAATAATCGTTCATTAAAAATCACAAACCATAGTTGCACGAACTACGAAGCTCTGACTTTCTCATTGCACAAGGGAATACGTAGGCACAGGGATTTTAATCCTTGGCGAGCACCCTAATAAAAAATTTATTTATTTCTCCGTTTAAAGCACAATTATAAAAAATTTAATCTTTCCCCTGTAATATTAATAATAATATCTCTTAAAACAAACATATTAACCAAAATTTAGAAGACAAAGACTTAAGATCAACATTTAATCGCATAGTTAGCTAAGAGGTTCCCGTTGAGTACAACGGACGTGAGGGGTGCTAATACCTTCCCCTTGCGTAACCGACTCCCGAACTTAGAATTTGGTTTCGTAAACCATTTCTTATCCTTTATTAGGTTATATCTATACCTCCCTTTTCTCTCGTAGAATAAATAGAATTAGGTGGAGACTCTGTTGTTTTAAGATCGTATTTTTTTGAGGTACGACAGCTTGGCGACTCTGCTGGGGACTAGCTCCATGCTAGAGAGGGTCGAACCTAACTTAGCTTTATGTGTTTATTTGTTTGATCTTATCTTTTTGTCTTCTCCATGTTTATTATTTATGTTTGTTTATTTGTTCTTTTACCGCTTTCTCTTATTTTCTCATTATATTATTTGTCTGTGGGATCTCGGGGTCACATTGGAAGTAAAATCTGAGTTGCGGAAAAAGAAGAGGGAACACCTAAGTTAGAATTGGATGTTATTAGTGTTAGTTTCCAAGGACTCGCTCCTTGCATGCCTAGCATGAAAGCTCCCCCAGATAGTTAGACTTTTCGTAGATCTTGTCGCAACGCAGCTAGCCTGTCGCGTGACCTGAATCACGAAAGGGTTGTGATTCTGGGACCCCCTAGGACCTGTTTCAGTTTTGGTAGTTGTGTAATGTTAGGCTCCGAGGGGTCGCCCCTTTATCAGCCTAGTATGAGAACTCCACTCAAGGTAGACCTTATCGTTATTATTGTTACAATGCAGCTAGCCTGCGGCGGGGAGTTAGTACGATAAACGTCCGTGACCTCGAGTTTCCTTAAACCATCACCGTAGAAACCATCCCGTGAGTGGGATTTATGGGTAGAAAAATGCAAAACCAATCTCTTATAGCCCACCTATTAAGAAGGTTCCGGATTTACTTGTGACACCTTGCATCCTTGCATCCCTGCATCTTGGCATCTCAGCATCATATACATCATTTTAATAAGAGCTTCAAGGAACAAAGCGATGTCTGTTGCAAACATTATATTTTCTTTACCATGAATGGGCTTTAGTTTGTTACTTCTTGAGAAAAAATTTATGATAAGGAAGCTTTGTCCATTCTGATGTTTTGCAATAACTTCTTAAGTCCCTTAAAGCGTTTTCATTTTTCTACTCATGAGTGCATCTCAGCATTTTCATTTTGTCAAAAACTCATTCTCGTCACCTCCTTTCCAGCTATCACACTGAGGATCTCATGCAAATACTCCACCTGAGCTCAGACCAAGAAGAAGATGGCTGACAGGGACCCTGAAATGGACAAAGTTAATGAAGAGCTTTCTGATCTTCGTAGAAATATGGGTCAGATGATGGAAATGCTTCAAGTCATTCGAGCAAAATTAGATACCCAACAGACTGTGGTTTCTGAGATTTTCACTGCAACGACCGAGCCTACACCATCAATCACTACCCCTGTAACCTGGCCTCCTTTTGGGCTTCCTCACGGGTTTGTACCTCCTCCTCAGGGTTTTCCTTCTCAAAGTTTTATTCCTCCTTCCCAAGGATTTGCTGCTCAGGGTTTCTTCCCTCCTTCCCAAGGTTTTGCTTCTCAAAGTTTTGCGCCACCTTCTCAGGGTTTTGCACTTCCTTCCCAAGGTTTTGTGCCTCCCCCTCAAGGATTTACCGCTCAGAAGACTATTCCTTTGACTACTGAAGAGAACCATGTGGTTACTAATTTTACACCAGATATTGTGCACACCCGTGTCCAACCATACTTTAACGACCCTCAGGTGTATGATGTGCCAGACATGTCTGAAAATGGAAATGAGAAACATGAGAAGATGCAAGAGAATTTTGACACCCTTGAAAAGAGGTTGAGAGCAATTGAAGGTGACCAGATCTTTGGTGCTGCTACTAGAGAGATGTGCCTTGTGTCTGGACTAGTGATACCTCCCAAGTTCAAGACACCCACATTTGATATGTACGAAGGCGCAACGTGTCCTAAGAGTCATCTTTTAATGTACTATCGAAGGATGGCCACACAGGTGGACAATGACAAACTAATGATACATTGCTTCCAGGATATTCTGAAGGGAATTTCCTCCAAGTGGTATTTGACACTAGATCAGTCAAAGATCTGTTGTTTCCAAGACCTGACGGATGCTTTCATTAAGAAATACAAGTACAATATGGACCTTGCTCCCAATAGGAGGCAGCCGTTGAGTATGTCCCAGAAAGATTCTGAATCTTTTAAAGAATATGCTCAAAGGTGGAGAGGGACCGCTTCTCAAGTAGATCCCCCGTTAACTGAAAAAGAGTTAGCTGACTGGTTTGTTGACACAGTACGACCAGAATTCTTTGAGAGAATGGTGGGAAGTATAATTGCTAGCTTCTCTGATCTTGTGGCTGTAGGAATCAAAGTTGAACTCGGTCTGAAGAATGGAAAGATGAGTGGTGCGTCCAGTAGCTCCAGCAACAGTAGTGGAAACAATGTTAAGAAGTTTACCAGCAATTTCCACAAAAAGAAAGAGGGCGAGACAAATGCAGTAATGACGAGTCAAAGGAGAAATCAGCTTTGGCAGAGGCCTCCACCTGTGACTCATCAGCAGTATGCCTATCCACCACAGTATGTTCAACATCCTTATGTAGTGGCAGTTCAACCGTCATATAATCAATAAGTTCCAATGTATCGGTCAACTCAAGCAGTACCGATGTATCAGCAAGCGGCTCTAGTGATTCCAACTTATCAACCAATGCTCAACAATCCAGGCTTCCAACAAGCACTCATTGCTTCTGTCTATCAGTAGAGGACTCCATCTCCTCATCTGAATTCCAACTTTCAGAATAGAAGACCAGGAGGAAGGCCTCCCAATCCTCGGATCCCTATGACCTATACTGAATTATATCCCTCGCTGCTGAAGAGAGGCTTGGTTACTCCAAGGCCTTTGGGTCCTCCACCAGACCCGCTCCCACCAAGTTACAACTCAAACGCCCATTGTTTATTCCATGAAGGTGCTCCAGGGCACGATTTGGAAAGTTGTATTGCTTTGAGGTATGTTGTGAAGGATTTGATGGATAAAAACATTTTGTCGTTCGGAAATACTGGTCCGAATGTTAAAAATAATCCTTTACCTAAGCATGGGTCCATAAATGCCATTGTTGATGAGTCTGAAAAAGATTTGATTTTCGACGTCACAGAGATCAAAACCCCGCTTAGAGACTTCCATGCGAAGTTAGTAGAGGTGGGTATGCTGAAGAACTGTCATAAGAATTGTGGAGCTTGTGCTAATAATCCAAAGGGATGTAAACTAGTCTTGAGAGATGTTCAAAGTTTGATTAATCTGGGTGTTTTACAAGTAAGTGGTCGTGTGAAGAGGAATTAAGTGGAAATGATTAAAATCATTTTAAACTTTCCTGAATCTGATTCTACCATGGCACCAGTGTTTAACATGCTTGAATCCCCAAGAGTTCAACCCATCTTCAATATGCCAGAACCTGTGGTGCCCATTTTCAATATGCCCCAACCGAGGATGGAGCAAAGAAGTAACCCTTTCCTTTATGAAAATACCAAAGCAGTTCCATGGAAGTATGATACAGGGGGAATTCATCAGAAGTTTGAACAGGACGGTCAGAAGGAAAGTTTAAAGGTGGCAAGTGCTGACATAGCAGGTGCTAGTCGATTAACTCGCAGTGGTCGCGTTTATACTCAGCAAGACAATACAGTTCCACTCGCTCCACCTAAAGTCATTCCCGTTGTTGCCAACAAGGATAAAGGGTTGGTCTTGGAATAAGAGGATGCAAAATTTCTCAGAATCATTAAGAAGAGTGATTATAAGGTTATTGAGCAGCTACATCAAACACCTTCCAAAATATCCATCTTATCACTTCTTATGCATTCGTCGGCCCATCGAGGTGCTCTCCAGAGATTACTAGCCCAAGCTCATGTTACGCATGATATAACTGTGAATCAGTTTGACGGGGTCATTGCTAATATCACTGCATGTAACAATCTCAGCTTCAGTATGGAGGATCTTCCAAAGGATGGCTTGGACCATAATCGTGCTCTTCACATATCTGTAAGATGTCAGGAGGATACTTTAGTGAGAGTTCTTGTGGATACGGGATCTTCATTGAACGTTTTGCCGAAAAAAACACTTGTAAGTTATCTTATCAAGGGGCAGAGATGAGGCCCAGTGCACTGATTGTGAAAGCTTTCTGTCGCTCCCCGGATTTCCATCCTAGTACAAACGCGAAAGTGGCGCGGAAAAAGAATAGAGTCGCCAGCCAGGCATTTTTATCCCGAAGAAAGGGAATGGTAATGCTGCACAAACCAGAAGAAAGAAGAGGAAGGACACGGGTCCTGCGAACCAAAGAGTCTGAGTTCGGGAGTTGGTTACGACCTGGGAAGGTATTAGCACCCAAATCGTCCGCCGTACCCGACGGGATCCACGCTTGCAAAGAAAACTGTTTCAAAGGGTGAGGGTATGAAAGCTGCAGCAAAAGAAATGGAAATGAAAAGAAACTGGAACTGAAAAGAGCTAAAATAAGAAAAGAAAAGAAAAATGTAGGGAAAATAAAGATTGTGCTCGAACGGGCCCTACCCCGCTGCCTACGTACCTCATCAGGATAATGAGGATCAGAGACGCCGTAGTTCCCCTAACTAGGGGTAGAAAATAAATTGCTTGTGAATTAAAGATTGAACTGCCTATGCCACTGCTCAGGTGTTGCAAACTCGGACGACGAGTGCATAACCGTCTCGCAAGATGACAAGTAGGAGCAAGTTCGCGTACGGAGCGAATGAGGTGAGAAAAGAATTCCCGAAGGAAAGACGCTTATTATTTGTTTGAGATTTTTATGAAGCTTTATTTGTGAAGGTTTGCATAGGTAAGTGTACCTAAGTCTTACTTAATGGGATGTATACATCTCACATCATCCCGAAATGGAATGCGCAAGAGGCACACCTATCTATGGAGGAAATCCCCAAAGCTAGTCCCACAAGTGAAGGCTCAAGCACACTGGCCTATTACCCTTATTAAGTGTTTTTGTGGTTTTTGGTTAAGAAGTGTTTTTTAGCTTTTCTTTATGAGGTACTCATGCTAAGACCTATCCACCACAAGTGATGACTCACACCTCGCCCCGAAACGGAACGCGTGCAAGCATCTTATAGCAAAATCTCATGTCACATGAAAGTACTCAACCTTTATTAAATGAATTAGAATTAAGTTTGAAGATGAGAAGAGAGAGCACCAAAGGATCTCAAAGGAAAAATTCTAAAGGGGGACTAAAATAATCCTAAGTGTTAACATGCATGGATGCCCTAAGGGTTAGTGAGGTTTCTATCCTAATGAAGAAGAGAAGAAGAAAAGAAGAAGATAGAAGAAGAGATGAGAAAGGCCTAAGCCCAACAACAAAGGGTTAATTCACATAAACATAAGAGGAAGAAATGAGAATTGGAGATGCGAAACTCAATTTCCACATCTCACACTTACCATAGCCCCTGCAAGGTTAGTATGCATACAAATGAAATAAAATGAGAAGGATAACATGCTAACATCAAACAATCAGAAGTGACATGATATGAACAAATGCACAATGAAGATTCAACTCAAAGAAATTAAGATGAGGGCCTTATGATTTAAAATGAGGCAACATGAATACATATGGAAACAAATGCGCATTTATGAAAAATGTAATGCAAAACACACAAAATACAAACACAAAGTTCAAAACCAGAATCAAAATGATATGAAGAATGGCTTAAGAGGACAGAAAGATGAAGAGAGAAGTCACACAATACAAAACAATGTCAAAATAGAAGCAACGGAATCAAAATATGGAATTTAAGCACTTAAAGAAACAAATGACTTGAATAAGAAGCAAACTTAAAAATTCAGAAGTAACAAGACCTATCCTAGGACCAGGAATGTACCCACACCCTAAAGGAACCCCAAATGAGAAGAAGAAATGGGCACAAGTGGTTTTTTAGGCTTATGAGAGGCTTAAAGGTTCAAAGGAAGCAAAACGGGACAAGGTTCAAGATAAAATCCACAAATAATCAAACAGCCATCTAAAAATTCCACAAATGAAAACAAATGGTCTTCAAACATTTTATATCAACTAACCAAAAGTATTTGCAAAAATTCAGAAAGGAACTAAGTCAAATGGAGGCAAGAACACAAGCTAAGACAGAAAACTTACATCACAAGTTTCCAGACCAAGACTCAAGAAATAAATTTCTAAAAATTCATAGAAAAATCACATGAAAAGAAAAATGAATTAGGAACACAAAGCAAAAAGAATGGGATAAAAACTCAAAATATTGAAGGCTATGGAAAATGAACAAGGAAGACTGGTCAAGAAACACTTAAAAAGAAGCTATGAGCAATGGAGATTTAATTCTGGCACGTGGATCAATGAAAAAAAATAAAATAAAAATATGAAAAAATATTAGAGACATAAAAGAATGTTCAGGATTTTTTTTGGGAATTTTTAGGTGAATTTTAGTATTTTACACGAATTAAAATGGAACTGATTAAAAGAAATTAAGTTGAAGAAAAAGAAATAAAAAGAAATAAAGAAGGTGGTGTAGGAAGTAAGCTTTGAACGTGTAATTGTTTGGGCCAAGGAAGCTGGGAGGTGCGAAAATGAAACCTGCTGAGCCCAATATGCGCTGATGGTGCATGGTCTTAGTGTGGATTTAATTGATTTTAATAAAAGAAATGCAGGGAATATTCTGGACCGCGAGATCAATCAGAAGGCTGTGGTTGCCAACCTCATTAATTGAGGTGACACCATGCTGTTATGTGACTGGTTGTTATTAATGAGCTCACAAAAATTAGCATGCACAAGGCTACACGAATTAATTAAATAAAATCAGAATTTTATAAAGAGATGGAAGGGAAAAAAGGGACACGTGGCGCGCTGTGAGGCCTAGGATCGTAGATCCAATGGCTGCTGTGCTTCTTCTCCAATGGAATTTACAAGACAAATTTCGGCGACCGTAGTTAGAACTCCGGTCACCGGAGACCAAACCAGTATAAAAAATTCATCAAATAATGCGAACCAATAGTCCAAATTGACTAACTCGACATCACTGAATCCAAATATGACATCAAAAATAGCTAAAACTCAAAGGATCGGCCGGATCGAAGTAAAACAACATTGATCATCAAACTTTAAATGCACATAACTCATGATATAATGCACCAAAATCAAATCTACAAAGTGCAGCATGATCAGGGAAGCACAAGGAACACATATCAACCATAAAATTCCATTTCCAGAACAAAAAGTTTCAAGCCATACCTGAGATGGAGATCTCGAAATGTTGAAATAGAAAGCCAAATAATCCGTGCAAATGACTCCTCTTGCTCCTTAGATGCAAAATAAATGCATCTAAGGTCTTGAAATGGTGTAGATCTGAAGTTTCAACACAAGAGGCTTTGAAATGGTGAACCTCAAATTCTGTGATCTAAGCTTGAATGAGTGGATGATTCTTGATCTAAATGATTCAATGATCAAGAATATGGAAGAGATTTGTGGAGAATGTAAAGGAATGGAGAGGTATGAAGCAAAATGCAAAAATGAAAGAAGGTTGAGAATGAGAGAATGAGAGAGATTCAGATCTGGTTTTTGCTTCTTTTTTCTTTGTTATGATCTTTAGAGTGAGTGCTGAAAGTGTGGTGAAAAGTGCACGAAAATTGAATGAGAAAAGTGTGAATATACAAATTATGCACAAAGTGAGATATGCATGCTTCCCTCATGCTTACTTGGGCTTCTCATCATGTGTGAGTTGAATTCTCCACCCTTGATCCAGATCCATTAACTCCTGGCCCTTAGATCAAACTCTCACACTTAATTCATGATTTTTGCAATTTGGCTTGTTTTGGAGGGAGTTTTCAAAAGTGTATGAAAATGACTATTTTTTTGGAGCAAAATGGTCTTAAGGCAATGTATTTCAAGTTAGAAACAAGTTTGGGCCTGAACCAATTCACAAAAATCAAGATTGGAGCCTTCTTGCACATGATGCGCTTTTGGAAAAGTGATTTTTTGCCCTTGGGAGAGGAATTTTCGAATTAGCTACAAGGAGATTGATAAATCCGGTGAAAATGCACTTGTACTTTTTAAAAATGGAAGCCCTTACTCTCCAACTTTCATGTTTGACTTTGGTCCATTCGGAGAATTTTTGATCATGTTAAGGCCACCTGAAGATTAGGGCCAAAGTTGCCAAATTTGCAAAATTTCAAAAACCAACTTTGTACCATTTTTGCAAAACCCTTCAAATCTCCATGATCCTTGAACTTTAGGTATTCCAAACCTCTTATAACATTGTAAGGACCCCTCTTTGCCAAAAAAATTGGGTTAAACCCCCTTGAAATTGCACAGTTGACTTTTTTTGGGCTCTGTTGACTTTTCCCTTCATCTGCAAGAAACTGAGGCATTGTCTGACTTCCACATGGAATTTTCTCATGAAATTTGACACATAGGATCCTCTCAACATATAGAATATTTGGCTCACAAGAAATGATCAAAGTTGCGAGGTCTTGGTGATCGAATCCCAAACCCTAATTTGATTGCTTTGCATAAGAGCTTTGACTTGTCCTGAGACCTCTGATGATCATGAAATCTTCTGAGCTTTTGTCAATGGACTTGATCTTGTAAATGGAGTGTAGACTCACCATAGAACTTGTACAAACTCATTGGGACCCTTGTTATGGCTTGAAAGGCTTCTGGGAACTCCACAGATGACCATATGCTTATGTTAGGACATGAGGGATGTTATGCTTCATCTTTCCATGATATGATGCTGAGGAAATGATATGAGTATGATGCCTATGATATGATATGATGCTAAAGATGAAGAGGGCAAATTTGGGGTGTTACAGCTGCCCCTATTCAATCATCAGTTAATTTGAAAAGGACGATAGTACGGGCTATCGACCATTCAAGATAAACTGTGGTTGAATACCAAGAAGACCAAAAATTTGCACTCTGACGAAGAATGTAACACCGGGAAATAAACCCGACCAAATGACGCTTTGGTGACTGAAGGGGAGAAAAAGCAGACGAGCTTCTTCCAAGTTGAAACTGACGTCTGGAATAAGAACATGTTGACAGACGAGTCTTCAAACCATCCTGTGACGCCAGGAGCTGGACATACGAGTCCTCAACACACTTCAATAACAATAACTGAGACAGACGAGTCTTCAAACCATCCTGTGACGCCAGGAGCTGGACATACGAGTCCTCAAAACAATGCGTATAGCATGAGACAGACGAGTTTCCTTCGGATTTACTTGTTACGCCAGGACCGTCAATGCACTTAAGTCTGTGGGATAGACATGCAATCAAGGTAGACAAACCTTCTTCATATATTATCCGCGGATATATGGTACAAGACAGACGAGTCTTCTTAACAAACCTGTTACGCCAGGTGCAGCAACAACAATAATTGGTGCCTGAGACAGACGAGCCTCCTTCGGATTTACCTGTTACGCCAGGACCGATAACCCTTTTGACATTAATTCCCACTGTCAGGATTCGAAACCTCTTCAATACAGACGAGTATTGGGTGATCATCAAGATAACACAGACGAGTGTTATAGGTCAATGATACAGACGAGTATCTGTCACTCCCGATAAATGGGACATAACCCAGATAAAGGTACAGACGCGAACGGTCGGCGAGAGGGAAAATAAGAACACACAGCCGTGAACTCACTGGAGATGAAAAGAGTCGCCAGCTAGGCATTTTTATCCCGGAGGAAAGGCAATGCTGCATAGACCTAGAAAAAGATGGATAAGACGGTCGCGAACCAGAGAGACTGAGAAAGGGGGTTGGTTACAACCTGGGAAGGTATTAGCACCCAGATTGTCCGCCGTACTCGACGGGATCCACGCTTAAAAGATTTGTGTTTTAAAAGGGGTAGTGTCAGTGCAATTTGTGTATAAAATAGCTGGAAAAAGATGTACAGGTGTCAGTATAAAGGAAGTGTGAAGTGTATAAATGTACAGTGTCAGTGTAAGAACAGGAATAAGATGCTCAAGATCATGAGGCTAAGGAATGAAGCTGGAGAGAGGGGGAATGTACAAAGACTTTTGTTCGATAACTGTTAAGTTATGCCTACGTATCCTCTCGTGCAATGAGGAAGTCAGAACACCGTAGTTCGACCCAAAGAGACTGAAAGATGAGTTGACTTGTGAACTGCCTACTTGTCTATGCTCAAGTGTATGACCTGTCTGGCTCAGGTGCAAACTGTCTTGCATTAGACGGAAGAAGCAAGTTCTCGTTTGTGAGTGAAGGTGATGAGAAAAGAATCCCGAAGGAGACGATTATTGTTTGTTTTTGAGTTTTCAGTCTTTTATTGCTTTTGAAAGTTTGTCATAAGTTAATGAGCTTAAGCCTAAACCAATGGATTTAGTAAACTCATCACATCTTCCCTCTGATTAGGGGTAATGAGAATACCTTAAGTGTGAAGTCAGATTCTCACACTTAATCACCTTTGATGCAGGGTTAAGATCATTAACCTACTTGTGATTAGTTAGATGTTTTCGGTGTTTTTGTTTAGTGTTGAGTAATGAGATTAAGCCATAATCAGGGATTAAACAGACTCATTACACCATCCTAATAGAAGGATAATAGATGAGAATGTTTAAGCTGAGGAAAGCTCCTCAACTTAATCCATGATTAGGGATTAACCTCATGACAAAACAAACCTTTGTTAAGTGGATTTTATTTAATGGTATGATGATGAAGTGGATTTTATGATTTGTAAGACAACTTGAGGGGGACTTGTCCATTAACACTAGGGTTAGTCCTTCTTAACCAATTAAGGAAGAATTAGAACCCTAATGCAAGGCCCAAGTTACAAGTATGATGTCTTGATACTTATTAAGTGAATTGATTAAGAGATTTAAACACATTAAGGGTTTAACACTTAGGATTAAAGTTATACACTCCATCCTAAGAGAAGGATGCAGGCATAAGCTTAATCACAAAGCCTTAAAGCCTTTAGGGTTTAGTCCCTGATTATGAGGTGAGAAGAGAAGACTCAAAGAGACACAAAGGTAAAAGCTAAGTGGGAAAAGTCTAATCCTAATATTCACATGCTTTGATGGTCCTAGGTTAGTGTGGCTCACTATCCTAAAGAAGAAAGAAAGAAGAAGAGGAAGAGGAAAGGAGAAGCTCCATGGTGGCCTAAGCACACCTCAAGTTAAGAATAGAAGACGAGGAAGAAAAATTAAGATGAAAAAGAAGATAAGAAGATGAGAAAGACATAAGATAAGGCGAATAAGAAATAAAATGCATAAGAAATAAGATGAGAATGCGAAATGGAGATAAGATGAATAATGCACAAACAGAGCCTACACCAGTAGGACTTCCAGATGCAACAACATGCAATATGTAAAATTGGTCTTCAGTGTTACCTAACGGAGAAGGTCCGTTGCCTCTTCAATACGCGCAAGAGAAAATCGAAAAACAGTATGAAGTTCAAAATGATTTCAACAGTCAGGCACAAGTGTTCATCATCAGGATATCAAACAAAAGTCAAATATAAACTTCCAGCATCCAAACTGGGCAATCAGAGAGAAACAAGGATTAACATAAAAAATCGGTTTGTGAAATGTCAAGGCCTAAGTGCAACAAGATCACAAGAAAGAATTAATCATAAGGTCATCGTCAAGCTACATCCGCCATCATTGAAATTGGACGATGAACTTACAAAATACCAAGCGCAAACTAGAACCAAGATTAAACACAAATTCTAATAAACCAAATTAAATCAAAATCATAATTAAAGTCAAAAGATAAATTAGAATTAATAAACAAAATTAACAAAAATATAATAAAATTCTAAAATTAACTTAAACAAAATTAAGAAACTAAATTAATCAAGGTTATATCTAAACAAGAAAAAAACTAATAAAATTCTAAACTAATGAAAATCTAACAAACATTATAATTAAAATGTTAAGAGAAAAAAAACAAAATATGAGGGGGGAGGATGCGCAGGTCTTGGTGTACCAACAACAACATTAACGGGCCCTTAAGGCCCATTGGTGAACAGCAGAAGCAAAGACACACATTGGGTGGAGTAATGGGAGATGCGGTACGCCGTACATCCTGGATCAGTCCCTGTCAAACAGCAAAAGCAAAAAAATATAATAATAAGAAAAACAAGGTTAACAAAATGAAAAAGAACTCAGAATTAACACCAAAAGGAACAGGGGAGACGATTGAGTCCCTCTCTCTTTTCTCTTCATCGCCATCAAACGGCCTTTCCGAAACCAAATCGCGGCGGAATCAGACCAACTCTGCTTTCAAAGATGCGAATCCGACGCCACCTATCTCATCCTTTCATTGCGTGTTGCGTGGCCTTGTTCTTCTTCCTCGAGAACCCCGGCGGCCTTGCTTCGATCTCATCTTCTCGCCGACGAACTTCTCCGCTTCTTTTCTCAAACGACGATCGAACATGGCGTTGTCCTCTCCTTCAACGATGCTTCTCAGCGGTGTCTGTACGACGGCTTTACTACTTGCGCTTCAGTTTAAGGGTTTCGAATTTCTCTTCTTCTCACGCTCATCTTCATCTTTTTCTTTGTTTCGTTGCTCTGTTTCGGTGCGTTGTCGGGAGCTGGTGATGGTTGAGGTTTTGTTGAGGGTGGTTGCAGTTTGTTTATGTGGAGGGAGGGATGAAGAGGTTCGCGGAAGGTTGAAGGGTGTTACGGTGATGGAGGAGTAATTTTGAGTTGTTAGAGTTGTTGAGATGTTGGCTTGGTTTTCGTAGGTGGAGAGTTGAATGGAGGTTGATTGAAAGTGAAGAAGAAAACAAGAACGAGTGTGATTAAGAGTGTGGTACGGAATTGGAAGATGCGTTAAGGAGTTTTGTGCTGTTAACTTTTTTGATGTAGCTATTGTAACGTTCAAGCTTTACAGTTTTGCTTGTGTCTGGTGGAGAAGCCATTTTGCTGTACAGGAAAGAAAAAAGGCTGCAAAAATGGAATATGATTGTGTTTGGATTTGGGATTTGGGATTAAAGAAAGAACTTGGTGATGATGGGTGTCTTTGTTAGGGAATGGAGTAGAGGTTTATGTGTTGAAGAAGAGGATTTGGGGTTGTGAGTTGTGTTTGCAGGAAGAAGAACGGAAAAAGACCTTGCTGTGTGTTGGTGTGTTATGTGCGTGTAGGAGTGAAAAATATACAGGCTGTGTGTTGAGTGATGAAAACTGGGTTGAGTGTGTGATGGTGTGTGGGACGTGGGGTCATGAATTGGCTGGGAGGTTATCATGTTGTGATGCGGTGCAAACTTTTTCTTGTGTGTCTTGGGATCAAAACTTTTCCTTTTTATATCTAGGTCAAAACAAACTCAAGCTTATTTCCTAATGGGCTTCTCATGATATTATATGGGCTATGCATTTTTTTGGATGAATTGCAATGGAAATTAATTTGGATAGAGGTGAATAGAATGATAATTAGGTAATTGGAAAAAAAATGAGAATGTATTTAGAAAATATGAATATAGTTTAATGTGGATAAATGGAATTAATAATAAAAATGGAAGATGAAAAATGAATATTAAAAGATGGAAATTGGTATAAAAATGGATAAAGAGAAAAAGGTTAATGGATATTTAGATGGATATTTGGACAAAAATGTTTAAAGTTCTTAATATGGACAAATAAATGGATTTTACAAATGTGATTGGGTATGTGAAATGGTTAGGAAATGATGAAACTTGTGGGTATGGATATGGATATGATTTATGGAACCCTTCAATATGCGAACAACCCTGAATCTTGAGCTTTTAATTCGAGACCAACTTCCACTGTTTTCTACACACAATAAACAACATGAGCACAACCACCAATGAACTGAACCAACCGCCATCTGAACTATCTAGAAACACTGCCCTGGTTATTGAACACACACACCGACTGAGAAATCAACCACTGAAGCGAATATCTTGAATTTGAAGAAATCTCCTGATAGTCCAACCAAGATTAGGTCAATCATCCATCTGAATTAGACCGCAACTGAACAAACACGCTTGAACTGAAACCAAAACTTTTGAGATAAAAGATAGCCTGAGATGCTGAGAAGTCGAGAATATCCCTGTAACTTGAAGAAGACAATATCCTGATGATATGCCAGATGCGCAGTGAATAGTCCTTGCAGACATGAAATCCTTGAAGATCACTGTTTTAGGGAAATAAACCCTAATCCAGCGACATGAAGAGAATGATACCAATGATGGCTGCCAACCTAAGCCTTGAATTTGTCTGATAGCCACGAGTAGGGTGTGAAACCCTAGTTCCACAGGAAATCTATGATCCCATGTCTCAGGAGACTATGCAAATGGTATGCATTCTAAATGTTAATGACCAAATGAAAAGTGCAAATGAGATGCAAATGAAAGACAGGCGAAGAAAGAAAATCAAAGGGCAAATTTAGGGTGTCTACAGTATCAGACGATGATCTGAGAAACACAGACGAGCGCTTCAGGCAATGATACAGACGAGTATCAGCCACTGATATAGACGAATACCAGAAATTCAAACACAGACGAGAATTTGAAGTAGCAATACAGAAATACAAGGGTAAACAGAAAATCCTCACATATAGGTGTAAGCTAGCACAGACGAGTGCTGGGGATGATACAGACGAGTATCCAAGCAAAGCAAACGAGCTTCAGAACACAAACGACTTCTGGGGAATAAAAGCAGACGAGCTTCAAACAAACACGGACGAGTGCTGGACAGTTGCAGACGAGCAACAGCAGAGGATACATATCAAGGAACAAACGAGTGCAGCGAAGGGTCCAATGCCAAACACAGACGAGTGTCGGAAGGTTGCAGACGAGCAACAACAAATATCATGCCAAAACACAGACGAGTGTCGAGAAGTGGCGGACAAGCAACTATCATAACCAAACACAGACGAGTGCTGGAAATTGCAGACGAGCAATAACAGAGGCATCGTAACACAGACGAGTGTTGAGATTCAACAGCAAAATAATACATCTCAAAGCACAGACGAGTGCTGGAATTTGCAGACGAGCAATCAACAACTGATATAATCAAACACAGACGAGCGTTTGAAATTGCAGACAAGCTAAATCGAAGTAATCAAGGACCACTGCTGGAGAAAGCAAATGATCAATACCAAAAGGCTAACACAGACGAGTGTTGAAAGATGCCGACGAGCAGCAATAAAGCAGTGATATGTCCCTGCTGGGGAAAACTTTGCTTAGGGATAACACATACGAGTGTTGAAGATTGCAGACTAGCAACAAACGAATGCCTGATCGGCAACAAGAGATACAAATCTACAGGGGAAGACAAGTCAAGAGGTCTGGATACCCACTCTGACTGAGGTGATGAATACCTGGCTATATCATCAAATGACCAACAATATGGCAACTTTGCTAGGAAATATTTCACGGCCTGGGGTGAAAATCAAATATGAACTCTGTGGGGAAAGATCATCTTCAGGCTTGTCTGAGGAAAATGCTTCAACAACAATCGGGCTGGGGAGAGCATCTGTTGATTCAAGACTCTGAGGGAATATCAAGCTTTCAGTCACACCTGCTGAGGGGGACCCTTGCTGATGATAAAATACTTTTAATTCCACCTCTGATGATGTCAGGCTTCCAGGTACCTGTTGGATATACTCCACTGGGGAAGAATAAAAGTGCTTGGGCTACTGCCAAGGCTTAGCTGGATAAAATCTCTGCCGGAGATGTCAGGCTTCAGATACCTGTTGGGAGAAGAAATCTCTGCTCAGGGAGATACTCTATTGGGGAGGAGTAACTGCTTGAGGATGTGACACCATCCTTCAACCTGCAACAAAAGAAAACACCAATGTGCCCCGGGGATTTGCATAGAATGATCGGTTCATCCATCGTCACCCGACACAAAGAGGATTACAGTTTCCCTGCATGTCAGTTTTCTTTTCAAAATTATCACCATGTTTAGGTGCAATGCTATTTTTGCCAAAAATTCAGGACATTTTGCAAACAAAAGCAAACACACACAACTGTTTGACTGAATATTATTTTTATTGAATGGCCTCTAAATAGGCAAAGATTTACATCAGGAAGCAACCACCCGGAAAGAGGTAGCCACTATAAAAATTGAGAAAAGAAACTATCCTAATGGCAATGTACATGGCATTCCAAGGAGTTCCATTTCTGCTATGACCTGCATGTCTTCAAGACTCTCCATTCTGCTTTGGCTTTCTGAGAGGACGAGGGAACTGTTTCCTATCCTTTCGACATTGTCAAGCTGTACGAAACGATGATGTGGTTCAGATAACTTGGATCACAGTTGTTCGCTCATTCCCTTGTTTTGCGTGGATCGCCCTTTCGGGTTTTCAATCCACCGGGATACCCCTTTTTGCCTGAGCTGTCCAATGTGGCTTTTCAACTCAGCGGGTGTACATTTTTTTATATTTATTTCCCTAATTTTTGCCCGAGCTTTTTATTCTGTTTTTAGCTCGCCGGGATGCCCTTTTCTTGCCTGGACTTACATTCTGTTTTTGTGTCCAGCGGGTCTCTTTATGCGAAGTATTTTTTAACTGCGTCCGAGTTAACAGGGGATGGGAAGTCCTCTCCATCCACAATGGTGAGCATCAGTGCTCCTCCTGAGAATACTTTCTTCACTATGAATGGTCCTTCTTAGTTTGGGGTCCACTTGCCCCTGTTATCTGAACCTGGAGGAACGATTCTCTTCAACACAAGCTCTCCCACTCGATACTCTCGAGTACGTACTCGTTGGTCGAATGCCCGCTTCATTCTCCTCTGATAAAGCTGACCATGACAGATAGTCGCCAATCTCTTTTCCTCAATTAGACATAGCTGATTGTAACGAGCACGCACCCATTCAGCCTCATCCAGCTTGATATCCATCATCACTCGCAATGAAGGGATCTCTACCTCAACAGGCAGGACTGCCTCCATACCATACACCAGAGAGAAGGGAGTTGCCCCTGTTGACGTCCCGACTGACGTTCGATACCCATGCAAAGCAAACGGTAACATCTCATGCCAATCTTTGTAGGTGACAACCATTTTCTGCACAATCTTCTTGATATTCTTGTTAGCTGCCTCTACCGCACCATTCATCTTTGGTCGGTAAGGAGAAGAATTGTGATGTTGTATTTTGAAGTCCCGACATAAATCTGCCATCATCTTGTTGTTGAGATTAGAACCATTATCAGTAATGATCCTTTCGGGCACTCCATATCTACATATGATATCTCTTTTCAGAAATCTTGCCACCACTTGACGAGTGACGTTGGCATAAGACGCTGCTTCTACCCACTTGGTAAAGTAATCAATCGCGACCAGGATGAAGCGATGACCGTTCGAAGCAGTTGGCTCGATCTTCCCGATCATGTCAATGCCCCACATAGAGAAAGGCCAAGGAGATGACATGACGTTGAGCGGATTAGGAGGAACATGCACTTTATCTGCATATATTTGGCACTTGTGGCACTTTCGAGCGAATGAACAGCAGTCTGCATCCATTGTCATCCAGTAATACCCTGATCTCAGCAATTTCTTTGCCATGACATGCCCTCCTGCATGGGTACCGAAAGATCCTTCGTGGACTTCCTGCATTAACAGGCTTGCTTCGTGTCTATCCACGCATCTGAGCAAGACCATGTCGAAGTTCCTCTTGTACAAAACCCCGTCTGTGTTCAAGAAGAAACTAGCAACAAGTCGTCTCAAGGTCTTTTTGTCTTTGGAAGATGCCCCTGTTGGGTATTCTTGCTTCTCCAGGAATAACTTGATATCAAAATACCAAGGTTTCTCGTCAGACACGGCGTCTACAGAGAAAGCATAAGCTGGAGAGTCAAGCCTGGAGATGTCAATTCTGGGCACAAAATTCCAACACAGGACTTTAATCGACGAAGAGAGAGTGGCCAAAGCATCGGCAAACTGATTTTCGTCACGTGGTATGTATTTGAGCTCAATTGTCGTGAAGAATGTCAACAGTTTTCTAGCATAATCCCTGTATGGAACTAGATGCTCTTGATGCGTATACCACTTGCCGGTAATTTGGTTAATGACGAGGGTTGAATCTCCGAATATGTCGAGGTTCTTAATCCGAAGATCAATTGCCTCCTCTATTCCCATTATACATGCCTCGTATTCCGTTTCATTGTTGGTGCAGCCAAAAGTAATTCTGGCAGCGAAGGGTAAGTGGACACCTTCAGGATTAATGAGTATGGCACCAACTCCACAACCATTGATATTGACTGCCCCATCAAACATCAACTTCCATTTGGATTCAGGGTCAGGCCCCTCCTCCGGAAGTGGTTCCTCATAATCATTTGTCTTGAGGTACATGATGTCCTCATCAGGGAAATCAAATTTCATCGGCTGATAGTCATCCTCAAGAGGTTGCTGTGCAAGGTAATCTGACAATACGCTTCCTTTGATGGCTTTCTGAGAAGTGTACTGGATGTCGTATTCAGTTAAAATCATCTGCCATCTAGCAACCCTTTTGGTCAATGCTGGTTTCTCAAAGATGTACTTGACAGGATCCATCTTGGAAATGAGAAGTGTGGTATGGGTCAACATGTACTGCCTCAGTCGGCGAGCAGCCCATACCAAAGCGCAGCAAGTTTTCTCGAGCAGTGAGTATCGGGATTCACAGTCGGTAAACTTTTTGCTAAGGTAATAAATGGCGTACTTTTTTCGACCAGACTCGTCATGTTGGCCGAGCACACACCCCATTGACCCTTCTAGCACGGTCAAGTACATGATTAACGGTCTTCCTTCCACTGAAGGCATCAGAATTGGAGGCTCCTGCAAATATTCCTTTATTTTTTCGAAAGCTCTTTGACAATCATTGTTCCACCTGACCGTTTGCTCTTTTCTTAGCAGTTTGAATATCGGTTCGCACGTGGCAGTTAGGTGAGATATGAACCGAGAAATGTAGTTCAATCTACCTAAGAACCCGCACACTTCCTTTTCTGTCCTCGGTGCAGGCATATCTTGAATAGCTTTCACTTTAGCAGGATCTACCTCAATTCCTCTTTGACTTACAATGAAACCCAGCAATTTTCCGGAACGCACTCCGAAAGTGCACTTGTTCGGATTCAACCTCAGTTTGTACTTGATCAATCTATCAAATAGCTTCTTTAGGTTAACCAAATGCTCCTCTTCGTCTCTAGACTTTGCAATCATATCGTCCACATAACATTCGATCTCCTTGTGGATCATGTCATGGAACAATGTGACCATCGCCCGTTGATAAGTTGCCCCGGCGTTCTTCAAACCGAAGGGCATGACCTTATAGCAGAATGTCCCCCACGGGGTAATGAACGTTGTCTTATCCATGTCCTCCGGTGCCATTTTTATCTGATTATAACCGGAGAATCCATCCATGAAGGAGAACACCGAGAATTGAGCAGTATTGTCGACCAACACGTCAATGTGTGGCAACGGAAAATCGTCCTTTGGGCTTGCTCTGTTCAAATCTCGATAGTCAACGCACATCCGGACCTTGTCGTCCTTCTTAGGTACTGGTACGATGTTAGCTACCCAAGGTGGGTAACTAGTCACGGCAAGGAACCCGGCATCCCACTGCTTCTGAACCTCCTCTTTAATCATCATCGCCATATCCGGGCGAGTTCTTCTCAATTTTTGCTTTACAGGAGGACAGTCTTCTCTCTGGGGTAGCTTATGCATCACGATGTCGGTGTCTAAACCTGGCATATCTTGATATGACCAAGAAAAGATATCCACATACTCTCTCAGCATACAGATCAGCTCTTTCTTAACGTCGGCCTGCAGATTGGCCCCTATCTTGATTTCTTTCTTTGCATCTTCACTGCCAATGTTGATGGTCTCAATCTCCTATTGATGAGGCTGAATAACTCGTTCCTCTTGTTTCAACCATCTGACCAGCTCTTCAGGGAGGTCACAGTCTTCCTCAACCCCTTCATCAGCTTGGTAGACTGGATTATCAAAATCATGCATAGTCATAGCAGGAACGTTATCCGTTGAATCCGGATGATCAACACTGCACAAATGATGTGCTTATTCAGAATCTGCTTATTTTGAAAAAGAGACGCTAACACAAAACAAAAAGGAAAACACATTGCCATTTTTATATATTTTTTGTGAAAAAGTTTAAAAACAAAGACAAGGAACACAGTTTATCTGAAAATGTCCTTTTATTTCATAGCAAAATAACGATGCACTACAAAACATGGTGGCCCAATACAATGGATCCAAGCATCTTGGGCATAATGCTGGATTTGACAATGCAGCATGCTAATAAAAGGAAACAAAGCAATTACTTTGAGAGCCAGGTGACTTGAACAATGTCTTCAACAGACCAATTTCCTAGCTCCTTGTCGGGCGCACACAGGCGGATCCAATTGTTGTCCCAGTCTCTGTCACTATCCCCCTCTTGGCTTGCTGTACAGATTTGATCGCGGTTGAGCAACCCAGCACTTGTGAACGTGATAGCTTTACCACTCTGAGTAGACCCCCCAGGCTGATACCCTAAGCCGAATTTATCATCCTTCTTTTCCAGCTCCAACAGCTTGCCCCAGCCCTGAGCACTGCCTGATTGCACAACCTCTTTTGCTTCCTGGTAGGAATGAATGGACGTACCCTCATTGTTTTTCTTCACAGGAGTCAAGATACTGACATCTGCCTCAAAAGCTTGGCACAAAGTCTCGTGGATTTCTCCATCCATTTCTACATATTTAAACGTCGACAGATGGCTGACGAATATATCCTCTTCCCCACAAACTATGATGACCTGGCCGTCCACCACGTATTTAAGCTTCTGATGCAGGGTTGAGGTAACGGCTCCAACAGCATGTATCCACGGCCTGCCCAACAAACAACTATATGCCGGATGGATGTCCATAACATAGAAGACACTTTTGAAGACTTGAGAGCTTATCTTGACAGGCAACTCAACCTCTCCGAAAACTGATCTTCTTGAACCATCGAAAGCTTTAACCACCAAATCACTCAGCGTCAAGACAATCCCATCAATATTAAGCTTCATCAACGCCTTCTTCGGAAGCACATTCAAGGAAGAGCCTGTGTCTACAAGGACATGAGACAGCACAACGCCCTTGCATTCCATCGTGATGTGTAGTGCTTTGTTGTGATTCCTTCCCTCCGAAGTGAGGTCTCTGTCAGTGAAGCCTAGGCCATGGCTAGCATTGACACTTCCAACAACAGCCTCGAGTTGGTTGACCGTGATCTCCTGAGGAACGTAGGCCATTTGAAGTACTTTCAGTAAGGCTTCTCGGTGCGCGGGAGAGCACATCAGCAGTGACAAGATAGAAATCTTTGAAGGCGTCTGGTTTAGTTGATCAACCACCTTGTAATCACTCCTTTTGATGATCCTCATGAACTCCTCTACTTCTTTTTCAAACGTCCCCTGCCCAGCCACAGGAGTAGTTGACTCGTCATTCGCAGTCTGCTTTCCTTTGTCTTTGGACGAAGCCTCGGCCTCAGGATCCCTTCTCAACGCAGGGGGAGCGAATAACCGACCACTTCGGGTGAAACCCCCAACACCTCCTACATTCTCAACAGTCAGGTCAGCCACAGGTCTGCTCTCCATCTTCTGTCCAGCTACATAAACATCAGAACCATAATGCCAAGGAATGGCTCTATCATCGGTGTATGGCACTGGTCCAGGTACCGTAATAGTTATGGGACTAATCTGAGGCGCATAAATTGTAACCGGCTCTTGCCTGACGGGCATATCAGCTTCATCATAGAAGATAGTAATGGTTGACACATCATCAGCCTCTTCATTACTAACTTTACTAAACTGCTAGGACCCATCATCGATCAACCCTTGCAAACCCATCTTCAATTTCTCACAGCCATTCACAACACTCCTACAGTCTTCACAATCAAGACAACAACCAGGAAATATTAGACCCTTCAACAGTCTCTCTTTCACCACCCTCAAAGGTGTCTTGACTTCATCGATACTCAACACCAAACTTAACTTTTCCCCAACTTCAACAGCATTAACTCTTGCCCCACCGTGATTAGGCATAGGGTTCGAGTTGACATTCGGTGGTGGCTCAAAGTTGATTGCCTTTGAATCTACAAGATCCTGAACTTTGTGATGCAGAGCCCTGCACTTCTCAGTCGAGTGCCCAGGTGCTCCTGAGTGAAAAGCGCATCGCGCGTTGACATCATAACCAACCGGAAGCTCTCCTGGAGGTGGTGGTGCCAAAGTCCTCAGTTGAATGAGGTTCAAATCTAGCAGTTTTGGCAACAAGGCAGCATACGTCATCGGAATAGCTTCAATCACCCTGTTAGCCGGACGAGCCTGCCTCGGCTGATATGGTCTCTGCTGGTAGTTGATACGAGGTTGTTGTTGTTGCTGATGTTGTTGTGGAGGAGGTAGCATCTGTTGTACGGGAGCTGCAGGAATGGTGACAGCAGCCATATGTTCATAAGGTCTTCTGTAACCACGACCCTGGCTTCGGTCGAATACAGCATTCGTCTCGCCTTCTCGCCTTTTAGGAGGTCCACTAAAAGCTTTCCTCGCTCCATTTGAGCTACTAGCACTTGGGTCTTGTATCTTCCCCATTTTCAGCAATGTTTCAACTCTTTCTCCCGCAATGACAATATCGTTGAACTTAGTAGCAGAACTCGACGCCAGTCTTTCAAGAAATACACCTTGGAGGGTACCCATAAACATATCGGCCATTTCGTTCTCTAACAAGGGTGGTTGTACCCTGGCAGCTAGCTGGCGCCACCTCTGGGCATATTCTTTGAAGCCTTCCTTTGCTGTCTGAGCCATATGCAGCAACTGCGTGCGATTCGGAGCCATGTCCATGTTATATTGGTACTGCCTCACAAAGGCTTCAGCTAGATCCTTCCAGCTCTTGACATTGACCCTACTGAGCTTCATGTACCATTCAAGGGAAGCTCCCACCAAGCTGTCTTGAAAGTAATACATCCACAGTTTCTCATCGTCTGTATGAGCGACAATTCTCCCAACAAATGATTGCAGATGGGTCTTCGGGCAAGCAATGCCATTATACTTCTCGAAGGTTGGAACTTTGAACTTATACAGAATCCTGACTCCAGGAACCAAGCCCAAGTTGGTTATGTCAAATCCCAAAGAGCTTTGGGACTGAATAGCTTTGATTTGCTCAGCCATCTCTTCGAACCTCTTGTTCATTTCTACTCCTTGACCTTCAGCTTCATCAAGTAGAGTGAACTGGTCATTATGATTGTCCATTTTAAGGTTATGCAACCCATCGTTGATTATAGTCACTCCTAGCTGTGTAACAGGAGTTTCACCCTGACGTGCGCCCGCACCGGTACGATTATCAGCATTAGCAGCAGCAGCAGTGTTCCTGTTCTGATTCTCAACCATCTCCCGCAAACGCTCTTGATTCTGCCCCATGCCGGCCATTAACGTCATGAAGTTATCCATTCTCTGCCTCATATCTGCTAAGTCCGCTTGCATCTGGTCCATGGCTCGCTCTCTGTTAATCTTGGTTGGGTATCTGTGCACTGCTGGTTGTTCCCGAACTTTACGGGGAGCTATAGTGCCTGTAACACAAAACACGTTAGTAACTGAGACACTACCTGCAAAACAACAAACAGGTTATATGGATGCAATGCAGTTGTTTATGTTTCCAATCACAGGTCATTTATGCCCCAGTTCCGGTATTTAGCAAAGAAAACCAGATGGGCACTGATCCTCGACTTTCAGAAACCTTTGCGGGAAGCCACATTCAAACCATAATAGCAAGCAAACCAAGAAATGGTGAGAAACATCATAACATAGATCAGCCCATTAGGCACAATAAAACAGAATTCCCCATAGGGTACCAGTTCTTACAGAGGAGAAACAAACAGCTAGGACTCCTACAACATGCCTGTAGGTAATCCAGATACAAAGAAACAAACTAAGAAGCACAACCACCGCCTGAGGATCCTGTAACTCCCTCATCAGACCTGACCTTCTTGACTCCCACCATCAACTTGAGGTCTTCAATCTCCTTAAGTGCTGCTACGAGGGCTTGTTGACTGTCTGCGAGCTGTTGGGTTTTCTCTCTGCGTATCTTGTGGGCCTGCTCCACCTCTTCTTTCTTGTAAGCCATCTGAACTTCAAAGAACTCTTCTTTTTCTTTATATTGCTTCAACTCTTGCTTTCTTTGTCCCTTCAACCAGACAATAGACTGACGAGCATCTCTGAGGGTCTTTGACTTCTTCTTGCGCTCAACTTCTCTTTGGGCTTCCATCATCCCCAACCTGCGGAAATGTGCTTCTCTTCCTGCAAAGTCCTTCTCCTTAGCCTCCAAAGTTGTCTGCATCTTCAGCAACTTCTCTTCAGCTTCAATCTTGGCCCTGTTGGCTTGGTGATACAAGCTTACCATCTCAGTATTTTCAACTCTAACTGCATGTAGCTGGGCTTCCAACTTCTTGAATTCCTCTAGAGGCACAGTATTAATAGACTCAGCAACTGGGGGAACTGGTGTTGAAAATGGTAACAAAACTCTTTTGGCTCTGTCTTTCAACCAAGCTTCGTACTCTGGGAATGTCTGATTGTTGCACTTCCCGAAGCTAGCTATTCCTTCTCCTTTAATGCATTTCCATGCTCCCGCAACCTTCCTCACTAAGGGCATATTATCTTTCAATGAGAAGTAGAAAATAGGGGTCAACTTCAAATCTTCAGGCACATATCTCAAAGCGTATCCTAATTGTCGTCTTAACAAGATTGGATTGTAATTAATCCCTCCAGTTATTCCCAACAAAGGCACACTAAGATAACTCCCGCAGCTGGTGATGAAACGTGCACCTTGTAGCCTTTGAGTGAACCATCTAACATCTTTGGCCAGCAACTTTTCCAGCTTCTGAGCCCATATCAAACTATGGTCACTAAACACTCCCGTACTAGGCAAATGCCTCATGAACCACATGTGAAATAACGGAGCGCAGCAACGGACCAAACCTCCCCTCTTCTTCTCAGTTTTGTAATGAACTGAGTAATACAAATCCCCGAGTAAGGTAGGCACAGGATTCTTCAGCAAAAAGAGATGTATGGCGTTTATATCTACGAACTTCTCCATATCAGCAAACAATATGATGGTCAAAGAAAACCCGGACACTCCTCCTTTAATAATGGTCAAAGACTTCACAGTAGAAGGACTCAAATAAAGAGCCTCAGCCATAGCCTCAGGTGTCGGTCTACTCATCTCAGAATTGAAAGGAACTTGGTCTCGAACCGGCACACCCAGGATCAGAGCATACTCCTCCAGCATAGGGCCCAACTGAAAATCAGGAAAGGTGAAGCAACGGAGCTGAGGATCATAATACTGAAGCAATGTATGAATGGCACTCCACTCTGAAGGATCTAGCTCTATCACCACATCAAGAATACTCCCGTAAGCTTTTCTGAATCTCTCTACCTGGTTGGGTGTAATCAGCTTTACCATCTTTTTCAACAAGCCAACCTTGATATCAAAGAACTTGAAATGAATATTCTGCTTGCGAGGATCTTCCATCTTTGAAGAGAATACCGGAACCGGAAGCAGAGATATGAACCTGTGAATGAAAAACAAAACAATGATTAATGATGCAATGATGCAATGCAAATGCAAATGCAAAGACATATGGTCATCTGAGACTGTCTGGAGTCTGAACACTGCCAATGGCCCCTCTGAATAACTGACAAACCAAAAGTCCACAGAGTCACACTCTCTGATAACCACACCCCTCTGAAGAAGATCTCAGGACCACAGTATCAAGAATACCAGAACAAGAAAACCAGAACTCCGAAACCAAAATAGTTGTATCATAACATGAACTATACTAGTAACAAGGGTATGATGAGGTCAAGGGTCCCTGCAAACCTGTAAACCCATTCCCAATCTCACAGGTGTGCTCCGGGTCAAACATCACGGACTCTCAAAGCCGAATAGCAATAATACTTTCACCATTTCCGAGAAATGGCTCATGACCACATCAGGGAATCGGTTAGGCATTATGTACTATGCAGGGAGGCCTCAGCTGAGTCCGGGAAAAACAAGCATCCCTTATAAGTCCCCATCTTCAAGCGCTGAAATCGAGAAACAATAGTACATTCAGCCCGTAGGATACAGTACTAATGTCATACGACCAGATGCTTTGACTGAGTTCCTATAAGAGAACCAGGCCATCCTATGTGAGTCCCTAGTGGACCCTCGGGTGCGAATGGGTTTGCCACAAAATGTGGTCTGCCACTGTCACCACTGGAGAGGGTTGTTTCCACAAAGGTTCTCAATGATCGGTCCCCAGATGCACATAACTATAAAGGTCCTATCCCGAAGTGGAGGAAATCCCCACACAAGATATTTCCAAGACGGTCGCAATCTGGGCGTGAAACACATCGCCACTCATCATGTCACATGCGAGTACAATATGTCCACTCTAATCCTAGGGTGCACTCAAGCCGGGTACTTGGCTTATCTCTCAGAAACAGTATCACCCAAGCCCACCAAACAGAAAACCAGTCCAGACAGTCCGGTATGATATATATGATGCGGAAAATAAATAATGAAAACTGTAAATAAAGCTGTAAATAAAGCTGTAAACAAACAACAATACAACAAGCCACAACAAAAAAATATCACCCAATGAAACAGAAACACACAGGCGCTAGGAGAGACTCACAAGGGAACCAGAGATTCTGGCTTTAGTCCCCAGCAAAGTCGCCAGTTGTCGCTCCCCGGATTTCCATCCTGGTACAAACGCGAAAGTGGCACGGAAAAAGAATAGAGTCGCCAGCCAGGCATTTTTATCCCGAAGAAAGGGAATGGTAATGATGCACAAACCAGAAGAAAGAAGAGGAAGGACACGGGTCCTGCGAACCAAAGAGTCTGAGTTCGGGAGTCGGTTACGACCTGGGAAGGTATTAGCACCCAGATCGTCCGCCGTACCCGACGGGATCCACGCTTGCAAAGAAAACTGTTTCAAAGGGTGAGGGTATGAAAGCTGCAGCAAAAGAAATGGAAATGAAAAGAAACTGGAACTGAAAAGAGCTAAAATAAGAAAAGAAAAGAAAAATGTAGGGAAAATAAAGATTGTGCTCGAACGGGCCCTACCCCGCTGCCTACGTACCTCATCAGGATAATGAGGATCAGAGACGTCGTAGTTCCCCTAACTAGGGGAAGAAAATAAATTGCTTGTGAATTAAAGCTTGAACTGCCTATGCCACTGCTCAGGTGTTGCAGACTCGGACGACGAGTGCGTAACCGTCTCGCAAGATGACAAGTAGGAGCAAGTTCGCGTACGGAGCGAATGAGGTGAGAAAAGAATTCCCGAAGGAAAGACGCTTATTATTTTTTTGAGATTTTTATGAAGCTTTTATTTGTGAAGGTTTGCATAGGTAAGTGTACCTAAGTCTTACTCAATGGGATGTGTACATCTCACATCATCCCGAAATGGAATGCGCAAGAGGCACACCTATCTATGAAGGAAATTCCCAAAGCTAGTCCCACAAGTGAAGGCTCAAGCACACTGGCCTATTACCCTTATTAAGTGTTTTTGTGGTTTTTGGTTAAGAAGTGTTTTTTAGCTTTTCTTTATGAGGTACTCATGCTAAGACCTATCCACCACAAGTGATGACTCACACCTCGCCCCGAAACGGAACGCGTGCAAGCATCTCATAGCAAAATCTCATGTCACATGAAAGTACTCAACCTTTATTAAATGAATTAGAATTAAGTTTGAAGATGAGAAGAGAGAGCACCAAAGGATCTCAAAGGAAAAATTCTAAAGGGGGACTAAAATAATCCTAAGTGTTAACATGCATGGATGCCCTAAGGGTTAGTGAGGTTTCTATCCTAATGAAGAAGAGAAGAAGAAAAGAAGAAGATAGAAGAAGAGATGAGAAAGGCCTAAGCCCAACAACAAAGGGTTAATTCACATAAACATAAGAGGAAGAAATGAGAATTGGAGATGCGAAACTCAATTTCCACATCTCACACTTACCATAGCCCCTGCAAGGTTAGTATGCATACAAATGAAATAAAATGAGCAGGATAACATGCTAACATCAAACAATCAGAAGTGACATGATATGAACAAATGCACAATGCAGATTCAACTCAAAGAAATGAAGATGAGGGCCTTATGATTTAAAATGAGGCAACATGAATACATATGGAAACAAATGCGCACTTATGAAAAATGTAATGCAAAACACACAAAATACAAACACAAAGTTCAAAACCAGAATCAAAATGATATGAAGAATGGCTTAAGAGGCCAGCAAGATGAAGAGAGAAGTCACACAATACAAAACAATGTCAAAATAGAAGCAACAGAATCAAAATATGGAATTTAAGCACTTAAAGAAACAAATGACTTGAATAAGAAGCAAACTTAAAAATTCAGAAGTAACAAGACCTATCCTAGGACCAGGAAGGTACCCACACCCCAAAGGAACCCCAAATGAGAAGAAGAAATGGGCACAAGTGGTTTTTTAGGCTTATGAGAGGCTTAAAGGTTCAAAGGAAGCAAAACGGGACAAGGTTCAAGATAAAATCCACAAATAATCAAACAGCCATCTAAAAATTCCACAAATGAAACCAAATGGTCTTCAAACATGTTATATCAACTAACCAAAAGGATTTGCAAAAATTCAGAAAGGAACTAAGTCAAATGGAGGCAAGAACACAAGCTAAGACAGAAAACTTACATCACAAGTTTCCAGACCAAGACTCAAGAAATAAATTTCTAAAAATTCAGAGAAAAATCACATGAAAAGAAAAATGAATTAGGAACACAAAGCAAAAAGAATGGGATAAAAACTCAAAATATTGAAGGCTATGGAAAATGAACAAGGCAGACTGGTCAAGAAAGACTTAAAAAGAAGCTATGAGCAATGGAGATTTAATTCTGGCACGTGGATCAATGAAAAAAAATAAAATAAAAATATGAAAAAATATTAGAGACATAAAAGAATGTTCAGGATTTTTTTTGGGAATTTGTAGGTGAATTTTAGTATTTTACACGAATTAAAATGGAACTGATTAAAAGAAATTAAGTTGAAGAAAAAGAAATAAAAAGAAATAAAGAAGGTGGTGTAGGAAGTAAGCTTTGAACGTGTAATTGTTTGGGCCAAGGAAGCTGGGAGGTGCAAAAATGAAACCTGCTAAGCCCAATATGCGCTGATGGTGCATGGTCTTAGTGTGGATTTAATTTATTTTAATAAAAGAAATGCATGGAATATTCTGGACCGCGAGATCAATCAGAAGGCTGTGGTTGCCAACCTCATTAATTGAGGTGGCACCATGCTGTTATGTGACTGGTTGTTATTAATGAGCTCACAAAAATTAGCATGCACAAGGCTACACGAATTAATTAAATAAAATCAGAATTTTATAAATAGATGGAAGGGAAAAAAGGGACACGTGGCGCGCTGTGAGGCCTAGGATCGTAGATCCAATGGCTGCTGTGCTTCTTCTCCAATGGAATTTACAAGACAAATTTCGGCGACCGTAGTTAGAACTCCGGTCACCGGAGACCAAACCAGTATAAAAAATTCATCAAATAATGCGAACCAATAGTCCAAATTAACTAACTCGACATCACTGAATCCAAATATGACATCAAAAATAGCTAAAACTCAAAGGATCGGTCGGATCGAAGTAAAACAACATTGATCATCAAACTTTAAATGCACATAACTCATGATATAATGCACCAAAATCAAATCTACAAAGTGCAGCATGATCAGGGAAGCACAAGGAACACATATTAACCATAAAATTCCATTTCCAGAACAAAAAGTTTCAAGCCATACCTGAGATGGAGATCTCGAAATGTTGAAATAGAAAGCCAAATAATCCGTGCAAATGACTCCTCTTGCTCCTTAGATGCAAAATAAATGCATCTAAGGTCTTGAAATGGTGTAGATCTGAAGTTTCAACACAAGAGGCTTTGAAATGGTGAACCTCAAATTCTGTGATCTAAGCTTGAATGAGTGGATGATTCTTGATCTAAATGATTCAATGATCAAGAATATGGAAGAGATTTGTGGAGAATGTAAAGGAATGGAGAGGTATGAAGCAAAATGCAAAAATGAAAGAAGGTTGAGAATGAGAGAATGAGAGAGATTCAGATCTGGTTTTTGCTTCTTTTTTCTTTGTTATGATCTTTAGAGTGAGTGCTGAAAGTGTGGTGAAAAGTGCACGAAAATTGAATGAGAAAAGTGTGAATATGCAAATTATGCATAAAGTGAGATATGCATGCTTCCCTCATGCTTCCTTGGGCTTCTCAGCATGTGTGAGTTGAATTCTCCACCCTTGATCCAGATCCATTAACTCCTGGCCCTTAGATCAAACTCTCACACTTAATTCATGATTTTTGCAATTTGGCTTGTTTTGGAGGGAGTTTTCAAAAGTGTATGAAAATGACTATGTTTTTGGATCAAAATGGTCTTAAGGCAATGTATTTCAATTTAGAAACAAGTTTGGGCCTGAACCAATTCACAAAAATCAAGATTGGAGCCTTCTTGCACATGATGCGCTTTTGGAAAAGTGATTTTTTGCCCTTGGGAGAGGAATTTTAGAATTAGCTACAAGGAGATTGGTAAATCCGGTGAAAACGCACTTGTACTTTTTAAAAATGGCAGCCCTTACTCTCCAACTTTCATGTTTGAATTTGGTCCATTCGGAGAATTTTTGATCATGTTAAGGCCACCTGAAGATTAGGGCCAAAGTTGCCAAATTTGCAAAATTTCAAAAACCAACTTTGTACCATTTTTGCAAAACCCTTCAAATCTCCATGATCCTTGAACTTTAGGTATTCCAAACCTCTTATAACATTGTAAGGACCCCTCTTTGCCAAATAAATTGGGTTAAACCCCCTTGAAATTGCACAGTTGACTTTTTGTGGGCTCTGTTGACTTTTCCCTTCATCTGCAAGCAACTGAGGCATTGTCTGACTTCCACATGGAATTTTCTCATGAAATTTGACACATAGGATCCTCTCAACATATAGAAGATTTGGCTCACAAGAAATGATCAAAGTTGCGAGGTCTTGGTGATCGAATCCCAAACCCTAATTTGAGTGCTTTGCATAAGAGCTTTGACTTGTCCTGAGACCTCTGATGATCATGATATCTTATGAGCTTTTGTCAATGGACTTGATCTTGTAAATGGAGTGTAGACTCACCATAGAACTTGTACAAACTCATTGGGACCCTTGTCATGGCTTGAAAGGCTTCTGGGAACTCCACAGATGACCATATGCTTATGCTAGGACATGAGGGATGTTATGCTTCATCTTTCCATGATATGATGCTGAGGAAATGATATGAGTATGATGCCTATGATATGATATGATGCTAAAGATGAAGAGGGAAAATTTGGGGTGTTACACTTTCGATGGGTCAAGGAGGACTGTTATCGGGGAAGTATACCTACCAATATTGATTGGACCACATGTGTTCAAAATCACTTTCCAGGTTATGGAAATTAATCCTAATTACAGTTATTTTCTTGGAAGACCTTGGATTCATGTCATTGGGGCAGTCACTTCTACCTTACACCAAAAGATGAAGTTTGTGGTCGATAATAAGCTGGTAACTATGTCTGGGGAAGAAGATCTCATGGTTAGCAATCTTTCCTCCTTTAGTTACATTGAGGCTGATGAAGATGCTTTGGAAACTGCTTTCCAAGCTCTAGAGATAGCTAATGTTGTCCTTATGGAAGTAGAGGAACCAAAGGGGAAAGGTATTCCATCTTTTGCGTCACTGAAGAGTACCATTTCCACTATCGAAGAAGGAAACCACGAAGGTTGGGGTGATGTCATTGAAGTCAAACAGAAGCTGGATCGCTACGGGTTGGGTTACAAACCAACTCATGTGAAGGAAGGAGCGTCAACCTCCATCGAAGGACGTCCAAAGACCATTCAAGATGTGTTTTCCAGTGCCGTCTATCAGATCAATGCAGTTAATGGGGACGCTGAAGATGAAGATGTGGATCATTTGGTTTATTAGTGTGAAGTAGCTTTGAGCAATTGGGAGGCGGTTGAGATCCCAGATTTTTTTCCATTGTCAAAGTAATTTATTGTTTTTTTTAATGTTTTCAAAGTTCCCTAGCTCTGCCCAAGGCTATGGGATCATTTTGTAGGGCCCCTTCTCATTTTCAAGTTATTTAATCAATGAAGGCATTTTGTTAAATTCCTGTTTTGTTTTATTTACTGCTTTTTCTCTTTTCACTTTTAAAAGAAAATGGCAATCTTTCAAAACCATTAAAAGGTTTTTCTTGTATCTCTCTATTTTCACTTTAATAAATGCAAATCATTCCCATATGCAAAACAAATGAAAACCCTGTTGAATCCAATGACTCTATATTCTCTCCTAACTTCGACTCGCCCATCTACCAAGCGGAAGATGAAAGCAAGGAAGATTGTGAGGTTCCCAAAGAACTGGAAAGATTAGTTGGGTATGAGTACACAGATCTTTAGCCACATAAGGAGCAGGTAGAAACCATCAACCTTGGCACCGATGAAGACAAGAAGGAAGTCAAGATTGGTACAACACTTGGGGAAGACATCAGAGAAAGATTGGTCAAGCTTCTCAGAGAGTATGTGGATGTGTTTGCGTGGTTGTATTAGGATATGCCCGGTTTAGACACAGACATAGTGGTCCACAAGTTGCCTCTCCGACTAGATTGTCATCCAATAAAGCAAAAGCTTCGAAGAACAAGACCAGACATGGCTTTGAAGATTAGAGAGGAGGTCAAAAGAAAGTTTGATGCTGGATTCCTCGCAGTCGTGAAGTACCCTGAGTTGGTAGCTAACATTGTGCCAGTCCCCAAGAAGGATGGCAAAGTTAGAATGTGTGTGGACTATAGGGATTTGAACAAAGCCAGTCCAAAGGACAATTTCCCTCTTCCTCATATTGATACTTTGGTTGACAACACTGCCAAGGTTGCTGTTTTCTCCTTCATGGATGGGTTTTCAGGATACAACCAAATCAAGATGGATCCTGATGATATGGAAAAAACTACTTTCATCACACCATGGGGCACTTATTGTTACAAGGTTATGCCATTTGGTCTCAGAAATGCAGGAGCCACTTATCAGAGGACAATGGTCACCCTTTTCCATGATATGATGCAGCAAGAGATAGAATTTTACGTGGATGATATGATTTCCAAATCACAGAGTGAGGAGGATCATTTGAATCATCTCCTGAAGTTATTTGAGCGCCTTAGAAAGTTCCAACTACGTCTAAATCCAGCTAAGTGTACCTTTGGTGTCCGATCAGGAAAATTACTTGGTTTTATTGTTAGTCAGCAAGGAATTGAAGTAGATATGGATAAGGTCAGAGCAATTCAAGAAATGCCAACTCCAAAAACAAAAAAACAAGTCAGAGGTTTCCTTGGAAGATTGAACTACATCTCCAGATTTATCTCCAACATGACTGCTACATGTGAGCCTTTATTCAAGTTGCTTCGAAAGAATCAAGCGATTAAATGGAGTCCTGATTGTCAACTGGCTTTGAGAAGATTAAGGTTTATCTACAGGAACCTCCTATCTTGATCCCACCTACCCCAGGGAAGCCTCTCTTCATGTATCTGACTGTACTTGAGGGATCTATGGGTTGCGTATTAGGCCAACAAGATGAAACTGGTCGTAAAGAACATTCCATTTATTACTTAAGCAAGAAGTTTACAGATTGTGAAAGCAGATATTCGCTTTTAGAGAAGATTGTTGTGCTTTGGCATGGGCTGCCAGACGCCTCAGGCAGTATATGATTTGTCACACTACTTTGTTGATCTCGAAAATGGATCTAATAAAGTACATTTTTGAGAAGCCTGCCTTGACTAGAAGGCTTGCCCGTTGGCACATGTTGTTATCTGAATATGACATCCAGTATGTAACCCAGAAGTCTATCAAAGGCAGTGTTTTGTCTGACTACCTTGATGATCACCCTGTTGAAGATTATGAACCTTTGAAATTCGATTTCCCAGACGAGGACATCATGTTGATAAAGGACTGTGAAGTTCCAGGTCCAGATGAAGGTCTCGAGCCAGGTTCTTGTTGGAAGATGATGTTTGATGGTTCCTCTAATTACATGGGGCATGATGTGGGAGCTGTTTTGATGAATCCTGATGGTGGTTATACTCCCTTCACGACCAGATTATGTTTTGAATGTACAAACAACATTGCAGAGTATGAAGCCTGTGTTTTGGGTATCGAAGCTGCAATTGATACCAGAATCAAGATCCTTGAAGTATATGGAGACTCAGCTTTGGTAATCTACCAAGGCAAAGGTGAATGGGAGACCCGTGATGAGAAGTTGATCTCGTACTGTGCCCACATTGTGGAATTAATCAAATACTTTGATGAAGTCACTTTCCATCACATTCCAAGGGCAGAGAATCAAATAACAGACGCCTTGGCTATGTTGGCCTCTATGTTTCAAGTCAGATTTCTTAATGAAGCTCCACTCATTACAATCAAGCAAAAAACTACACCAGCCTACTGTCTACTGGTCGAAGAAGAAACTGATAAGAAACCGTGGTTCTATGACATCAAGAAATACTTGCAAAATCAGGAGTACCCAGCGGATGCAACAACTTTAGACAAGAAGACTCTGAGAAGATTGGCATCCAAGTTCTTCCTCAGCAAGAATGTGCTTTAAAAGAGAAATCATGATATAGTTCTGCTCAGATGTGTAGACAAGCGTGAAGCATACTTGTTGATCAAAGAAATCCATGAAGGATCATTTGGAACACATGCTAATGGACATGCCATGTCCAGGAAGATCTTGAGAGCTGGATATTTCTGGTTGACCATGGAATCAGATTGTTTCAAGTATGTCAGGAAGTGTCATAAATGCCAGATTTATGCCGACAAGGTGCATGTACCTCCGATCCTTTTGAATGTTCTGTCATCACCTTGGCCTTTCTCAATGTGGGGCATTGACATGATAGGGGAAATTGAGCCTAAAGCTTCCAATGGTCACCGGTTTATCTTGGTTGCGATCGATTACTTTACCAAGTGGATAGAAGCGGCTTCCTATGCCAATGTGACAAAGCAAGTGGTTGCCCGTTTCATCAAGAACCAAATTATCTGCCGCTATGGGATCCCAAGCCGAATGATCACAGATAATGGGACCAATTTGAACAACAAGACAGTGAAAGAGTTGTGTGATACATTCAAGATTGAACATTATAACTCTTCTCCATATCGTCCGAAGATGAATGGAGTTGTTGAAGCTGCGAACAAGAACATCAAAAAGATCTTGCAGAAGATGGTGAAGACTTACAAAGACTGGCATGAGATGTTACCGTATACCTTACACGGATACAGAACATCAGTTCGCACTTCAACAGGGGCAACCCCTTTCTCTTTGGTGTATGTGATGGATGCAGTTCTCCCTATCGAAGTAGAGATACCATCTTTGAGGATCTTGGTGGAAACCAAACTGGAAGAAGCTGAGTGGGTCCAGAGCAGATATGACCAATCGAACCTCATTGATGAAAAGAGAATGACCGCCATGTGCCATGGCCAGTTGTACCAAAAGCGCATCAAGAGAGCATTTGACAAGAATGTCCGTCTCCGAGAATTCCAAGAAGGAGACCTTGTACTCAAGAAAATCCTTCTAGTCCATAAAGACACACGTGGAAAATGGAGCCCTAACTATGAAGACCCATATGTTGTGAAGGTGGCATTCTCCGGAGGTTCCTTAATCCTCACAACCATGGATGGTGAACAACTGAAACACCCGGTGAATTCTGATGCAGTCAAAAAATATTATGCCTAAATAAATCCCGCTAGGTCGAAAACCAGAAATGGCGACCTAGGAAAAAATGGGTATTCCGGTGGATCATAACCTATGAAGGAGATCCAGGAAAAAGTTAGGGATAAAAAAAAGAGCTCGCTAAGTTGAAAACCCGAAAGGGCGACTTAGGCAAAAAAGAGCGTCCCGGTGGATTGAAAATCCGAAAGGGCGGTCCAGGAAAAAGTTAGGGACAAAGGCATTTGACTGTATCAGATGGTGTTTACCATTATTGAAGATCATTACTTGAAGACCAATCCAGTTGCTCTTGTCAGAAGCAAAGTGTTGGGCGGTCTTAGTTATTAGGGATTATAGCGGTCGTTCGGATTCAATGTAGACCTTTCCCCATTGCCATTTTCAAAATTGTAATTTTCCATGGAGATTTTGCTATTAGCAAGCTACCATTCTTGAATAAAATACAACCTTTGCCTTTAAAATTTTTCTTTCAGCTTCTTATTTTCTTTGTTATGCAAAATGTCTTTATTAAATTACAATTTAACTCTGAAAATGACAAAATTTTAGAAACAATTTTTGAAAACATACTGGAAAACATGCAAATTTCTTTGACTTTAGAAAGATTAAAAGATTTTATGTCTTCTAAAAAACATCCGGCTTGCAGCAACACTCTCATGCCATTATTCCAGAAACCCCCATAGAGAATTAAAAGCTGGTAGCACTCTCGGATGGATCCTTGGACCAAACATTGATTTCCAAGTTTGAAGACATCTCCCCAGCATCTTTCATATTAATCGTCTAAGTATTGGCGTTGAGATCCTGCTCTCCCCTGCTTTGTCAAAACTCTTTGTCTCCCTAGAGTCAGCATTTGCATATCATGATCATTCGCATCATGCTCAATCATACGCATTTGACATAATCATCTGTCATTCCCCAGTTACCATCTGTCTGACTCCAGGTCTAGATTACTGTCATTTTTATTTTAAAATCCATTGTTGTTGGTATCCCGAAGTGTGGTTAACCAAGGTTTTCTTCCCTGCAACACTAGTATCCCCTGCAGAGGACCTTCTTGTTATTGATATGTACTTTATTACCACCAATATCTCTTCAAATCCCAATTATCATTGGCACAAATCTGTTACTCGGTTTATAAAGCCATTTGCTTAAGATTTAAGGTTGTTTAATTCAACACGAATCTGTGTTTTCCTGATGGTTCCTGAAGTTTTTCTTTGAACTCTTCATTTAGGGAATTTCCAGAGGTTGGGCGTTTATCTTGTTGAAAACTCCAACATTTTATTCTCATCTGCCAGCCGGTCGCTTAGAGCCGTCGATTTATATTTAAGCACGTTGCCTTCTACTCCCAGTATCAGTTGGTTGCATGAAGCAACTGCCCAAACACTGTCTTCGTTTTCTTTATCCTCGGTATCAACAGTTATACTTGAACCTGTTGATTTATCAGTTAGGATTAGAAGATTGTTTCTACTATTTTATTTCCCGACAACCGTGTCAATGTTTACTATATTATTTCCCGGCCGCTGTGTCGATGTTTACTATTTTATTTACCGACCGTCGTGTCGATGTCTGTTATTTCATTTTTCCGACCGCTGTGTCGATGTCTGTTATTTCATTTTCCCGACCATCGTATCGATGTCTCTTATTTCATTTTCCTGACCGCCGTGTCGATGTCTGTTATTTCATTTTCCCGTCCGCCGTGTCAATGTCTGTTATTTTATTTTCCCGACCGCCGTGTCGATGTCTGTTATTTTATTTATTTCCCGACCTCCGTGTCGATGTCTGTTATTTCATTTTCCCGACCACCGTGTCAATGTCTGTTATTTCATTTTCCCGACCGCCGTGTCAATGTCTGTTATTTCATTTTCCCGACCTCCGTGTCGATGTCTCTTATTTCATTTTCCCGACCGCCGTGTCGATGTCTGTTATTTCATTTTCCCGACCGCCGTGTCGATGTCTGTTATTTCATTTATTTCCAAACCGCCGTGTCGAGGTCTGTTATTTCATTTTCCCGACCGTCGTGTCGATGTCTGTTATTTCATTTTCCCGACCGCCGTGTCGATGTCTGTTATTTCATTTTTCCCGACCGCCGTGTCGATGTCTTTTATTTCATTTTCCCGACCATCGTGTCGATGATTGTTTTTTCATTTTTTTCTGACCGCCGTGTCGATGTCTTTTATTAATTTCCCGACCGCCGCGTCGATGATTGTTATTTATTTCTTCAACCGTTGTGTTGAATTTTATTTCCCGACCGCCGTGTCGATGGCTGCTATTTTATTTCCTGACCGCCGCGTCGATGTCTGCTACTATATTTCCCGACCGCCGTGTCGAGATTTAATTATTTATTTCCTCAATCGTCATGTTGAGTTTTTGACCGCCAAGTTGTTGTATTGGGGTCCCCATCAGTCATCCTTGAACTTGTTAGCTCATCACTTCAGATAGTTTGTTCTCGTTCATAGTATCATCTGGGCGCATTAAACCATTGCCTTTTACTTTAAACCATTTTCTCGTTATCCTAAGTGTCAGTCTGTTTTTGATCTTATGTTCTGGATTTTTGTTTTGTGTCTCGTCTTTTGTTATTCTTAGTGCCAGCAGTTACACTTGAACCTGTTGATTTATCACTTTGAGTATATCTTGTTTCCGTCTTGTCATCCCCAGCATATTGTTATCCCCGAAGAGTCTTCACCCTCATTTGCGTTTTTATGGATCACCGTTGCATTTATCTTCATCATACCATATTCAACATATTCATCATTAAAAATCAGCATGTTGGGTTTCATTGCATCTCGCATATCATATCCCCGGTAAAAGTCCCTCATGAGTTTATAGCATGTCATTGCATTTAGGGGCAAAATTTTCGGTTATTTCTATATTTAAATACCTTTCACTACAATTTTTATGAGGATTAACATCACACATTTTATCTGGTAAAGTTATTTAAATAGGGGCAATTGTCATACCCCAAATTTTACCCCTAACATTTCATTCATATCATGTATTCATCTCATGATTAACATATCTTGGCGTATGTTAGTCGTTTTGGGTTTGCAATAAGTTTTTGAAGTGGACTCATGAATCGCGTGTCTAGGTCTCCCTCTTGTGAGTGTTGTTAATTGCGAAAATTCCAGCTTTCATTTCAATTCTAAAGTCCATTTTTATTTTCAATTTAATTTAAAATTTCCATTCAATTCAATTTTCAATCCCATCTTTCAATTCAATTTTTTAAACTTGATATAGATTTTATTTTCACTTCCATCTAATTCTAAATTTCAAATTCAAATTCCAATTTCATTCCTACTTTAAATTCATGCCAATGCAAGTTTCTCATATCAATTTCCAAATTTTATTGTTTTTTTGCTAGATCATGTACAAATTCTCAATCCTAGATTTCAATCCCAAGCTTTTGTTTTTTAAGTTCTAAGCCATATCCGAATTCCCAAATTCATTTCAATTTCCATTTTTTATAATTTCCAAATTTATTTCTAAGTCATTTCCGAGTTCAAATTCATTTCACATTTACGTTTTAGTTTCCAAGTTTATTTCTAATCCCAAGTTTATTTCTAAGAAATTCTCAATTCCAAATTAATTTCTTAGTTCCTAAGTCTTTTTTTTATCTAAGTTTTATTCCAAACCTTGTTATCCAAGTTTCATTTTCAAATCTTAGTGCAATTTTGTTCCATTCAATTTTGCTTCTAATTCCAATCCTCATTTGGACTCAATTTCCATTTTCCAAGTTTCTAGTCATTTTAGTTATGTCCATCCATCTTTCAAGTTCAAAATTTCCACGAAAACCATAATTCATAAGTTCAAATCTACATAAAGTCTTTAAAAAAGAACAATTTGGTAAGTTACAATAAGGTGTCCATACAACCCTCATCCAAAGTTGTTACAAGTTAATCATGGACAAACATAAGTTTTGAATCTAACACTAATTCTACAAGCCTACAATCAAGGGATAATGTCAACAAACGGCGTGTTTTCCGCCAATGTTCCTTCAGGCTTTCCTCTTCCAAGTGTAGCTGATCAAGCCAAACTCCATCACCATTCTCCCAGTAACAAGGCCGGTATACATGAAAAAGAAGAATAACAAGATTAGGAATTTGGTTTTGTCCTGCAGAAAGTGCATACTAAGCAAAAAATAATGAACAATTTGGAATGTATGCAAACAAATGTGAGCATACAGAACTGTACATCACCATCATAATTAGTCATCAATCACTCAAAGGTAACTCTTATTTTAATTGGAGCTAAAAGCAACAAGGACCTCTTTGGAGCACAATTGAAGCCTCGCGATACCAAGTATTCACAAAGTCAGTACAAAACAAAAAGCAGTAGGGACCACCAAGTATACTAGTAAGCATTATTTTAAGAGGGAAATATAGAAAAAGAGAATATAGATCAGACCTGCTTTGCAGCAGGGTTGCAGATGCCCTTCTTTTGCTCCACCACTTCACAGCAGGCTTGAAGTTGATATTTATGCAAGTCAGCAATAAAACCTGCGATTTTCTTTATACCAAATGGTGAAAAAAAGCTCTTCACCACACCAGTCAAAACCTACGAACATAAAGGGACATAACATGAGTATCAAACAAAATAATGGATGACATATACTTCTTCAACAAGTATTCAAATTCAAAGCAAAACCCTAATTCGGCCTATTTAAAGAGAAGTTTCATAGAGAATAGGGGGGTTCGAAAAAAAACTCAGAAAATTCAAAAAAAAAAAGTTAACCTTACGGAACTTCAACTCCATTCGTAAAAAATCCGACCTAGCCACGCCTCCAACTCTACTTCTCTCCCACCCCAAATACGTCGATTCTTCGAGCCACTCCACCTTCACCACGAACTGAGCTATTCTACGATTCGTGGAGGACGAATACCTGCGCCAAATAAGATCCGTGAACATTGAGAGAGTCGAGACGAAAAATAAACCAGAAGCGGAAAGGAAAGAGGTCGACGAAGCTCACCTGAGAGACCCATCCGAAATTTCTTCAGAGGGTAACTTCTAGATTCGTCTTTGAACTTGGTTCTTCATAAACATCTTGACTTTTTGTTTTCCTTCGTGTAGCGTAGCTTTGTATTTGTTTGCTGATTATTTTTGCTTGAACTTTAACTTTGGCTTGTATAAATCTCCGATCTTGCTTGCATGCTTGTTTGTTTGGAATTTGAGCACAAATTGATGTTTAGGGTAAAAAGTTAAGGAGGGTTTTGTGTTTGGTACTTTGTGTTAGGGTAGTAATTTCCAGAAGTGATGGCGGTCTCCGCCGCGTTTTTGTTCTGGAAGAATTAGGGTTCCGATTGACCCTATCCTTGCAGAAGAGAGAGAGAGAGAGGGAGAGAGGGTAGCGGAAACGCGAGTGAGAAGAGTGATGCTTTTCGTCCTTTTGTTTTTCCAATTATCATTTATTTCCATAAAAATTTCTGCTGTTTTTTATTAATGTCGTGTGTTGGTTGGCTGGTGGTGGCAGGTGTCCTCTTTGGACACTTGTCACCCCTTTCAATTCTAATACCCACCCTTCGATCCCGTGCATGCAGCCCCTCCGTCCTTATCATGGACTCGTGCATGCTTTCATTGATGGGGTCAATATTTTGACCTTATACTCATCCTACACGCCAGATTGCTTAGAGGTCAACAGATTGACCAGAACTTTATATTATCCTCACCAGCTTGGACCATCTCCTTTCTGGGCCTGCGTTTTTTAATTTCAACACCCCTTTATTTCCATTTTCAACCCATTAAGTTTTTTTTATTTCTATCTTAAGTTTTTTTTGTTTTTTTAATTAGTTGCTTTATTATTTTCCTTATGACATTTCTTTAAAATAAAAAACTCTAAAAAACAAAATCCTTTTTTTTAATTAATTATTTTTAAATAATATTATTTAGTTTGTTAATTTATTTTATTAAATAGATCTATTTAATTTAGTTATTTAATTTATGATCTTTTGTTTGATTTCGTGGGATGAATGTTTGTATAAGCTTGAGGATCCTTATTCGTTATTTGGTTGTATGTATGTTCGAACTTGTAGTGATTTGTTTTCACATTACAACTAAGTTGTCAAAGTAAAAAAATGAATATGATCATTTTAAGAATAATTGTTTAAAAAATATTAATAAATGAATTTCTTGGTCCAACGCCAAGTTAGTAAATTCATACGCCTTTTTGCACACATGTAAGTCGGTCACCAAGTGATCGCCGTCTGCACGACTTTTACGTATCTTAATTAATTTAACAAGGAACAGAGCTCCGGAGTCTAGCATTTCACACGTTCTGGAACGAACTACACCTGGGCTAACCCCACGCGTAGTGTTTCGTTTACTCTTTCGTTATTAAAATATGTTAATCCTAAACGTCTAAAAAACAAAATAATATCTTAATCATATAAGTTTAAATACGAAAGAACAGAGCTCCGGAGTCTAGCACTCTGCACGTTCTAGAATGGATCGCTCATGGGCTAGCCCCACGCGACGTGCTTCATTCACCTTTTTCGTATTTCGAAATATCTTAATCGTACAAATTAATTCGCGAAAGAATAGAACTTCGGAGTCTAGCATTCCGCACGTTCTAAAATGAATTACTCCTGGGCTGGCCCCACCCGACGTAGTTCATTCACTCTTTCACACTTAAAAGCAACTTAAAACGTACCAACCAATTTAAATCATTTTCATAATTAATCAATGAAAGAACAGATCTCCGGAGTCTAGCACTCCGCATGTTCTGGAATTAAATCACTCATGGGCTAGCCCCACACGACGTGGTTCATTCCCCCTTTCGTTTAAAATACCTTAATAAAGGTCAAACATTTTATCTAAACGAACATTGTTTAAATCTTTCTATCTCGCAAACAAGCTAGCGCTTCAACCTCCACCGCGAGTATAAGCCAATGCTTAGCAGTAGAAAGCGTTTTAAATAATTTTTCATTAAAAATCTCAAACCGTAGTTGCACGAACTACGAAGCTCTGACATTCTCATTGCACAAGGGAATACGTAGGCACAGAGATTTTAATCCTTGGAGAGCACCCTAATAAAAAAATTATTTATTTCTCCGTTTAAAGCACAATAATAAAAAATTTAATCTTTCCCCTTTAATATTAATAAAAATATCTCTTAAAACAAACATATTAACCAAAATTTAGAAGACAAAGACTTAAGATCAAAATTTAATCGCATAGTTAGCTAAGAGGTTCCCGTTGAGTACAACGGATGTGAGGGGTGCTAATACATTCCCCTTGCGTAACCGACTCCCGAACTTAGAATTTGATTTCGTAAATCATTTCTTATCCTTTATTAGGTTATATCTATATCTCCTTTTTCTCTCGTAGAATAAATAGAATTAGGTGGCGACTCTGTTGTTTTAAGATCGTATTTTTTTGAGGTACGACACTTCCCAAGAAGGCATTGATGAAGTTGGATTATGATGGAGTAGTTTTAAAGCCCAACGACTTGGTGGTTAGAGCATTTGATGGGTCGAGGAGATCAGTGTTCGAGGAGGTGGATTTACCAATTAAAGTAGGTCCACAAATCTTCAATACTACATTCTACGTAATGGATATACAGCTTGCATATAGTTGTTTGCTGGGAAGGCCTTGGATACATTCAGTAGGAGCGGTATCATCTACACTTCATCAAAAGTTGAAATTTGTCTGGGAAGGCCAAATTGTAACAGTCAGTGGGGAAGAAGACATTTTCGTCAGCCATCTGGCTTCATTCAAATATGTGGAGATGGATGGCGAGATAGTTTAGACTCCATGTTGTAAACACCCCAAATTTTCCCTCACTCTTTATCACACCATGGCTTGTGATCTTTCATGTTTGCATTACATAGGCATACTATCTCATACTGCATATTTGTTTCATCTGCATAGTTTAAGTTCATCTGCATCTAGGGTTTGTGATCTGAGCAATCCAAGATTCCATCTGAGCCATCCCAAAGTCCTCAAAGCTTTCCAAGAGGGTCCATGTGTGTTCTATCATCATATTATGCAACTCAAGGTTCATGGAAGTCAAGAAATCACAAGAACTAACCAAGGCGTGGAAGTAGAGCTAGGGTTTCACTACACAGATGACCAAAATTAGGGTTTTGGTTTCAGAAGCCTTAACTCCAAATTTTTGGGCCATTCTTATTTCTAATGTTCTTAAGATGTTATAATGATCATATGTTCCAAGTTTTATGAAGAAATTCATTGTGGAAGTCATCTGGTCACTGGGTAACTTCTTAAGCAAGTTAAGTCAAAATCAGGGCATCTGAGGCCCCCAACAATGGAACCAAAGGGGTATTTTCATCAAATTGAAGTTCTATGATCTTTATTTGATCTTATAAGAGGTTATAAGTTCACAATATTGAATAATTTTGAGCCATTTGCAAACTTGCCAAAAATGGAAATGACTTGTAATGGAAACTTTCCATTTTGGGAAAGTTTTCCAACCTCCTCTTTCTCAACCAAAAATGCTTCAAATGAAAACTTCTTGGTCATGAAAGTTGTAGATTGGATCATTCCCTTTTCAAAAAGTACAAGAACATGTCTTGATTCATCCTAGAACTCAATATATGGCCTTTCAAAGTTGGCAAAAATCCTAAAATTTCAAGTTTCATGTCAAAGAGGGATTTTGCAAATTGGCATATTCAAGCATTCCAATGACTTCTAATAGGCACAAATACTTCACAATATGTCAAACAAACCTCAAAAGATCAGAATTGGCCTATGGTTAGAGGCATTTCATGGCTTGTGATCCAAGAAACATCAAAGTTGGAATTTTGCAAAACATATAATACCTCTTCATCCACTTGTGCCAGCACATCAAAACCATTTCCATGGCTCTCCACAAAGTCAGCTCAGGCCAGACACCCCAAGAAGTTAGGCCTGCACCATGTCCATACCTCAAAGTACAAAATCTTGACTTTTTGCAAAAGCTCCCATATCAATCACATTATGCCACCACCCACTTTCTAAACACTCTCATTGGCCTATACTAACCTTATGGACCTCATTTCACATAACACACAAGCCTGAATCTTCCCCATACTCAGATTACACAAAATCACCATAAAACTTCAAGTCTTCGAGACTCAATGCTCAGCCACTCAAACTCACTCATTCTTTCACCATTCATCTCAAAATCTTCCATAGAACACAAAGCACCCTTCACCATAGCCTAAAAGCCACTGAATCAGAAATACGATTTATGCATCCTCAGAACCAAACACCTCAAAACAACCATCACAAGCTTGCTCTAAGCTCATCTTCATCCTCAGGAAGGTCATTGGGATGATTTTGAACCAAGAGGGAGGCCAGAAAGCTCAAGAACACAAAGCTTCAACTCAGGTAGCTTCATGAACGTTTTTTCCATAACTTGTTATTTAAGTTTCTAAATGATTCCTTATGCTTCATTGATCATCCTGATATAATTTGTTTTGAAAATGATTGAGAAATAAGCATGTATTGAACTTCTGAAAGTTTTGTTCATTTTCACGATTTGCTTCGAATCTTTTTTTTTATGCATGATAAATATGTTTTGATGGCTGATTCTTGCTTAGGGATGTTAGGGGATTGATTTTGGAGCTTTAGAGGGGTTGGGGTAGCCTAGGGAGTGAGATAGCATGAAGGTGTTGCCGAAGAAGATGACCGGAACACTGTTCCGGTCACCTGAGAATCATTAAACCCTAATCCTGTAATTAGTTGTCAGTTTGAATAATGGATGTAGGATGTGTTTTGCCCGCGTGTACGAATGGTCAGGATCCTCTCACTTAAACCTTAATCCAATTAATTAAATTAATTAATTTTATTTAGTCAGGACAAATCCCAGCCTTTGGATCACGTGCCAGTCAACCATCACCCTATGAGTTTGAATCTAGGCCTTAGGATCAGTTGACTATCCATTTTATTTCATTTTATTTTATTTTATTTTCATTTCTTTTACATAATTTATTTAAAATAGTTAAAAAACTTCAAAAAAATATCAAACTTTGCATTTTTGTTTTAAATATTTTTCTTAATCTGAAAATAATTTTTATTTTATTTTTTGCATTAAAAAAGTATTTTTAAAATATTTAAATGTTATTTTTAATTAATTAAAGTCTTTTAATTAATTAAAAATACATTTAGGTTTCTAAAAATCACCAAAAAAATCATGAATCATCCCATTGCATTTAGAAACATTTTCAAACCCTTCACACAAATTTCTTTTTAGGTTTGATCATAGTTTGTGAATTTTCTTTGAATTAAGGGTCATTAAATTTCATTTTTTGAACCCTAACTTAAAAAAAATCATTTATGCCTAACCAAGAAGAGTTTGAAGATGATTCTTTTTGCATTGTGTTGCATATTGCATTTAGTTTATAGGACATTTTCCTCATGAATTTATCTTGCATTTTCAAATTGATTTGCATTTTTCCCTTTGAACCACCCAAAAAACCTAGAAAACTTAGGAAATTCATAACTTTTGATTGGTTAGGCTTCTGACCTTCTCCTTTGGGGTGTGACCTAATATGGGATTAAGGTTTGTTTGTGTTTGATTTCAAATTTTTATCATGTCATATGCTTCTGTTTTGTTCATTTTCATCTCATACTTCCATATAACCCTAATTTCTCATGTTCATTTGCATTCATCTTGCATATGCATCCTTACATGAACTTGCCATGACATTTCTTGCATTCATATGTCATCTTAGACATCTTAGGAAATGCTAGAACCATGCTTGATCATTTCTTCATTCATTTTCCATGATTTGCATCCATTTCATTTCATTCACTTTCATGTGTTTTCAAACTTCAAAGCATGCTTCCATTTGCATCTCATCTTTGTATGATCATACATATGCATTTTATATGCCTTTGCATCATCTCACATGAAATTAAGATTGCATATACACTTCTGACTTTGGTCATTTCATCTCATATCATCTCATTTCATTTCATTTCTTTATGCTTTGTACTTTATGCATTCATGCTAACATTTTCAGGTGGTAAGTTACTTTGAGAAGTGGATTTGCCTTCACTTCTCACTTATCTTTATCTCTTTCATTTGCATTTTGTTTGTCTTTTAAGTGAACTTGTTCACTTGTGTTCCATCTCTCTCACTTTCTTTCTTTAAGTTACTTATCTTCTTCAATGAAGTAAGTAACTTATTCTTCTGCTTCATCCTCCTTTCATCTGCTTCTTCCATTGGTGGCTTCCTTGAAGATTTTTCTCAATCCTTACAAACCATAGGATATCCAAGCATGATAATAATTAGGGTTGTGATTAGTCCCCCTTTGCTTTTTACCTTTGAGTCTCCTTGAGTCTATCTTCTCATCTCAATAATCAGAGACTAAACTCTTAAAGTTTTAGGACTTTGGAATTAGGTATATGCCTGCATCCTTCTCTTAGGATGGAGTGTATAAATTTAATCCTAAGTGTTAAACCTTTAATTTGTTTAAACCTCTTAATTAAATCATCTTAATAATCATTAAGACTTCATCTTGTAACTTGGGCCTTACATTAGGGTTCTAATTCTTCCTTTATGGTTAAGAAGGACTAACCCTAGTGTTTAATGGACAAGTCCCCCTCAAGTTGTCTTACCAACCATAAAATTCACTTATTAATCTCATCCCTTAATTAAAATCCACTTAATAAAGGCTTTGTTATATAATGAATTTAATCCCTAACCATGGATTAATTTGAGGTATCTTCCTCAGCTTAAGTGTTCTCTTCTATTATCCTTCTATTAGGATGGTGTAATGAGCCCACTAATCTGTGATTAGAGATTAAACTCATTACTTAACACAAAACAAAAACCCAAAAAAATCTAATTAATCACAAGTAGGTTAATGATCTTAATCCTACATCATCATGGTAATTAAGTTGAGATGCTTATCTCATACTTAAGTAGGCTCATTATCCCTAATTATGGAGGATATAATGAGTCTACAAGCCTTTGATTTAGGCTTAAGCTCATAATCCTATGAAAAACACCAAAAACAAATAACAAAACTGAAAACACAAAAACAAACAATAATCGTCTCCTACGGGATTCTTTTCTCATCACACTCATTCACAAACGGGAACTTGCTTCTTCCGTCTAATGCAAGACAGTTAGCACTCGAGCCAGACGAGTCATACACTTGAGCATAGACAAGTAAGCAGTTCACAGTCAATTTATCTTCCAGTCTCTTTGAGTCGAACTATAGTGTTCTGACTTCCTCATTGCACGAGAGGATACGTAGGCATAACTTAACTGTTATCGAACAAAATTCTTTTTGTCATCCCCCTCTTTCAGCATTCTTTTCTAAGTCTCAGATCCTGAGTATTCACCTTTTGCACTGATACTTGTATATTCTTTTCCAGCTCTTGCACACAGATAGCACATACACCTACCCCTTTTAAACACAATCTTTTGAGCGAGGATCCCGTTGTGTACGACGGACAATCTGGGTGCTAATACCTTCCCAGGTTGTAACCAACCCCCTTTCTTAGTTTCTCTGGTTCGCAACCGTCTTATCCATCTTTTTCTAGGTTTATGCAGCATTACCTTTCCTTCGGGATAAAAATGCCTAGCTGGCGAATCTATTCATCTTCACTTCATTTTCTCTTTTCGCCGACCGTTCGCGCTTGTACCAGGATGTAAATCTTTGGGAGCGACAGCTTGGCGACTCTGCTGGGGATGGCTTATCTTGCAACCAAGGCTTCTGGTTCTTTTTGTGGGTTTCTTCTAGCGCTTGTTTGATTTGTGTTTACGGGGGTGTTATGTGCTACTTGTGCTTTTTGTTTATTGCTTTATTTATTGCTTTCTGTACAGCTTTATTTATTGCTTTCATTTACTATTTATATGCATTTCATATTGTTATCATCGTATCACCTGTGATGGATCTGTTTTTTTCCTTGGTGGGAGGGATTATTGAGTGAGTAAGGTTCCATATCGGGGACCTGAGTGACACATAGGATACAGTGGCTTCATATTCTTTCCCATTCCATTTCGGTCTGGTGCGGGAATATGAAACACGGTTCAGACATGGGTTTCTTCTTGAGAACTTTGTGCTACGAATTTCCTGTAGTACTGGGGCTATCTGGGAAGCCTGCTAAGTCTGGATGACCTTTTATGACCTTCAGCATCTGAGGTGAATTAGAGGATGAACCTTTATGATTATTGTAAACATTGTACCTCCAGGTTAGAAGTGTTTACACTTCTCATAACTGATCCAAGTCTGAGGATCCTTGTTCTAGAACAATACATGTGAGGGGGTTGGAATGTTTACAGGTTTGCAGGAACCCTTGGCCTCATCATACCTTGTTACTAGTTTTGTTAAGGTTGCATCACTTTGGACTGTTCTTGTGAAACCCTGGATTTGTGACTCTTTATTTGAGTCCCCCACCTGGTTACTAGTTTTCTAAGCCTTCATCCGAACTTATGAACACACATGGACCCTATCAAGGCAGATAACAGATCCAGCACTTGATCACAAACCCTTTGCATATCATTCTGCGTACATCATTTTGCATCATTTAACATTTGTCTATTTGTTTTACAGGGTATCCACATCTTATCTTTGGTTTGGTTTTGACCTGTTCTGCTGCTCAGACTTCTTCAGTTATCTGTACCAGCATCTACATCAGTTGCCTTCACCAGAGTTTCTTCTTTAGCACCTTCTATATCTCTCTTCACCAACTGTCTTCATCAGAGACTCTTCTTCAGCGCCTTCTCCAATAATCTGCATCAGTTTTCAGCAGTTACCTTCATCAGTGCTTCTCCTCAGTTTTCTTCACCAGCATCTATTGTCAGCATGGACACTTCCAGGAAGAGCAACATCACCTATCATTTCTTTGAGCCCACTTTGACATGCATCAGGCATATACAGTCTCTCTTCACTCCTGATCATGTACCTCTATTTAGGGAACATTATGGTGGCATTATGGACATGATCATGGACCTGGATGCATCCCAGAGGAGCATGATCCACACCTATCTACAGTTCTATGACCCTCCTCTCAGATGCTTCACTTTCCCAGATTTTCAGTTGCGACCATTGATGGAAGAGTTCTCCATGTTGTTAGGTGTCCCTATTAGGGGAGGGATTCCTTTCAACCCAAAGATGGTTGATCCCAAGAATGAAGATATAGCTAAGGCTTTACAATTAGAGCCCACTCTCATTGACCAGAGCATGACCACCAAGGCTGGAATCCCAGGCCTTCACTTGGATTTATTGGTTACTCAGGCCACCCTGCATGCTGCAGCAGGGAAGTGGGAAACTGTTTGTGCTCTCCTAGCCCTCAACATATATGGAGTTATCTTGTTTGCAGACAAGCCAAAGTTTGTAAGCAAGAGTGCTATTCACCTCTTCCTGTTGAGGAATCCAGTCCCTACCTTTCTTGGAGACTTTTACTACTCAGTGCACCAAAGGAATGAGAAGCAAAGGGGAAGATTAGTCAGATGTTGTGCACCCCTTTTCTACTGTTGGTTGTTAAGGCACTTGCCGAAGTCAGACACTTTCCTGAATCCTCATCAGCCAAGGAACTAGGCTAAGAGGATGATTGCCCTTACATCAGAAGACATCAGATGGTGCACTCAGAGCACCAAGGGTAAAGATATCATCACTAGATGTGGGCAGTATCCCAATGTACCCTTGATTGGAGTAAAAGGTTGCATCAACTACAACCCTTTGCTTTTCAAAAGGAAATTAGGATATGCCTTGGTCCATCCCCCAAGAGGGAAAGATTTGACAGAAACCCTCTATTGTGACATCCAGCACAACCTTGCCATTGTTAGACAGGCAGCGTGGGCCTGGGACAATATTCAGACTAAGGGGACAGATATTCTTGGCAAGTGCAACAACATAGCCTTAGCTCAGTATCTTAATTGGTCTCGTGTCAGGGGGAAGATCACCCGTATGCCATTCACCTTAGAGGATGTACCTGGACCTTCAGCAGTGGAGCCTGCAACTACTGTCAGTTTAAAGGAGTTTGAGAAATTGAAAGAAACGAATGCTTAGCTATCTGAAGCTTTGAAGAAGACCCTCTGGGAGAGGAATGACAGCCGTCTGGATAATGAAAGGTTAGAGAAGCTTCGGATTGAGCACTTGACCAAGATTGAGAAAATAGATGCCTACATCAGAAAGGCTAGAGCAGGAGAGTTAGTGTTGAAGAATGCTTGCAAGGAAGCTAAGACTCAGAAGGCCAGAGCTGAGCATTACTTAGAGGAGAGTCAGGCTAGGTGGATCAGGATCATTGAGGCCCGT